>BSBN01001478.1:0-1250000 GCA_027924645.1 Cunninghamia lanceolata | reverse complement strand
AACATAAAACAACCAAAAGGAAGTTTTGGTAATCCAACTAGTCATCATTATCATACCAACCATAGCCCCAAATATGCATCTAACTCATCCTACCACCGATGCTAAGCTAAAATAGTTTAGATTCCAAGAAAAAAGCACAAGACTCACAAGTCTCGACTACCTCTTCTATCCACAGGTCCTCACTAGACTACCAAGATCGAACTTGCAGAATAGGTAAGAACCAAAAATGTCCATGCATTCCTAGTGTCAAGGAATGAAAACTAATCACCCACACTACTACAAAACTCAAGGGTCAACTTCTAATTGATGGGAAATCTAGAAAGAAAGAAATTGAAGGATCTTTCAAGAGAAAGAGAAGATGGTGGATGGACTAGTGAGTAAAATTAATTCAGTAATTAGTGAAGTAAAAAATAATGCCACAAGAAATCAAAGGGCCAGCAAGAGTGAGTTTACTTTATGGGATGAAAAGATGCTACAATGTTGGCCAGGTTTGAAACTTTCCTCTTTTTATGGGTTGACCCCTCGAACAACCTGAGGAAAGATGTGAAGGAGCAACTGGTGGATGAAGGTTGGGTTAAAGTGAATTTTGACAAGGCCTCTAAGGGAAACTCAAGTTGATTAGGTGTGGGGTGCATTCTACAAGATCATACAAGGAAGATATTAGTGGAGGAGGTAAGAGCTCATTATCGACTGGAATGAACAATGAGTTAGAGGTTCAAGCGGCATGGTTGGTGCTTGAAGTGGGTAGAAAGATGGGATTCAATAGACTATATTTGGAAGGGGATTCCCTAATCATTATCAATGCCATTCAGAAAAAGTTAACACTGAACTAGAAGATTTAGAGTTTCATAAATAGAATTTGGGAGGATATTAATTGCCTAGAAGACTTCAGACTCTCCCATATCTACCTAGAAGGGAATGGGGAGGCTGATAAATTATCAAACCTTGCTATCAATGGGTTAAGAGGATCTTAAGGACTAGGGATGGACATGTGAAGAGACCTCACACAAGCGAGGGAGGTTGAAGTTATTTTAGTGAGGATGGATATTAATGGTTTGTCAACATGCATAAGATGGTGATGGTGGGTAGGTTTTAAATTGGAGGCCGAGTTACATTTGCTGGCAGAGAAGCATGGAGACTACAATTTGTTTGGAGGTAAAGGAGAGGTAGATGGCCTTAAAAGGTAGAGTATTGGACCAACGCCTCAGGATGGTCTTCAATGTCAAAGATGTAGAATCGATGGAGGTGGCGAAAGGAATTATGGGGGCTCACTTCTTGTTAACAGAGAACAAGTTTAGGGTCAATAGTGATGTGGCATCGATGATGTTTTCCTAGTTGGTACAAGATTGAGTAGAGGGAGGTGTCAAAGTGGCTGATGTAGAGGTCCATCAAGCCCTGATGGATAATTGGTTTGGAGAGAATTTTGGATTAGGTGGTGTTAGGGCTAGGTCTCCATCCATAGGGAGGGATTTGGCCAACACTCACTTGGAGCTACAATGGCCCATGGATACCCTTCATTATGTCGAGTGTCGAGGAGGACATGGAATCGAGAATGGTGGTGGTTAGGGGGGACATTGCAGAGCTAAAGGAGATCATGGTTTTCTATCAAATTTTGGGTGTCTCGAGGATGCTCACCTTGCCTGCTCTAGAGGCCATAGAGGAGGTTGAAGAGGATGCTAGAGTGGATGCCAGTGATAGGTAAAGATGTAGGGAGGATGGATGCTTTGGCCCAGTTAGATGATTTTTTTAGCTGTGTTTTTTTTAATTATAATTTTTCTCATATAGTTAAAATGAGTTTCTTATGTTTTTTATTATGGCCCCCTTAGTACCATTTTGATCCAAAAAAAAATAGTAAAAAATAAAAGAATAATAATACAAAGAGCATATTTGTTCTAGACAAGTTTCAAGTTTTGCTATATTTAACAAACAAAAATGGTTTGTGAATAGTTTATAGAATATTAATGGGAAAAAAAACTTAAACTCATTAAAAATCTAAGAGCTAATTTAGCTTAAGACATTCCCAAAAGAATGTTAAGAACATATTTTCATTAGAAATTCACTATCTAATAGGTACAGTATCACATTTATACATAAATATATTTTAATAATTGCTAAAGATTTGTAGTGTTATAGTGTTTTTATTAAAAGGTTGAAGGAAAAGATTAATTTTGTATAAAAAGTAGACTACATTAATAGTCATTAATATTCTTATTTTATAGAAATAGACATAGAAAAATAGTTACCTAACAAATGAGTTTAATATTTTATAGATTTCAATAAATTTTAATAATATTTTGAAATTTAATTTAATAAAAAATTCTAATATAAAAAAGATAAAAAAAATGAGTATTAAAAAATTTTCAAAATGGTTAATTAGTATACATAATAGAAAAATGAATATTTAGTATACATAGTAAAATAAAAAATATTTAAAACTAGCATACCTATCTTAAATAAATCTATGTAAAAGATGTATAATTTTTTTATTTTGATAGATAAGATAGAGTATAGTATTAATTTAACAAAAAAGATTACATATCATGCCCATGACTATGTGGTAGAGAGATCACCATTGTTTACCAGACCTTACTGAAAATCAAAACGACAACGCAGGGTCGAAAATGTACCCAGAACCTAGAACCCACTAAGCCTGCCATATTATAAACTAAAATACATTAAAGAAACTATGGCCAAAGCCATTCAAAATAGCCTCAATCCCCTATCCAAAGAAACACAGGCCTACCAACCTTTAAACCCAAACCCCAGCACAACACAGAAACACAAACCCAAGATAGTTACCAAATATTATTCTACACGAAGACTCTAAAATCATCTTCCCAGGCTAAATTTTGAACCGCCACCAATTGAAATTTCTTCCTCAAGAAATTCACCCCTGTGATTGCCAGTCGACTATGCTCAATCAATTCCAAACCATTGATATCTAGTAGAAAAGGATAAAATTTGACCAAAGCATCTGGGTCCTCCATCCACTTCAAAGCATGCGGGTGGGGGATGCCAACTCCCAAGGATGTCACTTCCAAAGTCTCCTCCATCCCAACCAACAAAGCTAAACAACTACTACATAATTTCCTTCGCAACCACCTTCAAAACTTTTATGTCTAAAAGACCCACTAAGTCCCTTGAGGAGATATTGGAGTCCAGCCTGTAGCCTTCAACACCTGCCATGAAGCCCTTTCTTACGATACACTTCACCACTGCAAAGGTGAGAAAGTTAGGGTGATGAATTATCCTGCTCAAACGGTGAGAAGAGACTGAGCCTAAAAAGGCCATTTGATGCTTAGAGCAAAGTAGCTAAATAGGAGTGTCCATGCCACCTATGTCCAGTTCCTTTGCTGACACTTTCAAAATAAACCTCGCCATAGTAGATTTAGGGAAGAATGCCAAAATAAATGCCTTGCGACAGAAGAGACAAGGGAATGTCAAGAAGCCAATGCACATATCCATAATTAGTCACCCTCACCACCAATTATGAGTGTTATGAGGAGCATGCCAGCCAGCTCCATATGCCCCAAGTGCTTTGCCACAATAATTAAAACTACTATCAGTGCTCAAGTTAATGCCACCTCACCACCAAGTGCCACGTCACACCCCACCGAGTCAACCACTCCACACATGCAATTGTGGAGTGGTGCCCGCCCAACCGCCCACTTGATGACGTGTCAATCAGCCTCCCCATTAGAGATGGTTTCTTTCAAGGAAATCCCATCCGCCACAAAATTTGAAAGGAGATCCACCTCTATATTGCCTTCACAAAGAATGTGATTGATCGTATAATGCTAAAACCTCTTAAGCAGACACAGAGTATCCTCCAGCAAATCTCCCAACTTCAAATTTTGTAGTTTCCCTAATTGAAGAGCATTTACAATCACCATCAAGTCTCCCTTGATCACTATGTTCCATAATTTTAGTTATGCACATAATGTTATTCCAAGATGCATGGCCTGCAACTCAGTCACATTATTGGTGCCAATGTTTAGTGGTTGGGCAATCTTCCCCACCACAGTGCCTTCCCAATTTCTCACAATGCAAGCTATCCCAGAGCATCTAGGGTTCCCTCTAGACACTCCATCAAAATTCAACTTGTACAAACAACAATCAGGAGGTAGCCATTTGATGTTTTTTTGCTTCTCTTCCATCCTAGATCTTCCTAATCCAACACAAGGTGGGATCTTTAGGCCATTCCAATTCTATCTCATTATAGCATACTAGCTTGAAAAGGTGGTTTTCACTTTTCTTTCCAACTCCATTCTTGAATTTACCACCTCAACAATACGCGCTTCTACTTTGTTTAAAAAATACAAGAGTGCTATCTAGTAGCATCCTGGAAGATACATTGATTACTCTCCTTCTAGACCTCCCATAAGACACTACAACAGAACAGGCCATTAGTGCCTAAACTAGCACCAGATTTTAGTGCAATTAAGCTCAGAAATTGGATACTTTGTCTGATGCAAAACTCGGCACAATTTTGCATGCTTACTTCTGCACTGGATTTAGTGCTAACTTTTACACCAAATTTAGTGCTAACTTTAGCGCTAGAAAGCAACAGTCAGATTTGGCACCAGATTTAGTACCAGATTTGATACCCAATTTGGCTTCTAATTTTTCTTCTAGTTTGGCTTCCAAGTTTGCTTCTTGTTTTGCTTCCAGTGTTGCTTTTGATTTTGCTTCTAAATTTGTTTCCAATTTAGCACCGGATTTGGCACCCAATTTGGCTTCCAATTTGGCTTTTGATTTTGCTTCTAGTTTTGCTTCTTGTGTTGCTTCCAGGTTTGCTTCCAGTTTTGCTTCAGGTTTTGCTTCCAGTTTTGCTTCTAGTTTTGCTTCCAATTTCACTTCCCATTCTGCTTCCAGATTTGCTTCTAATTTAGTGCCAGATTTGGCACCCAATTTGGCTTCTAGTTTGGCTTTTAATTTTTCTTCTTGTGTTGCTGCTAAGTTTTCTTCCAGTTTTACTTCTAGTTTTGCTTCAATTTTTGCTTCCAATTTTGCTTCCCATTTTCCTTTCAGATTTGCTTCCAATTTAGCACCGAATTTGGCTTCCACTTTGGCTTTCAATTTTTCTTCTGGTTTGGCTTCTTGTGTTGCTTCCAGTTTTGCTTCTGGTTTGGCTTCCAGGTTTGCTTCCAATGTTGCTTCTAATTTTTCTTCCAAGTTTTCTTTAGGTTTTGCTTCTGGATTTGATTCCATTTTTTCTTCCAAGTTTGCTTCCAATTTAGCACCAGATTTGGCACCCAATTTAGCTTCTAGTTTTGCTTCCATGTCTGCTCTCATTTTTTCTTCTAATTTTTCTCTCATTCGTACTTCATATTTTGGTTCTTGTATGGCATCTAAAATAGCTTCTTTTTTGGCTTCCTAATTGACACCAAGTTTTGCTTCCATTATGACCTCCTTTGTTGCTTTGGGTTTTGCTTCCAATTTAACAAGATAATTATATAAAAACCAAGATAATTATTATAAAATGATTATCATCTATAATTAAAACAAGTGAGTCAATTATCTATAATTTAATTGAATTTTACAACATCCATCCTGCAATAAATTAAAATTATCATACGTAATAAATATCCATCCAAAAATCATTGACCACTTTCAATATATATAAATGTACAAGTGAATACTGATAAGAACATCATCGTATATAACTAAAACAAGTGAAAGTCAAATATGCCAGTAGATCAATAACATTTCAAAATGATACATGTCCAATAGTCGACATAAGTCAAAATGATACATGTACAAATGATATAATTAAAAATGATAAATTATGTAACTCAAAATGATACAAGTCAAGATGATACATGTCCAAATGATATAAGTAAAATTAATACATGTGAAAATGATACATCTCAATAATATGGTACTACAGGCCATGAAAATGATACATATGATAGTAACCATGAAAAGAGGCATCATAACGATATATCATCAATGATGCATGATGCAGTCTATATGATCATGAATGTCAATGGCTACTACCAGCAACTACCTCATCATCATCATCACCATCATGATCATGATCATCGTTGTCATCATCATCATCATCATTTGCCTCATTGTCTTCTATATCTACATCATCATCATCCTCTGCCATGTGATCTGTACTGGAACCAATATAATCTGGATCTATATCATCAGGATCATCTTCATCTTCTGGAAGACCCATGTTCTGCAAAAAAAAAATATTTAAAATAAAAATTTATTATTTATTTCATATAATAATTTATTTTTCTATTATATATCTAATATTCCAACATATGAAACGAAACCATAATCATATGACATCATATCAAAGTGTACATATCATAATAAACTTTCAAAAAAGTTACAACTAATATGTCATTCCAATGATGTAAAACATGCAACAATTCTAATAAACGTTACTAAAGATCATAAAAAAAATTGTTATACAATTTAACTATCAACTGTAAATTCTATTACATAACCTTAAGTGCCACAAATTACATGGTCAATGTATGTTCTTTTTCACTATTAATCTAATAACCTGCATTAGACAAAAACATTAAAGAGTTTTTAAGTAGCAGTTGATTATATTCTCTTACATGTCATTAATGAATGAACAGTTTTTTTTCAATAATTATTTATCTTAAGTTTCATGAGTAACCTTAAGATAAAGGTCTAATAGTTGTTCCATGGGGCATGTTTAACAAACCAAATGCAATTGTCAACTTTTCACCATGGTAGCAGAGAAATAATTCTTTTTCCCATCCTTCCACAGCATTAAGTAAATTCTTGAATCTAGAAAATACTTGTCGCCTTCATCTTCCAAGCCAATTTCTCCAACTTTGCATAGGTCTCCTTTGTCTATGGATGTGATCTATCTCCTACATAAAAAAAGCATGTACCATTTTATGCCCTTCAATCCAACTACATCCGGGCGTTTTTTTAATTCCTCTATCTTTCATCAATCTCCTTACCTCACCATACCTGCCCACTTGTGGATAGATGTTTGGGAGAAGAACATAAGTTGTGTAGCATTTTTAGGATCCAAATAAGAAAGTAGTGTTGCTATAAATACTCCTAAGCCTATATTCATATGTGATCTATAGGCACCAAGAAAACACATGCATACAACTAGTACAAATTTAACAGGTATCTCAATGATAAAGTTTAGGGTGTCTTCAAGATAGCCAGCAATGGCAAGGAGGTCAACCATGCATGTAAACAGAGAGGCCCTAGTTAGCAGGTTGTATGGGGAGAAGGATGCTTCTCATTTTCTAAAATCCTAAGTCACATTGCTACATATGTTGCTTAAAGAAGGGCCAATTTTAAACTAGGTAGTTGTTTTGTCACTCACTTTGTGCAATGAAATGACGAGAGTCAAGTCTCCTTATATCATTGTAGATTTGCATATAGCAACCTCCAATACAATAACACCATACAATGCACACTTAACTTTACGGTACCTTAGCCCAGACATGAAATTACAGAAATCTAAAGATACCTCCTACTAAAGATGTCATGCCATAGACCCAATACCACTGTACAGTATATATCACATCTACAGTAACAATTTCCTTCCAAATGTAGGGTTACAGTCTATGATTAACATGCATAGACCTTTCTAGTGTTTACATGATACTTCCTTAGTCAACACCATACTAGTGTCCACAAGATGTTTCCACAATTAAAATAAGAAATTAATGCTACTTTGCAAACAATAAGCAAGCCTTCAGAGAGCTTAAAGTTTCCATTTACATCCATGCCCAATAACTTAATCAACCCTTAGGATTTTATGGACAGTGAAACAGAAGGTCTTATATTCCATTTATGAGTCCTCTATCCAAATGACGCAGTGATCACAAGTACATAATATCTACTATTCCGTGGGTAGTGCTTAGACATTCAAACACAGGAAAGTCCATACTAAGATAAATTTGTTCACAAATAGTCTCCAATTTATAAAATACTAGTTTGAAATAACATTTTTAAGTTAGTGCAAGTCATTACAATGAACTCAAAGGTCATTCTCATCAAACAAATGCCTTCACAATAGATTGTTCTAGTTACAAGTACAATACAACTATTACAATGTTACACAACTATATGCAATTGACAAAACCCATTCTTTCCAAGAGTCAACTAGTAATCAAATACAATCATGTGTTGCTTCAACATTGTATTCCATTGTGGCTTTAGTAATGCAAACCTCATAACCTTGGAGGGAGTGTTGGGGGGCAAATTGACCTAAACCAAGGATCCAAAACCATCCCAAAAGCCCACCTAGGACTAGCATTATTAATCCCAAGAAGACCTCACATCCATAACTTAGAGAGTGGACATTTATAGGTGAAATACCAACACCATTAGGGTTTACAACCATGTCAAAAAAGATAACCATGAACTAGGCTAGGTTTCCTCAAGACTCATGGTATGTTACAATGATAGCATTCTAGCAATTCTAGCTAGGGTTTGAAACTCCACGTCAAACTGTGACCAAATTAATGTAGCTTCCTTCATGATAGAAATCCAAAATGCAATAACCAATAGTTTTCCACAATTCTTAAGTCCCATGATCTTAAGTCTGAACTCTCACAATTAACAATATTTTCATCATCCAAACCCTTTAGCATAGGCTTTCACAAGACCACATACAGTTACATAAGTTAAAGGAAATGTTTCACCAAAATGGTCAATGTAATTTTACAAGAATGGATGAGAAAGAGCTTTACTTCAAAGAAAGGTTAGCTTAGTTGAAGAAGACTAGTTGGTGGTTTGAATCTTATTCTCCAACCCAAACAGCAAGACACTCAGCCAACATGATGAGCACACCCAAAGTCTCCCTTCCTCTAAATCACTTATAGTCCAACCATCAACCTTCCTTCCTTGACCCCAAGGCAAAAAGAAGAATTCCCCTCCCAAATGGTTACCCACTCCTTCCTTTTCTCCCTCACATACCCCAAAACCAAGCACATTAAAGACTAGTACTTCCCAAAGTTGTTATGGTAGAGGAGAGTTAATGCCGACTACCAATGATGGCTCCTTCTCAACAAAAAAAATATGCATATTAAAATTTAAATGTCCACTATTATATTTCCAAGGTTTGAAATATAACCAACAACGTAACTATAATGCATGCCCCCCTTTAAGTCTTATAATAAAAAGGTTAGGAAACAAAGACTTGAGATAAACCCTTTGATCTATTCACTTAGGAGACCACTTGAAAACTCAATGATAACTACATTCACATGATCAACAAGAATGACAAGTTACCTATGAATAAAAGTCCACTTGAGTCGAAAAGATAAGAAGACGAATGGAAACTAAACACAACAAACAGAGTACAACTATAACTGTTTGTCTCAAGTATCACTCTATAACATCTTTAAAGATTATTGAAACTCAACACAAGAAATGCAAATTGACATATTAACACAACAATATCCAACTAAGTTATTGAAAATCAACTATTGATACCTTGTTCTCCATCCAAATTACAAAATTAGTCCACTTTTTGCTTTGTAACATTTCCTTTTCAAATTGTGTTGGTTGACGGCCATATTTCTCCTTTTGTCAAAACATGGCACATGGACTAGTTAAACTAATTAATATGCAATCATTTTATTTTTCCTAGGAAATAAAAAATATATATCATTTAACATATTAAATATACTTACAAATGTACAGATCAAGGCATGTAAACCTTTCTGGCCACTGTGATGAGTGGCACAAAGTTTATCAAGCCTAGCCTTGGAGGCCTTGTCCTAAAACATATACTAATTCAATTTAGGTAAAGCACAAATAAAATTTAAAAATTATTTAATAAATTTGATATAATCTTATGGAAGAATTCAAATACCTACGTACTCTCCTCATCGGACTTCCTCCATGCATCGGACTTCTCATATGCTTTTACAATCTCTTTCCATACTTCGAGACTTACATCAATTGGCCTTTTTTTGAGCCTTTGCTCGGGAGGGATTTTTTTATCTTTTTTGTTTGGTTGCACCAAAATCTCTTGCAGTTTTGAGACGTACATAGCTTTATTTTCTTTACAGACCAACCTATGCCAAATTCAGTCTCCATGTCTTGGATAATTGCTTTTTGTAGGTGCATGGGTATCTTTGAGAATGGCAAATGTAGATGGTCTTTGAACCATTGAAGGCATGATTCCTTCAACCTATTCACAAATTTTTTTCCAACATCTGTCATTTGGACTTCCCCTAAAACCACATTGTATTCTATCTTGGTATCGTAGCTACCAATGCAAGATGCAAAACACGGCGTGGTGGTCGAAGAAGTCTGTGTCCCAGGAATGGCTGGGACATTGGAAGCCTCTACTCCTTGTTCCACATTCTTAGAGGTTACTATTATTGATTTCCTCCTGGATCTTTTGCCTGATCCATGACTGGTTAGGGAATCAATTTATTCCCTTTGACACTGTTGATTTGGTTGTAATGTTTCAGGGGCTTTACTAGATCATTTTTCTATGTATCTGGTAAGCATTGTCAAGTCAACACCATCCAATTTGTTCACTGCCTCTACCCCCAATATGGAAGCCAATACCTCTTTATCTTTGTTAGTCTCATGTCCCTATATATATATATCTTCTTTTAAATTTAGAAATAGAAAACTAAATACTAAAAATCAAAGAAACAATGGAAACATTTACAAATCTATAAATTGACAGTGAATTACCTGATTGTCGCTAGAGTTTGCTCCCTTCCCTCTATTGCTTGACATTTTGAGGTGGCCTAGGGCAAATTATTTTCATCCAATCTGTGGAGGCAATTGTAGCCAGGTATGAATTAACAATGTGCTTGACCAATCGTAGTCAAAAACAAATATGTAGCCAAAAACAAATCTTAACAGCTTGTATTTTGGGTATGATGTACAAAGAGACCTTATTCAATAGGCCTTCCAAAAATGGTAAATGCAAGTTATACTACAAGCAAGGATAATTAACAACATTACCACTCAAATTTACCCTAAAGCGTGAGTACAACATCTTAGAAAAACTTTCTTTGAGCTCAAAATTATATCAAAATCGATAAAAACCTAGGTCAAGAGTTAACTTACTTGCTAAAAGGTAGACGAACAAGCTTGATTGAATGGCTGAGGTAGCTAGAAACCCCAAATTTAGTAGCAAGCTAAAGCAATATTTTATCTTTTGGATGTCTAGAACCAAAAACAAATAAAATACAAATTCAGGGATCTGTTGTAGAAACTTTTTAGTAACTTCCATTTTCAACATAATAAAGTTGTCACTTCATAGGAAAACTAAAATAGAGGCAGAGTAGACTATGTTGTAGGCTTAAATGTATTAACTTATTTGTGTTTTTTTTTTAGTGGTATGTTTTAACGTTAGTGCAAATTTTAAAAAAAAATTTGGATTCATTAGTCAACGCTGAAGTCAACATCTCTAACATTGACTTTTGCACCAACTTTCAGCCCTAAATGTAATCTCTTTGGGATGCCAAAACTAGTACGAAGTGTGCCTAATTTAGTACCATCATCATCTATCTCCTATGTAAACATATCCATTGCACCCTACACCACCTCCGCATCACAAGCTTCAATGTTTATGAGGATGTGTGCAACCATTGGTTATGGTTCCCTTCCATTCCACAATAAATCTACCATCATTCATCCACTATCCTACATACCCTCCACATACCATCCCTATGGTCCATTCTTTGGCATAAGTCTAACATAATCCACATCATAATCCACTATTTTCCCTACATAATCCACATCATAATCCACTTTTCTCCCCTCTAGAATCCACGTCATAATCCACTATCTGCCTAATCCATTTGCCTTCCATGTATCCCTTACCAACATCGATGAGGGCACTCGACATGGTCCATGTGTGAGGACATCATTCTCTAATGGAACTATAACCTTTCAGTATAGCGTAACGCAACCTTCAACCCTCAACCCTAAACACTATACCTTAAACCCTAATCCCTCAACCGTAAACACTATCCCTAAAGCCTAAAGCCTCAACCCTTAAACCTTAAACCCTAAACCCTATCCCTAAACCCTCAACCCTAAACACTATACCTTAAACTCTAATCCCTCAACACTAAACCCTAAACCCTCAACCCTAAACACTATACCTTAAACTCTAATCCCTCAACACTAAACCCTAATCCCTCAACCCCAAACCCTAATCCCTTATTGCTAAACCTTAAACCCTATCCATAAAGCCTCAACCCTCAACACTTGAACCTTAAATCCTAAACCCTATCCCTAAACTCTCAACCTTAAATAGTACTATGCCTTAAACCCTAATCCCTCAACTCTAAACCCTAATCCCTAAACCCTAAACCCTCAACCCTAAACCCTCAACCCTAAACCCTAAACCCTCAACCCTCAACAATATACCGTAAACCCTAATCCCTCAACCCTCAACCCTCAACCCCTAATCTTAAAGCTAAACGTAAAGCTTCCACTCATTCCACCATCCCCAAGGGATCTAGAAATGCAAAATTAGATGCCTCTACTGATAAAGCCAAACATCCCAAGGGTTATCATGCCTCAGGACATAAAAACAAAGAGTCAAAGAAAAATTAATCCAAAAAGTTATCCAAGCCCATACCTCCACAAGCAAAGTCCAAAACCAAAATGGTATGGGTACCTAAGCAACAAGAAATCAAATTAAATGAGGCATCTAGCTCTAAAAAATCCCAACCATCTGCTCCTATCTCAAATTTCCATTCCACTCAAAAGTGTCAAAACATTCCATCCACAAGTAAAACAAAAGTAATAAAATGCCTAAGTCTATGTGGGTTCCTAAAGCCCTTCATCATCCATCGCCTAAGCAAACATCTCCATTGCACCCTACACCACCTTTGCATCACAAGCTTCAACATTTATCACGATGTGTGCAACCATTGGTTATGGTTCCCTTCCATTCTACAATAAATCTACCATCATTCATCCACTATCCTACATACCCTCCACATACCATCCCTATGGTCCATGCTTTGGCATAAGTCCGACATAATCCACATCATAACCCACTATTTTCCCTACATAATCCATGTCACAATCCACTTTTCTGCCCTCTAGAATCCACGTCATAATCCACTATTTGCCTAATCCATTTTCCTTCCATGTATCCCTTACCAACATCGATGAGGGCACTCGACATGGTCCATGCGCTAGGACATCATTCTCTAATGGGACTATAACCTTTCAGTGCAGTGTAACGCAACCTTTAACCCTCAACCCTAAACACTATACCTTAAACCCTAATCCCTCAACCATAAATGCTATCCCTAAAGCCTAAAGCCTCAACCCTTAAACCTTAAACCCTAAACCCTATCCCTAAACCCTCAACCCTAAACACTATACCTTAAACTCTAATCTCTCAACACTAAACCCTAAACCCTCAACCCTAAACACTATACCTTAAACTCTAATCCCCCAACACTAAACCCTAATCCCTCAACCCTAAACCCTAATCCCTTATCGCTAAACCTTAAACCCTATCCCTAAAGCCTCAACCATCAACACTTGAACCTTAAATCCTAAACCCTATCCCTAAACCCTATCCCTAAACCCTCAACCCTAAACAGTACTATACTGTAAAACCCTAATCCCTCAACTCTAAACCCTAATCCCTAAACCCTAAACCCTCAACCCTAAACCCTAAACCCTCGACCCTCAACACTCTACCTTAAACTCTAATCCCTCAACCCTCAACCCTAATCTTAAAGCTAAACTTAAATCTTCCACTCATTCCACCATCCCCAAGGGATCCAGAAATGCAAAAGTAGATGCCTCTACTAATAAAGCCAAACATCCTAAGGGTCGTCATGCCTCAGGACATAAAAACAAAGAGTAAAAAAAAATCAATCCAAAAAGTTATCCAAGCCCATACCTCCACAAGCAAACTCCAAAACCAAAATGGTATGGGTACCTAAGCAACAAGAAATCAAGTTAAATGATGCATCTACCTCTAAAAAAGCCCAACCATCTACTCCCATCTCAAATTCCCATTCCGCTCAAAAGTGTCAAAACATTCCATCCACAAGAAAAAAAAAGTAATAAAATGCCTAAGTATATGTGGGTTCCTAAAGCCCTTCATCATCCATCTCCTAAGAAAACATCTCAATTGCACCCTACACCACCTCTGCATCACAAGCTTCAACATTTATCATGATGTGTGCAACCATTGGTTATGGTTCCCTTCCATTCCACAATAAATATACCATCATTCATCCACTATCCTACATACCCTCCACATACCATCCCTATGGTCCATGCTTTGGCATAAGTCTGACATAATCCACTATTTTCCCTACATAATCCATGTCATAATCCATGTCATAATCCATTATATCCCTAATCCATTTGCCTTCCATGTATCCCTTACCAACATTGATGAGGGCACTCGACACGGTCCATGTGCAAGGACATCATTCTCTAATGGGACTATAACCTTTCAGTGTAGCGTAATGCAACCTTCAACCCTCAACCCTAAACATTATATCTTAAACCCTAATCCCTCCACCCTAATCCCTCAACTGTAAATGCTATCCCTAAAGCCTAAAGCCTCAACCCTTAAACCTTAAACCCTAAACCCTATCCCTAAACCCTCAACCCTAAACACTATGCCTTAAACTCTAATCTATCAACACTAAACCCTAAACCCTCAACCCTAAACACTATACCTTAAACTCTAATCCCTCAACACTAAACCCTAATCCCTCAACCCTAAACCCTAATCCCTTATCGCTAAACCTTAAACCCTATCCCTAAAGGCTCAACCTTCAACACTTGAACCTTAAATCCTAAAGCCTATCCCTAAACCCTCAACCCTAAATAGTTCTATACTGTAAAACCTTAATCCCTCAACTCTAAACCCTAATCCCTAAACCCTAAACCCTCAACACTATACCTTAAACCCTAATCCCTCAACCCTAATCTTAAAGCTAAAGTTAAAGCTTCCACTCATTCCACCATCCCCAAGGGATCCAGAAATGCAAAATTAGATGCCTTTACTGATAAAGCCAAACATCCTAAGGGTTGTCATGCCTCAGGACATAAAAACAAAGAGTTAAAGAAAAATCAATCCAAAACGTTATCCAAGCCCATACCTCCACAAGCAAAGTCCAAAACCAAAATGGCATGGGTACCTAAGCAACAAGAAATCAAGTTAAATGAGGCATCTACTCTAAAAAATCCCAACCATCTACTCCCATCTCAAATTCTCATTCCACTCAAAAGTGTCAAAACATTCCATCCCACAAGAAAAACAAAAGTAATAAAACACCTAAGTCTATGTGGATTCCTAAAGCCCTTCATCATCCATCTCCTAAGAAAACATCTCCATTGCACCCTACACCACCTCTGCATCACAAGCTTCAACATTTATCATGATGTGTGCAACCATTGGTTATGGTTCCCTTCCATTTTGTAATAAATCTACCATCATTCATCCACTATCCTACATACCCTCCACATACCATCCCTATGGTCCATGCTTTGGCATAAGTCTGACATAATCCACTATTTTCCCTACATAAACCACTTTTCTCCCTCTAGAATCCACGTCATAATCCACTATCTACCTTCCATGTATCCCTTACCAACATCGATGAGTGCACTCGACATGGTCCATGCATGAGGACATCATTCTCTAATGGGTTTAGGGTTGAGGGATTAAGGTTTAGGATCTAGGGATTAGGGTTTAAGGTATAGCATTAAGGATTGAGGATTTAGGGATAGGGTTTAGGGTTGAGGGATGAGGGTTTAGGGTTGACGGAATAGGGTTAAGGGTTTAGGAATAGGGATAGTGTTTAGGGTTTAGGGATGAGGGATTAGGGTTGAGGGTGGAGGGATTAGGGTCGAGGGTCGAGGGATTAGGGTTTAGGGATATGGTTTAGGGTTTAGGGTCAATGGATTAGGGTTTAAGGTATAGTGTTGAGGGTTTAGGGATAGGGTTTAGGGTTGAGATATTAGGGTTTAGGGTTGACGGATTAGGGTTTGACATTGAGGGTTGAGGGTTGAGGTTAGTTGAGGGTTGAGGGTTTAGGGATAGGGTTGAGGGTTGAGGGATTAGGGTTAAAGTAGAGTGTCGAGGGTATAGGGATTAGGGTTTAAGGTATAGTGTTGAAGGTTTAGGGATAGGGTTTAGGGTTGAGGGATTAGGGTTTAGAGTTGACGGATTAGGGTTTGACATTGAGGGTTGAGGGTTGAGGTTGGTTGAGGGTTTAGGGATAGGGTTGAGGGTAAAGGGATTAGGGTTAAAGTAGAGTGTCGAGGGCATAGGGTTTAGGGTTGAAGTTTTAAGGATTGAGGGTTGAGGCTTTAGGGCTAAGGGTTAAGGTATTAGGGTTTAAGATATAGTGTCGAGGGTTAAGGTTTTAGGGTTGAGGGATAGGGTTGAGGGTTTAGGGATAAGGGATAAGGATTTAAGGTATAGTTTTGAGGGTTGAGGGTTTAGGAATAGGGATAGTGTTTAGGGTTTAGGGATGAGGGATAAGGTTTAGTGTTGAAGGTTTAAGGATTGAGGGTTGAGGCTCTAGGGATTAGGGTTAAGGGATTAGGGTTTAAGATATAGTGTCAAGGGTCGAGGTTTTAGGGTTTAAGGTTTAAGGATTGAGGGTTGAGGGATAGGGTTGAGAATTTAGGGATAAGGGATTAGGGTTTAAGGTATAGTGTCAAGGGTTTAGGGTTTAGGAATAGGGATAGTGTCTAGGGTTTAGGGATGAGGGATTAGGGTTGACAGTTCAAGGATTAGGGTTGAGGGTTGAGGGTTGAGGGTTGAGGGTCGAGGGATTAGGTTTAGGGATAGGGTTTGGGGTTTAGGGTCAAGGGATTAGGGTTTAAGGTATAGTATCTACCTAGTCCATTTTCCTTCCATGTTAAAATTAGTTATCAAAATTTGTCTCTTTTTGTAACAGGTCTGTAGCTTGTTGCCTCTCATATAGAAGAGAGACTAAGACTTGAGAGAAAAAATGAGGGTAGTGGTTCTTTCTGAAGCATTTAGGGGACTTAGTAAGAAGATAGATTGCACCCATCCCACTTATCAACTTTCATGTTCCAAAAACTTTGCAATTAATATATATATATATTATGAAGCAGTATTATGGAGAAGATTGTACTTAAATGGTAACCCTTTTTTAGTGTTTAACTATTGTGTTAATTTTCATGTTTATATGTTGTTGTACTATATCCAAAGTGATAGAAAAAAGATACAAATGATTTGATAATGATGATGATGATGCTTGTAATTTGGATGATGTGGATGCTTGTAATTTGCGCATACTATAATGAAAACCTTTTGCTTACAATTTTACAAATTAAATGAGAAGAAATCTATCAAATTCTACCAATGCAAGAATAATGAGCTTACCAGTGAAAGGCATCTTAAATCATAAATAAATAAATAAATTTTTCTTATTTGTGTATCCATGACTCCTACTCTTATTTTTCCATAATAAATCATGTTATTACCATTCATAAAGTCATCTTTGCCTTTTACCATGATACTACTATCACATTAGCTAGCCTTCATAATACCCACATCATACCTCCTTACCATAGAACATTATCAAAAAGCCCATGGTATGACGGTGAGAATAGTTAATACTCACTATACCACTATACACACTATACTGCTATACCTCAGGGGGCCAAAACATAGCCCGCGATAGAATGGTATCCAAGCCGTTGGGTTATTTAAAGCATACTAATCACACCAACATCAAAATATGAAGATTGAAGCTCAACATGAAGATTTGACAGTGATAATAGTTAATACTATACACTACACACTATACTGCTATACCTCAGGGGGCCAAAACATAGCCCGCAGTAGAACAGTAACCAAGTTGTTGGGTTATTTAAAGCATACTAATCACATCAACATCAAAATATGAAGATTGAATCTCAACACAAAGATTTGAATCGTGTGAATTTATGAACCAAAAGTAAATGCTTCTTGAAATATATGAAACAAATTAAGATTTCTCACTTAGAGTAGCGGACGACAAGTTACACAAGAGCTCAAGCCACGGGAATAAAGAGAATTATTCAAGGTGATTTTTTTGGGTAAGATCTGCTCATCATTTCTTGTGAATTTCATTAAATGGAACCTAAAAAGATTGAGGTAGAAGCTAAGAAGGATGAAGCCAAAACTAGTAAATCTTCATTGCAATCCCCTCTGGTTTCATTGTTTCCTGGCTTAATTGATAAAGGTTCTAAAAAGGTTTTTAGAGACTTAGCTCAAGGCTGTAGGGACCCCTCTATACCGTTGTTGAGATGGAACCTCTACTGGTACTTTTATATAAAAAGGAATGACCAGGAACCAACATTAAACCCATGGGCCCTAGATTTGGCTAAATTGATTGTTCCCAACATCTTCGTTGATGTTAGGTTGATTAAATCCCTTGCCCACAGTTACCATGCCCCAACCAAAACTGTGAGACTTCCAAAAGGTGATTGCTTAGTGGATATCAAAAGAGATGCCATTATCAAATGTTTCAACCTCAATAAACAAGCTATAACAGAGGTGAACTTAGAGAAACTTGAGCAATAATATAAGACATTGAGGAAAACATATCGAAGTGATGAGCTCTGGGCCTTACACATGAAGAGGGGTGATGGTAACAGATGGCTCTCTATTTCTTGTTCGAAAATGGAACTTTTCCATGTTTCTAAATTTTAAATTTATTTCAAGAATACCTATTATGTGTTGTCAAGTTTTGGGGACAGATGTAGAGGAGCAAATACAAATAGGGTTAATGAGAATGGCTATGATAATTCAACATTCTGAGTCAAATATAGAATTTGATTTTGCATCTGTGATTGAAGATCAATTACATGAAGGTTTTCTACAAGTTAGGGAAGCCAAGGCCCCTATTACTTTCAGAAGATATTATTTATTGTGTCACTTAATTATGCATCAGAATGAAATGAAGTGGACTACAAGGATGGAATTGTGTACACAAGAAAGAGGAGTCAGACTCCTTGTACAAAACTGGTGCTGCATTTGGGATAGTAGGTGTACAAAAGGTGATTTTGTAGTGCTTCGAGAAGATTTTGCTGTCAGATTGATTGCTGCTCTTGGTTACCCAACACCAAGAATGCCTGATTCATAGAGGAAGGTAATGAGGCCTATGTATTATGGGCCAAACTAAGTCTATACTCATAATTATGTTGATGGATTCCTTATGCCACAACACACTACTATAAGAGTATATGGGTGCAACCAAGCACCACACATTTTACCTAAGTTTTTACCTACAAGAGTGTGTTTCTTAGACTTTATGTGGTAGATGCTCTAGATGGAACATGACTTGATGAGATATCAGGGGAAAGGCACATTTTTGCCTAACTTGACTATGTTTGAAGAGCTGGCCATTGGGTCGAATATGCTTGAAGAAGTGCAGAGGTTTATAAGGGTCAATTACTCCCTTAAACCTAGAATAGAAAGAGTATGTGACCTAGAGGGTCACATCAATATGATCAGAAGAACCCTATTGACAAAGAAGCCTATTTCACATGAATTTGATTCTATGGAGGATGTTATAAGAAATTTGGTGTAGTTTGCTGATGTAATGCGGGCTAGAAAATGGTGGATGCAATGATAAGGTGGGAAAATTAGAAGAAGGAAAAAGATAGAAACTTCAAAGGCTTTTTTATAGGTGAGCCCAATCTTAAAAAAAGAATGAAAATGATTTTGAATAAATTTGATGAATTCTACATAATGGCCCAAGATGAGGGACTCATTCCATTGCCCACACCCCATCAACCACGACATGAAACATCCACATCTCAGATATCACCCCCATCACCTACAAATCCATCCCCTCCATCTCCCACTCATGAGCCACAGGCTAAAAAATAGAAGATAGAGCCATTAGTGAAATATGATTCAAGTGATGATGAAGAAAAAGAAGCAGTCTTAGCCTTGGCTGAACTGAAAGAAGTAGCGGAACAACAAAAAGGTCAAAAGCCTTATGATCCAAAGGTCAGGCTGTCAGAGGAGGGAACTGATGAGATTCAAGAGGATGAGAGGGTAGTGGCCTCTCTGAGATTCATAGAGGATGATAATTTTATACACAGCAATGAGTTTAGAGATTTCTGGATCAAAATGAAAATGAAAGAATTTGATGAAAAGTTGAAGATTAATCTTATAGGAGCTGATGAGTCAAAATAGGCTGAGATACAGGCTCAGACATTTACAGAATTGAATATTGATAATATTAATGTCACTTGCCAGGAGGCAAGAGAAATGGTGTTGAAAAGTGATATGTTGATTATACCAGGGATGGAGTTGGCCAAATTGTTTCTTTTGGATCAAATCATAGCACAAGAGGGCCCTACGTTGCAGAATTTGATTCAGAGGAAGGTGTCTCAGGAGTAGGGTATAACCCTACTACCCAAACACTTGCCCTATGGACGAAGCAAAAGAACACAAGGAAGCCTCGGCTCCTTGATGTAGTACAAGAAATGAGGGGGTCAACCATGATTAGAACTATGAGAGACACAACTCCTACTAAAGCTGCCACCATAACTATGCAATCTGTAATGTTCACCTAATATGTGGTACAAAACATGGAAAAGAAAATTAATGAATATGAGAAAAGGTTAAAGCTATCTAATGGTGAGGTGAACAAATTGTTCATTGAGAATAGAAAGCTGTAACAACAATTGCAACAAGCCACCACAGTAAAGGGAGATGAATTAATTGTCTATCACCCACTAGTCCATATAGAGGATCCCCAGATCCAACAAATGAAAGAAGAAATTAATAAGATGAAAAAGCATAATGAGGAATATGTCAAAAATCACATCATAGAGGTCGTTAGTAGGATATTAAAACATAGAGTTGATACATTGAAAGACAAAATAAATGGAGTACACGAACAATTGAACAATTTGATCAAAGCTCTAGAACAGATAAACACTAATTCTTCCATTCTTGAAAATCTTTGAAAGAGATGGAAACCTACCTTCCACACACTAAATACTTTAAGCAAAGCCACACAGAGAGATCTAGATGCCCCATCAAAGATCAAGCCTACACGAGAAATGGTAAAAGGCATAATTGACAAGTATCAGTATTTGGTAGATACAAAAAGGAAAGTGGAAGGTAAGAGGAGTACATTTGACTCCATCAAAAATGCCATTTTAGCCCATCAATCCTCAAAGATGATAACCAATTGAAGGGTGTAGATGAATGGAGAGAAGAGTTTGATCATATGATTCCTAAATGTTTGGCACATGTATAGAATGATGGGGAAATTAAACTCACTGAGTTCCATACTCTGCTTGATGAAATTATCACGTTGGAAAATGGATACGCAAAGTTTGTGGTGGACATCAGGAACCTCTTGGACAACAGATGGAAAAGCCATCTTACGAGCTTTGCAGCCGCACAGGAATTTAAGTGGCCTAGTGATCTGAAAATAAGTGAATGGCAGGAAACATATTTAGATTCTAAAGAGGATTAAATGTGAAGAGGAGATACCACATCAGAAAATAGAATGCCTTGCTCAAGCCTTGAATGGTCACAGGTTTCTATTATGTGAATAACGGATTGGTCTTTTCTAATTAAAAATATTTTGTTAAGTTTAAAAGTATTTTCTTAATAGTTATGTCTTTTCTATTGTAATGGGTCTGAAGCTTGTTTGCCTCTCCTATAAAAAGAGAGACCAAGACCTGATAAAAAGATATAGGGGGAAGAGAGGAGATAGTAGTGGTAGATAGTAGAAAAAGCTCCATAATATTTACAAACTCAAAGACCATGTTGCAAGAATAATTTTGAAGAAGTTAATGGAAAATCTCTGATTCTGTGGCACCATATTGGTATCATATGTTTGTTAAAGTTATTCAATTATTTGGTTGTCTCCATTTTAGTGCTTCCTTATTATTTAAATTGATATATCACAGCTACCTGCCATATAAAAATTTATGATGGTTTCCTCTATTATAGGTTCATTGTGATTTCCTCTACTATAGGTTCTAGTATTGACTCTCGTCATAGCTACCTACCATATAAAAAATTATGATGGTTTGATCCAACTGGTTTGGACTCTTTTTCACCTTAGGTTTTGTGCTTAGATTTGGTCAAAACTTAGTGAAGATTAGGCAATTAAATATAGAGATTTTTAAGTATTTAAAATCAGTTTCATGCATCCTTTATTAAATAAATTTTAAAGACACAATAAACTAATCTAATAGAAGCTACTAAGATCAAGTATAAAAGAAACAACATTTTTAGATATATGAATATTGTCAAAGTGTTTTAGGAATATAAAACTTATCAATTATAATATCCATGGCATCAAAAACAAAAATTATAATATGGAATCATGAATTATGGTAGAAAGAAGTTTGTATCATTTTTTAGATATATAAATATTGTCAAAGTGTTTTAGGAATATAAAACTTATCAATTATGATATCCATGGAATCAAAAACAAAAATTATAATATGGAATCATGAATTATGGTAGAATTATGGTAGAAAGAAGTTTGTATCATTTAGTCCAAAATTGCTATCTCTTTGTGGAGCCATGTGTTTGTATCTCTGCTAGGGCCATAGGATCATTACTTAGGATAAAGATTGACTTAGCAAACTAGAAGAATAAATTTAATTCAAATATTTGGGATTTAATTGGAAAAAAGTCAAAAATTAAAAAAAAATGTTGTTTTTCCATCTAGCATGGTTCAAAATGTTTTTAATTTTTTTCTTTTTAAAACTAGAGTGAGGTCTAGGGGCAATGTTCTTGACCAAAGGTGGACCAATAGTTGCTTAGCATGCTTTTTGTTAAGGTGTCTAATAGTTCCCAAAAAAAAGGTGGACCAATAGTTGTTCATTAAGTCATGTTTTGTTGGTGCGCTGATGTGGCATCACATAATTGGTTGTTTTTAAATCTAAAGATCACATTTCATTCAATTATAGGTACTTATAGTCAACACTAACAACCTTAAAGTTACAACTACTAGTGCTAAAGTTTTAAAAATATTGAGCCTTAAGTCCACAAACACTATCACAGCTATTGGAACATGCTCAACAATTGGGTCCTCTCCCTTATGTTACTTTTAGTGATACCAAGAGCCTCATTGAAGATATCCCAAAAATCTTACCAACACTATTTTTAGATCACAGTAATCTGGGAGTATTAATTGGATCAGTAAGAAGAACCACATAATTAGGGTTGGCATTATGTCTCCAAGTTGATATCATCTATTGTTCTTGTTTGATTTATTCAATTGGTTCCTTCAAGTAGGGATTAAAGATCCTTTTGTTACATTACAAGTAACCTAGTTGTGTCAGTTGGATTATTAAGAAGAGTCTATCAATTATTTACTTGCATGGTTATACAAGTTATTAACCAATATTAGTGTGCCAAATAGTTAGAATTACTACCAAATATAAGCCACTTATCTCATATTTTCGTTTGACTCCATTTACCCAACAAGGCACTGGTCTCACCCATTTCATTTTACTTAAAACTCAAGGATTCAAACCATCTCACTATGATTTTTTAATTGTGAATGCAAAAACTCAAATCAATTCAATGTACTTGCAAATTGGTTATACAAGGATTCAAATCAGTTCACTGTATTTGCCAATGGGAATGCAAGGATACAAATCATTTGCATATAGCAACTAGGAGGTCTACATAATTGAGGGCTGATGTAGAAAGGTTAGAGGATAAATGCAAACATATAGGATGTGGATGACGTAGAACTACTAAATTGCAAAGAGGAAAGTGAGTGGAAATAGATATGACAACAGAATCTGCACATACAATAGAGGTAAGAAGAGAAAGCAACCTCAACCAAAGGAGGAAGGTGCTTATGAATTCACAAATGCTACAACAGAGAGGAGATAAAGTCATTTTTTTGTCCATGAGGCCTCTTACGTCAAACTTATTAGTTGAAAATGCACAGGAATGGTGATTAAATGTGATTCTATGATCGAGGGAAAAGTTTGAAAATTAGGATGGCCAAAACATGATATGAATATGTCACATATATGACTAAAGTGAGGTTTTGTGTTGGATAGCATATTCATTGAAATGATATAATTGGTGTACTAAAAATTATTTACTATGTTGTGTATTATGAGGACCAGACGAGGCCATGGCAATAGATCATGTCATATCAAATGAGGACACAACGGATGAAGCAGGACATCAGGCACTCAAATTTTGACTTAACTTAGGAAAAAATGATCTGATGGCATTTTGTGATATGTCCATCTTTTTTTCATAGTATTATTGAAATTTATAATGTATTATCCAATAAATTAATGCATGTTGTTGATTATTTTAGATGGAGATTGGAGCAAATGCAGACCCTGAGCATTCAACTAGCAAAAGAAAAAGATATGTATGTGGATGTGGACCTAAAACTGTTAAATCACGTAGACGACAGTGGGTGGAAGAGGATATGACAATGGATCCTGCAGACACAACAAATGATTGTACTAAACAAGAGGTTGGTTAGGACTATAGTACATGGGATGAATACTTTAAGAAAATTGTTGTTTGTGGATGTTCTGTATGTTGTGGAAAGAAACAATTCAAACAAGCGATTGTACAAAGATATTACATATATGATGAGCTTTCAATCAGTAGTATGCCTCCTACAATTGATTCAAATCCAATAGGAATTGTGGTAAGGAATTTTTCAATTTGATATAAATAACATGTATACTTCATTTAAACATTATTTTATATTATTTAAATAACTAATTTTTTTCTTAATGGATACTTGTAGGATAAAGTTCTTGGTTTAAAGTTTCCTAGATCACTGACTTCCAGCCTAGAGGACAATGATCATTTATCAGATGATACATCTAACAAAAATATGTGCCAATATACCAGCTCTGAAGACAAGGAATTGATGAAAACAAGTAACAGAACAAGAACCGGTTTAAAGATGCATAATTTTCTTAAAGACAAGGGGAAGGTGGACTACATACCCTATGAGAATGAATGTGATGGAGATGATGACTTGCCCATGAGTTTGAGATCAATTTACAAAGACACATTTGATCATCGACTATATTGTGCTTGGCCTAGTGATCAACAACTACCTAGAGTGTACGAGGTGTTTCAATTTTGGGGATATAGCTACATGATATGGCCCTCCAATATTCATGGAGTGAATCTAGGCCTCTTTGTTGTCCAAAATGTACATGTGGGATCTAAACATAGAAAAAATTTAGAAAAAACCACTAGGAGATTAATGGCATATTATGTTCCATCATATTATAGTGGTGAATGGAGAAGGCTAGCAGAATATAAGCCTAGCATGTCAACATATGGTCTAAATTCAAATATGTATACACATCGTCTCCAATCGGAAAGTGGAAAAGAAATGAATAGAGGTCATCTTATGTATATAAATGGATGTGCATACACACAAAAATATTGCAGGATTTGTAAATAGTAGTAAGGGAAGGGACCCTAATGTAAGACCAAATTGTCAATTTGTTGAGGTTATAAATGATAAAGATGGAGATATGAAAAGAGAGGTTGATAGATTGATAATGGTTGAGGCTATTATGGACCTTACCATTGGGGATGAGTTATTGATTGTTTACTCCTTCTTAAAATGCACTCCTGGGCGAAAGAAAAGGGAAGAACAGGGTCTCCCTAAGGATGTTCTTAAGGGCAGAAAACCAAAGAATAATAAATGAGTGTAGACTGATAGTTTATAAACTATGTTGTCAAAATTGTGTTTTCTTTAAATTATTGTATAAAAAGGTAGTCTATAAAATAATGTTCCATTATTCAATTGATGTATATATGTTCATACAATTTTTATTTTTAATTTTGAAGCCATATTTGATTATATTTCTTTGAAATTGATACATTTTAAATTTAGTGCAATTGTTGCCAAACATTAAATAATGCTTGCATTTGTTGATAGGTAGAAGTTGTTGATGAAACACATACTAATACCCAAGATCCAACTAGGTTATTAAGGTTTGACAGGATGATCCAAACCATCCTTTAAACCATACCAGGTAGAAAAGAGCAACATTGAAGAGATTAGTAGCAACTAAGAAATTTCAACTGCTGATGAGATCTGCATACACTGATGACATACCAGATAGCCTTAATGATGATGATCATGATAGTGAAAATGTAGTGCATGAAGAAGGATTGAATGAAATGCTTACAAGTTTCTTTAGGGATGGAAACAATGATGACAATAATGATCATATGGTTGATAGTAATGATGATAGTAGGGGGAATTACCACCAACATAATGTTGATGATAACAACCTGAAAGACTCCATCAAGCAAGCAGCGAAGACACCTGTGTTCAAATCAGGTGCAAGTAGAACTTCAAAACTGGCATGCACATTAATATTATTAAAAATCAAGTCACTATTTGGTTGGTCAGATAAAGGATTCACTACCCTACTAAAGTGAGATGAAATCCATTTCTTACTTTGCATTGTCAATTAGTGTACATAATTTGTAAACATTCATCAACTTCATTTTTATTTCTTTAAGGGGAATTTAAAACTATATATTGGATATAAACAATCCTAGTATAGATTGACATATGAAACATGTTCATCATAAGTCAAACATTCAATTGATTTAATCTCTGGCAATCTTACAGGGCACTAAAAACTAAAATATTTCCTAAAGAGAATGTGTTGCCATCAACTTGTAGAGAGGCGCATCTGTTGTTGGTGGAGTTGGGGATTGAATATAAGCAAATTCATTCATGTAAATATGATTGCATTTTATATAGAGATGAATAGGAAAACAAGGTAGAATGCCTTGTATGCAAAGAGAAGTGATATAGTATAGATGTACAAGGTCCTACATTTCCAAAGAAGGTTTTACGTCACATGCCGTTATACCTAGACTTCAATGAATGTTTTGTTGCAAGTCACTTGCACAATTGATGAACTGGCATGCAAAAAATAGAAGTAAAGATGGATTCATGTGAATTCCAGCTGACTCCAAAGCAATGAAACACATAGAGGAAAAATGGCCAATAAAATTCAAAGATGAACCCCGTAGTATCAGGTTTGGTCTTGCAATTGATAGAGTGTGCCCATTCTCTTTCCTAAGCTCAAATTATAGTGTTTGGCCAGTCGGATTGATAGTATACAATATTCCCCCATGGATGAGTGTTAGAAAGGAGTGCCTTATGCTGACTCTCATTGTTCTAGGAAAACATCAAGTTAAAAACATGGATGTCTATCTTGCGCCTTTTATTGATGAGATGCAACTTCTATGGAAAGGCATAAGAATGTATGACATATCACATCCCCCATCAAATAGGTCCTTCATGTTGTATGGTGTGCTATGTTGGACTATTCATGATTTCCCAAGACTTGGTGTTTGTTCTAGTAAGATAAAATATTTACGTATTTACACTCAATTTATTTCCATCCCAACTTTCATACTTAGTTTTATACTTTTTTTATATATTATTAACATTACTTATTGAATTGTAGGGCTTGAAACAAAGGGGATATTTGCATGTCCAAGATGTGCAGAACAATTTCATGGGCTATATTCTTAAGATCTACATAAATTTATTTATGCAAACAACAAGGTTTTTCTACCACTAGATCATAAGTTTAGAAATCGCCTGAAGAATCCATTTGATGGAAAAGTTGAAAATAGAGACCCTCCCATGATTATAGGTCCAGGTGATTGGCTTAAGAAGTATGAAGATGCTGAATTGAAAGCTTGGGAGGATTTTTTTGATGGGGTGATTCAATTGAAGAACCAGAACAAGTTGTAGTTAATATGCCAGAAGGAATGAAAAAGAAATCCATATTTTATGAGCTCCCTTACTGGAAGGATCTATTAATATCTCACCTATTAGATCCTATGCACATCTTCAAAAATGTCCCAAATTCTATATTTCAACATATATCAGGCAAAGAGAAGGACACCTTGTCTTTGAGCAGAGATATTGCTCTTTCGCGTACCAAAATTGATAGAAAACATTTGTGGCCAAACAAGGAAAATGAAACATATGAAGAAGCTCCATGGATTTTTTTTAAAAAAAGAGCTAGACCAACTTAAAAATGTCATCCGTTCAATAAGGACACCTACTGGCTATGGGTCATCATTGGCTAAAGCTTTTATAGTTGATGGACATATCACAAGATTTAAAACACATGATTTTCATAATTTTATGAAGGTATTTTATATCATCATTTATCATTTACTACTAACATTGATTAAGTACTAAATATATTTTGATATTTTGTTGTGTGAGGAAAAATTACTAATCACCTTTTCATAAATGTGTTTGATAGCGTATCATGCCATTGGTAATTAGGGGGGATTCCTATCTTACAGTTGACTTAAGGAATGCCATTAATTGATTGTCATCATTTACAAGGTATGTGGTTATATGAAATGTTCATGTGTGAGAGACATAGAGATATCATATTGCATTTTAATTTTTGACTAAAGGTTCATACTAATTTACTATTCTTATATTAGGTGGGTGACCTCCAAGGAGATCCACGAATGTGAAGTGCCAAAATGGAAGAAGGAAATTGTAGAAATTGTATGTGTATTTGAGAAGGATCTCCCTACAAGTTTCATGGACCTACAAGTCCATTTACTTATACACCTAGTTGATGACATTGAATTGGTGGGTGTTGTATCAACGAGGTGGATGTTTTTCTTTGAGAGGTATATGAAAACTCTAAAAAGATATGTCCGACAAAAGGCACATCCAGAGGGTTCCATGGCTGAAGGGTATGTATTGAATGAAGCATTTTTCTTCCTGTGTGAATTCCTTGGTAAGGATTTTGAAGATGGGCCATGCTTCTGGGATGAAGAATTTGCATCAGATATTATTGATGGAGAAAAACCACAATCTAATGGTTTTCAAGTAGAAATTAGTAAGTAAATTCATGATCAGTGTGGTTGTTTTTCTTGCAATCATTAATTGACTGTAATTTATTTGTCAAATTAATAGCATGATATTTGGAGTTTGAAATAAACATGTTGACATGTAATAGGTGTAGATGAAAGTTCTATACTTGACAAGTTCATTCTGTACCACATGGACTTTATGAACAAATGGATCGATCTATATGATAAAAAGAGAGAAGAAGTGTTGGAAGCAAGGAGACAATTTAAGAGATCAAACCCAAGGAATACTCCACTTCCCACTGATCTGCTTGGGGAATGGGGCAAAGATTGCGCACTAGAATGGGTTACTAAACAAATTCAAAATCAAATAGAAGATGCAGGTATAGATTCAAACATAACAGAAGACAAAATCAACATGTCTAGAGGATGTGAAAGAAAGGTATAGTTGGAATTTTACAAAATGTTGTTTCCTTACAGTTTTAACACTATTAACTATTTTAATATTCATCATTATATTTGTTTTCACTGAAATAAATGGTCTTTCATAGGCAAGGAAATATCTAGCAATATGGTCATATGGTCGACATTATCATGTAGAAAGTGTAGATGTAAAGAGATGATCCTTTGATTGTGGCATCATGGTTGACTTCAAGCAATCCAATCGATCAAGCTCAAAAGATAAGAATATAATTGAAGGGAATCTACAATATGTTTGGAAAATATAAGAAATTATTGAGTTGGATTTCTGCTCTTTTAAATTTTGTGTTTTTAAGTGTAGATGGTATGAAGCATTTGAGAGGACATGAAGACATGATACCCATAGTGGATTGTTTTCTATAGATTCCTCATGTTTCATACCGAAGGATAAGGAGCCTTATGTTCTACCAATTCATTATGAGCAGGTATTTCTTTAACTCAAACAAGAAGTGGTAGTGATAATAAATATATTAATTCATAGTTTATTGCGAATATATACATATGTTTATTAATCAATAAAATTGTTATACCATACGTCTAATATATGTATGTCGTTCATGTGCAGGTATTTTTCTATGAAGATATTTTGGACTTAAAATTGATATTTGTCATACATTATGATCCAAGATTAACACATGTATTTGGTGATGCATTAATGGATACTAAGAAAAACAATGATGGCTAACAAAATAAGAGACAGGGATTAGAGAACATCGAAGAAATTGACATCCATGATGATGTTGAAGATGGTTATGTTCAGGCATAAGAAGACAATAATCCAGAGTTAGATGATATTATGGAAGACAACAATATGGATGGTATAGAAAATGATGATCCAAATACATCTGGTAACAATATAGATAGTCTACAGTCAAATTTTAATGATGATGAAGATGATGCAGGTCAAGATGAGGATGATGATAATATTAAATACTTGAAAGAACATATGAACATTAACAATGATACATTTGATGACATTGTAGCAGACAATAATGTTAATGACCAAGACTTTTAAATTATAAAAATTATTTGCAATCCATGTTTAAAAAAGGATGATTCTTATGGCCTAAACTTTGTAATGCTTCAGTAATATTATTTGTGTTGATACAAATTATCTATTGCAATATCCTTAAATTGTTCAATCTTTGGTATGAATCGTTGGTAGAAAAAATTAGGATTACTTGGATGCTTCTTCCATTCATTTTGTATCAACATATGTTCATGAAGACACAAAAGTTAATAAAATATTAATGCACATAACTCACAATTATTTAAATAAGCAACTTTGTTAACTTTATTAGTTTTAAATAGTTTCCATTTTTATGTTGAACATAATTTTGAACATGTAATTGAAAACATTCACAATAAATTCTTTACTATATCAGCATATTCATTCACATAAGCATAGTATTGAGGCTCAATAACTGATATTCATTCAAATATAAGAAGAAATAAGTATGGAAAACATAAGAAAAATACATAATGATAACACAGTCATGGAGTTACACCGGTGCTTTGTCATAGGTAGTCTTCTTAATAAATCCATGTTAATGATTCCCAAGGTGGTGTCAAAACTAAGAGAGGAGTGTAGAGTCCAAGCTTCCTATTTCCAATATTTTGCAATGCTAGAAAGAATGAGAGACTTGATGTAGTTCTCAATTTGCACATATGTGAGGCCACTAGAAGTGTTGTTCAAGTGTTGCTAGTGTTTTAGTAATGTTGAAGTGTTGAGTTATTTTGGAATAGTATGCTTCCTAGACGAGTCTCTAGTGTGGTGTCGTGTCTAAAACATAGAGATACTTGAGCTTGTAGAGAAGCTTGTTAGACATGTAAAATTCACCAACCTATTTGCCTTGTAAGAGCTTCGTGTAGTTCTATGCAAAGTACAAGTCTGGTGGGTAGACAGGTTCCCGATCAAAGAAGTTGTGACCACATGAGTCCAACATTGTGGTGAGTGGATGAACTAGCTATTAGCTTAGGTAGTCAAATACCTTTTTGTCTTTTCCCTTCACGTGATTGTAGATAACTAGATGGAATTGTTGTAGACATGTCATCCATTTCATGTGGTGCACATTTTCTAAGTTTTTCTAAGTTTGCAAGAATTGGAGTGGCTTGTGATCAAATTGGATGATTGGACCTCCTTTCCCAAGATGTAGTGAGATCATTGCTTGATGGCTTGCATGATTCTATACAACTCCTTTACATGGGTGGAATAGCATTGAACCTCATCATTTAAAAGTCATAGAGTGGTACAAAAATCTCTAACTGCATATTTCCTCTCAGAGGATTCCAAACCTTTGACATTCCAACTGAAACATCTCAAACAATCTGTTAGGTCACAAAAATGTAGGTTGTTAACCCTAAGAGGTTGCCAAGCTCTCTTGACATTTTTGGCTAATGACACGGGATAGATATGGCTAAACCCCCTTCACTTTAGGCTCTACTAGACCTAGGTTAGTGTACCTTGAAAGATATTGTAGATTTTTGTGTAACCTTCATAGTGGCAAATGGGTGTGAAGTAGATGTAAGGGTTGGAATGTATTTCTAAGGTTAAGGTTTGCAAATATGAATAGGGTATGAAGATTAATAGTAAATTGGACCAATGCTTTATCTATTGGGCAAAGATATCAAGATTCAATGGTGTAATGGATCTTTATATTGACTTAACTCAGATTGTTAAGCACTTATGTAAATCTATATCTTGTGCAGATGTGCAAGAATGTTGAGGTACAAGATTCTTCTTATAAATCCCAATGATATTTCCTCAAATTGCTATGACCTAGAAAAAGGATTGTAATTCTAACAGGAAGGAAACCAACTAGAATAGATTATTCAAAGGATTTTAACCCTGGGCAGAGACCAATAAACACTGACTACTCAGCTGGATTTAAATCAACTTCCTCATAAACCAATCACACAGATCATATAGTAGTAGCAAATGTATACTAAAAAATTAATGATATCCTTGATATATTAACTTAAACAACTTGACAAACCACTTTGCAGAAAATCATGCAACTCATAAATATTAACTTCAACACAACAATTGAACATCAATTTTGGATCCACCAACTAACTCTAATTCTTTTTATTAATTTAGCAATTCATACAGGTTTGAAAACATAGATAGATGGAAATGGATTCTTTGAATACTGCTTTTTTATTAAACATGTCTTTGAAATAGATTGGATGATCTCCTTCATAGTAGCCTTGTTATCCTATTTTATAGGATGAAAACAAGATTCAGGCTCGAAACATTGTACCTTTTCATAATAACATCTTTTGATAACTAATGCATAATTAACAAACATAAATGAAGATAAAAGCATATGCAGTTATCTGATTCTGGCTCCATTAATCTCCATAGAGTAACCCATGACTCAAAGGCCTGGCAAGGTCATCCTCATCTCCATAATACAGATTGATACACTTGCATTGCTTGAAAAAATTGTACTCCTTTTGCTTCATCACAGTGCTCTAGATACAAATAGATTTATTTGACTGATATGGTCGATGTACACTTGATCATCACATGGATCAGTCTCAAGTAAACTGCTCATCATTGATTCCAGAGTAAATATCTTTCCCAAACATATATAAGTATTCTCTATCATCCTTTCCTCATTATTTACATTTTCAAGTAGTGGTGGCAGTAACTAACCCAGTTCATTCCTCCAAGTGTCATTGTCTTTTAGGTTTCCCTCATCATTGAAGAAGTTGGGAAATGCCAAATCAATACGTTGATCAAAGTCTTTCAAATCTACTATCAATATACCATTAAATCTCTCATGTTCTTTGATCAATTCATTATATCATTTGAGCACTTGTTCCTTAGTGCTAGCCTTAGCATTCAACCCTTCCTTTGTTTCCAACATTCTGAGGAGTAGTCTTTTATGCTCTTGGTATAATTGATGTGTTCTATTGTGCATATCCCAAACATTGTCGCTATTTTTCATCATGTGGCCAAACCTTCTTTGAATCAATTCAAAGGCCATACTATATTTGACTATTTTCAATTTAGTTTCTAGCTGCTCACGTTTCTTTTGATTCTTTTCTACCTTATACTTCCAATAATTCACATCTTCCAAGGCCTCTATTACCCTTTGATCACCTTCTAGGTATGGTGAGTAGCTGCTAGATGAAGGTAACTTGTCTCTGTGCAAATCAATCTCTTGTCTCAGCATAGCATTTTCTTTCTTATATATATTATTATCTTTTATTAATTTCTCAATTTGTGCTTTAGTAAACCTTGCAACATTAATGTTTAAATCAGCAGTGTCCATAGGATCTATATCCTCAATCCTTTGTATCAACAGGCTACCAAAAGCTTCCTTAGGATCATCAATGATATGTGGTCTCTTATTTGGAGGATACAATGCCCATAGAAGCAATGCTCTTTTATCAAGGTCATACCCTGATCCTCTTTTGATATCATTAATTGCCTCTATACTGAGTTTCAACTTCTTATCTTGATTTCTATTGAAAGAATCAAATACAATGGTTGAAGCCATGTCCCATCCAGGAATCAAAATCACACCTACTTCTTGTAACAAGGTCCTTCCCCTTTTTGGAGTCATTATCTCCAATTCATTGTCGATCTCCTTCTGAAGCTCAGACAACACCTCATCCTGTATGTCAAGAGTGATATCTTTCAGTCTCTTCCTAGCTTGTTTGCTCTTGTATTCATATAATAAGGTGTTAAACTCTTTTTTTTTATGAAATCATCATCTGATATAAATTTACTGTTGGCCAAGTGCCTTATGTCTTCTGATAGATCATTTGGTGCTTCCACAGTGACAGCTTCTCTATCTTCAGGTGATTCATACCCCTCAATGGTTGGGTCATAACTTTGCACCCCTTCTTCAAACTCTCCCTCTACTTCTACAATGTTTGTGTCTGCAGAGAAACTTATATCCGGTGTGGGTTGAGGTGACAAGTGACCCAGGGGTACTTCATACTTAGCATGTGCATCTTTAAGTTGTTTTCCTTTTTTGTTAAATACATGAAGGGGAACATTCTTGATCAGTTATGGTGCATGATTAGTGTCCAGTCTTTTGATAGGATCATCAATATCCTGGAAAACTCTAGTGTAGGTTGGGTTTTAGGCTACCCTCCAAGCCTCTGCTAACATGGTTTTATGGTACAAACTTCTTCTTTCTGTTGCTGTAGTTTCATCACAGTTTCTAATTAAATCTTCATCAACAAATAGGACATGATCATATCCCTTTAACTTCTACTTTATTTTTACACTGTTTATGAAGTGTTTCGGATCAAAATTCCCTCTTGCATTTCCAAAAGGTAATCTGAATTGTTCTAATTTAATATAAATTAATTGATAACCTTTGTCAGAAAGTACTATGAAATCTCTAAAGCATAAAGTCCCAGGCATAAATGACTATTTATGCTAATTCTTGAGATGCATGAAGTCTGAGGAAGCTAATTGCCTAACAATTTCTAAGTATACAACTTGATCTGGGCATGTCTTTGGTAGTAGGAAGGGTGGCCCTTCATATCTAAATACTCTTATCATAGTGTAATCTCTGAAAACATACCAATCATCCCAATTATGGTTCAACTTTCCCTCTTCATTTCTATCTTTTGGTCTCAAAAACTTATGTATTTCCAATGAAAAATTGTGGTTGCAAGGATGTCCAAACTATTTGAATATTGGTTTCACAAAAAACTCTTCAAAGTATAAATAATGGGATCTGTCAGATCTGCTATCCCAAATAGAATTCCAAATTTGCACAGGTTTTATATCTCCATTGATGTCTATGTCTCTTACCCTGAGATTTCTATCCCATAAGCCCATACATTGTCCTTCATATAAAACCATATGCATAAATAAAGAATAATGTCTAAATTTACTTCCTCCATTCTTAATAGCAATTAAATCATTTTTTATATTATATGCCTGGTATTCAGCATAATCAAAATACCATGCATCATGACTCTATATGTCCATAGCTAGGACCATGGGTGCAATTTCCATGAACATGGAGGCCTCTATTCCCAATATCTGGCAGGCAAAGTAATATGTGTTTTTGAAATAATCTTCAAACAATTTAGTTGAGTAGGGTGGATCTTCACCCTCTAAAAATACCCTAAGTTGGTTATTGTCACCGCGAGGCCTATGCAAGGGTAACTTCCATCTCTTATAATTGCTACTCATACTGCGGTACTCAACCAACAAATCCTTGATTCTGAATTTCTTATCTAAACTTGTGTCTAACTAAAACACTGTGGCTATATAGTCTCTGGTAATGGGGAAGAAACCAATCCCATCATTGAATTCAATATAACAAGTCTTAGGGTTGAATTTCTCTACAAAAAACTTCAACAACTGGACATTTACAAACACATTCAGGACTACCAATTTACCCAAGTTTAGCCACCAGGGGTTTGAAATGGGTTTATGCCTGTGCATTTTTCTATAATGGGAGATAAAGAGATCATACCCTCTAACTGGTGTCCATATATCCCCAATATCCCTGTATAAATCTTCAAATTTCTCAGTATGTGTGTTTAGTTGGGCATTTCTTCTGGATTTCTATCCTGACCTGGGACATTGGTCTAATAAATCCTGGTTTAGATGCATATCCTCAGTTTTTTGTCTTTTACTCTCTGGGTTCTAAATTGTTTCTTCCATATTCTATCACTATGTCTGGATTTCAACTCTGTGATTTATAAACGCAGACTAATTTATAAAGTGCATTCAAGAAGTACAAGAACGGTTCCCCCGTGGGAGTCCAATCGGCATCTACAACAAGTCAAAAATCAATGAAAAGATGAAAGGCTTAACATTGGGAAGCAGATGATGGTTTTATTCAAATTCCAAAGTTCTAACCTATAATCAACACAATGAAGGCTATTCAATTAAACCAAATGTAAGGATAAATATCAATGCATAAATTAAACACACACACACACACACACACATGTTATCAAAGTAATATAATTTGATTACAGATATCACAACATTGGGGATATAGTAAAATGTACCATTTATAACCACCAACTTTGAACACGTTACTTCGGAGCCATGCAAATTATAGGAAAAACTCAATTTCGAGACAACTCATAAAATATTCACCAATAGATTGTCTCTAAATCATATTAATCATGAGAATAAAAGTGAATGTAAGAACAATTTATTTATTTCCCTACAAAATCTCTAGAATGAAGAATTGGTAACTAAAGCAAAAGCTAAGGATTAGATTTTAGAAGCCGAGAATGTACAGTTGACAAGAACCTTGAAAGCATTGAAGGAACAATTATCTTCCTATAATGGGTTGATCTTAACCAATGATTTTAAAGGTCAAGGTTAGCCATAAACATGAGGTTGTTTTTGTTTTTTCCTTTTTTTGAAAAAGGTTGCTAAATGTTTGAATTTTGTCATTCAACACAAAACCCTAAAGGGTGGATTATGGTTATACATAGGCACAATCTTAACCTTTTGCACTTGCATCCATAGAAGGCCCAAGGACATAACAATAAAAACAACTGATGAGTTTAGAAAATTTATGTCTTTCTAGCTTTAGGTGGTTTTATAGCAGGAAGTATAGCTACTGCCGCCACCTATCCATAGGATGTTGCAAAAAAAAGCTTGGAAACAAATAGAGAAAGATCCAATGAAAGTAATGAAAACTGCTACGAAACAGATTTTGGTGAATGTTTGGAGGCTAGCAATCTCAAGGATTTTGGTGAATGAAACCTACTTACTTGACAAATCACTCTGGTTCTTAATTGATTATTCATCCACGTCCTACACTTGTTCTTTGCAACGCCCTCTAAATTCCCATTCAACAATCTTAACTCTATGCAATCAATGGCATCTATACAATCAATTATCATCGAAGGGAATTTATTTTTTTTTAAAACAGAGCATTAGATCGCCACATTTATGTCTTTTCACTTTATTTCGAGGTGATGTGTTTTGTAATCTCATTTATTGTTTAGGATTTTGGTATGACCCTAACTAGTGTTACTTTGATAATATGAGTCTCCTCGAACATGAAATCACCCTTTTGATATTTTAATTTCTTTTTGTCACCTTTTCGGAGAGACCCTAAAACCCCTCTCTTCGACACAATAGAGTTTCTTTGAAATACCCTTTAATCTTTTCATCAGTGAGACCCCTTCTATCAGTGAGACTCTAAACCATATCACTTTGATATCTTGAATCCCTTATCTGTTTGACTTTCGGGGTATCAATGAGACTGCTGAATGACTCTTGCCGATATCCCCTATCTCTTCAATTTTCTCATTACTTTGGGTTTTCATGTGATTTTCCTTTTGTCTTCTTGTGCCTTTGGGTCATTGAAGAGACTATATATTGAGTCTCCCCGATGTAGTATCATCTTGCCGATGTTAGCTATAGTGATTTTTTCATCAAATATTTTACAGTTGAGGTATAGAATTCAGGGATAATAAGGGAATGGTGATATTTTTTGGGTTCAAGTAGAACATCTTATTAGGGATTATGGAGAGAATGGAAAAATTTTAAAGTCTAAAATTTTGATCCAACACAATCCATAGAGGCTTAGAGGTATGGCGCTAAGGTCGGCGCTCATTTAGACGTTAAATTTGGTGCTAATGTCGGTGCTAATTTGGGCACTAAAGTCAACTCTAATTTAGGTGCAATTTGGCACCTAATTTAGCACCTACTTGTTCTGATAGGCGCAAAAAAAGCCAAAAAAGGTGCCTACTTGTTCTGATCACCACCTTTATGTCTTGTCACTTTCTTTCGATGTGATGTGTTTTGCAATCTCATTAATTGTTTAAGATTTCAATATGACCCTAATTGGTGTTACTTCGATAATATGAGTCTCCTCGAACAAGAAATCACCCTTTTGATATTTTAATTTCTTTTTGTCACCTTTTCGGAGAGACCCCAAAAACCCTCTCTTCAACACAATAGAGTTTCTTTGAAATACCCTTTATGTATTATCTTTTCATCGACGAGACCCCTTATATTGGTGATACTCTAAACCATATCACTTCGATATCCCAAATCCCTTAAAGGTTATCGATATTTTCATTTGATCATCATGGCATGTTTTGGTGTCATGCCGAAGTGCCTTATCCATTTGACTTTCAGGGTATCGATGAGACTGCTGAATTTTTTGGTGTACGACACTAGTTTAGTCATTATAATTAGTGCTAAAGTCGGTGCTAAATTTGATTCTAATTTGGGTGCCAAAGTTGACTCTAATTTAGGCACAATTTGGTGTCTAATTTAGCACCTACTTGTTCTGATCAGCACAAAAATAAAAAAAAGTGCCATCCCGATAAATAGCACTGACTTTTTCAAAAAATTGGAGAAAAATACATTAAAACAGTGGGTGGAAGCAAAAAAAGGAGCTAATCATAGGGAGTTGTTGTAGTGAGAGGAGAGAGGGGCAAGACCACCATAGTCTTGCAAATAAAGAGTTTCTACAGAGGATGGACCAACTTTTGAACAAATTTTTATATCATGCAGGAGGGCGATGCTCGGGTGTAGCTTAGCCCAAAGCCACCTCCAGCACTTGGCAGCAAAAGGGTAGTTGAGGAAGAGGTGGTCTCTAGTTTCTTCTTTTGCTTTGCACAGTACACACCTAGATGGACCATTGAAGCCTAATTTCTTAAACCTCTCTATAATCAACACTCTTCCTTGGATCACCGCCCAAGAAAAAATGCCTACTTTTAGAAGATAGTTGTTATTCCAACATAGCACACTGGGCAAATCTGAGATCACCTTCTAATGTCTAACCAGAATTTTGTTACCATCATGGATGTTATAGGCACCTGAAGCCGCACCATTCCATCTTAGGGCATCGCTCCCTTCCCTAATGCAAATCATCCTTCCCTTAATGACTTCTTCAAATGCCAAAACCTCATCATTGCTAAGCCCCAGCAACTTTATATCTTTCCATTGCCATTCCACATGTCCAACAACCATGTAGGAGTTCAAATAATCCCTCACTTGGTTGCCCCAAATTAGTTTTGTAACATCCCCGACTTGCCTTAGAGCTCCAATATCCACCAACTTGCTAAAACCACACCATTAGACCTCCCAGAAGAGAGTTATTTTCCCATCTCTTATGTCCCAAGTGAGAAAGTCAGAAACCTAATCCCTGCAACTAATGATGAAATTCCATACCCGCGATCCTTTTAGAAGGGATCTAGATGTGAATATACTTATTTTTCTAGCATCCAAATACTTGGCTTTTAGGAGTTTGACCCTCTTGAGGTCCTAGTTTGTGTAAATATACCAAACTAACTTGGCTCCCATCACCTTATTGTGTAGAGCCAAATTTTTTAAACCTGTGCTAGCCACCTCCCATGACCTACAAATCTACTTCTAGCTTATAAAGGGAATCTTTTTCTAATCTGAGTTTCCTTGCCAAAAGAAGTTTTTCATCTTTTGATTTATTTTGTTACTTACACAACTTGACATAGGAAAACAAGAAAGCATGTATACCGACAAGGCCACAATGACTAACTTGAGAAAAGTGAGTCTCCCTACCTAGGAGAACCACCTACCTTTCCAAGAAGAAAATTTTCTCTCAACCCTTACAATCAGCGGATCCCAAAGCTTAGCTAGGAAAACTCCTGTAACCAATGATAGGCCTAGGTATTTGCAAGGAAGCTTGCCCTTTCTGAATTTGAGTATTTGTAAAATCTATTTTTCATAATTTGGATTAGTAAAGAAGAAAAAGGCTTCAGATTTCTCTAGACTTACCTCTTGTCCAAATGCCATAGAGTAGTCTGAAAGAATTCTTTTGAAGACCCTTGCTTCCACAAACCCAGCATGACCCATCAACATGGTATCATCAACAAATTGTTGATGCGTAACTGAAGGCATCTAATTTGTTATTTGAATCCCTCTGAGCAGCCCAAGCTCAACAGCCCTTGAGATTGATCTACCTAATGCCTCCACCATAATGATGAACAGGAATAAAGAGAGTGGATCACCCTATCTTATCCTTCTACCATTAACCAGTACTAAATATTTTGGGCATGCAATCCAATTGAAGATCCAATCGAGCCAAGAAGACTGAAAACCAAATGCCTCAAGAACTTTGAATAAGAATCTCCAGTTTACCTTATCATATGCTTTTTTTATGTCTAGCTTCAATAACATAGATTGCTTCTTTGTCTTTGTAATTGAATGAATTGCTTCCTGTGCTATAATCACCCCATCAAAAATTGACCTTCCCAGCAAAAAACCTATTTGTTCCTCAGAGATTAGTCCAAGTAGAATTTTCTTGAGTTACATAGAGAAATCAGCTAAAATTGTTCCAATTTCTTTGGTTTCTCCTTTTTTGGGATTAAGGCTATGAATGTAGTATTGATCTCTTTCAAAACCATTCCTATTTCCCTTGAGTCTTCGATTGCTGCCACTACATCCAGACCAACAATCTCCCAACAATGCTGAAAAAAGGAGGCAAGAAACCCGTCTGGGCCTAGGGCCTTATTCAGGTGCAACTGGGAGAGTGCAGCCCTGACTTCCTCTTTAGAGAAATGACTATAATTAAAATTATTTTTCTCATCTGAAACAAGATTTAGGATGCACTCGATAATACGTTGTTGATCTAACAACCTGGATCCATCCCATTCATTGAGCAGGTTGTGAAAGAAATCTACAGTAGCCGCAGATAAATCTTCTTGCTTGTTCAACAGTCTTCCATCCAAAGATTTGATACTCTAGTGATTCTATTGACTTCTCTCCTTAGTTTGGTGGAGTTATGGAAGAATTTGTATTTTTATCTCCTGCATTTAACCATAACTCTCTTGACTTTTGGCACCAGAAAATTTCTTCCTTCTCTAGGATATCACCCATACTTATGAGCATCTCTTTTTCTTTCAACAAATTTGACTTTTCCATCCCAAACTTGTACACTTATTCATTTAGAACCCTTAGTTCTTCCTCAATCATCTTTTTCTCTGCAAAGATGTTTTTGAAGCAGTCCCTATTCCATTCTTTTAAGCAATGTTTCACCTATTTCAATTTTGTTGCAAGAATAAATATTTTTGATCTCACTACCATAGCTTCATTCCACCATTGTGTCATTAGATCCATGAAATTAGGGTCTTTAAACCACATCCATTCAAACTTAAAGAGGCTCCTGAATGGTTTCTTTTCTCCTACTATCTCTAGGAGAATAGGAAAATGATTCAACCCAGAGAAAGGGAGAATCTTGGATTCCAAGGTGAAAGGGAAAACCCCTAGATCTCCTTTGAAAAGGAACCTATCCAACTTCTCAATAATGGAGCAGAAGCCAAGCCACCTATTGGTCCAAGTGAATTGACCATTAGCCATTGGGATCTCTATTAACTGGTTTGTTTCAACAAAGTCCTCAAAATCAATTTGAGACTGAAGCTTCCATGCCAGACTACCGCGCTTATCCTCAGAATGAAGGATTTCATTGAAATCACCCTCGATAATGCAAAAATCATAAGCAACTTTGTTGTAAATAGGATCAATTTCTTTCCAAAATTCTCGTTTCTAAATGCACAAGTTTAGGTCATATACATTAATTAATAAAAAGTTCAAATTCGATGCTTGAAACATTTGACTTTGTAGGCCATTCATCCATTACTCACAGCCACTTTTTCTAAGGCCACTTTATTGGGATGCCACAAAGTCAATAAACCACCAGCCTGGCCATCTGAACAAACTGCTAAAACCTTCCAAGATCCCATTCATTTTTCAAAAGACACAACCTCCTCCAAACACAATTTTATTTCTTGAAGAAGACAAATATCTGCTTGGGACAACTTAAGATGACGCTTTGCCAGGAACTTCCTATTAGGGGCATTAATTCCCCTAACATTCCAGGTTAAGATTTTCATTTCCCTTTAGGAAGGGACTCACCCTTCCCTACTTTTAGCATCTCAATGATCTTCTTCTGCCCATTCGCCTCACCATCAATTTTGAGCTTTTCAGAGTTGGGGATCTTTCCTTATTTTTTGTTTTCTCCATAGTCTAGGGAGGTTTTTATCACTTCTTTTTTATGAATGCCTAGCTTTTCCTGCCCCACTTGAGCCAAGTGCAAGTTAGTTTCACCCAACTCTAGCCCTACATCTACAAAATCATCATAGTCTTCCCATTCTGTATTCAACGTTGGCCCATCACAAAGACATCCCTGGGGGATATCTTTAGCTTCTTGAGCTAGTTCCACCAATTCCTTACTAACCTCAAGAAGGGAATTAATATTTTCCACTCTAATATTGTTACCAATTAGATCTATTACTTCATTCATCTTCTCATTTAAAGCCTGATCCAAATCTTTAGTTTCTTTTACCTAATTTAGTTTGATCAAGTGCGCTCTGTCATTAGAGAATCAATGTGTCTCTTTATCGTCGCCATTAAAGTCCATGTTCCCATTTGAACCAATGCCACCAAGATCCTTAGGAATGAGATCCCTATTCTCCTTACAGTCCCAGTTTGAGGGTTGATCCCAAGATCAGCAACCCAAAGTACCTACCAGGCAACCATCTGACTTTGGCTCAAAAACTAGAGATTACTTAAGAACACCCCAATCCATGTAGATTTCAATCTCCTTCCAATGCAGGTAAGAGGGTCAATTCTCCACACATAACCTAACATATGTTCCAATATCATCTCACTCTAACCATTCTTCCACACATATATACTTGCCCAGGTAATTTCCTATTTCCTCCAAAATACTAGGTTGCCAAAATTCTAGCAATAGGTTGGGTAGTTTATACCAATCCTACACATGCTCCATTTGATGGAGAAAGGGATCAAACCCAACTTCCCACTTGCGGATGTAGAAACCAAACTCATCCATCGACCAAATCCCTTCCAAGATTTCTACTATAATAGATGGCGAAGGGCATATAACAAAAAAATAACAATTTGCCAAGGCTTTCAAACTTATTTCTGATCCCCACCATTCCTACCACCAGTGGATCAATCCATCCCAATTTAAATTTGATCCATACCACCTTGCAATTAATCCAAGTTTTTCCAATCAATTTATCAATGGGCCCAGTAGCTTGGAGCTCAAAACCGTTGTCTTCTTATTTCCTTGACCTAGCTTAGTGCCACGCTCTGCAAAGGACTCCTTACTGATACCACCCTTTCCAAAAATCCTAGGGTTTCCCATGCAATGGGAGGGCATCTGCCTATGTTTAGCGGGAGGCTTGCGATTTTCCTGCCAACACTTGTTGCACAATTGAGGATGATTTTGCTTGAAACACTACCAATGCAGCCCACACCAACCACTGATGCCTTGGTCATTGATTCTATATCTATCTGACTGCTTGCACCAAGCCTTTGCTAGAGCCTGTTCTTGGATCTTCTCAAAGGGAAATTTGTTTTCTACATCATCAGCCCATGAGGGAGAGCCTAAACCCCCCTTTCCATTAGTCACTTTGCCTATCACCTACCCATTGAGAGAAGCACTAATCCAATCTGAAGCCTCCACATTCTTCAGCCCTTCGCCTCCTCCTATTTTTTCACACTTTTCGCTCCTCTCTTCCATTCTCAAAATTCAATAGAATAGTTGGTGTATTAAAAGATGTATAACTTTTAATAATATTTTGAAATCAAATTTAATTAGAAAATAGGTCCAATATAAAAAACTAGAAATAAAATAAAAGTATTAGAAAGTATTGAAAAAATGTTTAATTAATATACATAATAAAAAATAAATAGTTTGTATACATAAAATAAAGAAAATTTAAAACTAGCGTATCCATTTAAATAAATATATGTAAAACACATCAATATATATCATTCTTGCGACACTTATGAGATTGAAAAATAGGCACCTAAGAAGGATCTCTTTAGCATCTTTTACATACATTTATTTAAGATAGGTATACTAGTTTCAAAATTACATATTATGATAATTTAGTTTAGTGTTTTTAAAATTTTTATATTATAGTTTTCTACAATTTAAATTAGGATTTCTTACGTAATGTCTAGAAAATTAAATTTTCAAGAACCTAAACACTTTTATATAAATAAATAATTACAAAGAAATTTTAATATAAATGTTATAAATATAAATTTTATAAAAATAATTTGTGTAGATTAGATCTATGTAAACTTTTTTTAAATGCATAAGTGTCTATATTATTAAAGGAAAAATAATATTACACATATTAACAAAAAAAAAATTGGGTGGAAGAAGTTGCACTATTACACATATTCAAAAAAAAATATGGGTGGAAGAAATCACATCCCTAAGTCAATAAGCAGCCCAAAAATCACAAAACAACAACAAAACAAAGGTCGCTACCTGACAAGAGCTATGGCACTAGATGGAGGAGGAAGATCAAACAACTAAGTCCCAAAGCTATGTAAATTTTGATTTACAATTATAAGAAATATTAATACTAAATAAAAATAAATTTCTTCATACATTAAAACTAAAATAAAAATATTAAATAAAATTATAATATTTATTTTAGGAATTTAGACAATTACAATTAAAAAGTTCAATAGTGGATTTGCAATATCATGCATTATTATAATCAATACCAAATACATATTGAATACTATAGTGTAACAAAATAAAATGATATCATATGTGTTTAAATAGTATACATTTTTTCTACCAAATACATATTAAATACCATATTGTAACAAAATAAAATGATATCATATGTGTTTAAATAGTATACATTATTATACCCGAATATAACTAGCCAATAGATTTTATATGTAAATTTTTACTTTCGTGGACGGCTATTGCGTACGCATATCAGAAATTATAGGGATAACTTACAAATTCAATCATAGCATATATTTCACTAGCTAATGGGCACATCATACCGACAGCATATTATCGTAGCATTCAATATACTCCACCACAATTTACAAAGCTTACTAACCTTATCTTTAAAGTTAGTGGAGCACAACCTTATATTCCTCAAGGAGTGATGAGTGAAAGAGACTTGCCATTCCACGTGTGTTAGTAATGCTAAATGGTGAAAAGGGTGTAAAGATTCTTGAATTTCCAAAAGGACGAGGAAGCCATGCCAAAGTGATGTGATAGCAGCATAATTCCGCACTCGGAGTCTCTCCTTATTTATGGACTAGTGGCTTCTCCAGTCTTACACAAGAAGAAATCACCTGCTGGTTGTTGATAGCAATGGCCAATCCCTCTCTCTTTTCCCTTGCTCTCTTTGTCACTCTAGTTGCATTAACCACAACTGTGTCTAAAGAGATAAGGAAGCCATATATTGTTCACATGAGTAAGTCCATGAAGCCTCTATTTTTCCCTTCATGAGCACTGGTATGCTTCTCTCATCAATGAGGTAACTTCAGGCTCAGACAAGGTAACTTTAGGCTCAGGCTCAGAAAATTAGAAACTAATGTATTTGATCTTATAATCTTCACAAAATATGAAAATTTAAATGCTCATACTTGAGATGCCACAACCAACTTGTGTCCTCATATGTCATATTAGCAAGATTGCTACTATGTTCTCCAAACTTTAATGGAAACATCCTATTTTTTTGTCATAGGCACAACTATAACAACCCTATTGCCTTGATTCTTGTCATAGATGATACATTTGCTTATTATCAAACACCACTTCATAGTTCCTTTCACACAATTTTCCAACACTCAATAATTTATGTTTCAATCGTGGAGTGTAATAAATATCAGTCACACATTTCTTACCTTCTTTGGTATTCACCTCCATAGCTCCTTTCATTGCAACCTACAAGGACTTGTCATCACCAAGCTTAATTTTGGATTTGAAACTTTCATCCATTGTAGAAAAAATCTCATTATTCGCTGACATGTGGTTAGAACAACCTGAATCTAAATACCAAACCTCTTTAGGACTATTTTCAGCTTTGTCATATGATAAGAATAAATTACTAGGAGAAGCCTCCTCATTCTCATTAGCATAATTAGCATTTATATTGCTATTACCTTCTTTTAATTTGCATTCCCTTTCAAAGTGGCCATACCTATTACAATGGTAATAATAGACATTTCTTTTATCAAATCTGCCTCTACCTCTTCCTCTATTTCCTCTCGAATAATTGAATTCCATTCTTGGCCTTATCCTTAGTGCTTTTACTACTAGCACCATCTTTATGTGCAATCTACAATTTTGAAGAAAAAGCCTTCTCGTCACTTTCTCCAAATGTGTCCCTAAGCCTCTTTTCATGAGACATAAGAGATCCAACTAAGTGATCAAACTCAAGAGTAGACAAATTTTTACTCAAGATCTTTTATGATTATTCCGACGTTATTCCGCCTTGGTGTTAGAGACCTTAACACCTTTTTAACCAAAACCCTTTTGTCCACAATTTCTCCAAGAGTAGCCATCTTATTGACCACATCTTTTACTCGTACACAATAATCACTCACACTTTCAGCTTCTTCCATCTTCAAATTCTCTTTTCAATTATGTAGCTTAACAACTTTGACTTGATCACTACCTTGGTAAGCTTCTTATAGAGTCTTCTAGACATCCTTGGTTGTCTTTGCACCTGCAATTCTTGGAAATAAACTCTTATGTAGAGCTATTTGAATGTAGCATAATGCTTGAGCATTCATCTTTTTAGCCTCCTTCTTAGATGTCTTATCATTGGTTGCAAGAGTACTCCAATCTGTTGGCTCTTCATAACCTGTTTCTACAATCTCCCACAAATCTTTCCCTATCAAAAATGTCATCATTTTGATGCACCAATAATCATACTCATTTCCATCAAATTCTGGAATGGGCAAGGAGTTAGAATTTGACATGATAAACTTTTGGCGAAATTCTAACCACTAAATCTTTAACCCAAAAGAAAATACCTATTTTGATACTAAATGAAGACTTTGAAACCAATAAAACTCTTACAACATATAATAAATCTTACTAGATAATGTCCTAAAGAAAAAACAATCTAAAAACATCTAAAAATAAAACCAAGTAATTGCTGATCATGCATATAGCATGCAGCTTACAAACAATCTTTAAAATACTTCTCGTATATCTACATGCATGCGAGCATCAATAATCAATAGTCATTTCACTTACATTTTGATGAATTTGACTAGCATGTGGCCCTGATTTGGATTTCCCCCTATGTTGAGATAAGCACTGGGGGATTTGCATCGTGTGTCAATGATAAAAGGACATGATAGATGATTTATATGCTCTCCTAAGCACCCTTGTCCAAGAGTATTCAAATATAATTATTTAATTTTGAGACTATCTCACATTAGCAAGTCTAAACTTTTTTATGACTGATTAGGAACTACTTTTGATGTATTATTTTTCTATAGATTACTTATGTGGCGAACTTAACATTTCTTATAAAATGTTAAGCTTCTTTATTAACCCAATACTATTTTCAAATTTATAGGACAATCTATATAAATTAGAGTTGGAAAAACAAAGAATCTTTAAAGCTTTGATTAAATATCTTTGATTAAATATCTTGATGTGCCCGCATTGTTGAAGTGATACCCAACCGGTCCTCTTTATTTCCCATCTAGATATCTCGTCAATTGCACCGTGCCTTCCACTTTTGAATTTGGGGAAAAACGAAAAATCTTTAAAGCTTTGATTAAATATCTTGATGTGCCCGCATTGTTGAAGTGATACCCAACCGGTCCTCTTTATTTCCCATCTAGATATCTCGTCAATTGCACCGTGCCTTCCACTTTTGAATTTGGGGTTATTCAACCTACAGTAGGATTATTGATAGCAGCATAATTTCAATTTCACATGTCGAATCTGTCCTTATTTATGTTCTTCAGTTTCACTTAGCAGTGGCTAATCCCTCGCACTTTGTCATTCTGTTTGTATTAACTACAACTATGTCTGAGGAGATAAGGAAGCGGACGTGTTTATTTAGTAGATTCGTAATTTAGAATTTGCAAAAGGAGGAAGAAGCCATCCCAAAGTGATGTGACAGCAGCATAATTCCGCAAGTCTCTCCCTATTTATGGACTAGTGCCTTCTCCAGTTTTACACAAAAAGAAGTCACCTGCTGGTTGTTGATAGCAATGGCCAATCCCTCTCTTTTTTCCCTTGCTCTCTTTGTCACTCTCTTTGCATTAACCACAACTGTGTGTGAAGAGATAAGGAAGCCATATATTGTTCACATCAGTAAGTCCATGAAGCCTCTGCATTTTTCCCTTCATGAGCACTGGTATGCTTCTCTCATCAATGAGGTAACTTCAAGCTCAGACGATGGAAGCATGTTGTTATATACATATGATATAGTTCTGCATGGATTTGCAGCCAAGCTGAGCAGCGCAGAGGCTGCAGCTTTAGAGAGCATGGAGAGCTGCTTGGCTGTAATCCCATCATCTGTCAGGCAAATTCATACAACACACTCGCCGCAGTTTTTGGGTCTGGGAGGCTCGCCTAACAATTTGTGGCCGCGGTCCCATTACGGCAAAGATGTGATTGTGGGTGTGGTTGACACCGGAATATGGCCTGAGAGCGAGAGCTTCAATGACAGAGGCCTGGGACCTGTACCCGCAAAATGGAAGGGCGTATGTCAAAGCGGAGAGATGTTCAATTCCTCTCACTGCAACAGGAAAATCATTGGAGCTCGCTATTTCTTTAGAGGCTACGAAGCAAAATACGGTAAACTTGATAAAAGTGATATAAAATCGGCGAGAGACAACGACGGCCATGGCACACACACTGCTTCAACTGCTGCGGGATCGGCTGTGGGTAAAGCGAGTTTGAATGGCTTTGGCAATGGAACGGCTATAGGTATGGCTCCTCAGGCCAGATTGGCCGTGTATAAAGTCCTTTGGGGTGACAATGCAACCGGTGAGGACAGCGACATAGCTGCTGCAATAGAAATGGCCATTGCAGACGGCGTGGATATACTTTCTCTATCCCTTGGCGGAAAGGATCGGCCTTTTTACCAGGATTCCACTGCCATCGGTGCATTTAAAGCGATGGAGAACGATGTGCTTGTTTCGCTTTCAGCGGGCAACTCTGGGCCTGTTGCTTTTTCTATCTCGAACACAGCACCTTGGGTAATCACAGTTGGGGCCAGCAGTATTGACAGGCGATTCCCTGCCACTGTCACACTAGGCAATCTTGAGATCTACAGAGGTTCCTCTCTTTCTAAAGCTGCTCAAGTAGCTCAACGATTGCCTCTGGTGTATGTATCTCACAACAAAAGCACCATGCGCTGCCAATCAGGTCTCCATCCCAGCATGGTGAAAGGTAAAATTGTGCTGTGTGATATAAATCCTTCCATTGATTCCGTAGGGGCCGCTTCAACGCTTGTGAAACAAGTTGGGGGAGCTGCAATCATCTTCGCCAACGAGATATACTTGGGAGCACAAGAATTTATTGGCGATTATGATCTGCCCTTTATCAGCGTGAGTTTTGCAGTTGGAGAGAAAATCAAACTGTACATAAACAGCACCAGTAAGCCTACCGCCGCTGTAAAGCCAACAGGATTGACAGTGGTGGGAAAGGCAGTAACAGCTCCACTTGTGGCTTCGTTTTCTGCGAGGGGGCCAAGCCTTGCATTTCCAGACATACTGAAACCAGATCTGGTTGCTCCAGGCGTCGACATATTAGCGGCGTATACAGGAGGAGGATATTATTTTGAGTCGGGAACATCCATGTCGTGTCCGCACGTAAGCGGCCTTGCAGCGCTCATACGCGGTGTTCATCCGTCGTGGAGTCCCGCCGCCATTAAATCGGCTCTCATGACGTCTGCTTACGTCCGCGACAATAAAAATCAGCTCATCAAAGATGCCTTCAGTATGGAAGCCGCAGACCGATTCGCATTGGGCGCAGGTCATGTAAATCCAGCGGCTGCTGTGGATCCGGGCCTCGTCTATGACATGGCACCTCATGATTACATTCACTTTCTCTGTTCTCTCAACTATACCCACAAACAGATAGCTCTTTTGATGGACAACCACACAATCTCGTGCCCTAGATCAAGCAATTTGGAAGACGCAGCTGATCTCAATTACCCATCTTTCTCTCTCCACTTCAAGGCCACTAACTCCACCAGATTAGATCAAGTTGTTGTGAGAAGGAGAACTGTAACAAACATGGGTGCTGCTCGTTCTATCTACAAAGTGGAGGTGGGGACACCCGCTGGAATAAAAATAAGTGTCCAACCAGAGACGTTAGAATTCACAAAGAAGAACGAGAAGCTTAATTTTCGCGTAAGATTTGAGAGCGCGGTAATCGCAGAAGACGGAGATGGAAGCTTTGGAGAGATATCATGGAAATGTATCCGAGGTGGAACTCATGTTGTCCGTAGCCCAATTGTTGTAGTGTGGCAAGGCAAGTGACAAGTTGAGTAACTATGATTATAAACTAAGCACCGGCTGGGTCTTCACTGGCCTCTACCTATAAATAAATAAAATTAATATTACTAGTATGGGAGTTATCTAGGCAGTTTTGTAAATGATTTATGTATGTTCTACTAGTAGTCTGTTGTGTCTGCGTCTTTTTGTTGCTGGTGGTCTCTTTTTGTTGTAATGGTCTGTTTTTGTAGACTCTTATGCGTGTCTGTGGGACTATAATGTAATGTGCTCAGTACCCTTGTTTTGCCGCTTATATTATCAAAAATACACCATGCTTTGAGACATAGGTAAAGAATACAACATTTCTTTTGTCAACATACCAACAGTCTTGGTTACATCAGTTTCATGACTTAATCCTCAGGGTTTCATTTACCAATCATGTTTATAAAAGAGCAAATAATGTTCCTCACTGCATTGCTAATTACTGTACAGAATTGATCTCCCAAGTGCATAGCATTACAACATTGTAAGTTTGGAACAAGCATAAATCTAGGCCATACATCACATAAGCTATGCTCTTTACGTTCCATTAGTATAGGTGTAGAGAATCTCCTCAAACCTCTTTTACTGTTACAACTTGGCAGGAAGCCAAACCTTTCTTTCACATAATGAAAGGATTACATTTTATGCAAGACCTACAACTCATTAAATTAAGGTAGTCATAGTATCATCTCCTTGATATATCATTATGTAAAGTTTTTTTTGCTTTCATAGAAACACTATGAGATTATGAAATCATCTCTAAACTAAAAATCATATCCAAAAATATGATTAATTATAAACTAGATCTAGAGAGATCATTGTCCAAAGAAGAAATAAAATAAGATTCAGTTCAATTCTTGGCCTTTTTATCCTCTTTGGTGAAATTAACTATAAGTATGAATGAACAAATCAAATCTGAAAGAACAATACCTATTATTCTTGCTTGTTAATATCATAATCGTAGTTTGATCAAGAGAGAGAGGGAGAGGGAGAGGAAGAGAGATTGTTCTTATTTTAACTTCCGTTAGTATTGAGGTGTCTTCTAGTTTGATCTTCTTGTAGGTGAGGAGATAGGATATCATGGGAGTGATTAACTAGCTGACAGGAATAGTCTAATATAAATATATCTCTCTTTTATGTTCAATTAAAAAGGAAGCAAATAGCCATGATTGTTGCATAAATCAGTGGAAAACCAAATTGAGAAGACTACCAACAACATTAATAGAGGAGTAACTTCGAACAAATTAATGCATGGAAATTTGAATTCAAAAGATTCTCAACACTATTAATAGAGTCAAACCAAGATTTGGCCCACCAAAATTAAAAGACTGTGGATTGAAATTCCACAACAATTTAGAAGCTTGGATTGGAAAAATCAAACAAAAGTAACATAACACAAATTGAAATTCAATAATAAAGAATTTTGGATCAAAGAATATTTTCAACATTGTGAGGGAGCAAACTGCAAAATCAACAAGTTGTAGATAAACAAAAGCAAGTACAATGTTGATAACATTAAATGAGAGGATGAAGTGAAATGAAATAGCATGTGGGAACTCAAATTTGGAAGAATCATAAATAGAGAGAATAAGAGTTGAATCCAAAATGCTGATGGAGGCCTTCTACAAGTCATCATAGCATTAATAGTGGTAATTAACTAAACATTTGTTAGAACACAAGCAATCTACTTGGGGGGGGATCAGTAGATAAATAAAACTTAAAACTTCAAGTTTCTAGAATGTAGATCAAATTTAACTTTCAATGCAATAACATTAACAACAAGAATGCATGCACACATGAACACCATATATACATGGAAAACCCAATTTGGGAAAAACCATGGCAAGAAAGAGCTGCTAGGATCTACCGTCCTAATCCAGCCTCACAAATGAAACCATTGATTACAATATTTAATTTAATTATTATGGATTATTTGATTAAAATAATTATGGGTCAGTTATATGGATTATTAGATTATTTTAAGTGTTAATGATCGAAGGAGTATTTATAATTCGAAGTAAAGAAACAATTTATTATTTAGGTGTATGAATAATTAAGATTGGGGGTATTGACTAAGTTAAATTTGTCTAGGGAACTATCTTGAACTCATCCCTTGTAATGTTGAGATAATGCACTCTACAAGACATGATTCCTAGTGGGTTCTTTATGAGCCAAGCAACTTCACGAGTAAATCAAGGTTCACTTCACTTGTAACATTCATTTTTAATTTGTTATATGGGCTTCTAACTTAACTAATATATTAAAACTAAAATCGTGCACTAGAAGCAAGTTCCCTCCAAAGCTGCAAGGAGCGCACTTACATCTTGCATAACACAAAACATAAATGTTGATTGTAGATGAGCTCTATAAATTCTTTCTAACTTCTGACATGGTACACTGATAATTTCGTGAGACCCATAAATCATTATCTATCACCATTTTGATGATAACAAAGTTTCATTGTAGGAAGTCTGCCTAAGCATTAAATATCATTTGCAATAAAGTATGAAAACATGCAAAGACACTTCAACAATACATCATGTTGTGCCTTCCACACACGGCACATTTCATCAAATGGAGACACCCTTCTTTTTGCTTTGGCTTGGAGTGTCAAACTTTTCTCTTTATAAGGATGAGAAAGTGAGTGGTGCTTCGAATGTAGGATTTGTTCTAAACTTGAGTATCTGGTACATTTGAAGTTATTTGATGCCTTTGGTGGTTGATTTGGAGGATTTTTGATTTAGTTTGTGCTTAAGAAATAGACCTTTAGTGCCTTTTGCACTAAAAGTGGGTGTTACTATAGTTTGTGCTAAAATCCTGTGTCACTAGATATAGTTCTTAAAACTACTACTACAGGATGTGTCATGTTGAAATTCCTAGTTTCCATGCCTTAGAATTGTAAAATCATGTCAAATTCCACAACATTTCACTAAGGGCTCCTTGTGCTTTCACCCTAACACATGTTCCTGAAGCCCTGAAATTGGCTAAGTCTGATGTCCTGAAATCCTAAAAAATTGGCTATCTGAAATCTGGTGGATCCTCCAAAATCTAGAATCTACATGCTAAATCCCATGGATCTGGGACTTATCTCAAACATCCTTACAGTATATTTCAAAATATACTGTCACCCAGGGTACTTCAAAATCTAGCATTAAAAGTACCCCTTACTACATTTTGTACTAATATCATGTGTCACTGGATATTAGCGTTGGCCCTCTCATATCCCATTCGGTGCTAAAAAAGACTTCAACTGGATAGTGTTGAAAGTTCACTCAACCAGATATGTCTGGTGGGTAGGAATTTCCCTGCTAGGCCCTTTAAAGGACTTAGTGCCAAAAGTAATGCTAATCAGATCTACGCTAGAATTGACATCCACTGCATATATATAGTTGGGACCCAAACCCCTGCAATACATCATCCACCAAAGTCCCTGCCAACGAAGGTCAAAGTATTCGTGCTAAAACATGACTGCACTGGATATGTGCTAAAATCGCTTTCAACGTGATATATCTAGTAGGATCGAAAAACCCCGCCATCTTGTTGCCAAGGAAACTCCCATCAAAAGTATTAGAAAGAGTCTAGTGCTAGAATCATTCCCAACTGGATTTGCACTAAAAATGATGCCCACTAGACATGTCCGATTGATAGCCAAATCCACGCATATCCACTTGAAGACCAAATCCCCACCAAAAGCATTTGTGAAGAGTTGGTTCTAAAAAAGACCTGCACAAGATATATCCTGTTGACCTTGAAATCCCCGCTTTTTTGATAATCTGTGTTGGAAAACTCATTTTTCAAAGGTGTAAACTAGATTTTATTGATGAATTTGATCTGCACATCATTATATTACATCTTGATGAGAATTTTTACCATGTTAGTGTGGATTTTGACCATTCATTGCATCACATTAATGCTACTGCACATGAATATCTTGTTAACCCCAAAAATCTCACTTTTTGCAAAAAAGGGCTAAAAACATGAAATAAAACTCTAAATGGATCCTAATGTCACAAAAACATCACAAACCATTATATATTCCAAATGGGTAGTTAAAAATAGTGAAAAACTCAAAAAATCATTGGAAAACACCAAATTGGTGAAGTTGTTCATAAGGAAGCAAATTGATTTTGAGTTGTCATTGACTGATCCATGACTGCAAATTGATATATTTTGCTTGTCTTGATGGAAAATGATTGTTTATGGTGAATTTGATTCTTGACCTTGTGGATTGTAGAGGATGAAGCCCAAAGGAGCTTGTTGGAACTGTCTTGGAAGGATGAACACACAAAGATACATTGCTGACCCAGATATGTAGAATTATCATTTTATCACCCAAATTGCTGTTGTATATGCTAAAGGAAGTCTGCATGATGTCCAAGATGATGGAGATAAGTCTCAGGAGCTTCAAGACATAGAATATCATACCTACATTAGTATTGTTCCTGCAGATCTAGTCCAATGTTTAGTACATGTTCACAATTGTCCCAGTCATCCAGTCATGCAATGTTGCCCAGCAAGCATCCGGTTAGATATGCCTTGAACTAAAATGTGTATGAGCCATTGGTGTTGGTTTAATCCTCACCATCCATTGAAAAATTGACTATGCTTGCCTCTCTATATAAAGGTAACCTCTCTCATTGTAAAAAAAACATGAAGGGAAGCATTGAAGAGAGGATTATTGAAACACTATCATTTTTTGTGAATCAATACAACCAAAATTTCATTTGCCTCTGACATTTGGGTTCATTTTTTTGATTGGATATGGTTCTGATGGTTCTTCTTTACCTTTCCAATTAGTTATTCAGATGTATTTGTGGTTAATCATTCAAATATTTGATGGATTTCCTATCCATACCATTGATGGCTTACTGATTGTATGTCATTGTGCATGGTTAGTCTAGACTTATTTATGAGCTAAGTTTGATTGTGTGAGTTCATTGCACTATACCAGGAATTGGGTGTTGGATAAATCCTCCATAGTTTGAAAACCCTTGTGTTTCCTTAGAAGATTGCATAATCTCTATGGCATTATGGGTTGCCTGGTTAAGCAGGGATTTGTTTATTGTTGGGAATCTATCTAGCTATTTGTTGATCATCTCTACAGTTGTCTATAGGATCTCTCTATTCCTTCTCTCTCCCCTTTTCTTTTGCATTTTGTTTTCAGATTCTGTTAGATTAGGTTTCATTAATCCTGCATAGTGTTGTCACATAATCCATACCTAACAAATGCAAGTTAGCATATTGTTGGAACTGCATGCTCAAATTATGCATCTTACAGAAATCTAAATATATATCAGTTTGTCCATGCATTGTCAAATTAGAAAAATGATCAAGGTCATGTGCAATCAAACCCTAATGCACTAAATTTTGATTTCCATTGCATGTATGTCCCCTTGTCCATACAACTAAAACACATATCCACTTAGTTATCATGTGAGCTAAGACCTAATTTTATAAACCTTAGAGAAGTCATATTCTAATGTCTTGGGATAGGATTCCTTTCAAGAGAGGTCAGATACCCTATATCTTATCTACGTTGTTGTGTGCTAAAAACACCATCAACACATCCTCCACATGATCCACACATTTCATCATAGGCAAGAGAAAATATACTCTACAAGATTTCATAAGCACAACATTTGAAAGTAACTCCAAGAGCGTCTGTGTTTGCAAAGTTTGGGAATCAACCTCTATTAAACATCAAAAAATTAGTCTAAATCATAAAGAGGTCATCCATACCCCAACATTGTTTCATACAAATACATATTTATATAAATCTTCAAACACAATTTACCATATCACTTTTCCTTGTTCTACGTCACTATTTTCAAATGAGACCAAGAAAGTTATGATCAATTTTATGTTCTAAAACATGTGTTTGGTTGTTTAATGAGATATTTTGTTTTAAATCATATATTTTATCATATCATGCTATGCAAGTGTTAGTAAACACAATAGTGTTAGGTGGATCATTGATAGGGGTAGCTAGTTTGTGTGTAAACTTTTATAGAGTTTACCAATCCTTTTTTATGGAGCACGTAGGTAGCTTTTTTAAGAAGCTACCTATTTTATTATAAATAAGGTTTTACCCTTTTTTATGTAATAAAAATAATATATTTACATAGATAAAAATAATTATATACATTTTTAGGATATTATTTACAAAAGAATTATACTAAATTCCTAAATAAATCATAGGCAATGGAATGTAAAAATATACTAAGCAATAAAATAATTTGTAAAGATAGAAAGCACCTACTTATCCAAGATGGAATGTAACTACTTGAATCCAAGTGTAACCTAAAATAATTCACATGCTGACAACTCTTTGTATTGACATTATGTTTAATGGTGACAAGTGATATATCTTTTAGTGATTTCCCTTACTATAAACTTAATGAGAAATAAATCCTAATTAACCCATGTCTAACTCATCAGCTAGCTCTTCATATACCCTTGTTGACAAGACATTGCTTGAATAGTAACTAAGACTAAGGGCTACGACATATGCTAAAAAATAATTATTATAATATATTATTTTTAGGTATACAACACGTTCATCATCTTAAAGAGATTTATCTCCAAACCTAGTAAAAGACACAAACTAGGAAAAGACAAAAGTGAGAAATGATACAACTAGGAAATGAAAAAAAATGGGAATTACATTTTTATATATCAATGGAGTAGATATTAAGAATGAAAATTTCTAACACTAAATGATAATATATGACCCAAACCAAACCACTAAATAATACAACTTAACAAAACCAATACATGATAATAGGGGATTTCTTTTACTCCTTGGCCCCATTACATTTTATTGGCATATTTTCCAACATCATGTCATAGTGGAATAAATAGTAAGAATGAAAAGTTCTTACACCAAATGATAATGTATGACCCTAACCAACCCAACAAACAATACAACTTAACAAAACCCATACAGGAGGATGGGGGATTTCCTTTTCTCTATGGCTTGGGATTAAATTTTAAATTGGTACATTTTATAATGTCATGTCATAGTGGAATAGCTATTAAGAATGAAAAGTTCTAATGTTGATGTAAATGATAATATATGTGAAAGGAAGCTAAGGTATATAAATACTTCACACACTAATCTAAGAAGAGAGATGAATATAAAATACAATATAAAATATTTTATGAGGAATGAGAAATCAAAATCATTCACCATAACATAATGATGTATCTTGGGAAAAAACATTCAAGAAAAATCTCATCCTCCAAACTCTGAACCAATGTATCAATCAACAACAATATCAGTTACAAAATGATCTAGGCAAGGAGCCTTCATAGGCTAGAACACCAACACTCAAATTTAAAGTAATATTGGTAGCATAATAATACTTACAAAATTCACTATGCAAACTCCATCCCTAGCACCCAATGTTACATCCCCAACTTATGATTTAGCTTAATCTTGCTTTTGTGTGGTAATCAGGGCGATTAATCATAGTTTAATGATTTGACATTTGTGGAAAATACCAAATAGAATCATTTATTATATATGAGTATTCACTAATGTTAGTTAGTTAGACATGAGATTACATGTTGGTACAATTATTTAATTATAATGATTTGTGAATCAAATGATGATACACTAATCATGGTTATATGGTTGTGAGTGTGATCATGAAAAGGATCTTCCTTCAAGGATGGAAGGAGAGTTTCATCTGGGAGGAGGAGATAGATGTTGGGAAAAGATCCTAGATCACCATCTAAGTATCAAAATTAGTCCTTTTGAAACCATGTAAGATAAAGTGAGTTTGTGTCTTTCCCTTGTTAGTCACTTTCATTTCTATGTTGGCATGACAATTTAAGTTATCGTGATGTCATCTACATCGATTTGACTAGACAATATTCTTAGAAAGTCAACGTAAGTTGATAGATAATCTTGTCAGGTTGTCGAGAACTTCCTTGTTTCCTTATCTACTTCCTTATTAGGGTTTTTTGATTATTATTTCTTTTTTATATATTACTTATGGTTAATTTAGTTAAGGGGAAGTGGTACTTGACCTCAAAGTCGCATTTTGTTGTTGTGTCACCCTATCAATGATGTTATCAATTGGTGACATCTTGGATTATTAAATGTTTACACTTAAACATCATTTAGATGCAAGTGAAACTTTGTGTGATATAATTATTCTATCCCTTGTGATCGAGCACCTTTAATATTAATAATGTATATGACTTATGATAAGTAGGCCAACCACTACCCACGATGAGTGGAGTGAGTGGATGCCAATTTGAACCTATCTTAATCTCTATCGTCACTACCCACTCCATAATGGAGATAATGATCTATTGGAAATATGAAGGCCTGTAGAGTGGTGAAGATTAGAAAATAGCTTTCACCACTATGTTGAGAAAAAGGTGGCAGATCTTGTTGCATGGGATCCATGCAAGAGTATCAAATGTGCCTTTGTTTGAATTATGTTTTTGAATATGCATATGCCGAGAAAGAATAACTTGGAAGTAGGGGTTTTGTATGAAAATAATACTATAGAAGTAGTGAGGTGGTGAGTGCAAGCAAGCTCAAGTTAGAGCCATTGAAAAGCACACAAGAGTTATTCCTCAATAGGTTGAACTCCACTATGTATTTCTTTAACATGTATAAGTTATACTTCAAAATAAACATAAATTTGTCATGGAATGTAAGATAATCTTCACTGCATTCTTTATGATGTCAACTTTGTTGACTTCTAATAGCAAATGAATTGCTATGTTATCATTAAAGGCATTCAAGGCCATAAACTTTCACTATGATAAAACTATGATAGTAGATATACTATCAAGCTGTCTTTAAAAGCCTTTGAAGCTCTAAATGCTTCCTCTATTTTAAATCTTGTAAACATTATTTAGTATTTAACTTGGCCAAGGCCATAAGGCCGAGCCTAGTGAATAGCTGTTGCATGCAAGAAACCTTGAAAGCCGATATGGCAAGGGTTGTAAGCTATGTCATATATTTCTTGATGCTCTCATTTATTATGATTTGAGCTGACTGTGCTCAAGACCGAGAGTGTATTGAACCCTAATAATTGTTGTAAGTGTACCATGAAGTTGGTATTGGAGTAGGTCAAGAGCCTTACTCAAGCCATGATAATAGTACTATTAATCTTTAACCTTCGACCATGCCTAGGGCAATTAATATATTGGTCTCAAGGACTACAAATAATAGTTCTTGACTATTTATAATTGATATTATGAAAACTATGGTGCATCCTATGTATTTAAAAGGATATATTTACTCCTCAATGAAGAAGGAGAATTTGGTAAGAGGTAAATAGTATTGTTATCTAGGCAGCATTAAGTGCATGCCATGTTTATTGAAGAAGTTATTCCTCCTTGATAATTATTTTCTTATGAGAATGAATACTACATGTCTAATATGAAACTCTTGTGTTTAAATGTATACGAATGCCATCTCTTTTCAAATGACAATACTTCATGAATGAAGTATAAGATATCAAGAACTCATGTGGATTTTTTGAGTTAGAGTCTTTTAATAAGACCAACTTATTTGACGATTATAATATAAGTCTTAGATGATATGAATGTAAATGTAAACCTTGTGATAAGTTAAACATGAAATTGGGAACCTAGAAAGGTCATAACTTGTAAAACATGATTGGTCTATTGTTGCTTTGAAAGGAGAGAATAGAGTGACGTCAAGTCACAAGTTCCCATTGCGAAAGCAACACAAAATTAATGAATGTACTCCCAAGATAGGATTCTATTGTCCTAGAATTGGACTACTATTGAATTGAACTTACCTTTCCTAGACCTAGAGAGGTCAAACTATGATTATTGTAGGATGAGACAACTTCTAAGTCGAGTCGAGGTGGTGGACATACAACTATGTTCATTGTGAAACGTATAGTATGTAAATCTTTGGGAAAAGTAATGTATCCATCTCTGCATGCATTAATCAGTCCACAGTGATCTAGATGGCATAATGTTTCTAGTAGTGTCGTACATAGTTAGAGTGGATCTATAGTTGTATGACTGAGAGACATTATGAAGGACACAACACTAGATACTCATATGGAAAACCTAATGTTTCCTTATCTCTATACCCTCTGTGAAGGGTAGGACTGCTTCTAAGTAGAAAGTTGTGTAGGGGACTGTCAGTCTATGGTTGGAGGAAAATCACTCGGGTGATGCTCTCCTTCCCAAGCAGAAGACAAGTTGAGACTTATGAAGATAGATGTCAAAGTTCCAGATATAGTGCACTCTTCATATGACTTGATAGTTATTATGTATATTTTTATAAATGATGCCATGAGCATATGTTTGTGCATGAATAGTGAAGGTTATTCACTAAAACGTTATCTATAGATGTTGTAAATCTAAGTTTTTGAATAATTTAGAAAATAATGGCATGTTTAATTATCATGATGGTATTGATTCATTCTTGCTTAATTGTGATTATGTTAATCATGATGTATTCTCAACCTTAATTATGATGGATAACTATGGTTTATTTTTGGTAATATGAGATGTCATGTTACACCCAATAAATAGAGAAACTAATACATGAAACTACCAAAGGAGAATCACAAAACCATGACCTAATTCAACCCAAAAGTGGCACCCAAATCCCTTATTCAAATTCCAACACTCTTGAAATCCCAAGAGAAGTCATATAAGAGTCTATCATACCTTTTCATAGTTATCCTCCCAAGTTGGGCACTCTAATTTGTCTTATTGAAACCTTCCAATTATGATTTATGACAATCATAATGACATGCTATAGATTGGTGAATGTGTAAATCCATCTTTCAACTATCTTATATGTCATAGATGGGCATGTGCAAAATGATGGGGGACCAAAAAGTGGCCAAACCACTTTTTTGTAATACCAAGCCCAAAGCATGAGCACATTATAACATGAGTGGGATATAACATGCTCATATTTTTTCTTGCTATACGTAAAAACAAACCCACAAGTCATTGTTTTAATTCACAAATTCAATGTGAGGGATAAACACAACTAGGGTTATTCCATGAGTGCATATTGAATAAATTGGAGGAGAAGCACACAAACACTATGCCACCATGCCATTCCCACTCTTCAAGACATCATGCATGAGATCCATAGTTGCCACAAGGTGAACAAGGTAGGGTTTGCATGCTTTTTTTCTGAATTTGAAAACAAATCAATTTTTTTTCAATGTTTTGGTAGAATTTTTATTTTGAATTTTTATCAATGAACCATGTGAAACACCCTCAAACCCTGATCCACTAAATAGAAAAGATGATGAGATTCATGGTGAAGAGGAGGCTCAAAACAACCCTCCTTAAACTCCTCCTTCAATTGCTTTCCATCTTCGTGACACATAAGCAAATGTTTTAGGGAAAGTTAAGGAGAACAAAAGATAACTTGAAATCTTAACTGGAACATTAAAAAATCCAAATGTAACTAATCCTCACTTGACATCCCTTTCTACATCCTTAGAGTTGATCATTTCTCACATTAATTCTGTTACAAGCCAAATCAACAAGTGAGTTGATTATAGGGAGAGTTGTCGGCAATACTATGAAAATAAATTATAATAGAAAATAGGTGAAGGACAAGAAAATTATGAAATCCAATCTATGCACTTTATTTTTTGATCCTAGAAGTAATAAGCCATTGCATGGGAGTTGGAAAAGATTTCCCATTCACTGGTGTGTACATGATAGAATACCTAAAATATTGGGGATAGGTGGTGGATGGTTTTTGATGATACACCATGTAACAATAATGAGGTCCTGTAGTATTTTTTGAGGAAACTCTATTACGAGTTTATTCTCAATGACATTCTAAACTATTTTGACATGCAAGATTTCTAGGGCAGAGGTGATGGCTCTACACAAGATAGGGAGGGGACACATTATGACTAGGGCCATCTATCTAGACCCTTAGTGAGGCCATCATTTAAACATATCACACTCCCTTTTACTTTGAAGGAGAATATTGAGGTGGAGATGCTACATTCTATTGGTTCCCTCACTCAATCTTTATTACAACATGGGAGCTATCTTCCATAGGCTGGTGAGGGTGAGACTAGTAGGCATCATCAATCCCACATCTTTTCCATTCATGTGGAGCTTTATGTGATTACAAGTTTGAGGACACTCCTAATACAGACATTGGTCTGGATGCTCCAGACTTTCAGGACTATGCCACACAGGGGCAAGATCAGGCGAAGGACACATCATATTAGACAATATTGTAATAATAGATGAATTGTTGGATAGGAGCGTTGGTATTGATACACAGGTAATTTTTTATAAGGTTCTACAATTTATTATATTTGTATTTTAAATCTCTAATTAATTATATTAATAGATATTAAAATTCAAAATTAATGTAGGTAATTGTATGCATTATAAAATTCCAGGGTCAAAGTACTCATCCTACATCTGTCAGCCATACATTGGAAGCTTATGAGAGGAGGTTAAGTTGACAGGTATGTAATTTGAAACAAGATAGTAAATATAGTACATGTAAACTTTTTATCATATATCAATGGTAACCTTATTTAGTGACAATTTGATGATGAACAGGTGGATGTTAGGCCTTTAGCATTAGGAGGAATTGGTGGGGCCGATTATAGAGGCAGTTTCATTGAGGTAAATTTTACTATTTCTAATCATTATGATTTTAAATAATGTTATGTAGATTTTTGTCAAATAATATTGTTCTATTTTTCAGTCCATAACATCTTTTCAAACTCCTCATATTTGTTAGTTAACAAAGGTGGGCATTGCTACAACTATTTTGTCTTCAGTCCTTTTGACTAAGTTATGAGTTAATAAAATGTAAATGTCATTATGTATTTTTATTTTTATCTCATGTCATTTAATGTACGTAAATGATATTCATCTATACTCATATTTGGTTGTTCACGCTTCTCATAGGAGGTCACAACTCCACCCATCCGTCTATAGATTAAGAGAGACAACAAATGATTGAGAGGGATCACTAGCTTGTGGTAAATGATTGATTACTTATGTCATGTTGTATATTTCATGTTTTCTATATTAATGTGGATATTTTTAATTGTATTAACATGTGGAGCTTCAAAAATATCTATCGAGGAGGTCCAATCGGCGAATGAGAGAGCATGAGTCATCGACTGATTCTCCATCTTCATGGCTAAACAAGGGCCATCGATTATTTTATAGTACTCCATAGAAATTTTGATGTTGGGATATTTTGTTGTATTCCTATATGGCTTTGCAAACATACTTTTCTATTATACCAATATATATCGTTGTATACGTCTATATGGATTTGTTTGTACATGCCTATATAGCTTTATAAATACACTTTGTGTTATTTTCATGACATTGTACATGTGATATTTGACATTATATATGATGATCAATTATGGTTACGAGATAGATAATGTATCATGCTTAAAAAATTTGATATTGCTTGTTCTTCGATAATTCCATGAAATGATATGATGTTCAATTATGGTTATAAGATAGATAATTTATCATGCTTAAATGTGACATGACTAAAATTGTATGACAAGATCACTTAAAAAAATTGTAATAGTCATGGAGACTGTTGAGGGTGAAAAAGGGGGGAAATTTCTTGATTAGGTTTCAAAGGAAAATCCTCCCTTCTCACTAAACATTCAAGGACATATCAACTGAGTTGAATCTCCACTAACCAAGAGAAATCACCTATCAGGTTGGGTTGCCACTTGGAATGATGTGGAAGTTTAGATGTATCAAACAATATCTCAATTTAATGCTCAATTACTCTTAAAACCCTAAATAAGCAAAATAGTAAGCAAATTAATGAATTATGGCAAATCCTTTCAAACCAAGATGAAGGACAGAGATTGTTAACTCACTATTTTTTGAAATCTAGAATGCAGAATAATTGAGGACACTAGCACTAGCACCCCTATCTAAGGTATAGTTTTCATCACAAAATTTGAATCTCCTTCTGACACTGATCTACACTATATCTTTCATTTCTATCCTGGAAAAGATGGAGGAAACTGGCACTAGCACCTTCGTCCCAAAATGTTCACCTTTGTCCTCTTTCTTTCAGATCTTGAATCCTTGTCTGCAACATCCTTTCTGCAACTGCACTCCGTGAAGCTTGGTACCTGTAACCTGCAATCACAAAGGAGTGTGGGAGGGGATTGTGGTGTTTAGAGGCTTGCCTTGGTCAACCCCCAAAAAGACATTCAAGTCTTTCAGACACCATTGTCAAATAAGAGTGCGTATCTCAGTAGGATAGAGGAAAAAATCTAAATGATAAATGATTGAAAACATAATAGATATCACATTGAAGTGTAGATCTCACATAATGAAGGCTCTTCGATCACATGAGAAGATGAAGTAAAATTTGCAATCACAAACACAATAACAATGCTATGCTCTTGCAACAATCAATATCTTGAAATCACAAATATGCCTAAAGTTTGCAATCATCTTCTAGTTTGCAAATGAAACACTAAACATGCTTATATATGCAACTACAAAGATTCCCACTAAAAATTTTGTAATTCAAACTTGAGATGTCAGCATAGGACCTAAATAACGGTCATAAAATCGACATTTAAATTTAGGGAAGACCCAAAATAGGGTAGGACTAGGGTGCTAGTGCCCAAGAGCAGCCTCCCATTATTGTTTAGGTATCATCAAAATAGCACCCCCTAGGTCCTATTTTCCATAAGACTTCGGGGTTTTCTCATCGAGATTCAAAATTAACATGCAAGATGCTCTAAATGAATTCTAAAGACCCAGGAGCTAAACCTTAAGAGGGAAAAACCCCCAAGGGGACATTTTCCAACATAACATTTTCCCCCACTTTAATGTATGTATAAATGCAAGGCCAATACATGCATTAAAGTACAATCAACAAACATAGCAAACACGCCAAGCATGGTGAAGACATGATAAACACATTGAAGACAATAACAAGCATGCAAAACACCGAGAAGATAGTTACAGTCACACAATCAAGACAATATTGAAGACACAAAACACAATGAATACAGTGAATGCAATGATTATTTTCTTTTTCTTTTTCTCATATATGAAGTGTAAAATGCAAGTACAAGGAAAGTAAACACACAACCCAAATGTAGGAGGAGCTCATCGCCACCAGTATTGAAACTACACTTGAGAAGTAACATGCCATACAAATCCCAAAGTATAGGAGGAGCTCATCACCACCGATCTTGAAACTATGCTTGGGAACAAACATGCCATACATAAACACATGGAAGACACAGAGAAAACATGACAGACAAGTGATGGAAGAAACCTATTGCTAGGTTCGCAGCCATCTCAGGCACATTACAGGCACACACTGACAATTGCGCTTCGCCACAACAATCACCAAATACACACTTAAGGGTTAGGATAGTCTCAAATCCATCCCACCTCCTCGAAGGACTTTTTGAAAATGACAGGATGTGCAATCTCCTTGAGAAATACACCATCCCCACCTCCACAGAGGGTTTAAGATAAAAAGGATATGCATGATATCCTGCCTCCGCAAAGGGCTTACTGATTGCAATAGATTTCAAGCTTTACAAACACACTTTGCTAGAATCTAAATCAGACATCTTACCTTATATACGCCCCCACCTTAAGGTGGTTGAAATAATGGAGTGATATCAAGCATTTTAAAGTAGGAAGAAACACACAAGGGAACATGAGCTCTCGCAAAACCCATGCCCCCAGAGATGACATGTACTTTATGATCACCAAATGTTCCCACAAACACACAATTTCCTACAAGAAAAGGTGTTATCATTAATATAATCATGATAAACAATAATGCATGTAATTATTTAGATAGAGACCCATCGAAAGCAACATCCAAGATAAACAAAGTGCACAGAGGAGCAGTATTGTATGTTTTGTAAGTATGATAAGACAACATCAAGATAGCACACGGCGTGATTCTATTGGCCAAGTGTCGAATAATATATATCAACCTCATTGTCATGTATGGACTAGGTTCATTATTTGATTTCTTGCCAAAAGGAAACTAGTTTTGTATCAATATTATATGTTTTTTGTCATCCACCAACTAGAGATAGAACCACTAGAGGAAGGTAAACAATAAATAGAGAGAGGAGAAACAAGTGCCTTAGGGATAGTCACATAGGAGGGTGCCTCCAAGTCACCAACTGCAACACTATGTCTATAAGACACAACACACGATAATGAAAATAGAGAAGAAGAAATATAGAAGAATGATGATACAAATAGAAGAAGGATCACAATAGAGGTGGTCTTCCAATATCCTTGACCTTATGAGAGAATCAAGGGTAATCCTTGGAGGCCTAAACAACACATAACACATCACAGGGGAAACACAACACAGAGGTAAAGGGTTATAAATACTTACTTGATACAATCCAATGTTAAGAACATACATATCTAGGAAGAGACCACCCTAGAGAGAAACTATAATATGTTCTACAATGAGTGTGGCTTATTAGCTTAGGATACCTCGTATGTTGATTTGGTCTTGTTGAAATTGCATTAACATTGAGTTTAGGACAACGAGAGGCTTTCTTTTCTTTAAAAGGATTATATCCAATGTCGCTTGAGTAATGTCTTGAAGTGGATTCTATAGGTACTTGAATCCTTCATTGAGTTACACCACATCCATTACCTACATAGCCATAGTTGTTATAAAGGAGTTTAAATCCTTGACCATAGAGGGATGTCATGTCTTTGAAAGATGGTGAAGCCTCATAGGTCTTGAAATTTATAGTATAAGTAAGAGTATTGTCTTTGTTTTCTATCAAGGAAGCTTTAGGTTTCCCGGGTGTTTAAAAAGATTGCTTGGATGAGATCAATGCCACTTTTGATGTGTCAGGGTTATTAAGTTTATATTCCCCTACACTTCAAGGATTAAAATCTAATGAACACCAATCATCACCAAAAAGTGCATTCGATGTTTTAGAGTCTTGCATAACATTATCCATGGCAAGAGGTGTTGATGAATCAACCTATAAATTAGACTTGTATGATTGTTTACTTATTTTTGTTTTTCAATATTTGAATAATTATCTAGTTTAGCATCAGTGTGTATGGTGCAGATCTTGTCTTGATAAATAAACTTTATTGATCTATGAAGGGTAGACGGAACTGCCCCCATGGCATGAATCCACAATCTACTAAGAATCATTTTATATGAAAGTGAACTGGGTATCACATGAAAAAGGGTAGGTAAAGTCACAAGACCCATCTTTACAGGTAAGGTTATAGTACCTGTTGTGATGTTCACAACACGCCCCATTTTACTCCTTAGTAAAATGAGGACCCCTGCTGTTGCTTTGCTTTTTTGCTTTTTGTGTGTGGGCCTATTTGGTGGTAAAGGGAAAAGAGGGTTAAAATTGCAAACTTTGATAAAAATAGAGAAAATATGCAATTTCAGTACCAAGGCATAATATGGTTGGATTCCTTGTGAAAAATGAGCTAGGGTTGCTTTTTGAACCATCTTAAAATTCACCATATTTTGCAAGTTATGATCATTTTGGTAAAATGTACATTTAGGTTTGTATATCACTTTGCATATACAAAGTCCTTTGTATGTGCAAAGTCATTTTATACTTAGTCACATTTGCAATCGGGTTCATATAATAAGGTTGTTTGCATGTTGAGTCACTTGCATATTGCATATACAATCCCTTTTGTATATTGCTTCCATATACAAGGCTGATTGTTTGTTTTTTCCTTGTATGCATTTTGAATAAAAGGCTTTATACATACATACAAGGTGGAACCAAAATAATTTATTGTTCAAATGGATAAATGTTTGAAGTCCATTGCATGTATCTCACATTTGTATGTTTGGTAGGTCAAAACATACAAGACAAATGTACAAGCGCTACGTACAAGCCGCGAACCTGAAGTGTTATGAAATAGGATTAATTCATTGTATATCCGCGAGCTTGTATGTTTTGGTAGCATACAAGTGTTTTATACACTGGGTGGACCCGACGGATTTATTAAAATGAGTAAAATCATTGTATATTTGGCCCTTGTATGTTTAATACATGCAAAGGGAGATGCATACAACGTGGAACCGAGGGCATTATGGAATGGAGTTAATCCGTTGTATGATTCTGACTCGTATTTTATCAAACATACATTGCGCATATACAAGTGCCAGACCCAAAAAGTCTATTAAAACAGCTTATGTCTTTGTATGTTTCGACTTGTATGTATGTTTCGATATACATACATTCTGAAACATACAAGGCGGAGATACATTGCCCAGAACCAAAATTTCATGAAGCAGAGTTAATCCAATATATATCAGGCTTGTATATTCTTATATACAAGCTGATATACATAGCACTTATACAAAGTGGAATCAAAGAGAAAATCAAAAAACTGATTTAATGCTTGTATCAAAACCAAATGTATATCGAAAGATACAAGTGTTTTGTACATGCAGCAGACCTGAAAAATTATTGGACATGGTTAAATCCTTACATATTTTTGTGCTTTGTATATTGAGGATATACAAGGACATTATACAAAGTGGATCTCAGTGAGGAGTTAAATTTGGTTAAATGCTTGTATCATGTCTGGTTTGCATATCACGTGATACATTGTGGATTCGATGGATTTTTCTCACCGAAAGTCTTGGTCTACCCGATGGGGCCGATATGCAAGGGGAATGATATACAAAGAATTTGAATGGGGGCATCGGCGTAAGGTGGGCAATCGGAATGAGACATTATGCCCGTGCCGAATGAATGTAAGTCATGCTGATAGGAAAGAAACACAAGCCAATAAGGCTATTTCGTTGAGAGTTGAGTGATCGGTATGAAATTTCTAGCTCACTCTGACGGGCATATCTTACGCCGATGGAGGAGGAAGTGTATACCGATAAGGCTATATCGACATAGGATGGGTGATCAGCTGAGAATTTTTTGGACTCACCGATAGGTGGATATCACGCTGATGGCGGGAAAAGACAGAGTGTTAGGGTTTTGGGCCATTTTCGGTGCTACATATGCATGTTTCTGGTCAACGATGGTTGACCCGATGGTTTTGGACGCTATATATGCATTTTGAATGTTATTTTTGTAGATTTTGGGGCCCGATCACAGGATTTGCACATGTCACACCTTATTTTAACAAGTGTTTTAAATTTTTTGTTGTTTATTAAAGTGAAATGGGGTACTTATTGCTTGTCTATTTTTTTTGCAGGTTTGCAGTTGAGGAAGGAGCTGAAACTTGATGGCGATGGCGTCACGGAAAGGAGAACCAATCTCAGGAGCAAAGGAAGATAAGAATGAAGGGAAAAGAAGTCAAGGGTCTTCATTTATGAAGGCAGAATGCAGATGGAAACATTATTGCAGTAGACCAAAAAAGTTAATATGGAGCTCCTAGGGTTTCTAGTAGGGCAATATTTCGCCCAGATTTGATGTATGCTCAGAGATATTTTGGGAGACTTATTCTCCACCATTTATTGCTGTAACCAGGGGTTTGAACCAAGGTTTGAACTAGGGTTTTGAGCTGTATTAAGGACAATCAAGTCTATATATTGTGCATCTATACACTGCAAAACTTTACACAGGGGCTAAATAGAGATTAGTAGCAGCAAGAATTTGTAAAGGTAGCACTTAGTATAGTTTAGAAGTAGAAGAAAGAGGTCACATGTGTCTGTAATAAGGAATGCGTGGATCATCTAGCTTCCTTACTATATATGTAAAGCTTGTAAGTTTTCTGTAATTTGATCATTGAAGCTAAGAGTCATTCAGACATTGTAAATCTTATATGACTATCTGTTTCTAATACAATTGAATCTGGAATTCTGCATCTATCTTCTGAGTGTTTTCTTGCTCTTCATTGTGTTTGAAACATTTTCTCTTAGAGCTTGCAATTTTAAGTGTATGTTTGTGAAAATGCTCAGAACTTACATTTAAGGTTTTAGTTTGTGGATTTGATCAAATTGCTGTATTATTTGCAAAGTGCATAACAGAACAATTAGATCCTTTGTTAGAATAAATGATGTTTAGATTAGATCTTTCTAACTTTTCCCAACCCATCAGAAAATACTTAGCTGAAAACGTAGAAATTTAAAGGAAATTGTCTCATATTTGAATGAAGTATGCATTACTAAGTTGAAAGTGGATAGTTTTCATAATATATAAAGAGGAGAAAGCTACAATACTTTCAAGAAAACCCATTAAAACCTTTGCAGCACAGTAACACTTTTATGCAAAAAGAATGAACCACATGCTGATATTTATTATCTTTTGCATAGTTTGAGTCTAGTAAACCAACAAGAAACCCTAAATCACGTAAGGCCCCTTGAACATTACAGCTACATCAACCAACTGAATTTGCCCAATAGGTCAAGACCTGACCATATTAAACTTGGGATTAAGCAAATCTTAATTGATTTCTTCATATCTTTCAAGTCAGTTTTGGTTCATTTTATGTGAATTTTAACTAATTATTATGATTGTCTCAAAACAATCATCAACAGTTTCCTAATGCTAGAAGGAGGGCCCACTTAAGTTAGGGTTTGTTTCAAGTAAAACTGGCTAATAGCAGTGGTAGATTAACTAGGTCTAGATCCAATTCAGGGGATATATTTGTTCAACTACCTGACATAAGGCAAAGTATGAGTCCTCTGATTTGGAACCCAAAAATAACACACCCAGGAAGCTCATCTAACACACCCCTTGGATCACCTTATACTATCCACAACATTGTGAACCCTGACATTTCTTCATTCAGATCTTTGAATCTTGGTTCAGATATTCCTAGAAGTCCTAGTCCTCCTAGAAATCCTATCCCACTAGTAACTCCAAGTATTCCCATAGGTCCAGGTCAAGCACAATCACTTGCAATGGCTTATTTTAATACCAACTCTCCCATAGCATTCCCTGATTATAATGAGATGCCCAAGAATCTGGAAAATATATGTCCCAAATACCAGTTGAACCAAGACCCGAAGGACCACATTAGAATATTCAAGGAGGCATGTTTTAGGGCCAGATTAGAACACGAGGACATTGTGTGTAGATTGTTTCCCTACACCTTTAATGAGCAAACCTCTAACTGGTATGTAAACCTACCCAGTGGCTACTTTTCTTCTTAGTTACTTATGGAAAAGGCATTTTTATCTAGATTTAGAGGACCCATTGATCCTTGCATCTTTTATCACAAATTAGCTACCATAAAAAGAGGAGAGGGGGAATTGATTGATAATTTCAACGACAAATTTCAAAAGGCCTACTCTAGGTTGATGGCCCCTTACACCGTAGATGATGATACCTTGTTAGCCATGTACTATGCAGCCTTAGATCCTTTAACTACCATGTTTGTCAAAAGAAAACCTGACATAGATTCAATATCCAAAGCCTACAAAGAGGCAGCCTCAGTGAATCAAGAGATGAGGCATACAACTTGTAGCTCATTTGTTAATGGAGGAAATCTTGGGATGCAAAATTAGGCACAACCTTGGAATGAAGTCCCTATGCATCACACTCCATTATTAAATCCAGTTCCTTCTTACACACTTGTGTATAGTCCTACCCCAATTCAAGCCATAACTCCTTACACGGGTAACATTGCTAATAACAGTCAAAATAATGGTCAGTCTTTCTTCCAACCTCCTAGAGATACAACTGTGGCAAAAGCACAAGAGGAAAGGGAAGAAATCAAAGAGATCACTATGCATTTGAAAAGATTAACCACCGAAGTGACACAACTAAGAAATGAGAACTTCTATGGAAGGGGTAACCAAGGATACAATCAAAATCAGAATTATAACCAAGGCCAAAATCAGAACTATAATGCAAATCTAAATCAACACTACAATCAGAGCCATAACCAAAATAGCAGCCAAGGCCAAAGTTCAAATCAGAATCAAAACTATAATCAGCATCAAGGTCATAACCAAGGGCAATCAATACAAAACAGAGGGCCAGTGATGGATAATAGGGCCTGGGGTAACCATAATAGAAATCAGAATCAGCCTAGGCCACCCAAGATATGGAACACTGGACCAAATAATGGTACCCTAGCTTCTCCCTTTGAGAACATAGAAAATCATGATGCAAAACAAACGGCTAGCATCCAAATGGCCAATACATCACTAAAAAACTAGTACAGATTTCACAATACCAATTCCCATGCTGAGCTTGACTATCCACAGTTCCATTTAGTAGCCAGCATATTCAATATAGACGTGCAACCTCCTACTTCTGAGTTTCTCATTCCCAAGGGTAATGAGGTAGTACCCTCAGGGTATGATACAACTTTATTATTAGAAACCTTTACCTTTCCAACCACAGAAGAGAAAGAGGATGAATTTTTAGAGGATGAACCATACTCTTGTGAAAATCTTTATCCTAAATCAGCGTTTGTGTTAAATACTTTTCAGTTTCCTTTTGAAACTGAAAATGAAGTATTGACTGAAATAGAAGAGGTGCAGGCTTTTCAACAGACAAATAAAAACCACACCTACAATTTAAGGAATAACACCAAGCCAAGAGGACCTTTCACTACTTCCATTCCTCCTAACAACTTCAATACACCCCTAGATCAGAGCGCTAGCAACAATCCCACTATACTTAAAGCTAATCATCATACAAATGATGGAATAGCAGAACAAAAGGCCCAAACAAGTAAAATTGAAACAATAGAGACAACAAGATCAATGAGCTTCTAGTCAGAGGAAATAAAGAAAATCGAAGTTAGTGTACCTCTGAGTGAATTATTGAAAACCCCAGGGATCATAAATGCTTTTATAAAGTCCTTGGATACAAATGAGGTTACTGCTACTATAACTGACCCTAATAGATATTCACCACCTAAAGAGAAAAGTAAGAAAGTTGAACAGCCTTCCAATACAAATGTAGTAATGTATGTTGATATGAAGGATGCTCCTCCTTTCTTGTTAACTATTAGATTGTGTGGGAAGAACATACACAATTGCATGGTGGACTCTGGTGCCTCAGCCAACGTAATGCCCTTAGGGATATGTAAAACTCTCAGGCTGACTCCCACTAGATCTGCCAAGGTTGTCACACAGTTAGATAAAACTGAGGTTAGTGTGATAGGAGAATTGATGAACATTCAGATGCAATTAGCTTCAGACCCTAGGGTAAGCCAATTCATTGACATTCAAATAGTGGATATACTCGAGAATTATGGAATGTTGCTGAGTAGGGATTGGTCCAAGACATTAAATGGATATATGGCCACTGACTTTTCACATATGTGGCTACCTTGGAGAGGTGTCCCAAACTAGATTAGAATAGAGACAGAACCTAGGATGAAACATATGATAACAGAGTATAATTGAATGAACGAAATATTATATGCTACTGTTGAACCTGGTGTTTATAGGATTACTAACAATGGGGTACAAATTGAAGAGATCATGGTGTTAAACATTAGAGAAAAATGTGTAAGCAAGGAGACAACATTATTCATTAAGTCTGATGGAAATTTTTTGGATGAAGAAAATAGTGCAATGAACAAATTTGGTCATGCCATTAGACAAGAGATGGAGGAGTTCATTAGACAAAATCTGCCAGTCCAATGTAACTGTATAAGAGCAAATGTAGAGTCCATGATAGGCCACATTCTGAGGAGAGTTGTGGAATGCGCAAAGATATCATCGAATATGAATACAAAAAATGCATGAAGAGAGTAGGGTTACAAGAGGAAAATGTGAATCTTGATCAACCACAGAGATACGTTCAGAGTGATGTAGATGCTCTGATTTCAGATTTAGGAGAGGGAATAAAAGACAAGGGTAGTTGTCTTTCTGAGTTGCAAGCTGAAAATACACATATGCAAGTTGACCAAACAGAAATACCCATGAATAAATGGACCAGCACCTCACAAGTGATAGAAAAGACAAAACATGCCAAGGTAGAAGGTTACAAAAGTAAAGATGGCATATGAACACTAAAATGCGATGGGTCCAAATCAAAACAAGGTGCGGGTGCAGGTATTGAACTCATAGATCCTCAGGGTAAATCATGTCTAGTAGCATATAGACTGCAATTTTCCTATACTAATAATATTGCCGAATATGAAACCTTAATTTTGGGACTTGTCATGGCCATCGAGAAAAGGGTGAAAAAGATTAAGGTATTTTCAAACTCTGAACTAGTAGTCAGATAAGTAAGGAAACTATATGCTTGCAATTACAAGAAAATGATTAGTTACAGACATAGAGTATGGGGTTTAATAGATTTATTTGATGCTTTCAACATAGAGCATATCCCTAGAGAGCTGAACCACAGGCCGGATGCACTAGCAGTTGCTGCTAGCACACTAGAACCCTTGACACTGTCAGGATTGAAACGATTTGTTGTTGAGTTAGTTAATGTTCCCAGTATCCCAAACAACGTTACACACTTTTAGGTATTTCAAGGGGATCAGCAAATCATTGACTTTCTAACTTGTAATGAGGTATTTGAGGCTCAAATCATTGATGAACAAGATAGGCCTAAGATAACATGGGACGAAGAGGATATAATCAACTTGAAGAGCAACTCCCTACCCAAAGGAGTAATTGAATCAGAACATATTTTTGACTTCAATGGAGTGATGAGATAGAAAGACTTGCCCAAAATAGAAGGGGGTAAGTGTGATCTACACAACTTAGGGACAGAGCAAAATCCACAAAATGTGCCGATCGGGAAGGCCTGCTCTAAGAAAATAAGAAAAGAAATTATTGATGCCCTAAAAGATTATAAACACGTAATAGCATGGACATATGCAGATTTGAAAACATATGATACATCCATCATAACTGACGTAATACCTTTGAGACCAGAGGTTAAGCCATTCAGGAAAAAACAAAGGCCTATGAAGGCCATTTTAGAGCCTTTAATCTTCAAAGAAGTAAAGAAAATACTATCTACTAGAATAATTTTTCCAATCAGATATTCAACCTGGGTAGCTAACCTAGTACCAGTGAGGAAAAAAAATGGAGACATCAGATTATGCGTAGACTTCAGAAATTTGAATAAAGCATCTGAAAAGGATAATTATCCTTTGCCTCCAATAGACGAAGTACTGCAAGCAGTAAATGGGTCAAAGATGATGTCCTTCTTAGATGGTTTCTCGGGATATAACCAGGTTTCAATTGATAAAGATGACAGATTAAAAACCACCTTCATTTGTAAATGGGGAAATTACGCATATAGGCGAATGCCTTTTGGTCTGATCAATGCAGGTGCCACTTTTCAGAGAGCCATGGACATTGCATCCGTGGATTATTAGGTAAGTGCATTGTTGTGTATATGGACAATCTAACTGCGTATTCCAAGGATGCATCCACTCACGGTGAAGATCTCAGGAAAATACTTAAACAGTGTGAAAGGTACGAAATTTCCCTTAACCCTAAAAAATATTCATTTGGGGTAATTGAAGGTAGATTATTAGGACATGTCATTTCTAAAGATGGAATATCGATTGACTCAGATAGAATAGAATCAATAAAAAATTTACAAATACCAAATAGTAGGAAAGAGTTAAAATCTTTTTTTGGTAAAATTAACTTTGTTCAGAAGTTCATCATGGGTTTTGCAGAAATCGTGCAGCCATTAAATGCCATGTTGAAGAAAGATGCACAAATGGAGTGGACGCCTGTGGCTAGAGCCATATTCAAAGATATCAAGAGGGCCATTTCTGACACCCCTGTGCTGACGAGCCTAGATTACACAAAGCCATTTTATATCTATTCCTTCACATCCTCCCATTTAGTCGCTAATGCCCTGACACAGAAAGGTGCAGACAATGAAGAAAGACCCATTGCATTTATGAACGCACCTCTGAAGGACGCACAACTAAAATACCTGGATACTGAAAGACAAACATTTGCGTTAATGAGGGCTATGAAGAAATTCAAACATTATATTTTGCACAGCCAGGTCAATGCCATAGTGCCCGATGCAGCAGTAAAGATGCTGCTGATGTAGAACGAACCTATAGAAAAGAGAGCTAAGTAGATCACCACGCTGTAAGAATTTGACATGGAAATCATTCCCATGAAGCTGGTCAGAGGGCAGGTGTTAGTGCAAACAATAGTAAACACAGACCCAAATTTGATAAAAGAGTAGTATGTGTTGAATTCCCATGACACATCAGACTGGTATGGCGATTTAAACACTTTTCTGATAGCTGGAAAGTACCCAAACAAGATGAAAGCTTCTCAAAGGAGAGCTTTGAAGATTAAAACACAAAAGTATATGATACAAGGAGGTCTTCTATTCAGGAAGAACCATGATGGAATTTATTTGAGGTGTTTAAACTGAACTGAGGCAGATAAGGTGTTAACAGAACTGCATGACAAGTACGGAACTGGTCATGGTTCCCATCTAGCTACAACACACAAAATATTGAGAGTAGGCTACTACTGGCACACGATGTTCAAATATATAGAGAGTCACATCAAGATTTGCCACACTTGTCAGACTACAGTAGATAAGGGAAGAAATCAGGCCAACCCATTACAACCTGTGATTGAATCAAGACCATTTGCACAGTGGGGCCTGGATTTTATTGGAGTCATCAATCCTCCATCTTCTACAAGACACAAGTTGATACTAATGGTGACGGACCACTGTACAAGGTGGACTGAGGCCACCTGCTACAAATTCTCCACAATTGAGGTACTTATCAAGTTTCTTAAAGAGAACATCATCACCAGGTTTGGAACTCCCTATTCATTGGTATGTGACAACTACCCTGCTTTCTCTTCTTTGAAGTTTTCTAAATGGGCATTTGAATACAGGATTGTTTTAAAGTTTTCTTCAAATTATTACCCTCAAGGAAATGGATTAGCTGAGTCTACGAAAAAAAATTTATTAGACATAATCAAAAAGCTAATTGCAAAGAGTCCTAGAGAGTGGAATGCCTTGTTAAAATATGCACTATGGGTAGATAGGACCAAGTTTAAAACAGCTTTAGGTAGTGCACCTTATCATTTAGTTTATGGGACTGATCCCATACTTCTAGTAAATTTGAGAATACCAATCTGGAAGTTTGCCAATGAGTATTTAGGATTTGATAATCATAGGAAAGCCAGGGTAGTACAAATGCTACAACTAGATGAGAAAAGAGGTCAAGCCATCGAGAAGTTTGCCAAACACCAAGTAGTAGTTAAAAGGTGGTTTGATAAGAGGGAAAGAGTCTAAACATTTAGGATATCAGACTTAGTGCTGTGCTGGGATAAAGCACATGAAAAGAAGGGGAGTCATGGAAAATTCAGCAAACTATGGTTAGGTCCACTACAAGTTTCAGAAATAATAGGAGATAATACATTTAGACTCAGGACCTTGACAGGGGAAGATGTGCCATTACCAGTTAATGGCCAACATTTGAAACACTGCTTCCAGGCTTGAGGTGAAGAGCAGTCCTTTTTGGTGTAATATAGTGTAAGTAGTGTATAGTTTTCCTTTTTTGTTGTTTCTTCTTTTGTTGTTTGCTGTTGTAGGTTAGTTGTTTGTACAGCTTTGTTTTTATTTCTTTCTATTTTGTTGTTTTGTTTCTGTACAGTCTTCTTTTGCTTTGTTTCCTGTTTCTTTTGTCTTTCTTGTACAATCTGTTTGTTGTCTCCTCAGCAGGGATCTTTATTTTTTCTTTAGAGTATTAAGGAGAAAAGTAACAACCATTCAAAATAGTATAAAATTCACAATATTCAGGTTAATCATTTGCAATTTATGCATAACTTGTTGTGACTGTCATGAATGTAGAGAGTTGCTTAGCTTCTAAAATTTTGTATTCAATAAAAGTGATTGAGAATTCGAGTAAGGTTTCTCATGATGACACACCTAAAATCGTTGAACCTACCAGTGTAGATATTAGGTGAAAAATTCAAGGTCACCCTTGCTACCATTACAATTCTCAGCTTGATTTTAGCAAGTGCTCATTCCTTGCATTATAAAGTTACAAATTGCTATATCTTGTGAAATTTCTATCAAATATAAAAAAATACAGAATATAAAATAAAAATAAATAAATAAAGCACATTATACTGAAAATCCAGATTAAGCCATCTAAGTAACTCTACCGGGGCTATAGACACTCGCTGGCAGTGGGGCTCTACTTAGGAGAATTGTAACGATAACCTTGCCAAGGCTTTGAACGCTCGCTGGCAGCAAGGCTCTATCCGGTCGGCTATGAGGGAATATCCTCAACTATGTAGGCTAATATTAGTCACTGGTTTGTTCAATCGATCTTCAAAATGAGGATAATTAATCACATGCACACACTTAAACTGAAAAATGAAAATTCGTGCACCCTTATTGAATACCTTAGGTCTTGAGTTGAATAATAATTTGCAGGAAAGATAGTTGGAAGTTATCGACTTATTTCATTTAGTTTTCTTGAATACTTTAAAATTAATTATTTTGTTTGGTTGCTAGTTGTTGTGATGTTCACAACATGCCCCATTTTACTCCTTAACAAAATGAGGACCCCTACTGTTGCTTTGCTTTTTTTCTTTTTGTGTGTGGGCCTGGTTGGTGGTAAAGGGAAAAGAGGGTTAAAATTACAAACTTTGATTAAAAAAAATAGAGAAAAAATACATTTTTAGTACCAAGGCATGATATGGTTGGATTCCTTGTGAAAAATGAGCTAGGGTTGCTTTTTGAACCATCTTAAAATTTGCCATATTTTGCAAGTTATGATCATTTTGGTAAAATGTACATTCAAGTCTGTATATCGCTTTGCATATACAAAGTCCTTTGTATGTGCAAAGTCATTTTATACTTAGTCGCATTTGCAATCGGGTTCATATAATAAGGTTGTTTGCATGTTGAGTCTCCTGCATATTGCATATACAATCCCTTTTTATATATCACTTCCATATACAAAGCCGATTGTTTATTTTTTTTCCTTGTATGCATTTTAAATAAAAGGCTTTATACATGCATACAAGGTGGAACTGAAATAATTTATTATTGAAATGGATAAATGTTTGAAGTCCATTACATGTATCTCACATTTGTATGTTTAGTAGGTCAAAACATACAAGACAAATGTACAAGCGCTAAGTACAAGCCGCGGACCCGAAGTGTTATGAAATAGGATTAATTCGTTGTATATCCACGAGCTTGTATGTTTCAGTAGAATACAAGTGTTTTATACACTGGGCAGACCTGACGGATTTACTAAAATGAGTAAAATTGTTGTATATTCAGCCCTTGTATGTTTAATACATACAAAGGGAGATGCACACAACGCGGAACTGAGGGCATTATGGAATGGAGTTAAACCGTTGTATGATTCCGACTTGTATTTTATCAAACATACATTGCGCATATACAAGTGCTAGACCCAAAAAGTCTATTAAAATACCTTAAGTCTTTATATGTTTTGACTTGTATGTATGTTTCGATATACATACATTCCGGAACATACAAAGCAGAGATACATTGCCCAGAACCAAATTTTCATGAAGCAGAGTTAATCCAATATATATCGGGCTTGTATATTCTTATATACAAGCCGATATACATTGCACTTATACAAAGCGGAATCAAAGAGAAAATCAAAACCAATTTAATGCTTGTATCAAACCCAAATGTATATCGAAAGATACAAGTGTTTTGTACATGCGGCGGACCTGAAAAATTATTGGACATGGTTAAATCCTTGCATATTTTTGTGCTTTGTATATTGAGGATATACAAGGACATTATATAAAGTGGATCTCAGCGAGGAGTTAAATTTGGTTAAATGCTTGTATCATGTCCAGTTTGCATATCACATGATACATTGCGGATTCAATGGATTTTTCTTGCCGAAAGTCTTGGTCTACCCGATGGGGCCAATATGCAAGGGGAACGATATACAAAGAATTTGAATGGGGGCATAGGCGTAAGGTGAGTGATTAAAATGAAACATTAAGCCCGCACCGATGAATGTAAGTCATGTCGATAGGAAAGAAACACAAGCCAATAAGGCTATTTCGCTGAGCTTTGAGCGATCGGTATGAAATTTCTAGCTCACTCCGATGGGCATATCTTACACCGATGGAGGAGGAAGTGTATACCGATAAGGCTATATCAGCATAGGATGGGCAATCGGCTGATAATTTTTTGGACTCACTGATAAGTGGATATCACGTCGATGGGCGGGAAAAGACAGAGCGTTAGGGTTTTGGGCCATTTTTGGCGCTGCATATGCATGTTTCTGGTTAGCAATGGTTGATCCAATGGTTTTTGGATGCTATATATGCTTTTTGATTGCAATTTTTGTAGATTTTGGGGCCCACTCACAGCATTTGCACATGTCATGCCTTATTTTGACAAGTGTTTTAAATTTTTTGCTATTTATTAAAGTGAAATGGGGTACTTATTGCTTGTCTATTTTTTTTGCAAGTTTGCAGTTGAGGAAGGAGCTGAAACTTGATGGCAATGGCGTCATGGAAAGGAGATCTGATCTCAGGAGTAAAGGAAGATAAGAATGAAGGGAAAGGAAGTCAAGGGTCTTCATTTATGAAGGCAAAATACAGATGGAAACATTATTGCAACAGACCACAGAAGTTAATATGGAGCTGCTAGGGTTTCTAGTAGGGCAATATTTCACCCAGATTTGATGTATACTCAGAGATATTTTGGGACACTTATTCTCCACCATTTATTGTTGTAACCAAGGGTTTGAACTAGGGTTTTGAGCTGTATTGAGGACAATCAAGTCTATATATTGTGCCTCTATACACTATAAAACTTTACATAGGGTCTACATAGAGATTTGTAGTAGAAAGAATTTGTAAAGGTAGCACTTAGTATAGTTTAGAAGTAGAAGAAGGAGGTCGCATGTGTCTGCAATAAGGAATGCGTGGAACATCTAGCTTCCTTACTATATCTGTAAAGCTTGTACATTTTCTATAATTTGATCATTGAAGCTAAGAGTCATTTAGACATTGTAACTCTTATATGACTGTCTGTTTCTAATACAATTGAATCTGGAATTATGCATCTATCTTCTGAGTGTTTTCTTGCTCTTCATTGTGTTTGAAACATTTTCTCTTAGAGCTTGTAATTTTAAGTGTATGTTTGTGAAAATGCTTAGAACTTACATTTAAAGTTTTAGTCTATGGATTTGATCAAATTGCTGTATTATTTGCAAAGTGCATAACAGAACAATTAGATCCTTTGGTAGAATGAATGATGTTTAGATTAGATCTTTCTAACTTTTCCCAACCCATCTGAAAATACTTAGCTGAAAACATAGAAATTTAAAGGAAATTGTCTCATATTTGAAAGAAGTATGCATTACCGAGTTGAAAGTGGACAGTTTTCATAATATATAAAGAGGAGAAAGTTGCAATAATTTCAAGAAAACCCATTAAAAGCTTTGCAGCATAGTAACACTTTTATGCAAAAAGAATGAACCACATACTGATATTTATTATCTTTTGCATAGTTTGAGTCTAATAAACCAACAAGAAACCCTAAATCATGTAAGGCCCCTTGAACATTACAGCTTCACATCAACCAACTGAATTTGCCCAACAGGTCAAGACCTGACCATATTAAACTTGGGATTAAGCAAATCTTAATTGATTTCTTCATATCTTTCAAGTCAGTTTTGGATCATTTTATGTGAATTTTAACTAATTGTTATAACTATCTCAAAACAATCATCAACAGTACCTATAGATTGTCTACTATGATTATTAAAGCCATGAATGCTAAGTTTATCCAGTTTAATCAAAGAGGTATCAATCTTAATCTTATGTAACAAATCAATACCACAAACATTTAGAGCCGATCCATTATCAATCATCACATGCTTGATCAATTTCATTTTTATTTGGACAAATATTATAAGAGGATCATATTGGTTTTGAACTTCAATTGATGGTAATTCATGTGGTTGAAAGAGAATATCTATTTTGTCACATGCATAAAATCTAATAGAGCTGCTACATCATTCAACTTAACAACAGGTGGCACAATCACCTTTTGTAAAGCTTCTTGGAGCATTCCATGGTATGTAGGTGATGTTTGTATTAAATCCCAAAGACATATCTTAGTCGGGGTAGTGCGAAGCTGTTTGGCAAGATCATATTCTTGACCACTTTTATGAGTAAGACAAGGTGGCGGAGGGAGCATAGGTTTAGAACATGGCATAGTGATAGGAACTTGAGGTGCTTTCTTACTTTTCTTGTTATTACAGGTGTTATATGTGTGAGCAATCGTAGGATGTTGCAGCACATTTTGAACACCTTGATTTCTTTGAGGGATTTGTTTTGCGTAGTTGTAGATGTGATTGAGGTGTCTAGGTGGTTGTTGAGGACCTTGAACTGTAATCACTGGTTTTAAGCAAGCAGGTGTACTAGATGCCCCTCACACAATCATCTTAGAAATATTGCTACAAAGTCTATTAGTGAAGATCAAATTAACATTGTTTTCTTCTTGATTATACCCAACATCTATCCCTAAAGGATTTAATGTGAGATACCTTTTCTCATCCACTAATGGTACATCTTGGCCAGGGAGAGCATTGGAATGAGAGGAAGGTACATTGTTGTTAGGAAGGTTAGGTGTTGTAATATTAATAAATCTATCCATAGTCTTCTCATCTAAGGTTCTTGGACATTCAACTATAGGAGAAGTAGGATAACTTATGGAATCATCATCACCATAGGTTTTAGCTATTAATTCCAAATCGTTAAGAGGAGTTTCACACTCATTATTCTCAATGTGTTTTGTTAAATCTTCTACTACCAAAGGGTATGTATTCATGAGAGACATGAAGTTGTCATAATCAGATACATAGTCAAGGATTTCAAATGAAGAGAATTTAAATATATCCTTGTGATACATAGCTTGTAGATGAGTGAGAACATGAGGGTTCATATTAAGAAATTTGTAGAAATTCTCAAAAATTTTGGAATATGCATTTAAAGGTACCAAAGAGAAATGAGATGAATATGCCATGGTGAAATTTCTTGTAACATCAATGTCCAATAATATGTAATAAGACAAGATGTGCAAATTTTTATGATAATTATGGCACCCTAGGTGTGTGACTATTTCACTCCTAAAAACTTGTTTGAGGGAAAGGGATAAAAGGACACACCAAGTGTACAAAAAACACAATGGATAGGAGGAAAATAGTACAATACAAAATGGTCCAATTGATTATTGTATGTATTTTAGATTGAATGCAATGAAACAACACAAATTATGCTTGTTTATGCACCTAAAATGTTAACTTTCCACAAATTTTCAATGCAAATCTCTAACAGAAGAGATGTTGTGAAGAATTTCAAGAGGGACATAAAATAATATGCCTAATAACAGCCCAATTATGTAAAAATATCTTTCACAACATGCATTTGATGCAAGTCTAGAGTGATGACATGTTAAAACGTACTGAAAATACACCTAAAATATGCAATTTTTCATCAATTTTCAATGTAAATGCCTAATAGAAAGGGTGTTGTAAGGAATTTGAGGAGGGAAAGAAGATAATAACACTAATTTTAGTCGAATAATGTAGAAAAATCCCTCACAACACACTTGTGATGCAATTCTAGAGAGACGATAAGGCCAAATCTAGTGAAAATGCAAGGTTTTCAAACACTAGACATGAAATTTTGGAAGAAAGCCACTATGATGCAACATTAAAATTAGAAATTAGTCCTAATGAGTGTTTCAAAAGGATAGTAAAATCTGAAACAAAATTTTAACTACAAACCCTAGCTAATACAAAACTAGGTTTTTATGAAAAATGCATAATTTCAAGCAATTTTTATCAAATTAAGCATGAAAATGCAATGCAAATAAATACTAAATGATGAATTTATGTAATTTAAATCAGATCTAATGAAAATAACATAAATTTAATGAAATTAAATGCCAATTAATTCAAATTATGCTAAAATGCAAGCCTAAGATGCCAAATTTTTCAAAATTTTCAATTTTTTTTATAATTTTTCAAATGCAATAAAATGAATGAATGCAAATCTATCACACAACACTTAGCAAGGTGTAAAAATTCTAATAATGTGGGTTCAACAAAATGTTTAGGGTGAAAAAGGGGGGAAATGTTTTTCAAAGACAAATACTCCCTTCTCACTAAACATTCAAGGGAATATCAACTGAGTTGAATCTCCACTAAGCAAGAGCAATCACCTATCAGGTTGGGCTACCACTTGGAATGATATAGAAGTTTAGATGTATCAAAAAATATTTTAATTTAATGTTCAGTTACTCTTAAAACCCTAAATAAGAAAAATAGTAAGAAAATTAATGAATTACTGCAAATCCTTTCAGACCAAGGTGAAGGACAAAGATTGTTAACTTGCTATTTTTCAAAATCTAGAATACAGAGTAGTTGAGGACACTGGCACTAGCACCCTTGTCCAAGGTATAGTTTTTGTCATGGAATCTGAATCTCCTTCTGACACTGATCTGCATTGTATCTTCCATTTTTTCCCTGAAAAAGATGGATGACACTGGCACAAGCACCCTTGTCCCAAAATGTTCACCTTTGTCCTCTTTCTTTCAGATCCTAAATCCTTGTTCTCTGCAACCTCCTTTCTACAACTCCACTCCATGAAACTCGGTACTTGTAACCTGTAATCACAAAGGAGTGTCGGAGGAGGGTGTGGTGTTTAGAGGCTTTCTTTGGTCAAGCTCTAGAGAGACATTCAAGTCTTCTAAACAATGTTGTCAGATGAGAGAGCGTATCTCGATGAAATAGAGGCAAAAATCTAAATGATAATTGATTGAAAACACAATAGATATCACCTTGAAGTAAAGATCTCACATAATGATGGCTCTTCAATAACATGAGAAGATGAATTCAAATCTACAATCACAACAATCAATATCTTGAAATCACAAATATGCCTAAAGTTCACAATCATTTTCTAGTTTGCAAATGAAACACTAAACATTCTTACATATGCAACTACAAAGATTCCTGCTAAAAATTTCTTAATTCAAACTTGAGATGTTGGCATAGGACCCAAATAATGGTCATAAAACCAACATTTATATTTAGGGCAGACCCAAAATAGGGCAGGACTAGGATGCTAGCGCCCAAGTCCACCCTCCCATTTTTTAGGGATCATCAAAATAGCACCACCTAGGTCCTATTTACCATAAGACTTTGGGTTTTCTCATCGTGATTCAAAATTAACATGTAAGATACTCTAAATGCATTCTAAAAACCCAGTAGCTAAACCTTAAGAGGGAAAATCCCCCAAGGGGACATTTCTGACATAACAGAGACATCTAATCATTAGTTTACAATAAGAGTAACACATGTGATTGAAGTATGTACAACCCTCATCCACTAAACTTGCATGGTTTCATGAAAATAGAATACAAGAAAAGATTACAATGTTAGGATATGTTCCAGAGTTCTTTATTAATTCAAATATTTTGAAAGAATCCTTGCAAATTATATTTTGGGCATATCCTGCAATCATGACATTCCATGAGACTACATTTCTTTGAGGCATCATGTCAAACAATTCATGTGCCTTGTCTATGCTTCCACATTTTGCATACATGTCTCCTAAGGTAGTTGTCAGTATAACTTGTACAACATCTGATAAAATTCCCATATCCTTTATGATTCGATGGATGTCCATGTACCCTATTCCAAAGATCCAATTTTAGCATAGGCAGGGAGGATGTTGACAAACGTTGTGGAATTTGGAATTACACCTGCCAATTGTATTTTCTTGAATGTTTCTAAATCCTTATCAAAACATCTATTTTTTTCATATCTTATAATCATTGCATTCCATAAGGTCGCACCTCTTTGAGGTGTTCTGTCAAATAGTTCACGTGCCTTGTCTATGCTTCCACATTTTGCATACATGTCTACCAAGGCAGTTGCAACTATAATATTTGACAAAATCACCCTTCCTTTATGTTTTGATGGATGTCCATGTACCTTGTTCCAAAGATCCCATTTTGGCATAGGTAGGGAGGATATAGGAAAAGGTATTGGAATTTGAATTTATAGCCACCAATTGTATTTTCTTAAAAGTTTCTAAAGCATTTTCACCAAATCCATTTTGTGCATATCTTGCAATCATAATATTCCATGAGATGGTATCTATTCCAGATGTGTTGTCAAACAGTTCATGTGCATTATCCATGCTTCCACATTTTGCATACATGTCTACTAGGGTAGTTGCAACAACATCTAACAAAATTCCCATATACTTAATGCATTGATGGATGTTCATACCCTATTCCAAAGATCCCATTTTAGCACAGGGAGGGAGGATGCTACCAAAGCTTGTGGAATTTGGCTTTATACCCACCATTTCAATTTTATTGAAAGTTTCTAAATCCTTATCAACAAATCCATTTTGTGCATATCTTGCAATCATTGTATTCTATGAGAAAAAATCTCTTTGAGGTGTTATGTAAAATAGTTCATGCACCTTGTCTATTCTTCCACATGTTACATACATGCCTACCAAGGTAGTTGCAACTACAACATCTAAAAAAAAATCCTATATCCTTTATGCTTTGATGGATGTCCATACGGTCCTATCCAAAGATCCTATTTTGGCACAAACAAGGATGATGTTGGAAAAGGTTGTGGAATTTGGCTTTACACCTGCCAGTTGCATTTTCTTAAAAATTTTAAAAGCCTTATCAATGTTATGTTGTAAATTGTGCTCCTTGGTTGTGCGCACACAATTTTACTATGTTTAGTACCTTCTTTTAGTGATCTCTAGCTTAGTCCATTTTAGGTCTACCCTAAAGCCCTGATTAGGCTCCAATTTCACAAAATGTTGCATTCTGACTAAAGTTTGGCCAAAACCCAAAAAAAAAGTTTAAATTTGATATTAGCTCTATGCTAAAGGCAGGATTGTAAGTTAATTTTCCTAAAGGGCCTAGGGCATCTAGTGCCCTACTCCCTCTTGAGTTTTATGGGTGGTAAATTAATTTCATCTAGGTCATCCTTTGTGTTGGTTAAGTCAACCCTAAATTCAAATTTCATTTTACCACATGTTGTTAGCTCTTTAATTCAAATATCTCATTTCTAGGGCCTTGTGTATAATCTTGAAGTGACCTTTTCATTTGAATCTAGATGGAAAAAGATAAATGGAATGCAATATTATGCTCTTGTTGCTCTTGAATTACTATAGGTTGTCGTTAATCAAAGTGAAGTGACTTTGCTCTCTTGGAAGGATTGTTGAAGGCTAGGTCTAGCAAGATCTCAAGTCTATCTTCTCATTCCTAGGTTGAACCACTTTGCATGATTGGCAGAAGGGTTGGAACCACCAAATAAATATTGTCTTGAGTACCCTCCTAGGGCATGGTTGCATCACCTTATTATTCTGCAAACCTTTGATGAATTCTCCTCCTTGAGGTGAAGTTATATGTTTCCTTGATTGAAGCATTTCTACTATCATCCTATCCTATTTTCTTGAGTAATCTAGGGCTACGGTGTGATATTTGTGATTAGATCTTGCATGTTAATGCCCATGCTTAGGATTTCTAAACACATACAACATCTTGTTCTAATCTTGGCTATCTATGATGTAGGAATACCAAAGTGGGGGCTTAACTATGGAAAGCTCATATATAGCCACAACACTTGTCCCCCTTGTTTTGCATGTACAGGTTAAGGTTACAAGTTTTAGAAGACACCAGTTAGAGGAAAGGAAGGTCTTGCAGGTATAGACCTAACAAAGTTTATACTTTCTATAGAACCCTAATTTGGGCCTAGGTTGCCCAACACCTTAGTACCTCTGAGCCCTTAGACCTAGGTTCTTGTTTTTCACTACCCTCTAATCTTCGCTATTGTTTTAGATTTCCTGTAATAGTTTCCATTAGTCATCTATTCACTGATCTTACTCAATTAGGGTTTCCTACTTTACCTTAGTTTGATTGGTTATATTTGGTTAGCACTCTTTTATACAAGAAAGAGAGAAAATCCATCTAGTTTGGCTCTCCTTCAAAGGTAGAAGCCAAGTTTGATTCATGTTCCAATGTTGATAGAAGAGGGATTGTCCTAGTTTAGGGTTTTAATCTAAGCCTCCCTTTTCCATCAAACATTTTGGTGAACCCAACATATCCTACACTCTTAGATCCTTCTTCATTTAAATTTAATCTATTTTTTGTCCTAGAATTGATTAGGATTGAATTTATTCATCATTTAGATACTTGCATACCTTGCATTTCTAGAAAACCTAGCTACTCTTGAACTTAGGGTTTATAAATTAGTGTGTTGTTTCAGATCTTTGTGGCATTAATTGACTAGTTAAATTGATTTCATTTTTTGTAGCTTATCATTTTTTGTGTTTAGAGCATTCTTGCATAATTGTATGTGCAATTAGAAAATCAAGCATTTAATTTAGGTTTAGAAAAATGTATATTTGTCATATTATTTATTTTTCATAAATTTAGATCATTATATCATGATATAAATTTCTGATTTTATGCATTAGATCTGATTATTATTGTTTTTAGTAAAACACTTCTCGATTATACATCTTGCATTCATACATATACATTGATTAGGATTATCAAAAATCTCATTTGTTGATAATTCTAGCTTGAAAATTGTAAAATTTTAACTAGGTTTTAGCTATTCATTGGATAACATAATTATTTTTCATAGCTTAGTTTATTTCATTTTGTAAAGCATAAAATCTTAAACAAACTTCATTTCATTCTTCTCCTTTATACCATTTGTATAAGGCTTGAAAAAGTAGAGAATGCGACTATGTTAGACCTCTTTCTTCAACACTTTAATGATTTTGATGAGCAGTTTAGTAGTGATGATTTTGACATGTTAGATGAAGCCCTAGATGACTTCATCTCTACAAAATCATCATCTACGACTCTTAATCCAACTTTATTACAAAGACTCGTAAATACAATCTATGTTTCTAGATCCCAAAAAGAACCAGAGAAACCCAAAATTGTATTGAATCTTCATAATGATGCTCCTCAATAATAATCTAAACTAATTCTCACAATAGGAGGTACTCTAAAAATTTCTAGACCTCCTAGTTATATCTTAAACTATGCAAAACAAATCACTAAAAACAATCAACTCAATCAAAATATGTCGCAAAAACCCATTCACCATGAGGTTGATTACATGTATAACACTAGAAATAACAAACAAAGAAAATAAATAACATTTTTTTTTACTTCTTTTCCACATTCTCAACCTACTCTTCCTCAAGCACCTCGTCTTCCTCAACATATTGGTAGAGATTATGATCTTGTGGAGCAGCTTCACACTACTCTTACAAATATCTCTCTATGTGAATTGATACAAACATCACCTACATACCATAGAATGATCCAATAAGCTTTACAAAAGGTAATTGTCCGACCTACTATTAAGTTAAATGACATAGAAACCCTATTAGATTCTATGCATGTGACAAAAATAGACATCATTTTTCAACAAAATGAATTATCGCCCATAGATGTTCAAAACCAATATGATCCTCTTATGATATTCATAATTATTAATAAAATGAGGGTAAGACACACTATGATTGATGGTGGACCAGGTCTTAATGTTTGTGGCATAGACTTATTACTTAAAATCAATGCTGATACATCTCTCATTAAACCAGATAAGCTTAATATTCGTGGCTTTGATAATGTTGGTAGATAATCATTTGATACTCAATCACCTTACTTGTTAAGGTTGGACCTATGACTTTATCTACCCTTATCCATGTTATGTCTAGTTCTCTTTCATACAATATTCTTCTTGGTAGACCCTGGATCAATGCCATGGGGGTAGTCTCATCTACCGTTCATCTATCAATCAAATTTGTTTATGACAATAAGCTCCAAACAATTGAAGTTGATCTGATTCCTGAAAGTTGTCTACAAACCAAAGCTAGAAATCAACAATATTTTAAAACTCTTACTCTAATTCCTTCTCTCTCCAAAGTAAATTCATCTCCTCCTATAGAGGTTATTGTAGAAGAATCTAAGTAACCTTTAGGTACACTTTTCAATGATGATTGGGGTTCATTAGAATTTACACCTACCTTTGTAGGTGAGTATACAGTCTCACCTTCAAAGATAGAAAATTCTAAGGTTTCTGCAATTTCTCCTTCTAATTCTTCTCATGAGAAACCTAAGATTTCTTTAAATTTAAGCAATGATGATAACACTTTTATACTACAAAATATGAGACCTATGAGGCACCTCCTTCCTCTTCAAAAATGGCATCTATTTATGGTCAAGGTTTTCAAATTCTTTCCCAATGTGGATACAATGGCAAAATTTGTGGTCTAAAGGAGCAATGTATTAATGTCCCCTTAGAGGCTAATCCATATTACTCTTCAGTTGGTCTCAGATACTATTCTCTGCAACCCACTAAAGCCACTCATCATCCTAACCTAAATTATGTAAATACAATTTCATTAGCTACAAATCATATTCTGACACATAATTGGGTATATCAAGAATTAATCAACATAAGATGTGATTCTAACAATATTCCTCTGGATAGTTTTCCAATAGATGAATATTTGCCTGAATTCCTAGGAGCTTATGATCATTTGCCTCATTACAATCATAATCACAGTCTTCCTTATTGTTTAAATGAGGATGCATACTTTGGTAAAGATGCTTGTTTATCTGATGATACCTCGACATATCAAGAATTGACTATAGAATCTATTCATTCTCCTAATGTCCCAAACTGCAATACTCTCCTTGATGGAAAGATTATTGATGTTTCGATGAACAAGGATGACCTTGAAAAGTTATCCCTATTGGAGACTATCTAGATCCTAAAGAAAATCATGACCTTACTTCTCCTTTACATGATTATCCCAATCTCTTTCCTTGGACATATTCTGACATGCTCGACATTGAGCCTAAGGTGGTAACACATAACATCATCATACATCCTGAGGCCAAGCCTATAAAATAAAAGATTCACAAGATGAATCCGAAGGCTACATTATTAATCAAAGTTGAGATAGAGAAGCTTCTACAAGCTGGATTTATCCACCCTATTGACTACTCACCTTGGATCTGGAATATTGTGGTTGTCGTTAAACCTAGCAACTGTGTTCAAATTTGTAATGATTTTTGAAATTTAAATAAAGCATCTTTAAAAGATGATTTTCCCCTTCCTAGCATTGATATGATTGTCGATTCCACTATAGGCCATGCCTTACTTTCATTTATGGATGGTTTCTTTAGATATATAATCAAATGCTCATCAATCCTCAAGGTCAATATAAAACAACTTTTATAAATCCTTGGGGAACATTTTGTTGGATTGTCATGCCATTTGGATTAAAGAATGCTTGTCAAACTTATCAATGTGCTATGCCACTTATATTTCATGATTTCATGCATAACATTTTTGAGGATTACGTTGATGACATTCTAGCCAAGTTTGTTTTGTGCCAGGATCATGTCAAAATTCTTTGTCACTTATTTGAATGTACAGATAAATACAACATGCACTTGAATCCCTATAAATGCATCTTTGGCATTGATAGCAACAAGCTATTGGGATTTAGCATTTTGCTTCATGGTATTGAGGTGGATTCAAAAAAGACTGACGCCATTGTTGACATGCCACCTCCTAAAAAAATTTCACAACTTCGTAGTTTACAAGGGAAGATACAGGCCATCCATTGATTTTTCTCAGAACTCGTGGATAGGACTCACCCTTTAACACAACTACTTAAGAAAGAATCTAACTTTAATTGGGATAAGGATTGCAAGAAATCTTTTGATGATCTAAAAAGCTACTTGGCTAATCCTCCTATATTACAACCCATCATAATCTCCTAATGCTCTCGCAACATTGTTAGCACAAAATGATAATGATGGGAGAGAATGTGTTGTATATTATATCAGTTGAACCTTCCTCAATTATGAAGTGTGATATTCTGTGATAGAAAATAAGTGCCTTGCTCTTGTATTTACAACACAAAAATTGAGACATTATCTCCTAAATGCTAAATTTAATGTAATCATAAAATTTGATTCATTAAAGCATCTCTTTGCTAAAACAGATCTTTCAGGATGCTTAGTGAAGTGGGTTATGTTGTTAATGGAATTTGATCTTAAATTTATCTCTCAAAAGGCAATTAAGGGTCAAGTGTTAACCAACCACTTAGCTGAAGCTCCTTCACCATTCTCTATTGAATCAAGAATCATTCCATAATGATCAAATCCTTTCCCTAGATGTTGATTACAAGTGGAATTTATTTTTCAATGGTTCTAGATGTTGAAATGGATCTAATGTTGGAGTTATATTAGTACCTCCATCAGGAAATCTAATTCCTCTATCTTACCATATCAACTTTCTATGTACCAACAACATTGCAGAGTACAAAGCCCTTATTGCTAGCTTGCATATTGATTTGTCTCTCAACATTAAACACATTTATATATTCAACAATTCTCAATTGATCATAAGACATGTCACTGGATCTTATCAAGAAAAGCAAGATAAGTTATCTTAGTATCAGGACTTGGCCTTATCATTATTGAAGAATTTCACATCTTTCACAATTGACACAATTCCACGAAAAGACAATCTACATGAGGATGCAATTGCAAGCATTACTTCTCTTATATCCGTTGACGATTCTTCCATGGACAATCAATTTATTACTCATAATCTCACATCACCTTCAATATCTAAAACATCTTCCAATATTGCCTTTTGTGATAACATAGATTCAGATGAATGGTACTCCCATACACTTCAATATTTGTTTGATGGTACCATTCCTAATTTAGCATCCAAAAGTTTCTGAATTCACATACACAAACTAGAGGCACACTATATCATATTATCAAATATACTTTATCAATGAAGCTATGATGGTCTTCTCCTTCATTGCCTTAACAAACATGAGATCCCAATTGCCCTAGAGGAGGCACATTCAGGTGCTACAGAGGACATTTCAGTGGGAAATCTATAGTTAAAAAATTACTTCATATGTGTTACTATTGGCAAAGCATGGAACAAGATTCTTTTTACTTTGTCAAAAAATGCCTGCAATGTCAGCAACATAACACTCACATTTGAGCTCCTTCCCAGGAACTTCATGCTCAAGTTTCACCTTGGCCATTTTCCATGTGGTGCTTGGATCTTATTGGAAAAATTTCTCCCCCTTATTCTCAAGGACACACTTTCATTCTCACCGCCACTGACTACTTCACAAAATGGGTCAAAATGGTTCCTCTTTGATCCATGATTGTTAAATTAATTTGTCATTTCATTGAAAACAACCTAATTTCTTGATATGGTATTCCTTCCACTTTGATTTATGACAATGTTACATCATTTAAGAATAAAGACATGAAGAAATTCCTTGAAAGATATCATATTCAACATCACTTCTCCATGCCATATTATCCACAATCAAATGGGAAGGAAGAAGTTTCTAACAAAATAATTAGACAAATTCTTAAAAAATTGTTAACAAACATAAGAAGGATTGGCATACTCAACTATCTTGTGCATTATGGGCTTACTGAACGAGTGTTCATATGGTTATATAGGTACTACCCTGTACAACCTTGTGTATAGTGCCGATGCGATCATGCCTTTGGAGTTAGAAATTTCTTCATTGCAAATTTCTCTTAATGGCATTCTCAATGAAAATACTCAAAGGGAAATAAGATATCAACAACTTGAAATTCTCAATGAACAACACATACATGCTCTCAAACATCTCCAAGCCCATCATAAGATCATTCAACACTCATACAATGAACATGTTATTCATCATTCATTTGAGATTGGATATCTTGTACTTTATGAAAACCAATGCAACATCAATGCACCTCCTAGAAAAAAAGGGAAACTCAACTCGAATTGGCTAGGACCATACATCATCACTAAAGTCTTCAAATCAAGGGTGTATAGATTGTTTGATATGCATAGTACGCTTCTTAAAGAGCCTAATAATTCTACGCATTTGCATCGATATTATATTTAATTTTTTACTTTCATTTGTATGCTAATGCTTTCTTTAAAAGCAAATGATTGTTAGATAGTAAATAACAATTTCCTATTTCATATTGTTTGCTTCAATCCTAACAAATACATAATTTTGTCTTGATTCATTAAGGTATTTTTCTTAGTTTAGAAAATTACATGGTTATTAGCATATATTGTGTTAGGTTTGCACCATGTTCAATAATCATTGTTGTATCTAATTTAACAATGTTACAATGTTTTCCAGTTAGATCATAATTGAATTATCTGAACATGTGTGTATAGCTTAGTAATGTGTAATCAAACATATGTGTGTTAATTAGATAAATTATTCTTCAATCACAAGTATATATGGGTAAGCTCACAAATATGAGGGACCAAAAGAGGGTCTTAAGATGCCACTTCTTTTCTAAAATCAGGAAACATTGATGTTGGGTGAGAAATTGAAAACAATTACACTCAAAATTTAAATATACAACAAAAACAAGAGTTGTAGTCCTCTGAATCTAGTTTCTAAACTACTATTTTTTTCAAAAATGGTTGAGATTAAGGGGTTCAAAAAGGGGGAGCAACAAATTGGTCCTATTTTTCTAAAAAAAACATAACATAGCATCTGGTATGCTCAACTTAAAATGTTAACTTTTTTTTAGTATTTCAAATATCGCTTCAGTGATAAATTAGCTAACACCATGTAGTTTATCTTGATTTTTCTGATAATTTTTTCATGAATAATTAATTTTTTAGTAATTTTCAAAGTGGACACATCCTAAAAGATAGAAAATTTGAGCGTGCTCCCCCTAAAAATTTTGAAAACTAATCGAAAATCAATTTTTTTTGAATACATGTAGAATGGAGTCTAGTTTCTAAGAATGTAACTTATTTTAAATTTTGATGAATGGCTAAAAAAAGGTCAAAAATACTAGACACTAGTTTTTGACAAAAAATGGATACACTAACAAATGAAATTAAAGATGAAACCCTTAACATACTCAAAATGTGAAAAAAATTATATGGTTAGATAGCTAACAAACAGATTAAGATTATGGTGGTATTTTTTTACTTTTCATTGAAAAAGTGCCATCCTGATGGGGAGAATGCTCCAGATTATCTAAGAATTTTGTAAAAAAATAGAAAAATACGTCCAAATAAGCTCAACATAACGTGCTCGCGCTATGCTGAGCTTGTTTGGCTTTATACATGCTAATTACATTTGGTTGAATGTTTCTAAATCCTTTGCAAAAAATCCGTCTTTTGCATCTCTTGTAATCATTGCATTCCATTACAGAACATCTCTTTGAGGTGTTAGGTCAAATAATTGACATGCCTTGTCTATGCTTCCACACTTTACATTCACGTCTACAAGGCCAGCTGCACTTCCTACCATCTCTCACTCTCTACTTTCCTCTGCTCTTGACCTCCTACCCTCTCTCTGAGTCTCTGCTTCTCTCCCCTCTCTACCTCCTACCTTCTCTCTCACTCTCTTCTTCCCTACGCTCTCTACCTCCTACCCTCTCTCTCACTCTCTACTTCCTCCCCTATCTACCTCCTACCCTCTTTCTGAGTCTCTTCTTCCCTCACCTCTCTACCTCCTACCTTCTCTCTCACTATCTTCTCCCCCCTCTCTACCTCCTACCCTCTCTCCCACTCCCTACTTCCCTCCCCTCTCTACCTCCTACCCTCTCTCTCAATCTCTTCTTCCTTCCCCTCCCTACCTCCTACCTTCACTCTCACTCTCTTCTTTCCTCCCCTCTATCTCCTATGCTCTCTCTCACTCTCTACTTCCCTCCCCTCTCTACCTCCTACCCTCTCTACCTCCTACCCTCTCTCTCAGTCTCTTCTTCCCTCCCTTCTCTACCTCCTAATCTCTCTTCAACTCTCTAATTCCATCCCCTCTCTACCTCGTACCCTTTCTCACTCTCTACTTCCCTCCCTTCTCTACCTCCTACCCTCTCTCTCACTCTCTTCTTCCTTCCCCTATCTACCTCCTACCCTTTCTCACTCTGTACTTCCCTCCCATCTCTACTCCTACCCTCTCTCTCACTCTCTACTTCCCTCCCCTCTCTACCTCTCCTCATCATTCTTGAACCCATCCAATGAAATTTCATAAATTATCCTGTTTCCATTTCGTCATCCCATTTATATCCTCATCCCTCTTTGCATGTTCTAGTTTTCTTGTTTCCATGTTCTTCATCGACAAGGGAGAGGGAGAGGGAGAGGGAGAGGGAGAAAGAGTGAGAGAGGATGGAGATGGAGGGGATAGAGAGGGGAGAGATACTTGGTGATAGGAAGAGAGATAGTCCTAGTTTTCTTGTTTTATAGAGAGAGAGGGTTGGTCAGGTTTTTGAGTTTAGGGTTTAGGGGAATTATTTAGGGTTTAGGGGTTTAGGGTTGATTGGGAACTTATGGTTTATGGTTTAAGGGTTAGGATTTAGGGGCATTATTTAGGGTTTTGGGAGAGAGAGAGGTCTAGGGTTTCTTAGGTTTAGGGGCATTATCTAGGGTTTATGAGTTTAGGTTTGCTCATAACTTTAGTGGCATCATTTAGGGTTTATGAGTTTAGGGTTTCCCAATTTTAGGGTTTAGGGGTTAGAGTTAAAGGGGAATTTATTATGGTTTAGGGGTTTAGCATGGTTGCTCAAGTTTAGGGAAATTATTTAGGGTTTAGTGGTTTAGGGTTTAGGGGTTAAGGATTTAGGGTTGCTTGGGTTTAGGGTTTAGGGGTTAGGGTTTAGGGAGAGATAGAGTTAGGGGACCAATAGATATTGGGAGAGATAGGGATATAGAGGTTTAGGGTTGCTTCTAGGGTTTACAGTTTAGGGGAATTATTTAGGGTAACTTAGGGTTTATGGTTTAGGGGTTAGGGTTTAGAGAGAGAGAACTGATAGGGAGATATAGAGGAGACTGAGGGGAATGATAGGGAGATGGAGAGTGAGGGACATGGTCAATGACATAGGAAGAGAGATTGAGAGGTAAAGGGATGATAAAGACAAGGAGATAGGGTTTAGGGTTGATTGGGTTTGGGGTTTAGGGGTTAGGAGTTTAGAGAGGGAGAGATAGGGAGATAAAGCATGAGGGACATGGCCAGAGACATAGGCAAATAGATTGAGAGGTAGAGGGATTATAGAGACAAGGAGATAGGGGTTTTAGGGTTGATCATGTTTAGGGTTTAGGGGTTAGGAGTTTAGAGAGAGAGATAGGGAGTTAGAGGGTTAGGGACATGGCCAGAGACATAGGAAGAGAGATTGAGAGGTAGAGGGATGATAGAGACAAGGAGATAGGAGTTTAGGTTTTAGGGGTTTAAGGTTGAACCATGGACCTTAAAACTTGGATGCTATACACTAGACCATGGAATTAAGACCCTAGAATGTAGAACATAAACTCCATACCCTAAATCCTAAACCCTACACCCATGGATTGTGGATTATAGACCAAGAAATCTTTACCTTGTAGTTTGAACCTTGGACCCTAAATCTTGAATCCAAGACCTCAGATCCATAACCCAAAATTGAAAACCCTAGAAGATAAACCTTTAACCCAAGACCTTGGATGCTTAACCAAAAATCCAAAACCTTAAACCCAAGACTATGGACACTAAACTCAAACCTAGAACCTTGGACACTTGAAACTTCAAAATTAGACCTCAAACCTTAAACCCTAGATCTTTCATTTGACCCTTGGACCCTTGACCTTGGAAACTATACTTGGAATCATACATTATATTCGACAAGCATTGATTGTGGACCCTAGACCAAGAAACCTTTACCTTGAACCCTTGGACCTTGAATCATGAACCCAAGACCCTTACACTAAACTATAAGTCCATGGCCCTAAACATACGATTGTGGACACTAGACCCTTTGAAATTGGAATTAGAATGTTGAACCCATGACTTGTACCTTGGACCTGAACTCTAAGACTCTAGACACTTATAACTTGGACCTCAAACCTTTAACCCTAGACCTTAGACGCTTGATCGCAATCGTTAAATTAAAGACCCTTGACATTAAATCTTGAAACCGTGATCCTAGATGCAAGATAGTGAACACTAGACCCTTTGAACTTGTACATCAAACCTTGAATACATGACACTGAATCTTGAACCTAAGATCCTAAACCATGGACACCAAACCTTGAACATAAGACCATGGACACTAGACACTCCAAACCTAGACCTAAACCTTGAATATATACCCACCAATTTAGTTGGGGTCTCGGCATGCTAGCCCACACTTATGTTCATGCAAGGAGTAATATATAAAATGGATTATGTCTTATTTTTTTAATATCCTACAATTAGGGCATTCCATGAGAACACGTTTCTTTGAGGCACTCTGTCAAACAGTTCACATGCCTTGCCTATGCTTCCACATTTTGCATCTCTATCTCTATCTCTCATTGTCACTCTCCCACTCTCTATCTCTCCCTCTATACCTCCCTCCTCTCTCTCTCTCTCCCTCTCTATCCATATCCCTAAATATCCCCATCTCTCCCACTCTCTATCTATATCCCTCAATCTCTCGTATCTCCACCTCTCTCTCTCAATGTCTCTATCTTGAATCTCTTTTGCCTCTCTATGTCTACCCTATCTATCCATATCCCTCAATCTCCCCCTCTCTCCCACTTTCTATGTATATCCCTCAATCTCCCCTCTATCTCTCCTCTCTCTATCTCCCCCCATCTCTCTAAATGTCTCTATCCTCCATCTCTCTATATTAGTCCCTCTCCATCTCTCTCTCCATCCCTCTCTATCTCTCCCTCCATCCCTCTCTCCCCCCTCCCTCCCTCCCTCCCTCTCTCCCTCTCTTTATTTCTATCTCTTAATATCCCCACTCTCTCTACCCTTCTCTCCCCCTCTCTATCTCTATCTATATATGTTTCCCTCTCTATCTCCCCACCAATGTAACATTTCATAAAATGGACATCCAAACCCTCCTCAATGGGGATCACAAGTCTAGTAGAACCAGTAGTAGAAAAACCAAGAATGGAAAAATTAGTAGTGGCCAAATCAACAATGGCAAAACTAGCATAGGCCATAGTAATTTCCAACCCGGTTAGACCACAACACATGCAACAACAGTATAATCCTCAACAAGCTTATAATCAATCATACCAAGGTAAAGAAAGACAATATCCTTGAATCAACATCAAGGGCTCTTAACTGGTCCAACAAACACACCAAATCAACCTCAAAATGAACCAGTTACTTAGCCACCCCTACCTACACAACCTAGAGAAAACATGAGACATAATAAATAAGAAGCAACAATTTACCTGATTGATCAGGAAAACATGGATGGAATAAATGTTATCTATTTGAATAATCTCCAACTCTGTTTAGGAAAATCTTTACCAAGACCATCTCCTCCCTTGATTGTTGAAATCACTGATGTACATGAATCCATAAAATCCTCTAAACAACAAATCCAGGAGGAGATTGCTACCATTAAAGTGCCCCAAAATAATCTTTAGAAGACTCTAAAGTTCCTTCAGAGATGTCTTCTAGAGCATCTCTGGGGATGCACTCTAGAGCTTCTCTAGAGATTCAAAAGCAAGAACCATTCCCTAAATGGCTTAGACAAGTTGCTCCCCAAAAACAAACACCATCTACATAAACTCAAACTATCATTGAGTCTAAATTATTGCAAGAAATAAGATAGTTAAACATTGAAATTCCACTCCTCCTAGCCATAAGAGATGTCTCAAAACTCAATTAGTTTATTAAACAACATTGTGTCAAAACACAAGGTAGAAAAGAAAGCTTTCCCAAAACTATTCAAGTGGAAGGAAATGTAGTGGACCTACTAGTTGGAGAGATTCTCCATCCTAAGTATGGTGACCCTAATAGTTCCAAGTTGTTATCATAGTCCACATTGCATGGGTTGAGATATCGAATGTTTTTGTTGACTTTAGAGCAGAAATCAATGTTATGACAGTCCACACTTTAGACAAACTAGCTCTCACAGGTCTTCAAACCACTTATACAATATTAAATTTATTTTCTCAATCATTATTAGTCTTAAAATGGTCATTAACTAATGTCTGAGTCATAGTGGAGTCTTGGGAATTCCCAGTTGATTTTTTGATTTAGAATCAAGAAGCCAAATAACTACTTATCCCTTGATCTTAGGAAGACCATGGATGGCTACTTTAGAAGAATCAATTGACTATAGGACTTGTGATATGGTTATATCCAATGGGTTGAACATGAAAAAAATATTCCTATATCCCCCAGCTAAGCCCTCTATAAAATATTCATGTGAAGTTTGGGATGATGAACCCAATAACACATAAAACAATGCCTCTTCAGCTATGGTAACCATCATGCAACACTTAGGAAAGTTGGGGGATGAAATAGACACTAACACTCCTGAAGGCATTACCCATATCATTATAAACAACCATTTGATGGAATTCACTGAGGATCTAAGAAGAGAATTTTTATCAGCAACACATTGTTCCTTGGCAAATGTCATTCCCTATGGTGAAATTTTTCTATAGAGACATTACTACATTTCATATGTTATTACCCCATTCCTATCCTTTAAACCCAATGAAAAATGAGCACAAGACTATTCAATATATTGATCAGGACACCAAGCAAGTTATGGTTTTACCAAGGAAAACTTTGAACATTAACACCTAGTTGACAAGAGACCAAGAAAAAAAATTATTGACCTTCTGGTGTCTTATACCACAACTTTTTTCTTGGGAATATGGGGACATGAAAGGAATCCATCTCAAGATCTACACCCACCATATCTACATTGAAGATGTGAAATCAGTTAGGGAGCCTCAAAGGAGAGTGAATCTAGCACTAAAAGAGATAGTTAAAACAAAAATAGAAAAGCTACTGCAAGCAAGTTTCATCTATCCTATCTTTGACAGTCAATTAGTATCACCTTTAGTGATTATGCCCAAAAAGAGTGGAAAAATGGAGATTGTGTGTATACTACATGGAGCTAAATAAAGACACTAAGAAAGACTACTTTCTATTGTCATTCATTGACTAGGTCTTAGATAACCTTGCAGGAAAGAAGTACTTTTCATTTCTAGATGCTTTCAGTGGGTATAATTAGATCCAAGTGGTACAAAAGGATACATACTTACAAAATGATATTTTGAAATGACTTCATTTGATCCCTCAAATGTGAAGCAAAATTGTTTTTTCTCAACATTTTGACAGTGAAAATAAGACTCCACAATGGTTTTTTAAGCCTAGGGGTTTCTATCCAAGGGAGTTAAATCTAACCTCCTTTAACTAAACTCCCTTAGATGGAACCTCTCTAGACTTAAATCATGCATTTTTCTTAAAAATAAATGATTTCAAATAAAAAAATGAGGATATATAATTCGAGCTCATACATTTCATAATTTCAAAATTAAGGTTCTTAACTTTGACTTTGAATGTTTCATAATTAATGTTTTGTTAAAGACTAAACTACATATTGCTAAGTTTAAAATCAAGGTTTATTTTACCCTTAATTTTATAATTAATGCTTTAAAGTTAATTTTACTAATTACTAAATTAGAGATTGCTATAACTTAATGTAGTATTTTCTAAACTTCATATAATGGTTTATTAATTTCTAAATTAGGGTTTTTAAATCTAATACTATAAAAAATAGAGTTTTAAGAACTTAAATATTTTATATATCAATAAACCAATTACTATTGAGATTATGTGTCATACATTTTATTCATTATGTTGATTATTTATTAATTATATTATTATGTTCATATGGAAAGGGGCATCCCACTTTCACTTGGCCAATATCTCATTTATATTCATTGGTATGGTGTGTGTAAGAGTTTGTGAGAGTATCTATGTCATGTAAGATGTGTAAGAGAATTTGTAACATTGTATGATATGTAAAAGATTCTTTGATGCGAGCAAGAGCATGTAAGATGAAAGTTACAAAGTGGATTGGGAATCTTGACTCACTTATGACATGTAAGAATGATGTATTATAAAGTGTCTTACTAAAGGAGATAAATGATGAAATGGTATGCCCAACTTTTATAGCATGTTTATAATGTGTAAGGGAATATGTTATTAATATTTTGTTGATTGTCATGGGGTATGGGTCAAGGGAATTCTTACCATGGTATTTTGGGACCTTGTTTAGGCCCAAGGTGTTGTCTTTTGGTGGTTTTTGGGCCTCCTTTAACTCTATATACTAAAGGCTTGAGATGGGGAGATTATGGATTGTGTATAGCACAGTCTTCCTCTATGTTACAGGTGATGATCTCCATGGAAGGTATGAAGCTTAATATTGTATTGTAGCTATGTTGTTGCTAGGAATATATTGGTTTCTCAAAGACTTTTCCTAGGGTATATCTATGTCTTTCTTGTTCATATGTTGGCTTCTATTTTCTCTATGATTCTTTTATTTTAAGTGTTGTTTTATATGTCTTTATGCTAATGAAATTTCTTTCGATTAGTTTTTGTAAATTTTTCCTCAGAGAATCAATACGAAAATATCTACACATTTAGTAGTTAAACTTTGTTTTGAATTCAATTGTTACAAGGTTCATGAGTACTCTTCCATATAGTTACAAAAAATAAAACAAATCTACTATAAATTTAATATGAATATAAATTCTATAAATATAACTTTTATAAACAAAATTCTTATAAATTTAAAACTTAAAATATAAGCAATATTAAATATTAAGTAGAAATAAATTCCTTCTGAAATCAAAATTAAAATAACAACACTAAATAAAATTATAATATTCATTTTAAGAATTTAAACATTTACAATTAAAAAAAAATGTAACTTTACAAAATCATATATCATTATAATCAATCTTAAATACCATAGTGTAACAAAAAATTTAAAACAATTTTAAAATATTGGTCAATAAAGAATTACAAAGATTAAACAACCACAAAAATAATATGGATTTTTATATTACATAAAATATAATTTATTTATTCTCTATATAACTATTTACATTAAAATCTTAAAAGTTTTGATTAAATAAACAAATCTTTTTTTTAAAAAAATTCTAATCAATATAACTATATACTATAAAATCTTAAAGGTTTTTGTTTAAATAAACTAATCTACCATATTTTAAAAAAAAAAATCTAAAAAAAATTAAAGTTTTGTTTTCAAATTCCAATCAACATAGTCATAAGTTATATTATAAGGTTACCCAAAAAAATAAAAAACCAAATGATAAACAAGCTCATAGTGAAAAGTATAAAGGGAGTAAGTTATATTATAAGGTTACCCAAAAAAAAAAAAAACCAAATGATGAACAACCTCAAAATGAAAGATATAAAGGGAACAACAAAGTAAGGAATCCAATAAGCTTTGAATCTTATTGTAGTGGAACAACTAAATTTTAGGGATTGAAAATAAGCTTGAAGAAAAGGGCTGAAATTATGCAGCAACTGCATAATGCAAAATATGCCATGCGGCTATATATATTTCCTTATTTTTTCATTTTCTTTTAAATCTTATCCTCTAAATTTTCTATATTAATAAATAATCATTTATTGATAATTTGTTTTTGTTTTTCTTTATATAATAAAAAACTAAAATTTAAAATAAATACTAGAAAAATAAAATATTCATAGCTCCACAAATATCTCTTTAAACAATTGAACAGTTACTGCGAACCAAAATAAACTAAAAAGCTGCATGGGGTCTGCCTAAACTATATTATAAGTATAGCTGAAAACAAAAACCAAATGATGAACAAGCTCTAGTGAAAGATATAAAGGGAACAACAAAGATTTTTAAACATCATCCACTTCAACAGTCAAAAGTCAATTTTGGCCAATAAAAATAGGACAAATATTTACCACTTTTTGTTGTGAATGAAGTGTAAAATTGTTATTGGTTGTTTAACCATTGAAGTGGATGATGTTTAAGTAGAATAAAATTTTCTCTAAACATTGCCACACTTTAATTAATCAAAACAACGCTATTGAAACTCTTGTACGGAACGGTGTACATGCACTCTAAGCTCTCGGGAATGTATCTACACCTTGCTCTCTCCAGTTATTTGAGCTACTTCAGTGAAAATTTAAAGAACCAAAACAACAGCGCTGAAAGTTCTTGTGAACAAAACCCTCCAGGCACCAAAATTTTCATCATTGTCTGTACGTCGATCCTTAAATATTGTGCATAACAACATCTGAGGAAATCAATTTCAGGCCACATGTTAGTTACTCAACAAAAGAGTAATGCAGGTACATCCATCAACAATCGCATTCTCCTTTCAACTCGAGCACAATCACATCCAACAGCGTTATGGCAATAACAACATCATTCAGAATTCTTTCAAATATCTTGATGTACCCTCATTGTTAATGTGATCCTGTTTTATTTGCCAGAATCGTCAGGGACCGTCTATGGATCTCGTCAATTGCATTGTGCCTTCCACTTTAAAAAAGTTTGGCTTTTGTCCTGCCGTTATTCAACCTACGTGACCTGAGGCCAATGCGAATGGGTTTGCGGCTTCCACTTGCTGCGTCTTTGATGGGCTGATTTTTGTTGGCACGGACGTAAGCAGACGTCATGAGAGCCGATTTAACGGCAGCGGGACTCCAGGACGGATGAACACCGCGTATGAGCGCTGCAAGGCCGCTTACGTTAGGACATGGTATGGATGTCCCCAATGGCCTTCAGTTATAAACAAACAAAATTATTATTGCTAGTTAATCATGTTCGTAGTTAAAAAATATAACTTCATGGTTACAAGTGGAAAATAATTCATTGGTTAGGTGTATGGATTATTATTCTTTCACTAAGTGTTAAGGGTTAAACGCGTATTTGTGGTTAGAAGTGAAGAAACAATTTATTATTTAGGTGGATGAATAATTGAGATTGAGGGTATCAACTCAACTAAACTTTTGCGTTGAACATGATCTCAATCTCATTCTTTATGATGTTGACCCAACACACTTTATAAGACTTGATTAATAGTGAATTCTCTATGAGTTAAGCAACTTCTCAAGTAAACCAAGGGTCACTTAACTTGTAACATTCATTTTTTTTAATTTGTGATATGGTTTGCTAATTTAACTAATATATTAAAACTAAAATTGTGCACCAAAAGTGACCTCCCTCTAAAGCTGCAAGGAATACATTTACATCTTATATAACACAAAACATAAATGTTAATTGCATCTTCTTAATATACTATTTCTAATTGTAGACATGCTATTTCCATAGTCCATGATATAAATTAGAGCTTCTGGAAAAACTGTGTAGCTTTTTGGATCGACATTTCAGATCACACTCTGTGATCCATCATCAGGAAGAAAACAAGAAAATGAGTAAGTTAAAATTGTAGAGACGGTAACTTAAAAAGATAGAGAGAGGGGTGGGCACAAAGTACCATAATTAACCGTCTCTGCAATTTTAACTTATTCTCTTCTTTTCTTCTTGATGATGGATCACAGAGTGTGATCTGAAATGTCGATCCAAAAAGATACACAGTTTTTCTAGAAGCTCTAATTTATCTCATGGACTGTGGAAATATCATGTCTAATTTATATTATTTCTAACTTTAGATGTGGTGCACTGACCACCTAGTGGGCCCCACAATTCTTCATATATCATCATTTCAATGTTGATAGAGGTTTGATGTAGGAAGAGTGCTAAATCATCGAATATCCTAAACAAACAATTATGAAAACATGCAAACAAACTTTGACATACATCCTTCACATGACCCATACATTTCTTCATAGATAGAAGACAATGTACTCTACAAGATTTTATAGGAGCAACATTTGAAAGTAATTTGTAGAGTGTTTATGTTTATAAAGCTAGAAAATCATACTCTACTAAACATTAGAAAATCAATCCAAAGCATAAAAAGGTCATCCATACTCCCATATTGTTGCATACAGATAGGCATTTATATACATTTCTAAATATAATTTCCTATATCTCTTTTTCTAGTTTTACCTCTATTTGCAAATTATACCAAGAAAGTCACGTCAATGTTATGTTCTTAAACACAAATTGTTTGGTTGTTTAATGAAAATGAGCTAGTTTGTTTTAAATTATATATGTTATCATAACATGTTATGCAAGTGCTACTAAAACACATTAGTGTTAGGTAGATCATTGATAGGGCTAGCTAGTTTGTGTGAAAACCTATATAAGGTTTAGTGATTCTTTCTTATGTAGTGTGTAGGGATCTTGTCTAAGAAGCTACCTATTTTATTATAGATAAAGGTTTACCCTTCTTTATCTAATAAACTAACATATTTACAAAGATCAACATAATTATATACATTTTTATCACATTATTCAAAGAAACATTATACTAAATTTCTAAATAAATCATAGGAAACTATTGGCAGAGCATAGGGCACCCACCAAAACCTACCGCAGGTTACCACAAAGGGCATGTAGAGGATAGAGCCAAGACATAAAGAGGCATTTTGGGAAAGGACACACCTCTATGTAGATATATAAGAGATGCATGTAAATAAATGTAAAGAGGGAGTGTAAGAGTGAGTAAGAGAGTATAAGATAGATATGTATAAGGTAGAGATTCAAAACTATTGGTATGAAGATGTATGTACCGGTTGATGAGGAATATATATAAAAGAAATGTAAGGGTTATGATATGTGTATATGTGTCTTATGAATGCTTTACTTTACTTAGATGGTCCTACATAATAGATTTCCTTAATGTTTATCTATGACTCTCTCATTGTCTAACTCGGGTATAAACAAGACTTAGAGATTTGACTGAGGACCAAATCACTAGACCAGTTTCCCTCCCATTTCTTGCCAACATTGGGTTCCATTGTCGGGACCCTAGAAAAGGACAATGAAGACAAAAGATGATAAATAGTAAAAAAGAAAAGTGTAGAGTAGCACAAGATAAGGAAACTAGAGTGACCGCAAACCTTCAAAACATTGAAATTGAAGAGGAAGATATTGAGGAAGAAGAGACCCTCTTCCCTAATAAAAATCAACATTATAAAATTGATAAGGTTAAAAGGAAGAAGGGAGCCTTGGAAAGAAAACTGAAGAAGCTGGAGGAGGAAAACAATTTGTAGAAGGATGAAATATCAGGATTGAGGGAACATAATCATAAGTTGGATCAATCACTCGTAGCTTACATGAATGAAAATGAATGTTTATTGGCTAAGCCATTACTTTATGATGATTCATGTGATACAAATGATTTGTGTGCAACATTTGAAGCTTCTTTAGATGATAAGAATATGGTTGAAGATGGCAAAGTGTCTAAACCTGCAAATATTGCTACTTGTGGTGAAGATGGCAAAGGAAGTCTAAATAATGTTGGTTCTAAAATCATGAGAGGTTCATGGGATATGAAGGAAAAGGAATGGGAAAGTATCAGCAAGGAATTAGAGACGCTATTGAGCCAATAGTGAGGCCTAGGAATGAAGGCCTTGGATATGTCAAGGGTAAAAGAAATAGAAGGGATATCAACAAATCAATTAAAAGAAGGCAATGTATATAATGTATATTGTAATAGACAAGGACAAGGACATTATACTTATCAAAAAATTAAATTAAATCACCTATACCTAAAAAAAAGTAATAGAACTTAAAATAAAGATTTAGAATTTCTTTCAATAAGAGGATAATAATGCAAAGAGAATAGTTGTTCTAGACAAGTTTCAAGTTTTTCTATATTTAGCAAATAAAAAAGGTTTGTGAATAGTTCAAACAAGATTAGTGAAAAATAAAACTTAAACACATTAAAAAGTTAAGAGCTAATTTAGTTTAAGACATTGGTAAAAAGATGTTAAAAGTTCACATATTTTCAGTAAAAATTCAATATCTAATAGGTACCATATCACATTTGTCTATAAAGATATTTTATTCATTACTAAAAAAAAATTGCATTTTTATACTGTCTTTTATTAAAAGGTTAAAGAGAAAGATTAATTATTCTATAAAAAATAGACTACATTAATAGTTATTAATATTTTTATTTTATTTTATAGAAATAGAAAAATAGTTACCTAACAAATCAGTTTAATATTTTATATATCTCAATAAATTTTAATGATATTTTGAAATTAAATTTAATAAAAAATTCTAATATAAAAAAGATCGAAATAAAAAATGAGTATTAAAATTTTATAAAAATGATTAGTTAATATACATAATAGAAAAATGAATAATTAGTTTACATAGTAAAATAAAAATATATTTCAAACAAATAAATCTATGTAAAAGATGTATACTTGAATAATCTTTGGAGATCAAATTTAATTAGCAAAAAGGTCCAATAAAAATAAAAATACAAATAAAATAGAAGTATTAAAAATTATTGAAAAAATGTTTAATTAATATACATAATAAAAGATAAATAACTTTTATACATAAAATAAAGAAAATTTAAAACTACTTTATCCATTTAAATAAATATATGTAAAACACATCAAGAGATATCATTATTGAGGCACCTATGCGATTGAAAAATAGGCACCTCAAAAAATATCTTTCTCAACTTCCTTTTGCAAAGACTTATTTAAGATAGGTATGCGAGTTTCTAAATTATATATTATGATAATTTAGTTTAGTATTTTTAAAATTTTATATTATAATTTACTACACTTTAAATTAGGATTTCTTACCTAATGTCTAGAAGATTAAAGTTTCAAAAACCTAAACATTTTATATATAAATAAATAATTACAAAGAAATTTTAATACAAATGTTAGGAATATAAAATTTTATAAAAATAATTTGTGTAGATTAGATCTATTTAATTATTTTTTTAATGAATAAGTGTCTATATTATTAAAGGAAAAATAATATTACAGATATTCACAAAAAAATGTGGGTGGAAGAAGTCACACCCCTATGTCCATATAGACAACAACCTAGAAATCACAAAACAACAACAAAACAAAGGCCACTATGTGGCAAGAGTTATGGCACTATATGGAGGAGGAGGATCAAAATCATCAAGTCCCCAATCTATGTAAAATTTGATTTACAATTATAAAAAATATTAATACTAAATAAAAATAAATTTCTTTGTACATTAAAACTAAAATACAAATATAAGGGGGAGACCTTATGGTGAAATGGTGGGGCTTCTTGCCTGTAGTGCCAACAACCCATGTTCAAACCTTGTGGGGTCACCGAAGAGGTCTACCACACCAACAATTGAGGGACCTTACCTCCAATTTTGTGGGTGGAAGGGCGGGCGCCACTTCACAATAATGTGAAGTGGCTGACTTGGCAGGGCAGGGGTGTGCTGGCAGCTTGGCCAACAGGGGCTGAAGGTTCTAGAAGATCAATGGGAAAGTGGCTCATACTCATTAATGGCAAGGTTGGCAGTTCCTCAAGGCAAATTGAAAGGCGACTTTGCACGCTCAAAGTGATTATGCAATAAGGGCCAAGTAAGGTTGAGAGGACGTCTTCCATCATTTTTTGATGGTCTCGCCATTCCCTAGAGCTCGGCTTAGGATAGAGGAGTTGGCATAGCTAGCAGCGTGACTGTGATGAGAGCATCACATGTCTCCTTCTAATTATGGAGGCTAAGTTAACATGTTTTAAGTATTCATTGAAAGGGGATGTTTTTTCCAACGACAGTTGTGGTTTGAAGTTAATGGTAGATGCACCATACTTGGTATTCCATCTACCGGTAGATACTCTAGCCTGCAAAGGAATGGAGTCTCCCATCTACCTAGGTAGAATCATGGAACAACATCTGTGTAGGGTGTTGTTGTAGAATGATGCATTTATGATTGGGGTGACCAAGATCATTTTGGGGAAGGCATTCGTGGAAAATGGGGAGCATTACAGAGTGGACTCTAATATTGTCTCGCATTTCATAGCGTCTCTACTCAATTTGATGGCACCTAAGGATGAAATTTGAGTTCTGGTGTAGAGGCTTTTCAAGCCAGATTTGTTAGAAGGGCTGGATGGAATTTTTGAGGTTGCAGAGCTTGGAGTAGGGCTGCCTAGGCTGCGGACCTGTGTAAGATCAATCATCCTAGGGAGGTGCTGAGGTATTTTTGATTAATTATGAATATAAATGGTGATGACCTGATCTTCCTCAGAATCAAATCCCACAAAGGTCATGATTTCCTAAAGAAAATGCTCCACTTGACAATGGTCAAGGGTTTCGACTAGATTATGGAATATAGGGATTATCTATTTGAGCGGGGTGAAGCTTGATGGAGAACATGTTTTTTCTATGTTTGCTGTTATATGTTTATATCTCTATGTAGTTAGTTATCAAGGTGGGCAATAGGTTATAAAGGTGGTCTAGGTTTAGGGTATAGATTTCTATGTTGTTTACCTTGCATGGCAATTTTGAATCAAACCCTGTGTGGTCATTTTGAATCTATCAAGGTAGAAGAATTCAGACAGGAAGCTACTTGCGGGTCATCAAATATGTAATCCTTTTTGTTGATATTTCAATATAATATAATCTATCTTACAAACCCCAAAAAAAAAACTAAAATACAAATATTGAATAAAATTACAATATTTATTTTAAGAGTTTAGACAATTACAATTAAAAAGATTAATAGCAGATTTGTATATATTTCCTGGCTAATGGGCACATCATACCGACAACATATTATCGTAGCATTCATGATTTCAATGGAAGAAGTTATGTAAGGAGTGGCATATTTCACATGGGGACGTTGAGATACTCTTCCACCTTTAACAAAGCTTACTAACCTTATCTGTAAAGTTAGTGGAGGACAACCTTACATTCCTAAGGTGTTATCCTATTTCCTCCTAAAAATCTATGTACTCGGTAGTGATGAGTCAAAGAGACTCATCATTCCACATGTGTTAGCAATGCTAAATGGGGAAAATGGTGTAAAAATACTTGAATTTATGACCCACTTTATGATGTTGGTGGGTCCTACATTTGCTTCGGCAAAGAACATGGCTATAGAGAAGGCCAAGGGTTGCAACTTTATAAAATGGTCATCAAAGTAATTTTTTCACATTATGCCAAGTCTTTGATTAAATGACTGAACAAGATGTGATATCCTAGACTACAATTATTATAGGATTTGCTTAGCATGGTAGATACCGTGAGATTGCGATGTAAAGTCTAATCATGTGACTTTTGTTTTGTAAAGGCAAATTTTATTCCATTTTAATAAAATCCACTCTATTTTTTTGCCACTTAGTATTACATCTGGTTTTTGTGGAGTGGAATATGTTAGAATTGGAGAAAAACAAATAGTAGGCTCAAATTTTACGAATGTGGTTGATTACTCATGTCATTTGTATTTATCATGTTCTCTATTTAAATTTAATTTGGAATTTGACTCGATGACATTTAGTCTTCTTATTATTTCCAATTTAATTTTATTACGAGTCTTCTCTATAGGTATTATTTCATTTAATGCATATTTGAGTTTCATTTGGGGAAAATTGACTAGTAAATATGTAGTGCCCCCTTGTTTTTGGATTGTAATAGTGGTAGTTCTGCATTTCTCTCTGTCAGTCAGAGACAGTTGTTAATCATTCATTGCATTGATACGGTTCTGAGACATTTGATTAGTAGGTTATGATTTATGTTTATTTTGATCTGGATAAACTATGTTTGACTGATATAACTAGACATGTGTTATGAGTTTGTGAGGGCCTTACTATTATTCCAGTGATGATGCGAATTAATATTATCATGCGTCATTTGATTGTTGGTATTTGAATTCAGATAATAGTTGTTATGATATTGTTTTAAGAGTAGAGACAGTGTAGTACTACTCGCTTTGAGCACCCTACTACATCGTGATTCTCTAACTCTCTGTGTGTAGACCTATATATACTTGATTGTATACACCCAATTGTTTGAATGTAGGCTACAAGTACCGAACCTCACCTCCACCTGATATAGCAGGTTTGAGCAGGTTCTTGCACCAATGGGTATCAGTGATGGGAGATAATGTGAGGTTTATTCCACTAGGTCAGTCCTTATCTTCTGTGGTAGTCTCATGTCAGGTTGTGATGCTTGGTCCTCGCCTACTAGGTTTGGTAATCTTGTGTTGTGGTGTATAGTCAAGTTGTGTTATCTATGCTCTTGTGTGTGGTTGGAAAATACTTCAATGATTCATTATTAAATAATAATGCTTCTTTCATGATTATTGGATAATATTTGTTTGGCTTAGAACTTGGATTGATGCCTTGGTTGGATTTTAAAATAGACTAGAATTATCTATCTGTTGTCCAAGAGCATTTATGTAATAAATTTGGAGTTACAGGTATCTAGTATAATTTTGGGTATGCATTAATGTGGTGGGGTGTCAAATATGATTCTAGATTTGGGAATCTTTTTCTAGAGGAAGAATTTAAATTTGTGGAAGGGGATGCATGGGGGATGAATTTTGGAGCTGAACCATTTTTAGGGTGGGATTTCGTTCTGAGAGGGAGGGAAGGAGGAGAAATGTGGAAAAAAATAGAGGAATGGTTATAGGAAGAGAGAAGCTCGGTAGAGGACTGAAAATTTGGTGCATTTGGAGAGGATCACATATAAGATGGATTCACCAAGCATTGTCAAAGCGCTGGAGTAAGGAGTTCATAGCTTATTAAAAATCAATTTTTTAGGAATAATGAGATCTGTGCAGATGTTTTTATATGATTTCAATGCATGCAGATCTGGTATGTCATATTATCTCTTCGCTTCATCATTCATTTGAATGGCTTCTTTGGTTCTTTCAATATATCCAATCTTCTTTTTCATCATTTTGTTTAAGCCATTTCTACAAACCCATTATGCGCATACCCTTCAATTTTAGTTATGAAAGGAAATTGCCTTATGCTTTAAGCTTTCTGCATGTGTTACAATTACTACTTTTCTTGAGGCATTCCATCAAATGATTTGTTTCCCTTGTTTGTGTTTTCACATTTTGCATTCATGTTTATCGGAGCATATCCAATCTATTATCTTAATGACCATACCTAGCTCCAAACTCCCAATCTGGTGCGAGCATAGAGAATGGCAGCAACAGATGTGAAATCTAGCTTTTCTTTGCCAAAATTGCATTTGCATGTTAGTTTCTAAAGCCTTTTCAACAAATCCATTTTTTTGTTGATCCTGCATACCAGCATTGACTACCCTTTTATGGCATACTAATTATGTCTATTACACCTCATGCATCAGTATATAAATGATCTCTCCTTCACTCATTTTTGGGTCACAGAGCTAAGTTCCCTAATCTTCATTTATATGGCAAGGATGAGAGCTTTTCCTTGGAGCTTGATGCCAATGGAGAAGTTGACAAGAGAATAAAATTACCAGAGGTTTTTTTAAGGGAAATGAATAAGTTAGGTTTGGGTTTCAAATCAATCCATTTGTCTGCCTTGTTGCAACTTGAAGGCTGCCATAGTCATATTCATGTAGGATGGTAAGACCTCCCAAATCTGTGTGAGAACATATACGCATGAGCACCTTCCTATGGTAAAATAGAAGGATTTTGTTGTGTCTAAGGTAGACATTTTTTATGGTAGATCAGAAGGGCATTACAACTCACCTTACTCAATTTAGTCAGTCATCCGATTTAGAATCTTGTTTAGCTTATTAGTCGTTATCTATGTCAATCCTCTTTTCTACATAAATTTAATTTAGATATGCGCCATATCTACTTATGTTTCCAATTTAGAAGGTTGTCAATGAATTTGAAAGATTTATTTGTTTCTAATCTACTAGTCTCTTGAAATGTTCTAATACTTCCTAATCAATTAATGTGTTCGACATTTAGCCTTAGCAATAATAACTCCTTTCCACAAGAACTTGAGTATTTAATATGTATTTTTTTTCACTTTAGTAGAATATCTAAATCATGGAAAAATTGTTGCTTTTGACATGAGCATCAGATTTTAATTGGTATAGTGTAATTGCCAATATCTGTTATCTAGATCCATTCATGCGCCCATTTCTTCAAACCTTAATTGTGTATAAGTTTCAAATCCGATTTCTATTTTGTAGTAGTTATAAGAAATTCCTTGCATTATTTGCCTTAGATTCGACCCATAACCTGCATAAATCGATCAAAACATATATTAACTCATCCATTTTGACCGATTCATTAATATACATATATTAGTTGAACTGTTCGACTCAGTTGATCTGATCTATCTTCATCAACAACATTTTGGAATATCAAGTCAAATGTTATTAGATCGATGAGATGGAATAGAAATTATTATCTGGCTAATGTTCTTGTCGATACAATTAAAATTTGCACTCGAGTTAGAGGTTAGTTGTGTAGATTATTATACTTGTGCTATTCAGCTCAAATGTCGAACCCATTGAACCTTTTGAACCGATGAACCTTGGTGTCTCGTTGAGCCGTTGAACTATGTTGAACCTGCAGGTTCGTTCGACCAATGAACCTTGGGACCTGTTGAACCGTTGAACCAGATCAACCATTGCCCAGACCTATTTCTATCGGCATGCTCAGAAACTTCTATACCGATACACCGATCACTTTCATCCTTTTGACTCCTTCGAACCTTCACTGTGACATAACCATCGGCCTTAATTCAGTTTGATTCCTCGATATCTTATCTCTCACCGATAGGTTCAACTTGTATAAGCATAACATGATTTTCATGTGACTTGTATATAGAAGCTCATGCATACATTGTTTTTTTGGTTGTTTTAAAAACGGTGTGGTTCAATGTTAATTGATGGTAATGTTTATTAGTGATTTATGTTATAGGTCAAATCTTAGATGCCTAAGAAGTTTTATTTATATTTATGGTTAGTAACATATAGGTTTATGCTTATCAAGTATATTGCTGTATATTTATTGTTGCCTTTATTTAATGGATTATCATTAGGTCTTCTTGCAAATTGTGCATTAGATAGAAAGGAGATCAAGCAAGTTAAATAAAAACATATTAAATTAGATACTTTTATTTAAATAAATCTAGGATTTGTGTTCGATTATAATATGTGGAATCAAAGTGTTTTTATCTGAGATTAAGTAATGGAGTTATTTGATAACCCTTCTTGTTTTGGCTAAGTAAGGATGTTAGGATTGTGGTTCACCTATCTTTCCTTGTTAATCCCTAGCGATTTAGAGTTTTGCTTGTAGCGCTTTCGAGGTTTTCTTTTTGGATTATACTTGTGTAAGACGATATAATGTCAGAATGAGATTTAGTCAAGTGATCAAGTTTGTTTTTCCAAGGCCTATGATGTTTATGGTTTATTTTAGTTAATGTGTTATATTATGGCTCTTGTTCATGTGTGGGGAACCTTGTAGTGTATAAGGGTAAGAATGATGCACTTGGTCTATTACATTTCTTAGTTTGAGTCTCATGTTGCAAATCAAGTGTCAAGTTGTTAAATCTTGGGATTCATGTTGGATGAGGAACTTATATGTGTTCAATGTTTGTGTGCTGACTCCAGAGATTAGGTCTGCATTCTATTTTGTTATTTTTCAGTTCTAATGATGTTTTTGATTAAGTGGTTGTATGGATAAGGGGAAAGTTTTGTTACAGAAATGAGAAGTGAAAGTAAAGATCTCTTATATATTTCCATGTTTTAAGTTATGAATTATTGAATCCCTTTTGGCTCATTTTCCTCCTGGTTGTATCCTTATGCTTGTTTTGGATCATATGTTTGCGTTGGGGGGGTAGATTTGTCTATGTTTGGTTAGTTTTGAAGTGTGAATCTTGAGGGATGTCATGTGTACTTGGGATCTAAATGTGGAAGCATTGTCCCTGTCAGATAATGGTTACTTTATCATTGGTTATATCTAACTCAAGAGGTGTGGTGTTTTGAGTTTTAATCTAGATAGTGGCATGTCAATATTATGGGTTCCCTGGATTTTCATGTGTTGCAATGAATGGGGAAATGGTCTTTTGGATATGGTACTTGGTTCTAGATTGTATTGCTTCAAATTTTTTGGAGAGAATCTATGGACTTATTGTTGTGGCCTAGTGAATGGCGTAAGTTATGACTTGGAACTGATTTGTGACTTTTATACCTATATGTTGTAGTATGTATGATTGATCAGAGAATGCTAAGGGAGTGGCTTTCATGGTGGGGCTGGTGCCTAGTGAGAGGCCACCTAGGTAACCCCATGGAAGTGGTAAGCATGTGGCAACTTATTAACTTAATCAAGAGGGTCGGGGTATTAAAACACTTAACAAGATATGTAAGAAACCTCACCCATGCCTTGAGTGCTCTCATAGGCTAAGGATGAGATGAGAAGGCCTGGTTGGCAAGGCCGACCTCCTTGTCTCCATGAGAGGACTAGTCGGTTCTGCATGTGTCACCCTATGGGGCCAGTGCCTAGAGAGAGGCTGCCAGGGTAACCATAGATGGGGGCCGACTTCTAGTGATAGATAGCTTAGGTAACCCATGATAGGACCATGCGATGACACTCTCCTTATGCAATTCAATTGTTTCTTTGGTTGTACCTCTTGAGTGGTCTCTTGTCTTGTGCAGTTTTGTGGATATGGTCAGTTGTGTCAAGTCAGTTGTCGTTCTTTTATTTTTGGATGTTGTTTCTTGGCTTAGTGGAATCCTCATTGTTATCTCCTAGCTCGGAGGGGTGGACCTCAAGGTTCCACATGGTTGGGAGGCAGATCTATCCATTGGTCTTGTTGGAGATGCGGTTCAAGTTCTATGTAGAGGTGCTCCAGTTTCATATTGTTATCCACTTTCAGTGATGTTGTATTCTTTCTTATGTATTCAATTATAAACTGACATGACCGGTCTTGTAATCTTGTGCTGTAATCTTGTAAATCATCTATCTGGCTAATGTAAAAGTTGTTCTTGACTGAAGTAGCAATAAAATGTTTATCACTTGTGTGGTTTTTACTTTATTTTCTCTAATGTAGTTATGTTCCCTAGAGAAGTTAGAAGTGCACTTTTCTTTATGATGTGTATTATGATATCCTTGGTTACTATTATTGCATTTACTTGCTTAAAAGAAAAACAAAAATTTTATTTCTAAAATTTTGCTTTTGTTAGCCTAACTCTAGGGTTGCATGATGGGGCATTACATTTGGTATCAGAGCCAAGTTTAAACACTGGGTACTCTGGTTACAATTGAGCCCATTATGTGACCTAGTGCTTAAACTTTGTAGATTAACTGTATTTCGGGTTGCAACACTGAGACCTCTGGATTGTTGTTGTTGCCCTTGATTAAATGATTTTTCCCATTGTAGTGAGTTGGTAATAGTATCTCCCATCTGTATACATTAGTATGAAGGTTGATAAGTTTATAGACTTGCTCTTTAAGAAATGAATTATTTATGCTTTATTCAACTTATGTGTCTACTATGTTCTTTCTCCTTTTCTGGAAATGTGATGTTACATCTAACAATATGTTCTCCCTGCATGTTAATGCATCTAATCATCTAGTGGCATCATGCATCATGAGTTATGTGGTTATGTGATGTTTGCATCTTTACTTGGTTGCTTGAAAATCTATATCTAACCCCTAGATGGTCATGACCCCTTATGGAAGAATTGTTCTAATTTAGAGAAGTTATCATCGTATATGCCTGTGTAAGAACTGTATGCAGGAGATCAATCAGAGCTTGTGTTGGGCCTATGAGATCAGGTATGTGATAATGTAAGTCAAATGTAGTTTGAATTAGTCCTATATGTGATATCATATATTCCTTTTATATCTTCTTGTGTAAGGAAGCAATTGCATATTTTCGTAGTTTAGTGGAAAGAAATTGTATTGTACTAAAGATAGAAGTTGTGTAGATAAGAGGATATAGTTAACATAATTGTTTGAGTGTTGGTGTACATTCTCTAACACATTTTGGACCTTGTGTCCTTGAGTGTTGTGAAGCAGATACTCCCTTCTTGTGGCTAAAATTAGTCACATCGTGATGTGAATTTGTTGTAATTTGGTTGTTTTGGAAAGTTTGACAGTTGCTTCATGTCTAGTACGGGGGTTTAACAATGAATTTTCCTTCTTTAAACCTTCTTATGTTAGGAATGGTCACCAAGACTCTTTCCTTTATTCTTGATTTATTGAAATTTGTCGGCACTTTGTGACTTAAAGTTGGATTTGATTGTTTTTCCATGTGGGTTTGTATCTATTTTTTAAATTTTCTTTGGTGGATATTCCAAATGTTGGTTTCTGTTGGCCTCAGTTGTGGCAAGTGTTGTTTCCATCATGTCCATTTCAAACCTCTAATAGTATGTGCATGGGAGGACTCCATAGAGAATTGCACTTTGCATGGTTGGTAATTAGTGAAAATAAGTTATGAGATGAATTTTTTCATAGTTATATGTAACTGCAATTCCTTGGATTGTATGAGATTGCCAGAAAAAAATAGTGTAAGCAAATATAAGTAGATCACAGGATGCACCATAAAGGTAAAGAATAGATGTTTTTCTTGTCTCTTATTGAACATATGTGCTTGTTTTATGAACAATTGTTTAATATGGATGCGTATGTTGGCAATGGAATATGGCAATATTAATATATTATGTTTCTACCCTAATCTGTGACTTCCAGGAGTAATTCAAGGTTTAGGGGGGAGGATGTAGTGCCCCCTCATTTTTAGCTTGTAATAGAGGTAGTTCTGCATTGCTCTCTATTAGTTAGAGACAGTTGTTAGTCGTTCATTGCATTGATATAGTTCTGAGACATTTGATTAGTAGGTTATGGTTTATGTTTAAATTTTGATCTGGATAAACTATGTTTGACTAATATAACTAGACATGTGTTATGAGTTTATAAGGGCCTTACTATTATTCTAGTGATGATGCGAATTAATATTATCATGCATCATTTGATTGTTGGTATTTGAATTCAGATAATAGTTGTTATGACATTATTTTAAGAGCAGAGATAGTGTAGTACTACTCGCTTCGAGCACCCTACTACACTGTGATTCTCTGACTCTCTATGTGTAGACCTATATATACTTAATTGTATACAACCAATTGTTTGAACGCAGGCTACAGGTACCGAAACTCAACTCCACCTGATATAGCAGGTTTGAGCAGGTTCTTGCACCAATGGGTATCAGTGATGGGAGATAACATGTGGTTTATTCCACTAGGTCAGTCCTTGTCTTCTGTGGTAGTCTCGTGTCGGGTTGTGATGCTTGGTCCTCACCTACTAGGTTTGGTAATCTTGTGTTGTGGTGTATACTCGAGTTGTGTTATCTATGCTCTTGTGTGTGTTTGGAAAATACTTTAATGATTCATTATTAAATAATAATGCTTCTTTCATGATTATTGGATAATATTTGTTTGGCTTAGAACTTGGATTGATGCCTTGGTTGGATTTTAAAATAGACTAGAATTATCTATCTGCTGTCCAAGAGCATTTATGTCATAAATTTAGAGTTACAGGTATCTAGTATAATTTAGGGTATGGATTAATGGTGGTGGGGTATCGGATATGATTCTAGATTTGGGAATCTTTTTCTAGAGGAAGAATTTAAATTTGTGGAAGGGGATGCATGGGGGATGAATTTTGGAGCTGAACCATTTTTAGGGTGGGATTTAGTTCTGAGAGGGAGGGAAGGAGGAGAAATGTGGAAAAAAATAGAGGAACGGTTACAGGAAGAGAGAAGATTGGCAGAGGACTAAAAATTTGATGCATCTGGAGAGGATCACAGACAAGATGGATTCACCAAGCATTGGTGAAGCACTAGAGTAAGGAGTTCGTAGCTTATTAAAAATCAATTTTTTAGGAATAACGAGAGTTGTGCAGATGTTTTTATATGATTTCAATGCATCTAGAATTGGTATGTCATATTATCTCTTCGCTTCATCGTTCATTTGAATGGCTTCTTTGGTTCTTTCAATATATCCAATCTTCTTTTTCATCGTTTTGTTTAAGCCATTTCTACAAACCCATTATGCGCATACCCTTCAATTTTAGTTATGAAAGGAAATTGTCTTATGCTTTAAGCTTTCCACATGTGTTGCGATTACTACTTTTCTTAAGGCATTCCATCAAATGATTTGTTTTCCTTGTTTATGTTTTCACATTTTGTATTCATGTTTATTAGAGAATATCTAATCTATTATCTGGATGACCATACCTAGCTCCAAACTCCCAATCTATTGCGAGCATAGAGAATGGCAGTAATAGATGTGAAATCTAGCTTTTCTCTGCCAAAATTGCATTTGCATGTTAGTTTCTAAAGCCTTTTCAACAAATCTATTTTTGTGTTGATCCTGCATACCAGTATTGACTACCCTTTTATGGCATACAAATTATGTCTATTACACCTCATGCATTAGTATAGAAATGATCTCGCCTTCACTCATTCTTGGGTCACAGAGCTAGGTTCCCTAATCTTCATTTTTATGACAAGGATGGGAGCTTTTCCATGGAGCCTGATTCCAATGGAGAAGTTGACAAGAGAATAAAATTGCCAGAGGTTTGTTTAAGGGAAACGAATAAGTTAGGTTCAGGTTTCAAATCAATCCATTTGCCTGCCTTGTTGCAACTTGAAGGCCGTCATAGTCTTATTCATGTAGGATGGTAAGACCTCCCAGATCCATGTGAGAACATATACACATGAGCACCTTCCTATGGTAAAATAGAAGGATTTTGTTGTGTCTAAGGTAGACATTTTTTTTATGGTAGATCAGAAGGGCATTACAACTCACCTTACTCAATTTAGTCAGTCATCCAATTTAGAATCCTGTTCAACTTATTAGTCATTATCTATGTCAATCCTCTTTTCTACATAAATTTAATTTAGATATGCGCCATGTCTACTTATGTTTTGAATTTAGAAGGTTGTCAATGAATTTGAAAGATTTATTTGTTTCTAATCTGTAAGTCTCTTGAAATGTGCTAATGCTTCATAATCAATTAATGTGTTCGACATTTTAGCTTAGCAATAATAACTCCTTTCCACAAGAACTTGAGTAGTTAATATGTATTTTTTTTTACCTTAGTAGAATATCTAAATCATGGAAAAATTGTTTCTATTGACATGAGCATCAGATTTTAATTGGTATAGTGTAATTACCAATATTTGTTATCTAGATCCATTCGTGCGCCCATTTCTTCAAACATTAATTGTGTATAAGTTTCGAATCTGATTTCTATTTTGTAGTAGTTATAAGAAATTCCTTGCATTATTTGCCTTAGATAGATTTGACCCATAACCTGCACAAATTGATCAGAACATATATTAACTCATCCCTTTTTACCGATTCACTAATATATATATATATATATATATTAGTCAAACTATTCGACTTAGTTGATTTGATCTATCTTCATCAACAACATTTTGGAGTATCAAGTCAAATGTTATTAGATCAATGAGATGGAATAGAAATTATTATCTCGCTGATGTTCTTGTCGATACAATTAAAATTTTCACTCGAGTTAGAGGTTAGTTGTATAGATTATTATACTTGTGCTATTCAGCTCAAATGTCAAACCCATTGAACCTTTTGAACCTATGTATCTCATTGAACTAATTACCCTTGGTGTCTTGTTCAGCCATTGAACTATGTTGAACTAGCGGGTTCATTGGACCAATGAACCTTGGGACCCGTCGAGCCATTGAACCGGATCAACCATCAACCAAACCTATTTCTATCGGCATGCTCAGAAACTTCTATACCAATACACCGATCACTTTCATCCTTTTGACTCCTTCAAACCTTCACTGTGACATATAACCATCGGCCTTAATTTAGTTTGATTCCCTGATATCTTATCTCTCACCAACAGGTTCAACTTGTATAAACATAACATGATTTTCATGCGACTTGTATATAGAAGCTCATGCATACATTGTTTTTTTGGTTGTTTTAAAAACGGTGTGGTTAAATGTTAATTGATGGTAATGTTTATTAGTGATTTATGTTATAGGTCAAATCTTAGATGCCTAAGAAGTTTTATTTATATTTATGGTTAGTAACAAATAGGTTTACGCTTATCTAGTGTATTGTTGTATATTTATTGTTGCCTTTATTTAATGGATTATCATTAGGTCTTCTTGCAAATTGTGCATTAGATAGAAAGGAGATCAAGCAAGTTAAATAAAAACATATTAAATTAGATACTTTTATTTAAATAAATCTAGGATTTGTGTTCGATTATAATATGTGGAATTAAAATGTTTTTATCTGGGATTAAGTAATCGAGTTATTTGATAACCCTTCTTGTTTGGGCTAAGTAAGGATGTTAGGATTGTGGTTCACCTGTCTTTCCTTGTTAATCCCTAGCGATTTAGAGTTTTGCTTGTAGTGCTTTAGAGTTTTGCTTTTTGGATTATACTTGTGTAAGACGATATAATGTCGGAATGAGATTTAGTCAAGTGGTCAAGTTTGTATTTCCAAGGCCTATGATGTTTATGGTTTATTTCAGTTAATGTGTTATATTATGGCTCTTGTTCATGTGTGGGGAACCTTGTAGTGTATACGGGGAAGAATGATGCACTTGGTATATTACATTTCTTAGTTTGAGTCTCATGTTGCAAATCAAGTGTCAAGTTGTTAAATATTGGGATTCATGTTGGATGGGGAACTTATATGTGTTCAATGTTTGTGTGTCGACTCCAGAGATTAGGTCTGCATTCTATTTTGTTATTTTTCAATTTTAATGATGTTTTTGATTAAGTGGTTGTATGGATAAGGGGAAAGTTTTGTTATAGAAATGAGAAGTGAAAGTAAAGATCTCTTATATATTTCCATGTTTTAAGTTATGAATTATTGAATCCCTTTTGGCTCATTTTCCTCCTGGTTGTATCCTTATGCTTGTTTTGGATCGTATGTTTGTGTTGGGGGGGGGGGGGGAGATTTGTCTATGTTTGGTTAGCTGTGAAGTGTGAATCTTGAGGGATGTCATGTGTACTTGGGATCTAAATGTGGAAGCATTGTCCCTGTCAGATAATGGTTGCTTTATCATTGGTTGTATCTAACTCCAGAGGTGTGGTGTTTTGAGTTTTAGTCCATATAGTGGCATGTCAATATTATGGGTTCCCTAGATTTTTGTGTGTTGCAATGAATGGGGAAATGGTCTCTTGGATATGGTGCTTGGTTCTAGATTGTATTGCTTCAAATTTTTTGGAGAGAATCTATGGACTTATTGTTGTGGCCTAGTGAATGGCGTAAGTTATGACTTAGAACTGATTTGTGACTTTTATACATGTATGTTGTAGTATGTATGATTGATCAGAGAACGCTAAGGGAGTGGCTTTCATGGTGGGGCTGGTGCCTTTGAGAGGTCACCTGGGTAATCCCATGGAAGTGGTAAGCATGTGGAAACTCATTAACTTAATCAAGAGGGTTGGGGTATTAAAACACTTAACAAAATAAGTAAGAAAACTCACCCATGCCTTGAGTGCTCTCATAGGCTAATGATGGGACGAGAAGGCCTGGTTGGCAAGGCCGACCTCCTTGTCTCCATGAGAGGACCAATCGGTTCCGCATGTGTTGCCCTATGGGGCCGGTGCCTAGAGAGAGGCTGCCAGGATAACCATAGATGGGGGCTAGCTTTTGGTGATAGATAGGCTAGGTAACCCATGATAGGAGCATGCGATGACACTCTCATTACATAGTTCAGTTGTTTCTTTGGTTGTGCCTTGGAGTGATGTCTTGTCTTGTGCATTTTTGTGGATATGGTCAGTCATGTCATGTTAGTTGTCGTCCTTTTTTTTTATGTTGTTTCTTGGCTTAGTGGAATCCTCATTGTTATCTCCTAGCTCAGAGGGGTGGACCTCAGGGTTCCACATGGTTGGGAGGCAGAGCTATCCATTGGTCTTGTTGGAGATGCAGTTTGAGTTCTGTGCAGAGGTGTTCTAGTTTTAGATTATTATCCACTTTCAGTGATGTTGTATTCTTTCTTATGTATTTAGTTATAAACCGACATGACCAGTCTTGTAATCTTGTGCTGTAATCTTGTAAATCATCTATCTGGCTAACATAAAAGTTGTTCTTAACTGAAGTAGCAGTAAAATGTTTATCACTTGTGTGGTTTTTACTTTATTTTCTCTAATGCAGTTATGTTCCCTAGAGAAGTTAGAAGTGCACTTTTCTTTATGATGTGTATTATGATATCCTTGGTTACTATTATTGCATTTACTTGCTTCAAAAAAAAATTTATTTCTGGAATTTTGCTTTTGTTAGCCTAACTCTCTAGGGTTGCATGACAGGACATTACAAAATACGTTAGTTGATGATCCACAAAATGACCGACCAATAGAATTCTATAGCCCCTAGATAATGTTTCAGAAATTCATTCGTAATGAAGCTAATTTTAAAGTTTGCACAACATTTACCCTATTATTTTACTCACATTTTGATGAATTTGACTAGCATGTGGCCCTAATTTCAATTTCCCCCTATGTTGAGATAAGCACTAGGGGATTTGCATCACGTGCCAATGATGAAGGACATGATAGATGACTTATATGCTCTACTAAGAACCCTTGTCCAAGAGTATTCAAATATAATTATTTAATTTTGAGACTATCTCACATTAGCAAGTCTAAACATTTTTTATGACTGATTGGGAACTATTTTTGATGTATTAATTTTTTATAGATTATTTATGCCTGAAATTAATATTTCTTATAAAATGTTAGGCTTCTCTATTAACCCAATACTATTTTCCAATATATAAGACAATCTATATAAATTGCAATTGAAAAACTAGGAATCTTTAAAGCTTTGATTAAATATCTTGATGTGCCCGCATTGTTGAAGTGATACCCAACCGGTCCACTTTATTTCCCATCAATATATCTTGTCCATTACACCATGTTGTTGAAGTGATACCCAACTGGTCCTCTTTATTTCCCATATATATATCTCATCAATTGCACCGTGCCTTCAACTTTTAAAACGTTTGGCTTTTGTTTGGAGTTATTCAACCTACCATATACTCTATTATCGATAGCAACATAATTTCAATTTCACATGTCAAATTTGTCCTTATTTATGTCCTCCAGTTTCACTTAGCAGTGGGTAATCACCTGCACTTTGTCATTCTATTTGTGTTAACGACAACTGTGTCTGAGGAGATAAGGAAGCAGACATGTTTATTTACTAGATTCGTAATTTAGAATTTGCAAAAAAGGGGAGGAAGCCATCCCAAAGTGATGTGATAGCAGCATAGTCTGTCCTTATTTATGGACTAGTGTCTTCTTCCATTTTACACAAGAAGAAATCACCTACCAATTTTTGATAGCAATGGCCAATCCCTCTCTCTTTTTCCTTGCTCTCTTTGTCACTCTATTTGCATTAACGACAACCGTGTCTGAAGAGATAAGGAAGCCATATATTGTTCACATGAGTAAGTCCATGAAGCCTCTGCATTTTTCCTTTCATGAGCACTGGTATCCTTCTCTCATCAATGAGGTAACTTTAGGCTCAGATGATGGAAGCCTATTGTTATATACATATGACATAGTTTTGCATGGATGTGCAACCAAGCTGAGCAGGGCAGAGGCTGGAGCTTTAGAGAGCATGGAGAGCTGCTTGGCTGTAATCCCATCATCTGTCAGGCAAATCCATACAACACACTCACCATAGTTTTTGGGTGTGGGAGGCTTGCATAACATTTTGTGGCCATGGTCCCATTACGGCAAAGATGTGATTGTGGGCGTGATTAACACTAGAATATGGCCTGAGAGTGAGAGCTTCAATGACAGAGGCCTGGGACCTATACCCACAAAATGGAAGGGCGTATGTCAAAGCACGGTGATGTTCAATTCCTCTCACTGCAACAGGAAAATCATTGGACCTCGCTATTTCTTCAGAGGCTACGAAGCAAAGTATGGTAAACTCGACAAAAGTGATATAAAATCAGTGAGAGACATCAAGGGCCATGGCACACACTATGCTTCAACTGTTACAGGGTCGAAAGTGGGAGGAGCGAGTTTCAATGGCTTTGCCAAAGGAATAGCCAGAGGGATGGCTCCTGCCAGATTGACTGTGTATAAGGTTCAGTGGTTCAGAGGCAGTGTGGATAGTGACATAGCTACTGCCATGGAAATGGCCATCTCAGATGACATAGATATTCTTTCTATGTCAATTGGCAGAGGGGAAAGGCCTTTTTAAGAGGATGTCCAAGCCATCGGAGCCTTCAAAGCGATGGCCAAGGGCATACCTATTTCATCTTTAGCCGGCAATGATGGGCCTATTATATCTTCTATAGAAAACACAGCACCGTGGATAATCACTGTTGGAGCCAGCACTATGGATAGAAAGTTCCCCATCACTGTCAGACTTGGCAATCGTGAGATCTATGAAGGTTCCTCTATTTCTAAAGGTTTTCAAGTAGCTCAACAGTTGCCTCTGGTGTATATAGCTCACAATGAAAGCATCATGCACTACCTCTTAGGTCTCCGTCCCAGCATGGTGAAAGGTAAAATTCTGCTGTTTGATTCTGGAAATCCTAAATTCCACAAGGTAGTTGGCATGGTGGAAGAAGTTTCAACACTTGTGAAACAAGTTGGGGGAGCTGTAATCATCTTCACCAACGAGATCTACTATGGAGCACAAGAAACAATGGAGGATTATGATCTGCCCTTTATTGCCATGAGTTTTGCAGTTGAAGAGAAAATCAAAGCATACATACACAATACTAGTAGGCCTACCACCGCCATAGAGCCAACAAAATTGACAGTGGTGGGAAAGGTAGTAACAGCTCCACTTGTGGCTTCATTTTCTATGAGGAGGCCAAGTCTAAAATTTTTGGATATACTGAAACTAGATGTGGTTTCTCTAGGCGTCGACATATTAGTGGTGAATAATAGCAACGAAGGATTTCATTTTATGTTGGGAACATCCATGCCGTGTCTGCACGTAAGCGGCCTTGCAGCTCTCATATGCGGCGTTCATCCTTCCTAGAGTCCCACCGCCATTAAATCAGCTCTCATGACGTCTACTTATGTCCACGACAACAAAAATTAGCTCATCAAAGATGCGGTCAATTTGGAAGCCGCAAACCCATTCACATTGGGCGCAGGTCATGTAAATCTAGCGGCTGCTATGGATCCAGGGCTCGTCTATGACATGACACCTCATGATTACATCCACTTTCTCTATACTCTCTGTTAATTTTAAAGTAGCTCAGATAGGTGTTCTAGTCTTGAGTTGTGATTACAAGGCTAGAAACACAACTAGAATAATTATCTCCATACCTAGAAAATTGATTTCTTGAGAGACTTCTAGACATTAAGGTTTGTTAGAGTCTAATTAATCCTAGCCATTGGTTTTCAATGAGAGGATTATAAAAGAGGATCAATAGACATTTGGAGAACCCAGAGATTTGAAAAACATTTGCAGTGATAGCAAATAAATAAATTTGCAGTAATAGCAAATTGATTTACAGTGAGAGCAAGGGCGTAGTGATAGCATTGGAGAGTAGTAGTAGAATTGCTGGATAAGAAAATTATTTTTGGAGAAGGAAAATATTTATAGATAATAAAATATTGCTGGAGCAATTTTAGCAAGAGCAATTGAGGGAAGGAAAATTACTGAAAAAAATTGCTAGAGCTCTGCCAGTAAGAGGCAAGCAATTTTGTATCTCTTAATTTTCTGCAGTTGAATAAAATTCTTATGTGCTAACTGGTTTTCCCTTCGGGGTTTTTTCAGGGACAATTTGTCCAAAAATATTATGTTCATTATTTTTCTCCGTGATTATTTGTGAAGTTGCAGCTGTATTATTTTTCAATATTTGCTGTGAATTAATTTTTGGTAGTCAAATAATCTATATAAGATAGGAGATTAATAATCAGTATCTACAATAGAATTTTCACATGGTATCAGAGTAGATCTAAGGGCAGAAAAGGCACAGGGAGAAAGAAAAAATAATAAATAAAAATCTAGGGTTTATAAAACCCAGTTTGACCTCTTGAAAATTATTATTATTTTTCTTTTGAGATGGCCTCAGCAGGTTTAAGAGATCAGGACAGATTGGATGGAGCCTCAAATTTTGGTGTCTAGAAAGCTAGAATTTCTTTATTGCTGAAAGAGAATGGTATCAAGGAATATGTGACCACTGTTGTGCCTGTATCTACAGATGCAACATAGCTCTTAGCATATAAGAAGGAATATGCCAAGGCGAGGAGGCTGATTCTTGACGGTGTTAAGGATAATATTGTTCCACATATTGTAGAGTTAGATACAGCGAAGACGATGTGGAACACCATTCTGAATCTATACCAGAATGCTACCACTAACCGAAAGTTGATTCTCAGATAAAAGTTGAGGAATACCCAGATGAACAAGGGAGAAGACGCTATAAGTTACCTCACTAGGCTTAGACTTGTTAAGGATAAGTTAGCAGCTGCTGGAGACAAACTAAATGATGATGAGCTAGTACGAATAGCCCTGAATGGGTTTACTAAGCAGTGGGATGTATTTGTTCAAGTTATTAATGGACGAGACACCTTATCGAGTTGAGATCGACTATGGAGTGATTTCACTCAGGAGGAGCTTAGACTAAGTCTTGTCAGTGGAACCAGCAGTAATAGTCAGAAAAATGAGGTAGAACAAGAAAACGTTACCCTAGCAGGAAAAGGGAAAGCAAAGAAGGGGTCTGGCAAAGGATCAAATCCAAAAAGTGAGAAGAAGGACTTGTCTAAGATCAAATGCTATGGCTGTCACAAGTTTGGCCACTATGTCAGCGATTGCTGACAAAGGAAAAAAAATGAAAAGAAAGGCAAGAAGCAGATGACAGCTTCAGCAAGTGTAGATGAGCTTTCTAGTAGAATGGAGGATGAGTTTGCACTAATAGCTTGTCAAACTAGCTCAACCTCATAGGGTGTTTGGTATATAGATAGTGGGGTGTCATTTCATATGACAGGAGTTAGGGAGTACTTCTCCAGTTACAAGGAGGACATCAAATTCTAGATTCAGATGGGGAACAAGTCCAAGTGCAATCCAGTTGGGAGCGGGACTATTCTATTTCAGAGGGAGAATGACAAGCCTATTTCCATTCATGATGTGTTGCATGTGCTAGGCTTGGGCATGAATCTAATTTCTGTATTTGTCCTTCAGGATAAAGGCTACAATGTACTCTTTAGAGGGGCACATGTTTTAATCAAGCATAAGGATTGGAAATCACCCATAGCTATTGGAGTTAGGAGTGGCCGATTTTATAGGCTGCAGTTTGATACTCCTAAAGCACTAGTGAGTAGCAATAATCCTAGAGATCAAGGAGAGCTATGGCATAGGAGGATGGGCCATATACATCATGGAGCACTTAAATCGCTTCGTGGGATAGTGACAAGTGTTCCAGAGGTGAGCACAGAGCATGATGATGTATGTAAGGGATGTGTGTTGGGGAAGTTTGTGAAAATAGGTTTTCCAAGGAGTGACACCAGATCCAAGGGGGTTCTTGATCTAGTACATTCAGATATATGTGGACCAATGTCAACAAATTCTCTCAAAGGATATGAGTACTTTGTTACTTTTATTGATGATTTCCCCAAGAAGACCCAGATATACTTCTTGAAGACCAAGGATGAGGTCTTTAGTCACTTCTAGGAGTTTAAAGCTCTTGTAGAGAATTCGATAGGCAGGAAGGTAAAGGTTCTTCGGTCAGACAATGGAGGCGAGTACAAAGGGAAGAGTTCCAGGAGTTCTGTACTAAGGAAGGAATCAAGAGAGAGTGGACCATTCCTTACAACCCATAGTAGAATGGGGTTGCTAAGAGGAAGAATCATTCTATATTAGCGGTAGTAAGGGCTATGTTGTATGACCAAGATATGCCATGTTACTTATGGGCAGAAGCTTGTAGTACAACATTATACATACATAACAGGGTTCCACATAAGGTATTGGGCAAGATGACACTAGAGGAGGCATTCTAAGGGAAAAAGTCAGATGTCAGTCACTTCAAGATATTTGGGAGTTTGGCATTTTGTCACATTCCAGGGCCTACATGTTCCAAGTTAGATCCGACTGCAGAGAGAGGGTACTTTGTGGGGTACAGCGAGACCTCAAAGGCATATCAGATATTTATTCGAGGGACCAGGAGGATTATAGTTAGGTGTGATGTCAAATTCATGGAGGACAAGGCATATAGGAGGTCCAGAGATTTGCCAGTAGATGATCAGAATGAGAAGCCAACAGAAGCTCCAAGGATTGTTTGACCAGAACAGGGGCAGTGAAGCATGAGTACAGTTACTAGTACAAGCACAGGCTCAGGTGTCGAGAGTTCACAGAGTATGGAGCAACAGAAACAGTAAATCCAAGAGATGCATCAAGAAGATATGGAGTTTGATATTTCATCCTCTATAGTTGACAGGAGGAACCATGAGGTTCAACAGACACAGAGGGATACTCAAGAGTTTGTGGGAGCTCCTAGGATGAGTAATAGATAGAGGAAACAACTAGCCAGGTATAATGAGTATGTGGCATTGGTTAGTCAGTTGGTAGATAGCGAGCCTTCCATTTATCAGGAGGCTGCACAGCAACGGGTGTGACAAGATGCAATGGTTGAGGAATATACCTCAATAGTGTAGAACAATGTGTGGGAGGTTGTGTCTAGACCAATAGATAGGGTAGTGGTTGGATCACGCTAGATCTATAAGATTAAGCACGGTGTAGATGGTAGCATCGAGAAATACAAGGCAAGGTTCATGGCCAAGGGGTTCTCTTAGAAGGAGGGAATAGACTATGATGAGACATTCGCTCCAGTGGCCAGGTATACTTTTATATGAGCCGTAATCTCACTTGTAGTACATATGGGATGGCAGATCCATCAAATAGATGTCAAGATGACATTTATTAATGGTGAATTGGTAGAGGAGGTATACATAGAACAACTAGAGGGCTTTGTAGCACACAGCAGTGAAACCCATGTGTGCAGATTGAAGAGAGCTTTGTATGGACTCAAGAAGGCTCCCAGGGCATGGTATGAGCACATTGTTAGATACTTGCAGGGAATAGGCTTTTTGAAGAGTGAGGTGGATGCTAACCTCTACTACTTGGTGGTTGGGGGTCAAGTTCTCATTCTTGTTCTATATGTGGACAACTTGTTTTTAACAGGTTCACTGGGGCTCATAGAGGAGTGCAAGAGGGACCTTGTAGTAGAGTTCAAGATGAAGGATTTGGGGCTTATGCACTACTTTCTAGGCATGGAAGTGTGGCAGATAGATGGAGAAGTTTTCCTTGGACAAGGGAAATACTGCATTGAAATTTTGAAGAGGTTTGAGATGCAAGATTGCAGAGCCATGTCTACACCTATGATCAAAAATTGGAAGAAGGTAGACTCATCCAAGGAAAAGGATGTAGACCCCACCTTATATAGGAAGTTGATTGGATCTCTCATGTATTTGGTCAACACTAGGCCAAATATATCCTTTGCAGTAAACTCTCTTACTCAATTCATGGTTGAGCCGAAGAGAGTGCATTGGACAACGGCAAAGCATGTGTTGCAGTATTTGCATGGTACAATCAAGTATGGGATCAAATATGCTTGAGGTGATGGTATCAGGTTGAGAGGTTATACTGATGCAGATTGGGTAGGTAGTACAGTGGACAGGAAAAGTACTTCAGGGTGCTGCTTTAGTTTGGGATCAGGAGTTGTCTCTTGGTACAACAGGAAGCAAAAGTCCATGGCTCTGAGTTTTGTAGAAGCAAAATACATAGCAGCTAGCATGGCAATGTGTGAGGCTATATGGTTTCAGAAGTTGCTGGTAGCCATATTTGGTCAAAGGGTTGAGACTACCATGATACACTGTAACAATCAAAGTTACATCAGATTATCTGAGAATCCAATGTTTCATGATAGGTCTAAGCATATAGACATCATGTATCATTTCATTAGGGATTGTGTATAGCGAAGGATTGTTCAGCTGTAGCATATACCTATAGATCAGCAGGTAGCAGACATTTTGACAAAAGCATTGGGGAAGACAAAATTCATCTTCTTCAGAGATAAGTTGGGTGTTATGTAGAACACCTTCCTTGCTAAGAGGGAGTGTTAATTTTAAAGTAGCTTGGATAGGTGTTCTAGTCTTGAGTGGTGATTATGAGGCTAGAAACATAACTAGAATAATTATCTCCATACCAAGAAAATTGATTTCTTAAGAGACTTCTAGACATTAAGGTTTGCTAGAGTCTAATTACTCTTAGCCATTGATTGAGATTAAATCATGGCCATTGGTTTTCAATGAGAGGATTATAAAAGAGGATAAATGGGCATTTGGGGAACACAGAGATCTGAAAAATATTTGTAGCGATAGAAAATAAATAAATTTGCAGTAATAGCAAATTGATTTGCAGTGAGAGCAAGGGTGCAGTGATAGCATTAGAGAGCAGAAGTGGAATTGCCAGAGAAGAAAATTTTTTTCGAAGAAGGAAAATATTTTTTGGATAATAAAATATTGCCGGAGGAATTTCAGTAGGAGCAATTGAGGGAAGGAAAATTACCAAAAAAAATTGCTAGAGCTCTGCCAGTAAGAGGCAAGCAATTTTGTATCTCTTAATTTTCTACAGTTGAATAAAATTCTTATGTGCTGACTGGTTTTCCCTTCGGGGTTTTTCTAGGGACAATTTGTCCAAAAATATTGTGTTCATTATTTTTCTCTGTTATTATTTATGAAGTTGCAGTTGTATTAATTTTCAATATTTGCTGTGAATTAATTTTTGGCAATCAAATAATCTATATAAGATAGGAGATTAATAATTAGTAGCTGCAATAGAATTTTCACACTCTCAACTATACCCACAAACAAATTGCTCTTTTGATGGACAACCACACAATCTCGTGCCCTAGATCAAGCAATTTGGAAGACGCAGTAAATCTCAATTACCCATCTTTCTCTCTCCTCTTCAATGCCACTAACTCCACTAGACCAGCCCAAGTAGTTGTGAGAAGGAGAATAGTAACAAACGTGGGTGCCGCTCATTCTACCTATAAAGTGCAGGTGGAGAAGCCTTATGGAATAAAAGTAAGTGTCCAACCAGAGATGTTAGAATTCATAAAGAAGTACAAGAAGCTTAATTTTTGCATAAGATTTGAGAGTGTGGTCATCATAGAAAAGGGAGTTCAAAGCTTTGGAGAGATAGCATGGAAATGTATCTGAGGTAGAACTCATGTTGTTCATAGCCCAATTGATGTAGCTTGGCAAGGCAAGTGACAAGTTGAGTAACTATGATTATAAACTAAGCACTGGATGGCTCTTCCCTGGCCTTGACCTATAAATAAATAAAATTAATATGGCTATTTAATTACATTATATGTGAGTTATCTTGGCAGTATGGTAAATTATTTATATATGTTTTACTTATTAGTCCCTACCGTAGGCAGGGATACTGTTGTATTCGCTTGCAGGAATTAATCTTCCTTTGGGACCCATGTAGAAGCAAAAAATTGAATTTATCCTAATGTTTTTTTTTCCAGGAATTTTGATCTGTTAAAATTTGATTTATCATTGGTCCATTCCAATAAAGCCCATTGGCATGCATTTTTCCAATTCTTAAAATCTTATGAATTTTTATGGTGAATAGATTTTGTGTTTCTAATGTTTTGTTCCATTTTCTAGAGTTTGGACAAGTGTAAACAAGTTCACTAACAAGGTGTTTGCATACATGCCTACTAGGGAAGTTACACTTGTAGTAATTTATTTATGATAAAATTCTCCATTTCTAAACCTTCAAACATACAGTCTTATCATTCTGTAGACATTTCCTTATAGTTGCAGTTGGTCTGGGGATCATGTATGAAAAATGAAGAAGCATAGACATGGCACATGATATGTTTGATAGAATGCCTCACAAAAATGTAGGTAAAAACGAGATAACATCCTTCTACTCCAACCCTCATATTTTACTTCTAAAACTATGAAGTAATAATTTAATCATTGTAGCAGGACACATAAAGCATCTAAAATGGAATATAAGGCTATTGAGAGTGTTTTACAGGCAATAAACCCTCATACTGATGAGGTATGTGCCTTTGTGAGTATAGTAGTGATGCAGAGCATGCAACCGGAAACGTTAAATGGAATGGTGGGATTTGATATACCACACTTCATCGGCAAGAGTTAACAAAATGTCTCACCGATATATCTTATTGGCTAGACTGAAACCATCGGTATCTCAAACACCGTTCACTCCGATACCCATCTCACCCTGATGTGTGATTCGCTTATATTGCCTATCAGCAAGACCACCTTCTATCGGTCGAACTAGTTTCCTTCACACCAATAACACATTTCATGCCGATACTCACCTTCCTTCACTGAGACTCCAACCAACTCTCTCTAATAGACTAACCCCTCTTCACTTCGCACTTGTCGCTATGACATATACCGTCGGTGATACCAATGAAACTTATGCCGATACCTTTGGTCACTCCAATGAACCTTCAGATTTCATGCATCAGTGTGACTAATACCGTCGGTGGAACATTTCATTCCTCCACCGATAGTATATCTCATGCCGATGTGACGACCATCAACTCACCATTGGTAAGACTTTCCACATCGGCAAGTCTCAACTTTGCTCAGCCGATACTATGGCTTATGCCAATAGACTCTTCATTGGTGATACTTTATATTTGTCACCCCGATCAGTGAAAGTGCCCCCTATCAGCACAATGAAAACTTTTCAACCCGATGGTTCTTCTCACGCTGATGCCTTCATAAACTTGCACCAAAAACTCTGATCTCGACCTGATCCGTTCACTTAGCAATTTCGACACAGAATTCTTTCTCCTAAACCCTAGCACATGAGAATGCTAGGTTTATTTACTGTATGTAATATTTTGATCCCAAAAACATGAAATGTAAAAATAGAAAAGAAAAAATGCAAACTAAGCTACTCTACATGTCCATTCCATCGATTCAGAGAATCAACTAGTGGAATGGATGAATGATTTAATCCCAACCACAAAATATGAGATATGATCACACAGATAAGTCAAAATTAGATAGATAACACCAATGGAATCTTCTTTATTTCAGTATCAGAGATGCATACAAATATTTGACTTCACAATCCCATTGCACAACACTGCTCTGTCAAATCTCCAAACACAATTTCTCTATGAACTCTAAACTATCAACTCTATCCCTCAACAACCTGAACTAGGGTGAATATATCTACTCCTTACGAGTAGTACAGACTCAATTCCTAGTGGCTGGGAGACTTCCAAGCTGCTGGGAGAGGACAACTAGCACAACAAACATAACTGTCTACGCACAATCCTAGATTGACTTAAAACATAAGAATTGGTCACATGGACCTTATTACATCACATAGAAAGACATACTATAATTAGACCTAATTCATATTTTGAAGGGGTGCTCCTGCACCATACTCCCCAGAAAAAGAAATCTCAACTCCACTTGAGATGAGAGTATGTAGGTCTAAACCATATTGGGTGATCTATTTTGCAATCATCCACACTGCTTCTGAATCAGGTTTGCCCTGCCAAGCCACTAAATATTCCAAATATTCATTGTTCCTGGTTTTCTTAATCACTCTAGTGTCTAAAATCTTCTGTAACTGTGGTGGATCATGTTTTGGAATGTCATCAACTATTGTATCCTGTAGTAGTTCCTGTTCTTCATCTAGATTATACTTGTATGGAGTTAAATCACATACATTGAATATAAGTGATAATCTGAGATCAAAAGGAAGTTGGATCTCATAAGCATTATGTCCATGTTTTTTTCAAAATCTGACATGGTCCAATCTTCCTCTGCATGAGTTTAGTATATTTGCCTTTAGGATGTCTTTCCTTTTTCAAATGAACCCATACCAAATCTCCAACATCAAACTGGACATCTTTCTTCTTTTTATCAGGAGACTCCTTATACTTCAAAGTAGTTTGTTGGAGTTGGTTCTTGACTTGATCATGGACCTCTTTTATGGCTTCTGCAAAAGCTTCTCCATTTGCACTAATAGAGTCTCCTGTATGTAGATCTCTCAGCTCCAAAATACCTCGTGGATGCACACCATATACTATTTGAAAAGGTGATTTCCTTGTACTCCTGTTAACAATATCATTATAGGAAAATTCTACCTGAGATAGGATATTATCCCACTTGTCTCCATGCTGTTTTGTCAAACATCTGAGCAAATTCCCTAAGGAACGATTTACTACTTTGGTCTATCCATCTGTTTGAGGATGATATGCGGATGAGAAAGACAAATTTGTTCCAAGTTTCTTCCACAGAGTTCTCCAGAAATGACCAATAAACTTCACATCCCTATCAGACACTATGCTCAATGGCAATCCATGTATTCTTACTATTTCTTTGAAAAACAAATCTGTAATATATGAAGCATCAGCAGTGGTTTTGCATGGCAAGAAATGTGCCATTTTGCTGAATCTGTCCACTACAACAAAAACACTATCATATCCCTTTCTGGTTCTGGGTAAACCCAACACAAAATCCATACTTGTGCTTTCCCATGGTCTGGAAGGAATGGGTAAAGGTTGATATAAACCCACATTAGTTGACCTTCCTTTTGCTTTCTGACATATCACACATGTTTCTACAAATTTTCTAACATCTGATTGTAACTTAGGCCAATAGTAATGTCTTCTAACAAGATCAAGAGTCTTATCCAAACCAAAATGTCTTGCCATAGCTCCACAATGTTTCTCTTTAATGATGTTCAACCTCATAGAACACCTTGGAATACACAACTGTCCACCTTTGAACAACAATGCATCTTGGATCAGAAATTCAGAGAACTCAGTATGATATTTATCTCCAAAAGAAGTACATACCCGATATATCTCTCCAAAATCTTCATCATCATCATACATGGTCTTTAATGAATCAATGCCAACACTTTCCAACTAAATCTGGTTGACTATTAGAGCTCTCCTGCTCAAGGCATCTACTACCTTATTCTTGACTCCTTTCTTATGCTTCAATGTGAAAGTAAAAGCTTGCAAAGTTTCTACCCATTTCATATGCTTATGATTCAATTTTTCCTAGCTGTTTATGAAACTCAAAGCCTGATTATCTATGAATACTATGAATTCTTTTGGCATCAAGTAATGCCTCCATTTCTTGAGTGACTGGACTAGAGCATACATTTCCAAATCATATGATGAATACCTCTTTTTAGCATCATTGAGCTTCTCACTAAAAAATGCAATTGGCCTTCCTTCTTGGCTGTGTACTGCTCCAATGGCCATGTGACTTGCATCACATTCTACCTAAAAGATTTTGTTAAAATCTGGAAGTGCAAGGACTGGCTGTTATGCCACCTTCTTCTTCAATGTTTCAAAGGAATCTTTTACTTCCTTAGTCCAAGTAAATCTGCACTTCTGTCATCCTTTTATAGTATCAAGCATGGGTGCACAAATATGACTAAACCCTCTTATAAATTTTTTGTAGAAGGTTGCTAACCCATGGAAACTTCTGACATCATTCATAGTCCTTGGAGTTTGCCAAGATAATATAGCACTCACCTTCTCCTTATCCATTTGCAGCTTGCCTTGTGAAATGACAAAACCTAAATAGGTGATTTCCTCCTGCATGAACAAACACTTGTCCAAATTTATCATCAGCTGCTCTTCATGTAACCTCTTGAAAACCAAATCTATATGTCTAAGATGTTCTTCCTTTGTATTACTGAAAATCAGAATGTCATCTAGATATACTATGACAAACTTACCCATGAATTCTCTCAAAACCTCATTCATCAATCTCATAAAAGTACTAGGTGCATTAGATAAACCAAAAGGCATAACTTTCCACTCATACAACCCTTCATTGGTTTTGAATGTTATTTTCCATTCATCTCCTAGCCCAATTTTGATCTGATGATAACCACTCTTCAAATCTATTTTTGTAAAATACTTAGCACCTCCCAAACAATCAATTAAATCCTCTATCCTAGGTATTGGAAACCTATATCTAATTGTGATCTTATTAATAGCCCTGGAATCTGTGCAAAGCCTCCAAGTGCCTTCTTTCTTTGGTGCTAGTACAGCTGGTACTGCACATGGGCTTAAACTTTTACCAATAATACCTATGTCTAACAATTCCTTAATTTGTCTTGTTACTTCTGCATTCTATTCTGGAGTTAGCTTATATGCTGCTTTGTTTGGAAGTGTAGATCCTGGGATTAGATCTATGCAATGGTTGATATCCCTTACAGGTGGTAGGGATCTTGGCATTCCATCATAGATGATGCCTTTATACTTATCCAATAGCTCTTAGACAGCTGGGTCTATGGACCTCTGCTTCTTCTCTTTCTTGACTTCTTGCTGCTGTTTTCTATTCACTGTCAGACATGGAATTAGGGCATATGCAACTACACCTTCTACTGCTACTTCTTTCATGAACTATTTTCCTTCCATCAGCATTAACTTCACCTATTTTCCTTTTGATTTCTCCTCCTTCTCTATCTGTGGGATCAATTCTATCACCATACCATCTTTGGTGATTGTATAGGTGTTCCTAACACCATCATGGCGTGCCTTCAAGTCATACTACCATGGTCTTCCAAATAAGAGATGGCAAGCATCCATCTTGGTAATATCAAACAATAACCTGTCTTTATATGCTCCAATCTAAAATTCTACCCAAGCCTACTCTTCTACAACTATTTGCTGACCTTGGGTAAGCCATAAGACCTTATATGGGAATGGGTGAGGTAATCTTCTAAGCTTAAGCTTTGTTACCATTTCATCAAATACAAAATTTTTAGTAGAACCAGAATCAATTAAAATTTTACATGCTTTACCTCCTGCCTTGCATGTAGTTCTGAAAAGAGACTTTCTTTGCAGAGGCTCTTTGTCAGGTACCCTCATGGTAGTCATTATTCTCCTCATCATCAGAGATTCTTCACTCTCTAGATATCCATAATTGTCAGGAGCATTCACACTTTGAAAAGTGTTTGAGCTTGTTGCACTTTGACTATCATGTTCTTGGATCAGATTCATTGTCCTTTCTCTTGTTGAGCTTGTTGCCTTTTCTAGACATCTACTGGCTATATGGCCTTCTTTATTACAATTATAACATTTGATAGATCCTCTACCCTGGGATCTTGCTCTAAAAGCTCTGCTGCCTCTGAAGTTCCCTTCCTGATTGTAACTTCCTCTATGGTTTTGACTGTGATCTCCCTTGATGTTGTCATGACTAGATTCTCCCTGATATCCAAATCCATGTCCTCTACCTCTAAAAGGACCTCTATCACCTCTTTGTTGTTTTCCTCTTCCCCTATTGTTCTGTTCTTGTCTTCTCTTTAACTTTTCTTCCACTTTCAATGCCAACTGAAAACATTTATGAACTGTGTCTAGATTATGCAGATTCAAATCTTCCTGAATGTTGAATCTCAATCCATTAAGGTATCTAGCTATCTTTTCTTCCTCACTCTCTTTTACCTTTGTTTTGACACAAAGCTTCATGAACTCTTCTGTATATGAGCTGACATCTAGCTCCTTCTGCTTCAGGTTTTCCTTCCTCTTATGTAGTTGGATGCTGTAGTCCAACAGAACATAGGCTTCTTTCACTAAAGCCATCATCTTCTTCCACATAGCAACTCTACACTTTCCTTCTTGTACTCTGTCATCTTGGATAAAATTCCACCAAGTTAATGCAGCCTCTTTCATTTTTGATTGGGCTATCTTTACCCTCTAGTGTTCTAGTATCTCTTCTATCTCAAAGAAATTATTTAGGGAGTCTATCCACTCCATCACCGAATTAGGATCCATCTTTCCTGTAAACACTGGCAAATCCAGTTTCACATCCATGGTTCTCCTTTCCATGGATTTGAGGGAATCCAACAAGGGTCTCTAGTCTGTAGGAACATCTACCTCTTTCCACTTAGGGATCTCCTCTTTGTCCCTATCTTCTTCTTTACCAGAACCTACTCTGTCCCTCAACTTTTCCAACTCATCTTTCAATTCCTAATTCTGAACTTTTACAGCTTTGCTTTCTGCAATCTACTTCTTTACCAGAACTGCCAACTCAGCGTTGGTCATCCTTGCCGGAATCTCTGATGTTCCTTCTTCATCTGGCATCTTACTATCTTCTTATCTTCCCAGAAGATACTCCTTCGCTCTGATACCACTTAATGCAGAGCATGCAGCTGGAAATGTTAAATGGAATAGTGGGATTTGATATCCCACACTTCATTGGCAAGAGTTAACAAAATGTCTCACCGATATGTCCTATTGGCCAAACGAAAACCATCGGTATCTCAAACATTGTTCACTCCGATACCCATCTCACCCCGATGTGTGATTCGCTTATATTGCCTATCAGCAAGACCACCTTCTATCGGTCGAACTAGTTTCCTTTACACTGATAACACATTTCATGTCGATACTCACCTTCCTTCACTGAGACTCCAACCAACTCTCTCTGATAGACTAACCCCTCTTCACTTCACACTTGTCGCTGTGACATATACCGTCGGTGATACCAATGAAACTTATGCCGATACCTTTGGTCACTCCAGTGAACCTTCAGACTTCATGCATCGATGTGACTAACACCGTCAGTGGAACATTTCATTCCTCCACCAATAGTATATCTCATGCCAATGTGACGACCATCAACTCGCCATTGGTAAGACTTTCCACATCGGCGAGTCTCAACTTTGCTTGGCCGATACTATGGCTTACGCCGATAGACTCTTCATCGACGATACTTTATATTTGTCACCCCGATTAGCAAAAGTGCCCCCTATCAGCACAATGAAAACTTTTCAACCCGATGGTTCTTCTCATGCCAATCCCTTCACAAACTTGCATTGAAAACCCTGATCTCAACCTGATCCGTTCACTTAGCAATTTCAACACATAATTCTTTCTCCTAAACCCTAGCACATGAGGATGCTAGGTTTATTTACTGCATGCAATATTTTGATCCCAAAAACATGAAATGTAAAAATAGAAAAATGAAAATGCAAACTAAACTACTGTACATGTCCATTCCACCAATTCAGAGAATCAACTGGTGGAATGGATGAATGATTTCATCCCAACCACAAAACAGGAGATACGGTCACACAGATAAGTCGAAATCAGACAGATAACACCAATGGAATCTTCTTTATTTCAATATCAGAGATGCATACAAATATTTGACTTCACAGTCCCACTGCACAACACTGCTCTATCAAATCTCCAAACACAATTTCTCTATGAACTCTAAACTATCAACTCTATCCCTCAACAACCTGAACTAGGGCAAATATATCTACTCCTCATGAGTAGTACAGACTTGATTCCCAGTGGCTGGGAGACTTCCAAGCAGCTGGGAGAGGACAGCTAGCATAACAAACATAACTGTCTACACACAATCCTAGATTGACTTAAAACATAAGAATTGGTCACATGGACCTTATTACATCACAGAGTAAGACATACTATAATTAGACCTAATTTGTATTTTGAAGGGGTGCTCCTGCACCAAGTAGGATGAAAATACAAGAATTTGGTTGAGTCCAATCTATCATGGCATAATATTAAGAACTGCTAAATTTTATAATTCTATTCTTCATTGTGTTTGGCATTGATTTTTGTTTTACAATGTTGTAGAGTTGTGATGCTAAGGTCTAGCAAAGATTCTGTATTTATTGCATGGTAGTTTTATCTTTTGCTTTGTAGATTTTGTGGATAGGTAATAAAGGTGACCTTTCACTTGAATAATGACTTCTTGAATCGGTCTTTAAATTGTCATCATTGGATGTCTAGTCTGAGCCCGATTAATATGTGTATAAGTTCTCTTAAGTGTTTTATAAGTATTGTTGTGAATTATAGTGCCAATTTTCAGTGTATAGGTTTTTTATAACAAAGTGTGACTAAGAGAAATACTTCATGATCTTTTAGCTATGTAGTTTCTTGTTAGCTAAAATGGACTTAATGATAGGAGTGCATTCGTCTTAATAGCCATTATTGCAGGGGTACTATTGTCTTCACTTGCAAGTATTAGTTGTGCCTTAGAAATAGGATAAATCTATGCCTTTTTGAGAGATGAAGCAAATTGCTTTCTGATATCCACAGCTTGGAAATAGTTCCTAGATCTTTTTAGTCATGTGCTTTCCAGCCAAGATTCTGAGTAATATGTAGAAAAGGTAATGGCTAATGTGGAAAAAACTGTTGGACAAAAGATTGTGTTGAAAATGACTTTTAAATTGATATTCACATCTCACTGCGTGTTCCATCATTCAACTCGAGCCAGATGCTATTCTGGCATATGACACCCCTTTTTTGGAGTCCTAGAAGGGAATTTCTTTCCATTTACCTAGTATACAATTTAAATTTTGTAACCCTAGATGGTGACTTCATGACGAAGCTCTGGAGTAAACTGAACCTTAACAATCTAGCAATAGTTAGAGTTCTAACCCACCAATACTCTACTGCTCACAATGAATAGAATTTAGCCTATTCATTTCCCTTGCTAAAAAACTATTAGATTTGAGGTTTTGTACTTTCTTCTACCCTCATATTTGTAACTCGCATGGCATAATTTTGTCTTTCTTGTTTTGGTTTTATGGTTTGACAAAGCATTGATCAGAATTAAAAAAGTAAAATCTAAATGGTACTGGCCATTGTTTTGAAATATGGGCACTAATTTTTTTGCATATTTTATAATTTATATCATTTAACATCTTACAAATTTTTGATTATTATGCAACATAGTTTCAAACTTGTTTAGATTGGTTATATGCAACATAATAGGAATTTAGCTATAGAGTTTGAGTCAATTTTTATTATTCATAATTTTTGAATAGTGTACAAATATTAAATTGATTATTTAGACTCATAAAATATAAATCCATAAAAATGAATACAAATTTTCAAAATTAAATTTTGATAAATTATGTGAGTTGCATATTGATTGTAATGTTTACACTCAGGGCATTGCATGAAAAAGACATGAGAAAAAAGCGTGGCTTGACAAGACTGCAATTTTTCCTACTAGCTTTAACATGTAGCTTAGCTTATTATATAATACCGGGTTATTTGTTTAGTACAGTGTCCACTGTGTCAATTGCTTGCTTAATTTGGAAAGGCTCAGTGGCAGCTCACTAGATTGGATCAAGGTTGAATGGGCTTGGCATTGGATCCTTTGGCTTTGACTGGTCAGTAATTGTATCATCATATTTGGGAAGTCCTCTAGCCACCCCTTGGTTTGCCATAGCCAGTTCACCATGGTGGGTTTCTTCATCATTCTATATGCTATCACTCTAAGTACGTACAGGGGAAATGTTTACAATGCCAAGAAAATTCCAATATATTCATCACGAACCTTTGACATAAATGGGGACAAATACAACATAACAAGGGTACTATAATCCCTTAATAAGCACCATTTTGTGTCCATGCTATAGTTGATTGTGCATTGCTGTTGTATTTTGTTCTTTAATTCTGTTGTCATTTTACTATTGTATTTTCCCAACTAAGCTGCCATATTGTTTGCATAATGTTATCTGCATGAAACATCTTGCAGCATCCATTGGCATCAACATGGATGATAAAAGACCAACTAGTACATCATTAAATCTATCCATCCGATAGGGTAATAGTTTACCCCATGCTTGTCCAACATTGTTGTCTATACCAATGTGGCTATTGTTGGCTCCCTATTGCTATTGTCTCATGTTGTATTTCCAAGTCCCATTGACCTATTTTGGTTACATATGCAATATGGTGTATATTAATAATTATAATAAGAATTGCAATGGTTAACTTACCATATATGATGATAATAACAATAATGTGGCCAGCTTAAGCATAATCATTATTGTTATTAAACTTGTGTCATCTAGGCTCTGAAGATCTGTTATAATTCTAGAACATAAATAATGTTTATAGTTAGAAATGGTTTTTAAATTAGTAAACCCTTTAGAGTTTCTTCTAGATGATATAAGCTTGTTTGATCATTTGACAAATAATGGTATCTTTATAAATGAAGATTGATGGTGGCATTTCTCATTTGGCTTTGAGACATCAATAGAAATTGGAGTGTAGCCCTTTTAGTTGTATAGGATTCTAATGTAGCTATGGACAATTAATACTTGTGCATACATACTTTTGTAGTTACATAAACCAACAGTCATTAATTTTGCATGATATTTTGTTAGATTGATTGCTCCTTGTACATTAGAATTATTATTGTAACACTTCTAACAAAATCAAGGTGTTATTGAAAAACAATTGGATATGGAATCCTTGGATGTATGTCATTTTACTATTGCAAATTGTTGGTCTATTATTTCTAACCTGCATTTAGCTGGCTTATAATATATATTATGTCTTTTGTTAAGTGCTTCTCTCAAATTTGAAAGACAATTGATATAATATAAATGTGTGTTTGCAGCCTCAATTCTTGATAGTGTGAAGATTGAACTCTTGCAATGAATTCATTCATTCCTTATGTCTGCTGCACTGTAAAGCTATCGATTTTGCCTCCAACATTTATGAGAAGCAACCATGAATACCTAACAGAAAGTCCAAACATAAATAATCAACTATTTTCATTTTCAATTTTCACATTCTTGTTTTTCAATGATCTGTTTCTGTTAAATCTAATCCCATCTAGTAGCATTTGGTAGGGACTTAAGCTACTCTACAGCCCTTGTTTTTTTTAGGTTCTTAATTATAAGATAGCATTCTTTGAGATGTAGTTAAAGGATATAACTTCATTTTCTTTTTTATATATATAACTTAAAAATAATTATTGGTTAGTTATATAGATTATTATATTATTTTAAGTGTTAAGGATTGAAGGAGTATTTATAATTGGAAGTAAGGAAACAATTTATTATTTAGATGTATGAATAATTAAGATTAAGGGTACTGACTAAGTTCAATTTGTCTAGGGCACTATCTCAAACTCATCTCTTGTAATGTGAGTTAATGCACTCTACAAGACTTGATTCCTAGTGGGTTCTTTATGAGCTAACAAACTTCACCAGTAAACTAAGGGTCACTTCACTTGTAACATTCATTTTTAGTTTGTGATATCGGCTTATAATTTAACTAATATATTAAAACTAAAATCATGCACTAGAAACTAGTTCCCTCCAAAGTTACAAGGAGCACACTTACATCTTACATAAGACAAAACATAAATGTTGATTGTATCCTGATCTATAAATTATTTCTAACTTCTGGCATGGTACACTAACAGCTTTGTGAAACCCAGAAATCATTGTCTATCACCATTTCAATGCTAAAAGAGGTTCAATGTAGGAAGAGTGCCTAAGCGTCCAATATAATTTGCAATAATGTATGAAAACATGCAAAGACAATTCAACAATACATCCTTCGCATGATCCATACATTTCATCATAGGCAAGAGAAAATCTACACTACAAGATTTTATAAGAGCAACATTTGAAAATAACTCCTAGAGCATTTGTGTTTGCAATGTTTAGAAATCAACCTCTACTAAACATCAAAAGATTAGTCCAAATCATAAAGACGTCATTCATACCCCAACATTGTTTCATACAAATACATATTTTTACAAATCTTCTAACACAATTTACCATATCACTTTTCCTTGTTCTACCTCTATTTGAAAATGAGACCAAGAAAGTTATGATCAATGTTATGTTTTAAAACATATGTTTGGTTGTTTAATGAGATATTTTGTTTTAAATCATATATTTTATCATATCATGCTATGCAATTGCCAATAAACAAACTATTGTTAGGTGGATCATTGATAGGGCTAGCTAGTTTGTGTGTAAACTTCTATACAGTTTATCGATTCTTTTTTATAGAGAACATAGGTAGCTTGTTTAAGAAGCTACCTATTTTATTATAAATAAGGGTTTACCCTTTTTTATGTAATAAACTAATATATTTACATAGATCAACATAACTATTAAGATCAAATTTATTTCAAAATGCCTCTCCCGCTCATTTCTAAAACCCTACCTGAAGATTTGAAGGAGGTTTTTCTACTGCTCTCTAGTAGAAATGTGGCGGTTAGTAGTAGTGGTTCTATTGTACTATTGCCCAGTGGTCGTGGCTTGGCTGATGGTGGCAAGAGTGATTTGGCTGCTGGAGTCAATTTGAATTCAAAGGATGTTTTTTTGCCACTTTCTGGCAGCACTGTGGCTATTGGTAGTGGTGGTTCTGTTGGCGGTAATGTAGATACTGGTAGTAGTGGTGTTGCTACAACATTGCCCGTTGGTGGTGATTTGGATGTAGATGGCGATGGTGTTTTGGCTACATCGCCTAGCTTAGATGGAGTGTTTGGTGGCAAGTCTTTTGCAGGTGTGGTGCATGCTAGTACTGGGAGTGCCTCTCTAGTGGTGAGGATTGTTGTAGACCCAAGTTCCCAGCCTCCTCTTGTGGTGGTTATGGGTAAGGATGTTTTAGTGAATGTGAAGTTTTATTCAGAAGAAGGTTTGATTTGTAAGTTTGAAGGCTCATGGCCTCCACTCTTTGCTTTTAATAAATGGATTCAACTTTTTTAGCTCCCCCATTTAGATGGGAAAGTTGAAATTTACCCCTATGCAAGGGGATACTTTGTGGTAACTTTTGCTTCCATTTTTTATTGAAAATTTGTTGAAGAGTATTCATGGTTTATGGGCAAGTACCCCTTCATGGTGAAGCCACGGTATCCTTCTTTTAAGCCTCTTTATGAATCTTTCCATAACAAACTAGTGTGGATCCACCTCCCAAATCTTCACCTTCATTTCTCGTGTGATTCAAGTTTTTCAGCAATTAGAAACTCTCTGGGCTATTTTTTGATGGTGCATTTAGCTACTTCTTTCACTCATACTAGCTATGCATGAATGTTAGTTGAAATGGATATGTCCAAGCCTCTTCCTGCATAGATTATTTTATAGGTAGTAGATCTTCCTTGGACTCAGTCTCTTGATTTTGAAGGTATTCCCTTTCGATGTCATAGGTTATTTGCTACAAGTCATCTTGCATCAAATTACCCTCGTCTAAAGGTTGTCAGATCTTCTTCTTGGTGGGAGGATGTTGCTCTTGAGTATTTTACTATAGATGTTGAAGACTCTTCATCAGAGTCTCCCAAGTCTTCTTCTAATACTACAAATATTTCATAACCTGCATCTTCATTAGTTCATTGTTATGTGCTTGATCCCTTTTTGCCACTTTCTAGCTTTTGTGTGGCTTATGGTCTCAGTATTAGCTCTGTTGTGCCCTCTTGTGGTGGTTTGGCTATTGATGATGGTGTCACTATTGCTTCTGCTAACATCATTTGTTTTGTTGCTCCACCTAGCTTTGGTGGTTTGGCTAGTGGTGGTGGCAACGAGGTCATCCCACAATAATGGATTACACTTTTTGGCCAAACTTGACATTGAAATCAACATTTTGGACTAAATCTTCACTTTCTAACACCTATAGCCACTAAACTGTTAGGAATTTGAAGATGATGTGAACTATTGATTTGTGAGATTTTGTCTGTAGATTCTAAAAATATATTTTTTTAAAAAAATTAGAGTTAAATTGTAAAAGTTTTTGTGTCTCCTTTGATAACTAGTTTTTAATAGTAAACAACATTTTTTTAAAGTGATGTGTATTCTGTCGTATATAACTTTTTTTCTAAAAATGATAAAATTTTGATTCTTTTGAATTTAGACTAGTAACACTGATATATAGGGCATGCATTTAGTTTCATAATGTTTTGTTGAATATTTTTTTTTAATTAAGTTTTGAAGTCAAACCAATTATAATTTAGACATATGTGTATTCCGTCAAACATAACTTTTTCTGTATGTATCAAAATTCAATTTTTTTTTTGTTGAAACAAGGACATCAATACCTAGGGCATAGATATTTCTCATAATTTTTTTTTCACTAATTTACTAATTTTCCATGTGTGTAGAACAAAGAACTTGATGTTCGGTGAAAAACCTATGTTCAGTAAAACTAAAAAAATATAATAAAATCAAAGTATATCAAAATTATACTTGTTGGAAAGCTCATTTTGAAAACTATGATCATCCAGTTTGGTTTGGCAAGGCGATTTCATATGGACCTTCAACTGGGCTTCAAAAGCCAAAATTTTGAAGAAGAAAAGGGAAGGGAAGGAGGGAAGGTGTCTAGTAAGGGTCTTCGTTCAAAGACCCCTTCTAATGGAAGTAGGTGATATCCTTCATTCAAAGTGTAGTTGCCTTCAAATGAAGGTCCAAACATGGTGCCAACAACCCCATAATGGCCACCTTCTAATGAAGGTCCCTTGCATTAAAACAATAATTAAATTTTTTAACAATCAACCTTCATTCGAAGGTTTAGCTGACTTTTTCTTTTTTAAATGTTTTTTATTTTTTCCACTTGAATATAAATAGGATGTTTTTTTTTTTCATTTTTACAAACCAATCTAACAAGACAAATTCACATTTTTATTCTGCAAGGGAGGAGAAAATCTTTGAGAGAAGAATTTTCAAGTCATATTTTACAAAGAAGGAGATGGGAAACAAAAAGAGAAGACAAAATAAGAGTGCACGAAAGCATTCCATAGAAACTACACAAAGATTAAATGAATAAAGATTGCAATAATATTATATGAAGAAAAGTACACATCTTTTCTTTTCTATTTAATCTAGGTTATTTTATTTATGCTTAAATATATACATGTATTGATGAATCATGTAGTAGGATGTCATTTAATCTAGGTCACTTGATTTATGCTTAAATTTGCTTGTTTTCTTTGCTTGTTTGCTTGTTGTGTTTGTTGTATTTACATATCTTATATTTGTACATCCCTAAGCTAATAACAAAAGTATCCTCTCCCCTTGCCTATCAAATGGATCTTGGGTGTAACATAATTTGTTATTATCTTTAGAGAGGCTTGCCTTAGTGGGAAAAGAGGTACTCACCCTAAGGGAATGATCTCAAGCGGTACTTTCATTCAGTCCACTATATAAAAAGGATTAGGTGAAAGCCAAGTCTAACCAGTATTAGCACTTATCGTATAGTGCTAGTTTGAAATGAAGCATACCTTGCATATATGAGACTCCTCGTAAGATTGGTTAAAGCATTAAGTAGCTTGTTGGATGCTCATAACGTGTTGGTCCCCTAAATCATTACTAGAAACCACTTGTTCTAGAAACTAAAAACATTTTTGCTTGCTGGTGCAGGGGGTCAAACCTCTGAAGCCACCCTATACGTACTATTCATTGTGGAGACAAAAAATCCCTCAGTTCATAAGATCTACAAATCTTCGGTGTAAGATATTTGGTGTGCCCATGGCATGGTGGGGGAGCCATTATCACCAATAGATCTCTTGTTGTCTGCTTTGTCTCTATATATGCAGTAATCCAAGTAGGGACTTAGTAAGTAGTATCCTCTTTCTATCCTAGGTTGTACATGCTTACAAGTGTTTTCAAATTTGTCGAGACTAGTAAAAAATTTTGGGCTAATCTAGGCCCTCATTTAGGCTTTTACTTTGATTTTGTATCAAAGTCATCCAAAACCTTCTAATTGTGTGTTTTTTGTTTATTCTCTTGCCAATTTATACCTATCAAAATCCAATCACTATCACTGAAGCTTTCCTTTGCAAAGACCATCCACACCTTTGAACCATATCCAATCACCTTTGAATGATAGAAACTCACATCTGAGTCATCCTGAATTACCTTTGATCATCCTACAGTCACCTTTGAGTTATCCAAAATCACTTTTGCATCATATCCAGTCACATTTGAGCCATATAAAATCACCTTTGATCAACAGAATCACACATTTGGATTATCTTGAGTCGCCTTTGAGCTACCATGACTTACCAAAATATATCAATACTTAGAACTAAATTATAAGTTCTCTTTAATATGTATTTCCTTGATGTCTGATACATTTTGAGAGCTTATTATTTAAATTAAATATTCTAAATTTTTCTCTTGTAGATATGACTTTTGTCTGTACCTAGGCTCAACATATAGATACTGAAGTTGACCCAAATTAAGCTACTAGAGCAAACGACGGTTAAGAACACATAGCTGATGTTAGCCCAGAGGAGGCCCAAGTGAAAACAATGGATGTTGGAGAGGGGTCAGGATCGCTTCCTTTGACCATGGATGAGCATATGAATCTAGCTAAAGAGGTTAGGAGAAAAAAATCTTATAGAAATTTAGATCATTTACTTGAAATGGATATGGAGAAATTGATACTTTATGCTGGACAACCTAGATGTATTGATAAGATGTCAATGAATAAAACTTCAAAGGAAATAATTGCTCATTTACATAATCTTGATACACTTGAGTGAACCCAATTGTTATCAATTGTACTTCTTAGTAATGAACAAAATGAGCCATTACAATTGTTGGGTGTAGATTCATCATTGAAAAAGGGGAAAGATTCACACCTAGAAAAAGATATTGTTGAAAATGTTAAAGAAGGTTTGGCTTCCATTGGGAAACAATCTCGATCTACGAATAAGTCCATTTCAAGAAGAGTGATGTTGACATCTATTTTAAGTGAAAAAAATTCCAAAAAAAGACATTTGTCTTCAATTTTAACTGAGATTGGTTTCAGTAGAAAGATACTAATACAATATGTGAAAAGGAGAAAATTATTGGATGATAGTACCTTGGAAGGCAATTGGGCAATTATGTGTAGAGTTCCTCGATTTGACAGGATTCAAGATGTTGTTAGGAACTTGATCTCAACCTTTTGGAAAGATAATACTCATGCTTTATCAAATAGTAGAGATGTTATCAAAGATAGAACTAGGCCCAATAGTCATGATCTACATACAAAACATTGGTTAGACACAACACAACATGAGATGTATGTGATGTTTTGTTATTCAAATCCTCATATAAAGATTGGGCAAACAATTTGTTTGAAAGGTTAAGGCCATATTATGTGAAGACAAACAAGGTTTTTGAAACTTGTTGTTGGTATCATATTGAATTTGATCTCTACTATCAGTAGTTTCAAAAGATTAGAGAAGATAGTGATGGTTTTGTAAATGCACCTCCTAAACAAGCAAGTCAGTTCATAGCATCCATCTTATGTGATAAATCATTTGATGATAATGCAACTGGGCAAATAAACTGCATAAAAGGTCTTTGTGAAACATGTGGAAATTTGCCTAAAATGCCTTTGAGAAATGAAGAAATTGACTCAATGAATTTGGTAATTTGCAAGAGTTACAAGTACATAAAGTTTCAAATAAAAAATGGAAAAGAATCCATAAGGTTAGATTATGTAGAAGAGGAGATACCTATTGGAACATTTATGGAAAAATTTTGTAAATTGATACAACCATACATACATCATGATTTTTTTGCTAAGTGGCAAGAACAATAGTTTCAAACATTAATAGATACTTTCCCACCTAGAACAATTTTATTAGTGCTCTTTTGTACATCAAAAAGAGATTCAATCACAATATTACTTTTCAGAGTAGATTACTATTATGGTGCATGTGTGTTATCGGCATGCACAATTGGATTTGGATGGTGTTGATAGTACATTTGAAGCATGAGTCATTAAGAAAGAATATCACTTTCGTATTAGTGATGATAAAGAGCATGACACACATTTTGTAGAACATTGCTTTGAGAAGTTTTTTGAATATTTGGCAAGCAAGTGTGTAAAAATTGAAAGCATATTGTATGGTTAGATGGATGTGCATCACGATTCAAATCATCAAGGCCATTTTATGCACTATGTAGATATCATCAAAATGACAATATACCAAATGTTTGGAGTTTCTTTGAGAGTGGGCATGGAAAGGGTGAACATGATGGTGCAGGAGCTTGCATCAAATGTTCTCTAAGAAAACATCAAATGAATTATGAGGGAGATCATATAAATGATGCACATGATGTTGTTGAATGGTGTAAGACACACTTTGCATCAAATGAGGTCAGCACATCTTCAAGAACAAACCGATACATTCCACATAGAGTGTTTTGGGAGATATCAGGTATGTATTGTTTGAAAATTTAATACTTTAAATATATATTCATATATGATATGTGTACATGAGTTTATTTATTTTTGTTTGAATTTAATTATTTCTTTTTATTCATAATGTACAATATAATCAATTTGTAGGTGTGGATAGAAGATCAATGCATGGATGCAAGAGGGTAGAGAAAACAAGATCTTTACATTGTGTCATCAGTATAGATAGCCAAACATGGACGTTCCACACTAGGGATTACTTGTGTTTTTGTTATGAGTGCATGTTGGGAGATTGTGAGAATTTTAAGAACCAACAACATGGATATGTTAGTGAATGGAAAAATGTTCCACTAGTTGATGAAAGCTATGAAGACATTCCTTTGATTTTAATTGAGTATAACCATATTTCAAGATTGATTAAAAAAGGTATGTGTACATATATATAAATTTTATATAAGGTATCTCTAAATTATTTAAATTACAAATTTTCCATGTAAATTTGGTGTAGAGATGTTTTTGCAATCATAGCAGAGGCTGGAAATATAGAAGATGTTAGTTATTATTTATTTCATTGCACAGATTGAGAGGCAAAAGCTAATAAAGCTAGAAATAAGTGATGAAATGTTGTTTCCCACATGTTTAACTTTATTTAATATATTTTTAAATAATTTTGAATTTGTTACATATGTACATGTCATGTAGTACCTTGAGTGATTTAAACATTCGATTTATATTAAATTTTATAATTTACATAGTTATGTCTTATCGAGCAATGAAAATACTATAAATGAACTATGTAGGTTACATTTACCTTGAAAATGTTATGTCTTACTGTGGAATGTTGTTTCCCATAGGTTCAGTTGTAGTGCAAGGGACATATCTCAAACAAGTCAAGATTGTTCAACATGGGATTCACTTTATTGATTATCAACCTGAGAATAAGGTATATCAATATAGCCACCTAGTAATTGCTACTAGCATATCTCTTCATTTAATTCAACATGCACGTGAACATCATAAGTGGAGACTAGATAGTGATGATCATCAAAGAATATTAGATGTGATTGAAGAGAGAGCTAAACCACTTGATGTGGTATGAAAAATATGGATGAAGAACTTACAATTTTTATTTTGAAGACCTCAATTCACTATCTAGATCTATGTGAACATGTATTAAAGTTGTTTTAAAATTTATGCAAGTTAAATTAAAAATTATTTCATTGAACAAATTTTAATTTCAACATGTGGTATTTAACAAATGAACTCTCTCTATATATAGTCTTATATATACAGTCTTAAATTAATAGTTCTTTCGTTGAACAAATTTTAATTTCAACATGTGGTTTTTAACAATGAAATTACAAAGATGAAAGACAATAGGAACTCATGTAGAGAATGCCCTAGATTCTTATCCAAGCATGTGATATGATAATTTTTGAATGCTTTGATTTAATTCTATGTGCCCTTTGAACATGCTCTCTAAGTGTTAGGTGCTAAATGTGTTCAAATAAACTAGAGTGAAAGTCCTTAAATATAATTACTTGAGGTGAAAAAAGAAACATTTCATGCATTTCAAGTTGATGCATAATGGTTAGCTAGGATGGTTAGGTTGGCCCTAAATTTGAAACTATATAAATTACAACCATAGAAAATGTACACAAGACCTAGACTCAAGGATGTATGTTGATCTAGACAGAAGGGGATAGACTCAACATTAGGCTACATGTAGTAATTAGCCAATTAATAGGAGTCATTAGCTACTTGTACTTATGGATCTAAAAGGCCAATGAGGGTGGTCATAAAGGCCATTGACATGATAATTAAAGGGAAACAATAACATATAATAGTTCTTTAGAAAACCATACCCTATAATTGTAACAATCACAAGCTCTCAAGATATTTATAATAAGTTATTTTCTAGGTTACATATAATTGAAATTATTCAATATTCATAATCCTATGAATATGTTTTAGATACATGGGCACACAAAATATTTGATAAATACTATGTTTATGAAACTAAACTATGTAGATTGACAAAGATTAAGACTATACTACACTACTACTTGAGGACATACGAATATGATTTATTAAAAGGATTTGATCATTCATCATCAAACATTGGTGTCTATCCAATGGGAAACAAAGTCCAAATGATGTAGGAGCATCTCTAGACTTGAATAATCATGTTACACGAAAAGTATTTTCTTCTAAGATTTGTTAGTTTTGTAGCTACTCTAGGTGTTGTCTATTTGTGCTTTTAATAAAGTGTAACAAGTTATTAGGACCACATTCTTCTACATATGTTATTTATTATAGATTTAATCTTACTATCTTTACTGGATAGAAACATTTAACATGTAGTAGCTGTTGATGTATAAATTTGTGGGTCTAATCTAACAACAACATGGGAAACTCTGAAAATGTGGGGGCTTCTCAGAGTAACCTCCAGATTTAAGGGAAGCTAGCTCTTCCTTTTCATGGGGATTTTGGAAAAGGGAAAGAGAAAAAGATTGTAGAAATAAATGCCTAATTCTATGGCAATGCGCTAGATTAAAACCAACCCAATTGCACAGTATCAAATCCTAATAGATCTAACTCAAAAACCAAAGAGCTAGCAACATGATTGTTTACCCAGTTTAATAAACATATTCAACAAAGGCAAAGAAATAGAATTTAAGAAGCAAGAAAATAGAGATGGATTCAATATGCACAAAGTAGTATTTCTCATTAACTGAGTGATAACAAATTACAAAGGCAAGATTGATGCACACAAAATAAAATGCTATAACTCTCATTTGAAGCTTCTGCTGAGGCAAAAAAACATATCTCTATCTACTGCTAAATAACTCTCCGATATATGGAACTATATGGGACTCCATGGAACTAGCCTTCTCTATCTCAGATCTGCATTGATAAGCCAAAAAGACAAGGAAAAAATATCTTGCAACTGCCCAAAAAATAACTGCAACTGAAAAACCCACCAAACCTGGCACAAAATCCGGCTCTGATATCTGATTCTGGTAATTGAACTAAGTCTTCCATGGCTGAAAAATATCTTCCTCCATCTTCGGCCTGTGTAAAAAAAATACTTCTTGCCCTTATCCTTCCTTCCACAGCTACCATAAAAATGAAGAGGATGTGTGAAACTTAGCATTGCATCTCTTTTATTATCTCCCGTGAGGGGTCAAATGAGTCTTATAATAATAAAGCACTCAGCTTTATGTTACTTCGGGACCCACCACTAATTCATTATAAGAAAAGACTCTTATATTATTTATTAAACTGATTTAAACTCCTCATGAGCTGCAAGAAGAGATCCTAATTACTAAACAAAAATAAGCCTTTATGAGGGCGGCCCCACTAGATGAGATTCAACATTATCACTTAAAATGATTTTAGCTTCCTCGATGACCTCTCATGACTCATTAGCATTTTATGAATTTTATAAAAATGAAATAGATCTCATTTCTTTGCTTTCCGCCAGCTCCACGTGGTGATGTGGTGCTTGTTTTGGGAAAGGAATTCCTTTGTGCCCCTCAAACTCCCACAAGAGAGACAAGTGGCAGCCTCGAATGCCTTCTTTCAAATTGCTTCCTTTTCCTGACACATGGCAACATCCACTTGCATCCCAAACAAGCTCGTCAGAACCGTTGATCTCCTCTGCATCTAATGGTGACTTTATTGTTGCGTTTTGAAAACCCTATTTCTTACCTGCATGCTTCTTTGCTCTATGGAATGGCATTCATTAATGGCTGAGACTCCATTTTAGAGAGAACCTTCTTATATGGCCAAGCTTCCTTTGTATGGTTGCATTTTCATTTGTATGTTGGCTACGAGCTATTCACCATATAGGTCGATCCCCATTAATCATGGCTGTTGTGTCTAATGGCATTGTGATCTTCATCTAGTATCTTGAATATGGGCTTTAGAGCCTTCTTCCTCTAGGCTGAGCCTCAATTTTTAATGCTTCATGAATTTTGAATGCAACGTATCTTTTTTTTAAGATAGTGCCACTTTCCTTTTGATGACTACACCCCAAATACTTATGGGCCACACTTTGCATTAGAGCACCATGGCTTTCAATGAAAATAACAATGCATTGCATTGGTGGCAACTTGCACCATATTTTAGCAATGGTTTATATTGAAATGACTACACCATCCTTTAACTGTGTGAGTTTCAAAACTATTGTGCCTTGAATGGATTGTGCCTTGAATGGATAGTGTCTTCGATACTTGTTCCTTCTAATTTAGCAACTGTACTAAAGTAGATGACTTTGAGTTTTGATATGGTTTGCATTTTGATAGAATGATGCTCTTTCTTTCTTGATAATGCTGATGTTGGATGGTAAACTCCATTCTTCTTGTGTGATTTGTGTGGGGCCACCTTTGATTTTAATGTTTAAACCTTCATACCTATGCCCGCCATGTTCGTGATGCATTACCCTTGCTTATTGCAAATGCCTCATGTTCTTTATATAGGATTGAGCCTCATTTGATAGTGCTCTGATGGTCGATGCTCGTATTCTAGTGATATCTTTGTATGTAATGGCTCTACACTTTCTCCTATGGAGCTTGAACACACTTTCATTCCTTATATTGGCTTTGTTTTGTATTGTTGATGTTTGGCTTCATCTACTTAGATCTATAAGTTGCACCATATTGATATAGTAGCATCAGGGACTTCATAGATCACACCTTTCCTTAAAATACCACACAATGATCTTTCCTAAGCATTGGCTTTTGAAAGCATCCTCCATCTGCTCTTGGTTTTCCTATGTCTAAGCGCTTACATATGACTAGTAGTGCCTTTAGTCTGAATGGTAGCATCACAATTATATTTGCTAAGTGCCATCCTCCTGACTAATTGCACCTTTCTTGTTGTGAACCATCTTCTTAACTTGGCTAAATACATGTATGTTTGTCGTGGTAGTGTGACTATTTTGGGAGGCAACATTTAACCTTTGATGGTTGAGCCTCATGTATGGCAACATGCGCTCACATTGAAACCTCTGACCACATCGTGTTTTTATCTTGTAGAGTCTTGATAGTTTCAAAATAGGCTCCTTGGATTTCCTATAGCTGGTTCGCCATCATTGTAGATACGCCTTATCTTGGAAGCTGATCGTGGCCCATGCTTTGAATGGATGTTGTACTTCTACTTTCTTATTCAAGCCAAGACTTGCTTTGACATGTTTGAGCAGTAACTTGACATAGAGCTTTCTAGCACTCTTTGATCATTATTTACAATATGCCATGCTATGACATTGTTGTACCATAATTAGAAGAAAGCATGCCTTCATTCTTTGAAATAAGATGTGTTCAAAAGGTAGTAGTCTATTCGGAAGGGTGCTTGATATTTCATATTACAAGTTGCACCATATTTTATGAGGCCGCCATTGTTTGTATCTTTGATAAACCCTAAGACTCATGCCTTTGGCTCAAGAGGATATTCTCTTCCTTTATAACTGAGCCTCTATGGACTGAGCCACATGCCATACGATGTATGCCTCTCTACATTGATGAATTGGGGTTTCATCTTTTGAGTACTAAAAATTGGCTGGCTATTATGTCTTTGATGGATCTTCACCTAGTCTTCATGAAACTTATTGTCCATTGAAACTAATACCCTAAGAATAAGAATTCCTTGAATCTTCTAAACTATAATTAGAAATTTTAAAAAATGTGTGTAGAAAATGCACAACAATAGCCTTATTACAACACAGTTTGAGAGTCATTTATATTCTTTTTATGTTTCATGAAGATGTTATTATCACATCTATGATCTCTACTTTGAGTATAAGAAGCATTGATTAGGGTAAATTAGTATGTTATGCTTAACCTTCATGTTATTGTAATAATAGAAATTGCATACTCCACATTCCATTTTAATTTCAATAAAGGAGAAAAGTGCAAGGTAGGTAATTTCCACCATAAAAAATTAAAGTTTAAATATTTTATACCACATCATAAGATAATTTTTTTAAGGATTAGAATGGAATGTAGTAGGACATTTAGGAAGCTCTCCCCAACAAGAGTATCATGTCTATATATACAAATTTTACAAGTATATCAAACATATTTTGCAAAGAGGTTAGGTGAAGAAACCTTGAGGTAAATATGTTCTTCTATTTTACAACTTGACTATTAATATTGTGATATAGTATGATAAAAAAATTGATGACTTAAACTTAAAGTGACAATCAAATTCAAATTAAATATCACATATGTGTGTGTGTGTGTGTGGTCAAAAACTGTATTGACTGCATACTCTAGTCTAAAAAGGTAACAACATACTTACTTACATGTAGTGTGTTTTAACATGTGCAAATGTAGATAGAAATGTCTACAAACATGTAGAAATGTCCAAAAACACATGTAGATAGAAATGTAGATGAAAACTTGTAGATCTAGAGAAATATCTGAAAACATGTAGATAGAAATGTTTGAAAACAAATATCTAGAGAAATATCTGGGGAAACATGTCTAGGTAGTGCTGGTAGCCTAGTCATCATGTCGGCTATGAGTTGAGAAACCCTCTGAGTGAGCATTCTCCACTAATGGATGTGCTGAGCCCCAGAGATAGTACACCACATGTACATTAAAGTGTACATTATGTTAAATTAGTTTAATGTTAAATATATATGTACATGCACATAGAAATTATATGCAAACATGTAAGTACATGATTTGATAATTTAAAACTCACATGTCCACTAACATTACTGGCATTATCTGAATCATGCCTGTGTACACAGTCCATCCCCAGACTAGGTGTAACATGAGCTAACCCCTATAATATATATATAGACACACACATATTAGGACTCTATCTGGCAAAGTAATTTTACTTAATTTAATTTGAGTTCTTTTAAACCATGCATGTGTTCACATACACATGTACATACCTATGTATCAAGTGGTGCAGGATCCACTGCAATGATTGTATTTGATGCCTCCTTGGCTAGCTCTAGTAATGATGAGTGAAGTGGACTATGCAGGAGAGTTCACATCAAAGAGACTGAATGTAGAAGCATATCCACATAACCTGACAATCTCATCTACAACTACAACTCCTCAAGTGAATCTAGGGAGGGCTAGGATGTCTGATTCTCAACACTCATAGGAGGGGTAGGTGTATCTACCTCTATAGCAGCTGAATGATCTGTGGGTGGATCAGGATGTGGAGTACTACCAGGGTGATGAGAAGATCACATAGCCTGACTGGTTGTGACCTAGGCTATGAATGGAAAGCTCTACCCACATGTCCTCTAACCTCATGTAAAGGGATACAAAGCTCTGATGCAATGAAAGCATATGACTCCAATAGGTCCTCAAACAAATGACTCACTATAGTTTGAAGCATATGGTCTCCTATAAGACCATGTATGTCTATGAGTGAAGGGACACCCATAATAGAATAAGGACCAATAGCATGATCTGATGGTCAGGATCATCCAGGATGACTCATCAAATATCTTCCCACATGATCAAAAGATATAATAGATGTGGTAGCTAGAATATCACCAACACTGTCGATTGTTTCCCTTTTAGAAGCAATGACAACCTAATCAACAATAGCAGCTAGGGCTGGGGAGATAGCAGGCATCCTCTCCCCAACCAAGGCTCTATAAGCTAGATCATGTCGATCTGCTCGATGATAGGTATCTCTATTAGTAACCCTGCCTTGTCCCTGACCAAAATATGCTGGAAAATCCATGTAGTTAACCTTGAGGCCCATATGAACCTCTCCATACAACCAAGTGCAAAATATAAAGGAATTTGGTCATTATTGGGATAATGACCATGAGCAGTAAGAAAATGTGAATATGTCAATAGGGCCATAAGAGGGTCTACACATCTAGTCACTTGGTAGCCCTTCACACTAGGCCTACCAACATAATATGGAAAACATTGGGATTTGATGGTCTCTTTCGAGACACTAAGCTAAACAGAAGCAAGAGAAACATCACCAATCACCTCTTGTCACATTTGGGAAAGAATAGTAGCAAGAGTATCACCCAAATAAGCATGGGTATCTCCTAGACTCTACCTAATGCACTGCAAACTATATAAAATTGATTGACAGGTGTCCCAATAAACCCCTATTATGTTGGGGTCAGAAAGAACACCTCTCAATCTCTGTATCTCATTATCTGTATGAGTAAATATAGAAGGTCCAGGAGGTGGTGGTGAATGTACCATGATATCTTGACCTAAATTGTGCACAAAAATAAATTACTTATTCCAATGTATGTGTGCATCTAGTATGTATCTAAATTAATTTTTAAATTTAACATCCAAGATCACATGTTCTAGTTCACTTGAAAATATTTCAATACATGTTTGAAACAAGTGATAACATGAAAAGTAAGTGCAATAACTTAATGGACACATCACCCCTCTTTCCATGTCACCTTTTTATCCTTTTAGTCAAATTATTTAAATGAGATCACATGTCTTAAATCTAGTGTAATGAGTTCACCTTGTAGCTCCTGAAATCTCACTTTCCAAATCTTTTCACGATTGGGAATCACCACCCTTCAGTGGGAAACTTTCTCCTTCATTTGTCCTAAGAAATTGAGCTTCAGGACTTCTCCTCACCCTTGGATGTAGGGGAGAGGTGTCATCCACATCCTCCAATCACACTCAATTTTTCACAACAACCTCATTTGATCATGACAAATAGGGCATGAACTATGTTTCTAGCCCAAATCCCCTCCAAAAAGTCATCAAAAAGCCTTCCAATCTCAATTTTTATATAACTTCAACAATAAACTTTCACATTGAGAGAAAATTTTGAGTAATAGTTTCTAAATAAGTTCAAGGCTAGGATGTTAGTGACTAGAGCATTTTTAGAGTGAGTTATCTTTTATTTGAGCTCTTGAAAGAGTTTTTGGAGCCCTATGTATTTAGTCCATATAGTTGAATCAATTAATTGAAGTATCTATTTTTTGTGTTTTTGCACTAGCTAGCTTAGGTTTCATGTTACAATAGTTTTATTTTCATTCCATTTTATCTTCTAATATGCATACTATCACTTCTTGTCCATTTCCATCAATCCTTGAATATGGACATTTTGTCATCTTTTTTGTAATGTCCACCCATGTGATAACTCTTGCCTTGTCCAATGTATTATGAGATATGTGAGAGGTTTTACTACTTCTTTAGAGAAATTCATATCTCTCACTAAGATCTTAAGATTCATTATAATGATCAAAGATGTGTATAGTTTTATGAACATCTATCTAGACACAATCCAACATAAATTTGCATTCTTAAAAGATCATAACTTGAATTATGAATTTTCTTTCAATTTTTTTGTTAAAATACATTTTTCTTGCAACCCCATTAACCTATTTTGGTTACTACAAGTGAACATTATTAAATATAAATTTCAAAATTTTCATACACATTGTATAGTAATCTAGAGTAGATATTTTTTTAATTTCCTATCAGATGATTAAAGTCCTAATATATAAGATAGCCTTAAAAGGCATTGAACTTGAAGTCAACCTTTTATCCTTAAAGCATATGTTAGGCACGTGCACATAATACTACATTTGATAAAGGATACCTTGATCATAAGTTCTCTATTTTATTGTTGAATATAAAGTTACATAAAGAAATTTAAATATAATTTTTAAATGCTTTAGATAAATAATCTAGGCTAATAAATAAATGCACCTTGAATTAAACACAATTAACCTAGATTAAATCAAAGATGGGTTGATAAAATCTTTTCATATAACAACCTAAAAGTGCAATTATAGTAGAAATATATCTCTTCTAAAAGCATTGCAATTTCCCATGCAATGTAACAAAGATTGCATTAGTTTCACAACAAAATAAAATAAAATGAGCAAACTTTATTTCAATAGATTAAACAAATCTAAACCTTTAGCTAGCATGACATATGGATCATGCAATATGTAAGTGACTTTTTTATTGACATGTTCCAGGTAGATTTAATTTTTTTCTTTCCAACTTAATTGCTTTTCTTTCCCTTACTTTTAAAAACTAAAAATTCCCTAAATCACCTAGAAATAATATACAATGTAAGCATGAAGATCGGTGAAGCCAAACATGTTCCTAAAGTGAGGGGGAAATAGAATATGAAATAGCATAAGTACCAATGAAGCTAAACATTCTACCCAAGTTCAAGGGAAGAGTAAGCAAGGGACATAATCTACAATCTAGATCTAATGGTAATAACACTAAAATGGTAATAATGACATCAATGATATGGTAAATTTACAAACTTAGATTTTTACTTTGATTCTTTTTGTGTTAGCACATGTATCCATTAGATCATCTTCTTTTTTCATGAAAAATATTACAACTTATCCTCAAGTTGTTTTTCTTTGCATGTTCTTCTTTTCTTGTCTTTTCAATTATGTGTTTCTTAAAAATGATACACCTTCACATGTTAGGTGTAAATACATGATAAAATAGTGTAATGTCTTCTTATCTATGTTTGTTTTATTGCTTGTTGTTATCCTAGAATGATACTCTTCGGATGGAACGCAACATTTTTTTTGGTTTCCATTTTTTATTGCTTTTCTTGAAACTCAATGACACTTGGTTCCTTTTGATCTTTCTCTAGGACATGCTCATTTTGTTATTTCTTCAATGTGTTCTTCTTTTGGTTCCTCTTTGGTTGGATAGAATGCTTCTTTCTTAATTTTGTTTTGGTTTCTTTTTAACTCATCAAAGTGGATCATATAAATCATGAATTGTATCATCTCTCTCATAAGGCACATCACAAGGAGGTTTAACAAATGTGTCCACTATAACTTGTGACTAACAAATCTGATATTGGGTTCTAATGAGTTGTTTAAATTTTGATTAAACTTTCCTTCATGTATAAACTTAACACATTGATGTAAAATATATGGCACAACTTTGTCAAACCCTAGTTTGCCAAATTAGGGTTTGACAAACCCTAGTTTCAAAAGAATACAAAGTGACTAGTTCATATGATATTGGGTTCTAATGAGCTGTTTAAATTTTGATTGAACTTTTCCTTCATGTATAAACTTAACACATTGATGTAAAATATATGGTACAACTTTACATTGTTCAATCTCAGGTTTACCAAGTAAATGTAGTAAATTCATCCTTTGAAACTTTGTATTTATGACAAGGCTATATATACTAAGCCTATCGATGCATTTAGGATCTTTTGGCAAACTTTGTGTTGTTGATAGGTCAATTTTGTGTTACTCTATAATTTAGTTATTTTCAATATATGAATGGAAGCTTGAGGAGTTGATTTTTGAAGTCGTAAACTTTGTGTTATGGTGGATGAATCTGTATTCTTCTTAGGCATCCTTTTAAATTTTCTTTTTTTAAATAATTATCTATTAATTTTCCTTAATCAGAATTGTTCCTTCCTTGACATTTGTCTCTGTTCCGGAGACTTTATGTAGAAAGATGGGTGTGTTAGAACTGCAGCCTAGAATAGAACTAATGTTGTTGATCTTTGATACTGCATAAGCTATAAATTCACGAAGTAGATTAGACATTACAATATAGCATTTGATATTTTTGCTAGCCACATTATGATTTTTCAAAAAATTACCAGCACAATTGCCAAATACTTTATTTTACATTTTTGAACATCTATATAATTCACCAGCTAATTTATTTTATTTTTTGGAATACAACTATAATTCTCCAAGGAAGTTAATTATTTTTTACAAATCTATATACAATTCACTAGCAAAAAAGCCAACGTCGACAAATTTTAAAAAAATCGGCAATGAACTTTTTTTTTCAGAAATAGGCATAGATTTGCCAACATCTTTTTGGCCTCAGGATAGGATTCACCAGGATTTTATAGGTTTTTTGGGGGGGGGTCCTTAAAGTTATCCCTGACTATAAATAAACAAAATTAATATTGCTAGTTCATTATGTTCATATCAAAGTATGATTTATATACTTAGTTGTTTGGTTTCTTGGTTATAACATACCACACCTTGACACATAGTTAAAGCACATAACTTCACTTTGTTTGTTCATTTGTTTATTTGTTTGTTTGTTTGTTTTTTGTTATAAGTGGTGAATAATTTATTGGTTAGAGTATTGATTTTTTTTATTAAGGGTTAAGGGGTATTTATGGTTGGAAACTTGACGAAACAAATTATTATTTAGGTACATAAATAATTTAGATTTAGAGTATCAACTCAATCAAATTTGTCTTGGGCATGATCTCAATTTCATCCCTTGTGATGTTGACCCAATACAATCTACAAGACTCTATCCATACTGGAGTCTTTATGACCTAAGCAACTTCCCCATACTTGTAACATTCATTTTTAATTTCTCATAATTTAACTAATATATTAAAAACAAAATTGTGCACCATAAGTGAGCTCCCTCCAAAGATGCAAGGAGCACACTTACATCTTACATAAGACAAAACATAAATCTTGATTGCATCATCTTAATATATTCTTTCTAACTTTAGGTGTGGTGTACTAACCACCCGGTGGACCCCACAATTCATCATATATCACCATTTCAACATTGATAAAGGTTTGATGTAGGAAGAGTGACAAATCAGCAAATATATAAACAAAAAATTATGAAAGCATGCAAAGGCACTTTGACATGCATCTTTCACAAGACCCATATATTTCATCATAGAAGGAAGACAATGTACTCTATAAGATCCTATAAGAGCAACATTTGAAAGTAATTTGTAGAGCATTTCGTAATCTACTAAACATTAGAAAATCAATCCAAAGCATAAAAAGGTCATCAATACCCCCACATTGTTGTAGATAGGTATATATATACATCTCCAAATATAATATTATATCTATTTTCCTAGTTTTACCTCTAGTTACAAATTATACCAAGAAAGCCATGGTCAATGTTATGTTCTTAAACACAAAATTTTTGGTTGTTTAATGTAAATAAGCTAGAGTTTGATTTAAATTGTTAATGTTGTCATATCTTGTTTTTGATAAGTTCAGTTGGAAACCAGGGTCCAAATCCCTTTAAAAAAATAGCCCCAAGGGCATCAAGCCTTTAACATGCTAGAAATAGTAGAGTAACAACATAGAAACAATAGAACAAAACCCTATGAAATGATAGAGAAAACATAAAATAGGAGAAACAAGAGACTAAGGGTTGTCAGTCACCCCAAACTTGGCCAAGAACTCCACCATCTCCTTGTAGTCGCCTAAGTTGTCAATGCCCACTTGTTTAACCTTGTCATCCAGATCCTTCATCGCGAAGAAGATGGAAGCCGCCCTGTGTGAAGCTTTAGCCGTGAATTCTGCCATGACCTTCCATTTGTCTTGCATAGAGTCCATTCTTTTCTGAAGGTTCTGAATATCCTCCTCATGTTTAACACATAGAGCACATTTCCCCTTACTAGCTTGATGAATAGCCTCCCCCACATCTTTCTTACCAACGCTGTTGTCATATCTTGTTATGTAAGTGCTAGTAAACACATTAGTGTTAGGTAGATCATTGCTAGGGGTAGCTAGTTTGTGTGTAAACTTCTATAAGGTTGAGTGATCCTTTTTTATGTAGTGTGTAGGGACCTTGTCTAAGAAGATCATATTTTATTATTGATAAAGATTTACCCTTCTTTACATAATAAACTAATACAATTAAATAGATCAACATAATTATATAAATATTGAATTTCTAAACAAATCACATGCAACTAAATGTAGAAATATATTAAACAACAAAATAATTTACAAAGATGGAAAGTACCTACTTACCTAAGATGGAATGTAACTACTAAGCCAAGTGTAAAACAAAAGCATTCACATGATGATATGACTCTTTGTATTGAAAGTATGTTTAATAGTGATAAGCAATATATCTTTTAGGGATTTCCCTTACTATATATTTAATAAGTAAGAAACCACAATTAACCAATGTCTAACTCATTACTTAACTCTTCATATACATATACCGTAGATGGACAAGACATTACTTGAACAATAACTAAAACTAAAGGCTATGATAAATGCTAATATAAGAAATATTAAATATTAAGTAGAAGTAAATTTCTTCATACATCAAAACTAAAATAAAACAAGTTAAGTAAATTATTTTATTTGTTTTAAGAACTCAAACATTTACAATTAAAAAATAATAGTAACCATACAAAATCATATATCATTATAAATCTTAAATGTCATAGAAAAAAGATTTTTAACAAATCTTTAACAAAGAATTACAAAGAATAAGCATTCCAAAAAATAATATATAATTTATTTATTTTCTATATAACTATTTAAAATTAATCTTAAAAGTTTTGTTTAAGTAATCAAATCTACACTTAAAAAAAGAGTTTCTAATCAATATAATCCTAACCCCATGTCCCCATGTAAATGCTTTAATGGATTTATAGTTTATCATAGTGGAACCACTAGATTTTAAGGATTGAAAATAAACTTGAAAAAAGGGGCTGAAATTATGCAATGCAAAATATGTCATGTGACTATATATATTTCCTTATTTTTTTCATTTTCTTTTAAATCTTATCCTCTAAATTTTCTATATTAATAAATAATCATTTATTGATAATTTATTTTTGTTTTTTTTAATATAATAAAAAACTAAAGTTTAAATAAATACTAGAAAAATAAAATATTGATAGCTCCCCAAATTGCTAACCAAAATAAACTAAAATAAATAAACTAAAATAACTGCATGGGCCTGCCTAAACTATATTATAAGTATAGTGGAAAACAAAAACCAAATGATGAACAAGCTCTAGTGAAAGATATAAAGGGAGCAACAAAGATTTGAACGCATATAAAGTTTTCTCTAGACATTGCCACACTTAAATTAATCAAAACAACGCTATTGAAACTCTTGTACGGGACGGTGTACATGCACTCCAAGCTCTCGGGAATGTATATACACCTTACTCTCTCCAGTTATTTGAGCTCCTTCAGGGAAAATTTAAAGAACCAAAACAACAGCGCTGAAAGTTCTTGTGAACAAAACCCTCCAGGCACCAAAAATTTCATCATTGTCTGTAAGTCAATCTTTAAAGATTGTGCATAACAACATCTGAGGTCATCAATTTCAGTCCACATATTATTTCCAGGTAAAGCAAGGTATCCAATGCCATGATCCTGAAAAAAGAGTAATGCAGGTACATCCAACAGCGTTATGACAATAACACCATCATTCAGAATTCTTTCCAGTATCTTGATGTACCGGCATTGTTAAAGTGATTCCCAATCAGTCATTGTTGATGTACCCGCATTATTAATGGCAATAACACTATCTTAAAGTGATTCCCAACCGCTCCTGTTTTATTTGCCAGAATTGGGGGGATCGTCTATGGATCTCGTCAATTGCACTGTGCCTTCCACTTTAAAAAAGTTTGGCTTTTGTCCTGCCGTTATTCAACCTACAGTATACTCTATTATCGATAGCAACATAATTTCAATTCATATGCGGAGTGTGTTCTTATTTACGTACGTATGTCTCCTCCACTTTCACTTGCTGGTTATCAGTAGTAATGGCCAATCCCTCTCCTTTTGCCCTTGCCTTTTTTTCACTCTGTTTGCATTGTGTAAAACTGTGTCTGAGAAGATAAGAAAGCCCTATATTGAAAAGATGTTTAATTAATATACATAATAAAAAAATAACTAGTGTGTATACATAAAATAAACAAAATTTAAAATTAATATATCCATTTAAATAAATATATGTAAAACACATCAATAGATATCATTCTTAAGGTACTTATGTTATTGAAAAATAGTCACTTCAACAAGAATCTTTCTAATATCTTCTACATACATTTATTTAAGATAGGTATGGTAGTTTCTAAATTACATATTATGATAATTTAGTTTAGTGTTTTTAAAATTTTATATTATAGTTTACTAATTTTTAAATTAGTATTTCTTACTTAATGTCTAGAAAATTAAAGTTTCAAGAACCTAAACATTTTATATATAAATAAATAATTACAAAGAAATTTTAATATAAATGTTACGAATATGAATTTTATAAAAGTAATTTGTGTACATTAGATCTATGTATTTTTTTTTTTAATGAATAACCATCTATATTATTAAAGGAAAAGTAATATTACACATATTCACAAAAAAGTGGGTGGAAGAAGTAGCACCATTACACATGTTCACAAAAAAATGTGGGTGGAAGAAGTCACATCCCTAAGTCATACAGGGCAACAACATAGAAATTACAAAACAACAACAACAAAATAAAGGCCACTGGGTGGCAAGAACTATGCCACTAGATGGAGGAGGATGATCAAAATCATCTTGCTCCATACATCAGGGAAATCTAATATCTATGTAAATTTTGATTTACAATTATAAGAAATATTATTACTAAATAAAAATAAATTTCTTCCTACATTAAAATTAAAATAAAACTATTAAATGAAATTATAATATTTATTTTAAGAATTTAGAAAATTACAATTAGAAAGTTTAATAGTAAATTTGCAAAATCATACATCATTATAATAAAATATCAAATACATATTAAATACCATAGTGTAACAAAATAAAATGAAATCATATATGTTTAAATAGTATATATTTTTATACCTAAATATAACTAGCCAATAGATTTTATATGTAAATTTTTACTTTCGTGGATGGTCGTCCCGTAGGCATATTAGAAATTACAGGGAGAACTTACAAATTCAATCATAGCAAATATTTCTTGGCTAACGGGCACCCATCAAACCGATAGCATATTATCATAGCGTTCAAGATTGCAATGGAAGAAATTATGTAAGGAGTGGCATATTTCATGTCGGGAGCCTGAGATACTGCACCACCTTTTACAAAGCTTACTAGAACCTTATCTATAAAGTTAGTGGAGGACAACCTTATATTCCTAAGGTGTTATCCTATTTCCTCCCAAAAATCTATGAACTCGATAATGATGAGTCAAAGAGACTCGCCATTCCACGTGTTAGCAATGCTAAATGGGGAAAATGGTGCAAAAATACTTGAATTTATGTCCCACTTTATGGGGTTGATGGGTCCTATGTTTGCTTCGGCAAAGAACATGGTTATAATGAAGCTTAAGGGTTGCAACTGTATAAAATGTGCAATTTTTTCACATGTCTTTGATATTTAATTTTATTCCCACCAATAAATCATCATGGTTTTATTGTGAAACTTTTTTTAGTCGATTCATTTTATATGTGGGCATTCATGCCTTGAATTAAGTATTTCTTACACTAGTTTTATTTTTGGGTCATCGATTTTGTTTTTTAGTCGTTGGTTGTTTATGGTGTAATATTATCACTAAAAGGTAGCCTTAAAATCTCTTTAATTTTTTCATTGTCTTGGCAAATCAAGGGACTAGAGGGAGTGGATCTAAAGTGACACCATGAAAGCATAGGGTAAGAAGATGCAATTGAGGGCCTCCATTGAACGAAAGGAGGACACAATCAAAGCGGTGCCACCATGGGTTGTGAAACTTGAAGGGACTAAGTAGGGGCACAAATGTACTCATAGACAAGCATTTTTTGGGTTACCCATTTTGAGAAATGCATGAACGAAATGTGGTCTCATGGACTGGCATGATTGCACGATACTTTAACAATGGGGAAATAGAGGAAGTAGTTGAGTTGTTTGTGAAAAAATGCCTAAATGAAGTGATATCAATTGGACTGCAATTATCTTAAGGTATTTACAATTTTATTGTTGATAGAAGAGTGAAGGAAACAAATAGTTAGAGTGTAATAAAAATCAATGAAGCTAGGAGGTAATAGAGTGTGAGGTAGAGGAAGAGGGTGAGGGGTGAACAATAAAGGTAGCCACTGTTTCAAATGAGTGGTGAATGAAGGGGTCAAGGGAAAGCATGGGGAGTTGAAGGTGGGTTGAATTATGTTTTAGCCACTGGGTTTCCACCCTGCTCTAGGCAAAGCTTTTAGCATGGAAGTCAAAGCCAACCTACTCTAGTAGATTAGGAAGAGGTTAAGACCCACTCTATGTATTGGGACAAGGAGGGGAATGGTAGTACACCCCTAGGTCTTGTTGTGATGTTCACAACACGCCCCATTATGCTCCTTAGCAAAATGGGGACCCCTGCTGATGTTTGCTTTTTGCTTCTGCTTGTGTTTTTTCTGCTTCCTGGCGGTCTGGTAAAAATGAGGGTCAGGTGCATCATCATCATGATATATGATGAGGTAGGTCATCATCATGAGGTCTGTTTGTCAAAAGTTCATATTTTGTTTCTGTGACCTCATATTTTAAAAGAGCTTGAAATTTCATGCAGGTTTGCCTTTTACTTCACTTAAAAATTCGTCCATATGTGGAAGTTATGCACGGTCAAAGTCTTGGTCAAACCTGATATTCGCAGGAGGATCATCATATTTTTATATCCTAAGTCATGTTGACAGGATCATCGTGATCTTGGTCTATCACCCGCTAAAAATCATGCAGTCGCAATATCCGGACGTCAATTTTAGGTGGTAGTTCACTTTACCCGTCAAATGGCCTTGTGCGCATTATGCAGCATCATGATTTTCTTAGGAGCGTCATATGTTATAAACTCGGTTTTGGTTGCATGATGATCATCATCATCATCATATTTGAACGCCCCCCCCGATAATATCCTGAGGTTCGAATATCATGATGACATCGGCTTTCAGTCAAGGTAAGTTCCCCGTCGAAGTGGTCTTTTGTATCGCAAGCATCATCATGATAATTCAACATTACCTGATCTTATATTATCATGCTAATCACCCAGACTTAGAAAAATCCACCTTCGGCATATTTGCGTGCGTGTGTTATAATCCTATTGCAAGGTCATCATCATGATATTTGCTGAAGTTTGAAATATGATGATGACGACTTCACATCATCCTGATCTTTCACAAGAGGGTCATTCGCTGAAATTCGCTAAGTGATGGAGACATCATCATGATAATTCGACAAAGAGGATCATCATCTTCATATCCTCCTGATCTCCGGTTAGCGAAATATCATGATGATCACCCTATCTATTCAGAAGTGGTCGATATTACATTTCTCAACAGCATCATCATATTTTGTAATATCACCCTAGCACAAATATCATGATGACCTCAACTCATCCTTGTGCTCCGAAAATGAAATATGATGATGACGTCATCATCATATTTTTATCCTGTCATATTGTCAAGATCATGATCTTGTTTGTACGCCCGATATTTCGCCAAGTCCTCTTGCCGATGAAATACAACCTTTTGCACATATCCTGATGATCATCATCATCATCACCTTTTCCCTTCGGCAGGATTTTTCCCAAACATGATCCGGTTGGCGAAATATGATGATGACGTCATGTTTTAAGTTTAACAAAGGCCCCGGATATCATGATGACGTCATCCCGATCTGATAAACGAAGAAGCTAATATCCTGATGATCATCATCATCTTTTTTTCTTTCAACAGGATATTTTCCAAAACACGATCAGGTTCACGAAATATGATGATGACGTCTTATTCCAAGTTCGACAAAAGCCCCAAATTCGATGATGATCATCATCCTGATCTTTCGAGAGGGTTACCTTGGCCGCGAAGGGGTCATATTCACTTCATCATCCTGATCATGCTCCTTAGGTGACCCGATATCACAAATATCCCCCTGATCTTAACCAAACATGATGATGACGTCATCCTTAGCATTTCAATGAAGCCCGAATATCATGATGACGTCACCATCATCTTTCTTTCCTCAGCAGCATGATTATATTCATATCCTCCTATTCTTCTTCAACATGATGATGATGATGATGTTGTTCTTTTCTCTAATATGCAGAAGCGAAATATCATGATGATGAAGTATGTCGGCTAACATGTTTTTTTTTACGCACTGACAGGGATAGTCATGCCGATGGGCGGGAAATGAGGCGGTGGACATTTTAAAGTGTTTTTTTGGTGCCTCTGGCATTTTTTCGGTCAGCGATGGTTGACCCATCAATCTTGAGCAGTCTGAACGCATTTTTTTGACGCGTTTTGAGAGGATTTCTGGATCCAATTTTCTCCATCTTGCGCAGTCACCTGGGTTTAAACGGTTATTTTAATTTCCTGCTGTTTTTGTGATAAATGGGAAACTTATTGCTTGTCTTGTCTTGCAGGCTTGCAGTTGAGGAAGCAGCTGGAAAGTCAATACAGTGACCTCATGGAGGCAGAAGATCTGATCTCAGGAGCAAGAAGATAAGGATGAAATGCAAAAAGTCAAGGCCATTCAAGTGAAGAGGAAGGTCACAGCTGGAGGTATTATCACAACAGACAAATAGAAGTTATTGCCCAGCTACCGGAACTTCTCAGAAGGGGCAATATTTCGCCCAGATTTGACCACTGCTCTGAGATATTTTTGAGAACTGGTTCACCTGCATTTATTGCTGTAACTAGGGGTTTGAACCAGGGGTTCAGTTAGGTTTTTTGCTGTAGTGAGGACAATCAAAATGTCTTTATATTGTGCCTCTCTACACTGTAATACTTTACAACAGGGGCTACACACAGGGATTTTAGGATTTTGCCAGAATTGTAGAGTCTTTCTGGGCATAGTTTAGAAGTAGAAGAAGGAGGTCGCCTGTTTGTCTGCAGTAAGGTGCGCGTGGAATGTCTGGCTGCCTTACTGTATCTGTAAAGCTTGTAAGTTCTCTGTAGTATGATCAATGAAGCTAAGAGTCATTCTTACATTGTAAATCATGTATGGCTATTCGTTTCTAATACAATAGAATCTGGAGTTCTGCATCTATCTTCTGAGTGTTCTCCTGCTCTTCTTTGTGTTTTGAAATATCTTTTTTGAGAGCTTGCAATTTTAAATGTATGTTTGTGAAAATGCTCAGAACTTACATTTAGGGTTTTTACTGTGGATTTGATCAAACTACTGTGGTATTTACATAGTGCATAACAGAAACACTTAGATCCTTCTGTAGATTAAATGAGGTATAGTTTAGATCTTTCTAACTTTTCCCAACCCATCTGAAATATTTAGCTGAAAACGTAGAAATCCAAAGGAAATTGTCTCAAATTTGAAGAAGCATGCATAACAGAGCTATAAGTAGACAGTTTTCATAAATAGATAAAGAAGAAAGCTGCAAAAAATCCAAGAAAACCCTCTAAAACTTGCAGCCCAGTATCACTTGTATGCAAATGAACAGAATACTTGTTGAAATCTATGACCTCTTTGCATATTCTTAGTCCAGTAAACCACAAAATAAACCTAAACTACGTAAGGCCCCTTGAACATTACAGCTTCACATTGACCAACTGAACTTGACCAACCGAACCATTGTAGACTTGGGATTAGTTGAATCACCAGATGATTCCTTCTTGTCTTTCAAGTATAGTTTCAGTTCATTTTATGTGAATTTTAACTTATTGTTATGATTGCATCAAAACAGTCATCAACAATTTTCTGGCGCTAGAAGGAGGGCCTGATTTGGTTTAGGGTTAATTTTCTGAGTTTAAATGCTATATTCTGAGATATGTTAGATCTCATAAAATTTCAAAGGCCTAAAAAGTTGAAAGAGGGTCCTATTTTTAATGGACTCATATAGGGGCAGTTTTCAAGTTGACATTCCTTCATTTCAGAAAGCTTTGAATAACCAGCTCTATCCCAAAAATTTATATAGCTATGGTTTATTTGGAAGGTGTAGGATACATAAGTCCGCAGAGCATGGTGAGCTTAATTGTCTAGCTTTCCTTACAAGATTAGATTTATATTTGAAAGGACTAATCTCTCTCTTAGATGTGTATAAGGCTGAAAGTTGGCAGGGAAGTGAGGAGATTATTGAGCGACAGAAGGATGCAGCATCAACGGTCATTAAATGTGCAGAGAATACAAAGATGGAACCAATGCTAAGAATAAAGGGTAATAAGATCTCTTGGCAGGAATCATGTGATGGTAAGAAAAAAAATCTGTCTTTTCGTCAGGATCCGGCTGTGATTAAAGTTACTGAAAAGTATAAATATCCTAAAAAATGCAGAGAAGAAATCACAGCTCCTGTCTCTTTTCTAGATAATAAGCAAAAAGGATTTAATGAAAAAGAAAAGGAAAGTGAGGTTCCTCTTGATACATTTGATAATTATATGGAACTACTAAGGAATATTTGTCAAGAAGAAGCCTCTGGGTCTGACCTGAAAAGTTTTAACGAACATGATTTGGCAAAGAAATGTGAAAAAGCATTGGCAGAATTAAAATGCACTAAAATTGATAAGATCCCTACTGTAGAAACTAATGAAGTCATAGAAAAGAAAGTAAATCCTAGTGTTACACCTGACTTCTTTAAATTAAATGATCAAAATCAAGATTGTTGCAGGTCAATAGAATTAGACTCTTCACTGAATGATAAATATGAGTCATCTGATGAACAATCCTTAAAAAAAGAAGATACAGAGGATCATGGAGCTGCTGTGCATAATCAGACATCACCCCCATGCTATGTTGAAAATAAAACAGGGGAGTACTCCTGTCAATCAAAAGATGTTGTCCCACCTTTACTCTCAAGTGATTTAGAAATGATTAATTTCTGTATATCAGATGATGATGAAGATACTTACTTAAGTGCTGATGTGCAGGAAACTAATGAGAACATTGAGAAGTTTGCTAAATTTGAGGATAAACTGAACATCCAGAATGAAGAAACAAAGCTGGATGAAGATGAAGAAATGATACATCTAGAGTCATTCTTCTTTCAACTTGAAAAAGGACTAGACATAGAGCTGGGTAATGAAAATGCAAAGCTAAATGAAGAGCCAGCTACTAATAAACAAGTGTGTTCCACAGAGCTAAAGGCGTATCAGGTTGTCTCTTTCCTTTCCTTAGTAAATGATGATAAATGCTATTTTGATTATGGAAATTCAAGAGATAGGACATGCCTATGGATTAATCATAACCCTGATGAGCAGCCTCAGTTACTAGTCATTAAGAGCTATTCTGATAAACACAATGAATCTAGAATATCAGAATTTTTTTCAGAATTCAAAGATAAATCTGCTATGATGAGGACCATAACTAGTACCCTGTTACTCCTACACAACCTAAAGAAATATGCAAGTAGGGGTGTTTTTTGGGTCCTTTTCCTGGGATTCTAGTTGCCTCGTGGAGGCTTGTATATAGTCTGGTAGGGTAGTTGTTTTTTGTTTTTTTGTGTTCTTCTTTTGCTGTTTTCTTTTTAGGTTAGTTGTTTGTATAGCTTGTCTTCTTTTTGTTTCTTTCTGTTTGTACAATTTTTTCTTTTGCTGTGTTGTTTGTACAGCCTGTTTGTTTGGTTTGTTTGTTGTCTCCTCAGCAGGGATCTTTATTTTACTGTAGAGTATTAAGGAGCAAAACTAGCAACCATTCAAAACAGTATATGATTTAGGATATTCAGGTTAACCATTTGCAATTTACACATAACCTGTCACTGTCATGAATGTAGAGAGTTGTTCATCTTCTGAAGTTTCGTATTCAATAAATGTGATTGAGAATTCGAAGTAGGTTTCTCACGATGACACACCTAAAATCCTTGGGTTTGTTGAACCTACCAGTGTAGATATTAGGTGAAAAATCAGAGGTCACCCTTGCTACCATTACAATTCTCAGCTTAATTTCAGCAAGTGCCCACTCCTTGCATCATTAAGTTACAAATTGCTATATCTTATGAAATCTTTCAAAATTAGAAAACAAATAAATAAATAAATAAATGAATAAAGCGGATTATACTAAAAATCTAGATTAAGCCATCTAAGTAACTCTACCGGGGCTATGGACGCTCGCTGGTAGTGGGGCTCTACTTAGGAGAATTGTAACGATAACCTTGCCAGGGCTATAGACGCTCGCTGGCAGCAAGGCTCTATCCGGTCAGCTATGAGGGAATATCCTCACCTACGTAGGCTAATGTCAGTCACTGGTTTGTTCAACCGATCTTCAAGATGAGGATAATTAATCACATGCACACAACTAAACTGAAAATGGAAATTCATGCATCTTTATTGAACACTTTGAGTCTCAAGCTGAATAGTAATTTGCAGGAAAGATAGTTGGAAGTTATGAGTTCATTTCACCTAGTTTCCTTGAACACTCTGAATTTAATTGTTTTGTTTTGGTTGCTAGTTGTTGTGATGTTCACAACACGCCCCATTATGCTCCTTAGCAAAATGGGGACCCCTGCTGATGTTTGCTTTTTGCTTCTGCTTGTATTTTTTCTGCTTCGTGGCGGTCTGGTAAAAATGAGGGTCAGGTGCATCATCATCATGATATATGATGAGGTAGGTCATCATCATGAGGTCTGTTTGTCAAAAGTTCATATTTTGTTTCTGTGACCTCATATTTTAAAAGAGCTTGAAATTTCATGCAGGTTTGCCTTTTACTTCACTTAAAAATTCGTCCATATGTGGAAGTTATGCACGGTCAAAGTCTTGGTCAAACCTGATATTCGCAGGAGGATCATCATATTTTTATATCCTAAGTCATGTTGACAGGATCATCATGATCTTGGTCTATCACCCGCTAAAAATCATGCAGTCGCAATATCCGGACGTCAATTTTAGGTGGTAGTTCCCTTTACCCGTCAAATGGCCTTGTGCGCATTATGCAACATCATGATTTTCTTAGGAGCGTCATATGTTATAAACTCGGTTTTGGTTGCATGGTGATCATCATCATCATCATATTTGAACGCCCCCCCCAATAATATCCTGAGGTTCGAATATCATGATGACATCGGCTTTCAGTCAAGGTAAGTTCCCCATCGAAGTGGTCTTTTGTATCGCAAGCATCATCATGATAATTCAACATTACCTGATCTTATATTATCATGCTGATCACCCAGACTTAGAAAAATCCACCTTCGGCATATTTGCGTGCGCGTGTTATAATCCTATCGCAAGGTCATCATCATGATATTTGCTGAAGTTCGAAATATGATGATGACGACTTCACATCATCCTGATCTTTCACAAGAGGGTCATTCGCTGAAATTCGCTAAAGTGATGGAGACATCATCATGATAATTCGACAAAGAGGATCATCATCTTCATATCCTCCTGATCTCCGGTTAGCGAAATATCATGATGATCACCCTATCTATTCAGAAGTGGTCGATATTACATTTCTCAACAGCATCATCATATTTTGTAATATCACCCTAGCGCAAATATCATGATGACCTCAACTCATCCTTGTGCTCCGAAAACGAAATATGATGATGATGTCATCATCGTATTTTTATCCTGTCATATTGTCAAGATCATGATCTTGTTTGTACGCCCGATATTTCACCAAGTCCTCCTGCCGATGAAATACAACCTTTTGCACATATCCTGATGATCATCATCATCATCACCTTTTCCCTTCGGCAGGATTTTTCCCAAACATGATCCGGTTGGCGAAATATGATGATGACGTCATGTTTTAAGTTTAACAAAGGCCCCGGATATCATGATGACGTCATCCCGATCTGATAAACGAAGAAGCTAATATCCTAATGATCATCATCATCATTTTTTCTTTCAACAGGATATTTTCCAAAACATGATCAGGTTCACGAAATATGATGATGACGTCTTATTCCAAGTTCGACAAAAGCCCCAAATTCGATGATGATCATCATCATCCTGATCTTTCGAGAGGGTTACCTTGGCCGCGAAGGGGTCATATTCACTTCATCATCCTGATCATGCTCCTTAGGTGACCCGATATCACAAATATCCCCCTGATCTTAGCCAAACATGATGATGACATCATCCTTAGCATTTCAATGAAGCCCGAATATCATGATGACATCACCATCATCTTTCTTTCCTCGGCAGCATGATTATATTCATATCCTCCTATTCTTCTTCAACATGATGATGATGATGATGTTGTTCTTTTCTCCAATATGCAGAAGCGAAATATCATGATGATGAAGTATGTCGGCTAACATATTTTTTTTGATGCACCGATAGGGATAGTCATGCCGATGGGCGGGAAATGAGGCGGTGGACATTTTAAAGTGTTTTTTTTGGCGCCTCTGGCATTTTTTCGGTCAGCAATGGTTGACCCATCAATCTTGAGCAGTCTGAACGCATTTTTTTGACGCGTTTTGAGAGGATTTCTGGATCTGATTTTCTCCATCTTGTGCAGTCACCTGGGTTTAAACGGTTATTTTAATTTCCTGCTATTTTTGTGATAAATGGGAAACTTATTGCTTATCTTGTCTTGCAGGCTTGCAGTTGAGGAAGCAGCTGGAAAGTCAATACAGTGACCTCATGGAGGCAGAAGATCTGATCTCAGGAGCAAGAAGATAAGGATGAAATGCAAAAAGTCAAGGCCATTCAAGTGAAGAGGAAGGTCGCAGCTGGAGGTATTATCACAACAGACAAACAGAAGTTATTGCCCAGCTGCCGGAACTTCTCAGAAGGGGCAATATTTCACCCAGATTTGACCACTGCTCTGAGATATTTTTGAGAACTAGTTCACCTGCATTTATTGCTGTAACTAGGGGTTTGAACCAGGGGTTCAGTTAGGTTTTTTTCTGTAGTGAGGACAATCAAAATGTCTTTATATTGTGCCTCTCTACACTGTAATACTTTACAACAGGGGCTACACACAGGGATTTTAGGATTTTGCCAGAATTGTAGAGTCTTTTTGGGCATAGTTTAGAAGTAGAAGAAGGAGGTCGCCTGTTTGTCTGCAGTAAGGTGCGCGTGGAATGTCTGGCTACCTTACTGTATCTGTAAAGCTTGTAAGTTCTCTGTAGTATGATCAATGAAGCTAAGAGTCATTCTTACATTGTAAATCATGTATGGCTATTCGTTTCTAATACAATAGAATCTGGAGTTCTGCATCTATCTTCTGAGTGTTCTCCTGCTCTTCTTTGTGTTTTGAAATATCTTTTTTGAGAGCTTGCAATTTTAAATGTATGTTTGTGAAAATGCTCAGAACTTACATTTAGGGTTTTTACTGTGGATTTGATCAAACTACTGTGGTATTTACATAGTGCATAACAGAAACACTTAGATCCTTCTGTAGATTAAATGAGGTATAGTTTAGATCTTTCTAACTTTTCCCAACCCATCTGAAATATTTAGCTGAAAACGTAGAAATCCAAAGGAAATTGTCTCAAATTTGAAGAAGCATGCATAACAGAGCTATAAGTAGACAGTTTTCATAAACAGATAAAGAAGAAAGCTGCAAAAAATCCAAGAAAACCCTCTAAAACTTGCAGCCCAGTATCACTTGTATGCAAATGAACAGAATACTTGTTGAAATCTATGACCTCTTTGCATATTCTTAGTCCAGTAAACCACAAAATAAACCTAAACTACGTAAGGCCCCTTGAACATTACAGCTTCACATTGACCAACTGAACTTGACCAACCGAACCATTGTAGACTTGGGATTAGTTGAATCACCAGATGATTCCTTCTTGTCTTTCAAGTATAGTTTCAGTTCATTTTATGTGAATTTTAACTTATTGTTATGATTGCATCAAAACAGTCATCAACAGGTCTATTCTATGACTTTTTAAAACTACATTTTTTCTACTTTGTTTTTCCCTTTTTCTCTTCCCAAATTTAGGCTATTCTACAAAGTAATGACAAAAATGCCATTTTAATTGTATGATAATAATGTGGTTGAGGCAAGTGATATTCCCAACACTGATGATGCTTCACATACTAGAGAAGGAAAACAAGGCTACTAAAAATGCCTTTTCACCAATAAGATGGTTGTGTTTTCAATTCCACCAATTTAGTAATTATAGAAAAATATTGAATTAAAACTAAGACAAAATGTTTGTCATAATAATATCCCTTGCATTATGTTCCAAGGTCACCTCCAAATAGTTATAGTGAATTTCAATGCCTTTTGTTCTCTGACAAGAATTTTAGATTAATCATTCATTTATTTGTCAATTTTTTAAACTTTTAGATATGAAAATTAACCAAAAAATGGATGATGTTTACAACATGGTTATCCCTATTTTTTGTCAATAAAAAAAGGATTAAAATCGATGATGGTGATAGTAAAGCTTAAGAAACTAGAAAGTTGTTCGTTATTTAGGACATCTAAAGATTCAAATAACAAACTACATACAAGGTGTTTATGTCTAGAAATATACAAATATATGTATTAAAGTGTAAACCTGTGAAAATAATCGGGTTTGAGCAATTGTAGAAAGTAGTAGAAAGAGAGAGGGAAGCTATCCAGGATGACTATGAAGTAACCAAGAGTAAGAACCCAGAAAAGGTCGAGTCATCTACTTTTAAGGAAACCATGCAAGCCCAAGAGGAGCTTATAATCAATCAAGTACTTGATCAAGCCCCTACTTCCACACTAATAGGTAAATCTGATATAAATCCCAATAGTTTTAATTGCACATTTCTATAGAAAAATTTTGTTAACTAATAGTTTGGAAGAGACATAGATTAATACCCACAATGTTTAAGATATGCAAAAGAACCCCAAACTCTTGGTAACATTACTTCACAAGAATTTGTGCCATATGTTCAGTTCCTTCACATAGATAACTACTCCATTAAAATTGTTAGCTGCCGTTGCACCAAAAGATCAACCTTGTAATGCCTGATACAACCACTTGACTTAAGAAGCATGGGAGGTGGTTAAGCCCTTCTCACAAACCACTGCAGCACAGCGCTGAACAAGAAGACCAAGGGTCACACCTTGCAACAATCCCCCTAGCACAAGCGCGGGGTTTGAACCCATGACCTCGGATCTGATACCAATTGTTAGCTGCCGTTGCACCAAAAGATCAACCTTTTAATGCCCAATACAACCACTTGACTTAACAAGCACGGGAGGCAGTTAAGCCCTTGTCACAAACCACCGCAGTGCAGCGCTGAGCAAGAAGACCAAGGGTCACACCTTGCAACAAAAATATGCAATGATAAATATTCTCAAAATAGGATTTACATCATATGTTTGTGTTGAGAATGCCCTTCGTACAATGTATGCAAAATTTAATGTTCTTGATGCAACAAAGGCATTAGGCATGATGCCTAAGAGAGAGAGATGCTATTTCTTGGAATACAATGATGGCAAGTTATAATACCAACCATGGAAGGTTGCTTGATGCACACTACTTTTTGTACAGAATGCCTCAAAAGGATGTGGTCTTATGGAATGTTACGATTATTGGATATTGTCAGAATGGTCATGCTAAGGAGTCCATTAAATTATTTCCTAAAATGAAAAGTGTAGGTGTGAGGCCAAACTAGGCCACCCTCTTGAGCATTCTTAGTTCATGTTCAAATAGTGTTGCATTGCAGTAGGGGAAACAAATCCATGCACATACTATCAAAACAAAGTATGATTGTCTCATCTTCATGGGAAATATCCTTGTTTCCTTGTACTCAAAATATGGGAATATAGACACTACATACCAAGTATTTGATTAAATGACTAAATGAGATGTGATATCCTAGACTAGAATTATTATATGATTTGCTCAGCATGGTAGATGCCAAAAGGCCATTGATCTCATTGATTTAATGTGAGATTGCAATACAATGCCTAATCATGTGAATTTTGTTTTGTAGAGGTAAATTTTATTCCATTCTACTAGGATCCACTCTATTTTTTTGCTACTTTGTATTACATCTAGTTTCTATGGAGAGGAATATGTTAGAATTGGGGAAAAAAATAGCAGGCTCAAATTTTACGAATGTGGTTTATTACTCATGTCATTTGTGTTTATCATTATTCTCTATTTAAGTTAAATTTAGAATATGACTTGATTGCATTTAGTCTTTTATTATTTCTAGTTTAATTTTATTATGAGTGCTATATAGGTATTATTTCATTTCTTACAAATTTGAGTTTCATTTGGGAAAATTTTACTAGCAAGTATGATAGTTGACAGTCCATGACATGACCGACTAATAGAATTTTATAGCCCCTAGATAATGTTTCAGTTGGGAATGAAGCTGATTTTAAAGTTGGCACAACATTTACCCTATCATTTCACTCACATTTTGATGTAGGAGCATTTGGATCCATGAGAAATCAACATCAACAAAAAATAATTTAGGTTTTCAGTTTTAGTTGTGCTATGTTTTCAAGTTTGTGTTGGTTTTGGTCTTTCAAGCTTTAGGAGGCAAATTTAGATTAATTCAGCCATGTTTAGAGCATCATCTTGTCAAAGAGCCAATTGAGTATCTCTAGTTCAAATTTGGTGAAGTTTGGATGAAAAATGGCTAAGTTAGAACAAGTCCGCTAATTTTCTAGTTCGCAAACTATTCAGTTCACCAATCCAATGGTTTTTTGATGGTTTGGTTTGCCAACAAGTAATATTGCTACCAAACTTTGAAAGGAAATTTCAAATTTTGTAAAGTTTGCCAATTGGATTATTCACTGATCCTTTAGTTTGTCCATTGTATAGATCATCGATGGGGCAAATTTCATAACTTGGAAGTTTGGTTTTATCACCAAGTTTGATGAAAGTGAAAATTGTTGATCAAATAAGTTTTCTTTGTATTGGCTAGTTCAAGGGTTTTTGAAATCATCGATTCATTGATTGCATGATTTGAAGGATGAATTTCTAAAGTTCGAGGAATGGCCAGTTCACCAATAGAAAGACTGTATGTTAGTTAAGTGTGATATTCATATCTTTGATGGTTTGTGAACCCTTAGGTTCACCGATAACTCATTTTTCTGATTATTAGAAACCATGATCAATTAAGTGAAATGTTGATTACAAACATGGAGTGAAAGCAATTAGAAATTGCAATACTAAATTATGATCAATAGCAAGTACATATAGATGAGAGAGGTGAGGAGGTTGAGTCAACTTAGGAGTTGACTTTAACACTCCACTCACCAAGTGGCAAAAGTGTGCCAACACATGGCTTGGAGAGTTGTGTCAAACTCTCCAAGTCAACACCTAGCCACCTAAGGTGGCTTAACACCATGTGCTAAATATATTACTTATAATAAGTAATATATGATAAAGTTTAGCACTAACACCCCCCCTTAAGAATAGTTTAGGTCGGTACAAGAAGAGATGGGTCTTAGCTAGAAGCCTAGTGAGGTACCCATGTACAATAAAAAATCTCTCATAAATAGAGAAAAGGAGAAAACCCAGTGGGAAATAAAACTCCTCTGCAAAAGAGAGAAAAGATGCATGAATCTAGAAGTTGCTTGTGTACCAATGTCGATGCTGAACTGTGACTGATGACTCCATAGAAGCTAGATGCCTATTCTAACATTAACAAAGCATAATTTTTAATGCTTTTAGAAAGAAAAATGCCTATTTTGTAACATTTTAAAAACATAATGTTAAATGCCTTTCAAAAAATAAAAACTAGGGCAAAATTTTGAGGCCCAAATTAGGGCAAACTATAAGAAAGGGAGTTAGGAAAATCAAAACAAATTGTTAGAGCACGCTTAAGTTTTACTTAGGCTAATATTATTTTTTTCTTGAGGTAGTTGGGGTTGGTTGTTCCTATACCTCATTTTCACCTGGCTATTTATATCTAGGTTTGTACATTGTAAAATATCTCATGCCCAAAATATATTCTTCTCTCCTGGTGAAATAACTTCTATGTGTTTCTTCTCTCATTCGTGAAGTTTTTTCTCTTGGTTTGCAGATGCTCCTAGATGCTTTGTTCTAACATGGTATCAAAGCTCGTCTCCCACAACCACCTTCCATGCTGAGAGTTTTCATCAGAGTTTGAGATCAATATTTTGATCCAGCTTTATTCCTTTGCTTTGTGGGTTGATTTATGGAGACATCCTTGTGATTTCATTGAAAATTCATGGGTCATTTTCTTGTTGGCGGCCATTTTGGGTGATTTGGGCGAGAGAGGGCATGCAGTGAGGAGTTTTTTTAGCACAGCAAGCCTTCTTCTTTCGCTGGATGGACTAAATCTACACATTTCCCATTTGCCATTCAGTACTGGCACCATTCCTTGTTTGGCTAGCTGACTACTTAGGAGAAGAGGAGTTTTGGAGGGCCAATCAGATCTGACTGAAAGTTGTCCAAAAATAACCTTCTAGGAAGGAGCTTACAGATCAAATTTGATTGCAAAAGAAATGGGAATTGATATAGCTGCCCAGATTTGTAGGCACCTTCTTCATTGACTGGCAATATATTTTTTTTTCTTTGAAGACTATATACTTTATAAAGTTTGCAGAAAAATATTTGTTAGGGTTTCTTCATCAAGGTGCAATGGTTGGAGGTGGACCCGTATGGCTATTTGGTTGAGCATTTCACAGATATCTTTATCCCACATTGGAGGTGTAGAGTTATATTTGTCTATTTATAGTCATTCTCTTCCCTCATCTACTATGAGCAAGTCTCATGTGGCTTTGAGACTCCATCTCTCGCATTAAGACATGTGGTGGTGCTTGTGCGGATCAGACATTGGTGCTTGGTGGCTTGTGACGTGGCTCAAGAGGTCCATTTCTTCTACTTTTTTCATATTCTATGGTTGTATGATGTGACGAAGAGCTCCACATGATTCTGAAAGATCCTAAAATAGGCATTTTTTTAAAACTTGCACAACTTTTGTAAATAGAGTCCATTTCGACAAACAAAATATCGTTGAAAAGCTACTTCGATGAACTTTGCTGTGAATGAGGTATTTTCTAAATTTTTTTCCATTTTTTGATAGTTCAAGTAGCTTGAAGTTGTAAGTTGTTTCAATTACTTCTATTAGTGTTGCATAGTAAATTTGGTGTTGGGAATTATAAATTCAATTTTCATTCATTCTGGGGAGCGGTATATTGCATTTTTGGTCCCTTTGTGTTCCCTTATTTATCATATCGGACCCAAGGATTGAATTTCTCACTCCACACAACTATCACACATGGAAGCTCAAAATATCACAACTGTTACAATCTAGGGGTTATTAGCAAATGTTAGATCCCATCGTCAACTTGACTTCACAAAAACCATTTGAGAAATTTATTCATAGAAACAAAATTGATGAGGCTAGAGGACTCATAGGACTCCATGTGTCTGATAATTTGTTGTTTCACATTGTGGAGTGGAAGACACCTCAAGAAGTGTGGGATAAGCTTGTCGAGCTGTATGGTAAAGTCAATCAGTTCAAAATCTTGCAAATTAAAGCCAATCTCACCTATCTCTCTCTAGATGCCTTCCCACTATTTAAGATTTCCTTGCCCGGTTCAAGTTGATTTTTTCACAATTGAAAGGATGTGGTCATTCCAAAAATGACAAGGAGTGTATTTTCTTGATCTTGTCTAATTTGAGAGGTCTTTTCCAAGTGTTTGCCTCTACGTTCTATTCTACCATAGATGCTATGGGAGAATATCATAAGATGCCTTCATTTGAGGAATTCTATGATTGATTGACTAGGGAGCAAGCCAAGTTGATTTAGATGGATGCTCTTCCTAAGAGTCATGCTTTGGTGGCTCAATCTACCAAGGGCAAGGGTAAGAACAAGAAGAAGCCCAAGACAGATACATCTGTAGGTGATGAACCTCCCTCTAAACGTAAGGAAAAGAATTATTAGAAGACTAATCCTCCACATCCTCCTCCTCCTTCTAACTTTGGGGAGTCATCCTCTAAATCTAAGAAGAAGAAGGAAAATTGTTCCTTTTGTGGAAAGTTAGGGCATAATGATGCACATTGTTTTGCGAGGTTAGCAGCATTAGAGGAAGCTATGAGGAAGCACAATATTACCATGCCTAAGTCTTCTTCCTTGGGAAAAGGGCATGATCTCATAGCAAGGGCTTCATCGCCTACAGTAACAGCTGGATTCTCGATTCCAGTGATTCACATCATATAACTCATGCTGAGGATCTCCTTGATTCTATTTCCTCTTGTAGGACTTCTCATATTATAGTTGGGAACTCTTCACAGATTTCGGTTGTAGGAATAGGCTCAATTAAGATGTAGGATGGTTGCATTAATGATGTTCTTTTTGTTCCTAAAATTTCACACAATCTACTTTCTATCTATTAGATTTGTCATCAAGGTGATGGGAAGGTAGCTAAGATTTCTCCCACTGATGTAACTATTTGAGAATTGTAGGATCCTAAGAAGGTTGTTGCTACAGGGACAGTTGATAATGTGGCATGTCTGTATAGGTTTGATGGATTTGAGTCTTCATCAGGATCATCCCTTATTGCTCATGTAGATTTTGTGACCAAGCTTTGGCATGAACAATTTGGGCACCTGAATTATAGATATCTTCAATAGTTGAACACACAAAATTTGGTGATTGGTCTACCTAAGATCTCTTATTCTGATGGAGTTTGTAAAGGTTGTGTTCTTGGCAAACATCATAGGGATCCTTTTCCAAAGGGTATGGCCACACATGCTTAAACACTTCTTGAGTTGGTGCATAGCGATCTTATGTCATTCCCAACTCCTTCATTTTCAGGGGCTAATTATGTGCTCACCTTTATTGATGACTTCTCTTGGTGTAATTGGGTGTACTTTTTGAAGTACAAGGATGAAGTTATTTGATTTTGTAAGAAATTCCTTTCATTTGTGGAGAAACAGTCAGGGCAATTCCTTTAGAAGATTTGAATAGATAATGGAAGAGAATATGTCAGTCATGCATTTTAGGATTGTTGCCGTGCTCAAGGTATTCTTCATTAGCATGCAATGCCATACACTCCTTAGCAGAATGGTGTGGCTGAGCGGATGATTAGAACCTTACGAGAGATGGTCAATTGTATGCTTCAATCTCGATCCATGGCTCCAGCATTTTGGGTAGAGGTTGTTAATTGTGCCAACTACATTCAGAATCATATGCTTCACAATGTAGTGCAAAACATGACTCTTGAGGAGGCTTGGTCTCATGTCAAGCCCAAGGTGTCCTTTTTCAGAGTATTTGGAAGTGATGCATGGACATTCTTCAAGATGGGAGGCACAAAGCAATTGAGAAGAAAAGTCAGTGGTTCATTTTTGTTGCCTATTGTGAGGATGTGAAGGGTTATCAGTTGTTTGATCCTATCACTCGAGAGGAACATTTTCATTGTGATGTTCATTTTGATGAGTCTTTCAATCTGAAAGATTCTCCATCATAGGCTCCTTCCTCTCTTCTTCCCACTTTTTCTTTAGATGATGTTTTTCTTCTTGTGGATGATGATGATGATGATGTTCCTAATGATGGTATTGATCTTATTGTTGACATTTCTCCATATCCTCCTCCACTTACACCCACAAGACCATTATGGGCTTGTACACTTCCTGAGGATGTTGGTTCTCTTGTAGGTGATCCCACAACTACACGTTGCACTCTTTCTTGAACTTCAGGTATCAGTCTTTTGAGTCATGCAGTTTCTACTGATCCTCAGAAGTTTTTAGATGCTTCAGGTGTTCTAAAATGGGAAAGTGCTATGATTGAGGAGTATTCTTCTTTAATGAACAATCATAGTTCGGATTTAGTTCCTCTTCCTAAGTGAAGAAAGTTGTTTCTATACAATTGGGTGTATCGTACCAAGTATGCAGTTGATGGTTCTATTGATAAGTATAAGGCTCATCTAGTGGCTAAGGGATTCTCTCAGGTTCAAGGTATTGACTATTCCAAGACTTTTGCTCCTTAGCCAAGATAGATTATGTACGGCTTGTACTTTCTATTGCTACATCTCAGGGTTGGCCAGTGTATCAAATGGATGTGAAGAGTGCCTTCCTGCATGATGATGTTTAGGAGGATATCTACATAGATTAGCCACCAGGATTTGTGTAGGATCCTTCACTTGTTTGTAGATTGAGGTGTTCATTGTATGGTCTCAAACAAGCCCCTCAGGCTTGGTATGAGAAGATGGATAGTTTTCTGCTTGTTTCTAGATTCACTAGATGTTAATTTGATCCTACAGTTTATATGAGCATAGACATGGGAAGATCTTCTAATTCTTGTTCTTTATGTAGATGACTTGATTCTCATAGGGAGTTCTCTTTCCATGATTAAGGATACTCAGGGATCTTTGATAAAGCATTTTTATATGACTGACCTTGGTGTGTTGCATTACTTCCTTGGTCTTTAGATTCATCAATCTTCTATCAGTATTTCTATCTTTCAGTAGAAGTATGCTCTTGATTTGCTTCAGAGATTTGGGATGGCTGATTGCAAGCTAGTGTTGATGACTGTTTTGATGCAATCATAACAATAAGTTAAAATTCACATGACATGAACTGAAACTATACTTGAAAGACAAGAAGGAATCATTTGGTGATTTAACTAATCCCAAGTCTACAATGGTTCGGTTGGTCAAGTTCAGTTGGTCAATGTGAAGCTGTAATGTTCAAGGGGCCTTATGTAGTTTAGGTTTGTTTTGTGGTTTACTGGACTAAGGATATGCAAAGAGGTCATAGATTTCAACAAGTATTCTGTTCATTTGCATACAGGTGTTACTGGGCTGCAAGTTTCAGATGTTTTCTTGGATTTATGCAGCTTCCTTCTTCATGTACTTATGAAAACTGTCTACTTAGACTCTGTTATGCATGCTTCTTCAGATTTGAGACAATTTCCTTTAGATTTCTGCATTTTTAGCTAGATATTTCAGATGGGTTGGGAAAAGTTAGAGAGATCTAATCTACACTTCATCTAATCTACAGAAGGATCTAATTGTTTCTGTTATCCACTATGTAAATACCACAGTAATCTGATCAAATCCACAGTAAAAACCTTAAATGTAAGTCCTGAGCATTTTCACAAACATACATTTAAAATTGCAAGCTCTCAAAGAAGATATTTCAAAACACAAAGAAGAGCAGGAGAACACTCAGAAGATAGATGCAGAACTCCAGATTCTATTGCATTAGAAACGAATAGCCATACATGATTTACAATGTAAGAATGACTCTTAGTTTCATTGATCATACTACAGAGAACTTACAAGCTTTACAGATACAGTAAGGCAGCCAGACATTCCACGTGCACCTTACTGCAGACAAACAGGCGACCTCCTTCTTCTACTTCTAAACTATGCTAAGCTATCATGCTGTATTTTCCTAGAATCTCTGTTGTAGGCCCTAAAAATCCCTGTTGTAGCCCCTGTTGTAAAGTATTACAGTGTAGAGAGGCACAATATATAACATTCTGATTGTCCTCACTACAGCAAAAACCTAACTGAACCCCTGGTTCAAACCTCTAGTTACAGCAATAAATGCAGGTGAACCAGTTCTCAAAAATATCTCTGAGCTGTGGTCAAATCTGGGCGAAATATTGCCCCTTCTGAGAAGTTCCAGCAGCTGGGCAATAACTTCTGTTTGTCTTTTGCAGAAATACCTCCAGCTGCGACCTTCCTCTTCACTTGAATGGCTTTGACTTTTTGCATTTCATCTCCATCTTCTTGCTCCTGAGATCAGATCTTCTGCCTCCATGAGGTCACTGAATTGACTTTCCAGCTGCTTCCTCAACTGCAAGCCTGCAAGACAAGACAAGCAATAAGTATTCCATTTATCACATAAAACAGCATGAAAATTAAAATAAGCGTTTAAATCCAGGTGACTGCGCAAGATCACGGAAATCAGATCCAAAATCTGCTCAGAACGCGTCAAAAATGCGCCCAAGCTGCTCAAAATTGATGGGTCAACCATCGCTGACCGGAAAATGCCAGAGGCGCCAAAAAAAACACTTTAAAACTCCACCGCTTCATTTCCCGCCCATCGGCATGATATTCGCTGTCGGTACGTCAAAAAATAGGTTAGTCGATATACCTCATCATCATGATAATATTCAGAAAATATGATGCTCTCCCTCCTGAAGGTTCAGATGAATGTCATCATGATATCTTGCGTCTGCATAATGGAGAAAAGAACAACAACATCATCATCATCATGATGAAGGAGAAAAGGAGGATGCGAATATAATCATGCTGCCGAGGAAAGGAAGATGATGGTGACGTCATCATGATATTCGGGCTTCATTGAAATGCTAAGGATGACGTCATCATCATGTTCGGTTAAGATGAGGGGGATAATTGCAATATCGGGTTACCTGAGGAGCATGATCAGGATGATGAAGTGAATATGACCCTTTCGCGGCCAAGGCAACCCTCTCGAGAAAAATCAGCATGATGAACATCATCATCATATTTGGTTTTGTGTCGATCTTGGAATAGAACGTCATCATGATAACCGGGAACCGGATCGTGTTTGAAAAAAAGTATCCCGCTTGAAGGAAAAAATGATGATGATGAAGGATAATCATCAGGATATTTACTTTTTCGTTATAAGATCGGGATGACGTCATCATGATATTTGGAGCCTTCGTTAAACTTGAAACATGACATCATCATGATATTTCGCCAACCGGATCATGTTTGGAAAATATCCTGCCGAAGGGAAAATGTGATGATGATGATCATTAGGATACTTGCAAAAGGTTGCATTTCATCGGCAGGAGGACTTGGCGAAATATCGGGCGAACAAACAAGATCATGATGATCTTGACAATCGGGACAGGATAAAGAATGATGATGATGTCATCATCATATTCGCGCTAGGGTGATATTGTAAAATATGATGATGCTGATGAGAAATGTAATATTGGCTTCTTCTTTAAAAGATAGGGTGATCATCATGATGTTTCGGCAAACGGATATCAGGAGGATATGAAGATGATGATCCTCCTTCGAATTATCATGATGATGATGTTTCCAGCACTTAGCGAATTCAGCGAATATGACCCGTGAAAGATCAGGATGAGGATCAAGAAGCCGTCATCATCATATTTCGAAGTCCAGCAAATATCATGATGATGACCTTGCGATAGGTTTATAGCATGCACATGCAAATATGCCGAAGGTGATTTTGTTAAGTCAGGGTGATCTTACACCATCAGCATGATATTTTAAGATCAGGCGATGCAAGGATATCATGATGATGCTCGCGATACAAAGACCGCTTCGACGGGGAACCTTACCTTGACTTAAAGCCGATGTCATCATGATAATTGAACCTCAGGATATTATCAGGGGGGGTTCAAATATGATGATGATGATGTTTACACAGCAAAACCGAGTTTGTAATATGACCTTCCTAAAAGATATCATGATGCTGATGATGCGCACAAGGCCTTTTGACGGGTAAAAAGCACTACCACCTAAGATTGACGTCCAGATGTTGCGACTGCATGATTTTTAGCGGGTGATAGACCAAGATCATGATGATCCTGTCAACATGACTTAGAATAAAAAATGATAATCCTCCTGTGAATATCAGGTTTGACCAAGACTTTGACCGTGCATAACTTCCACATATGGATGAATTTTCAAGTGAAGTAAAAGGCAAACCTGCATGAAATTTCAAGCTCTTTCAAAATATGAGGTCACAGAAACAAAATATGAACTTTGACAAACTGACCTCATGATGATGACCTGCCTTATGCAATATCATGATGATGATGCACCTGACCATTTTTTACCAGACCGCCAGAAAGCAGAAAAAACACAAGCAGAAGCAAAAAGCAAGACATCAGCAGGGGTCCTCGTTTTGCTAAGGAGCAAAATGGGGCGTGTTGTGAACATCACAACAACTAGCAACCAAAACAAAATAATTAAATTCAGAGTGTTCAAGGAAACTAAGTGAAATGAACTCATAACTTCCAACTATCTTTCCTGCAAATTACTATTCAGCTTGAGACTCAAAGTGTTCAATAAAGATGCATGAATTTTCATTTTCAGTTTAGTTGTGTGCATGTGATTAATTATCCTCATCTTGAAGATCGGTTGAACAAACCAGTGACTGACATTAGCCTACGTAGGTGAGGATATTCCCTCATAGCCGATCGGATAGAGCCTTGCTACCAGCGAGCGTCTATAGCCCCGGCAAGGTTATCGTTACAATTCTCCTAAGTAGAGCCCCACTGCCAGCGAGCGTCCATAGCCCCGGTAGAGTTACTTAGATGGCTTAATCTGGATTTTCAGTATAATCCGCTTTATTTATTTATTTGTATATTTTTTGTTTTCTAATTTGGAAAGATTTCACAAGGTATAGCAATTTGTAACTTCATGATGATGCAAGGAGTGGACACTTGCTGAAATTAAGCTGAGAATTATAATGGTAGCAAGGGTGACCTCTAATTTTTCACCTAATATCTACACTGGTAGGTTCAACAAACCCAAGGATTTTAGGTGTGTCATCGTGAGAAACCTGCTTCGAATTCTCAATCACATTTATTGAATACAAAACTTCAGAAGATGAACAACTCTCTACATTCATGACAGTGACAGGTTATGTGTAAATTGCAAATGGTTAACCTAAATATCCTAAATTATATACTGTTTTGGATGGCTGCTAGTTCTGCTCCTTAATACTCTACAGTAAAATAAAGATCCCTGCTGAGGAGACAACAAACAAACCAAACAAACAGGCTGTACAAACAGCACAACAACAAAAGACAAAACTGTACAAACAGACAGAAATAAAAAGCAAAAAAAACAAGCTATACAAACAACCAACCAAAGAAGAAAACAGCAAAAGAAGACCACAAAAAGAAGAACAACTACCCCACCAGACTATATACCAGCCTCTCCAAGGCAAACTGAAACCCAAGAAAAAGACCCAAGAACACCCCTACTTGCATATTTCTTCACGTTGTGCAGGAGTAACAGGGTACTGGTGATGGTTCTCATCCTAGCAGATTTATCTTTGAATTCTGAAAAAAATTCTGATATTCTAGATTCATTATGTTTATCAGAATAGCTCTTAACTAGTAACTGAGGCTGCTCATCAGGGTTATGATTAATCCATAGGCATGTCCTATCTCTTGAATTTCCATAATCAAAATAGCATTTATCATTATTTACTAAGGAAAGGAAAGAGACAACCTGATGTGCCTTTAGCTCTGTGGAACACACTTGTTTATTAGTAGCTGGCTCTTCATTTAGCTCTGCATTTTCATTGCCCAGCTCTATGTCTAGTCCTTTTTCAAGTTGAAAGATGAATGACTCTAGATGTATCATATCTTCATCTTCATCTACCTTTATTCCTTCATTCTGGATGTTCAGTTTATCCTCAAATTTAGCACACCTCTCAATGTTCTCATTAGTTTCCTGCACATCAGCACTTAAGTAAGTATCTTCATCATCATAATCTGACATACAGAAATTAATCATTTTTAAATCACTTGAGAGTAAAGGTGGGACAGCATCTTTTGATTGACAGGGGTACTCCCCTGTTTTACTTTCAACATGGTGCTGGGGCGATGTCCGATTATGCACAGCAGCTACATGATCCTCTGTATCCTTTTCTTTCAAGAATTGTTCATCAGATGACCCACAATTATCGTCCAGTGTGGAGTCTTCTTCTATTAACCTGCAACAATCATCACATGATTCCTGGAGGTAGATCTTATTATCCTTTATTCCTAGCATTGGTTCCATCTTTGTATCCTCTTCACATCTAACGACCGTTGCTGCTGCATCCTCCTGTCGCCCAATAATCTCCTCACTTCCTTGCCAACTTTCAACTTTATACACATATTGGACTGGGAAATTGTATGTAACGCACTCTTCCACCTCTTGTCTAATGTCATGACCAAATCTGTCTATTGCATTGTTTTCCTTATCTGAAGAATTTCTGTCAGACTCAATGAATAGTGCTGTTCTATTGCTGACACACTTCTTTCTACTGTTTAACATCATAACCTCCTCAATCTGCGTCCCATTGTTGGTAACTATATAGACACCTGGCTCAACAGCAGCATATAAGATTTCATTAGTTCGATTATACTCTGTTATCATATGTCTCATTCTGGGCTCTGCCCCTATTCTGATCTGGTTTGGGATGCCTCTCCATGGTAACCACATGTGTGAAAAGTCAGTAGCCATATATCCGTTTAATGTCTTGGACCAATCCCTACTCAGCAGCATTCCATAATTTACGGGTATATCCACTACTTGGATGTCAATGATTTGGCTCACCCTAGGGTCTGAAGCTAACTGCACCTGTGTGTTCATGAGTTCTCCTATCACACTAACCTCGGTCTTATCTAATTGCGTGACAACCTTGGCAGATTTGGTAGGAGTCAGCCCGAGAGTTTTACATATTCCTAAGGGCATTACGTTGGCTGAAGCACCAGAATCTACCATCCAATTGTGTATATTCTTCCCACACAACCTAACAGTTAACAAGAAAGGTTGAGTATCCCTCTTATCCGCATGTATTACTACATTTGTGTTGGAAGGCTGCTCAACTTTCTTACCTTTCTCCTTAGGTGGTGAATCACTACTAGGAACAGTTATATCAGCAGACACCATGTTTGTTATGGATGTGTCCAGGGATTTTAAAAAAGCATTTCTGATCCCTGGGGTCTTCAATAATTCATTTAGAGGTATGCTGACCTTCATTTTCTTTATTTCCTCTGACAAGTAATTCATTAGTCTTGTTGTCTCTACTGCTTCTGTCTTACTTGTTTGATCCTTTTGCACTGCTGTTCCGTTATTTGTGTGCTGACTAGCTTTAAGTATGGCAGGATTGTTGCTAGCATTCTGATCTGGGGGTGTATTGATGTTATTCGGAGGAGTGGAAGTGGTGAAAGGTCCTCCTAGCCTAGGGTTGTTCCTCAAATTGTAGGTGTGGCTTTTATTTGTCTGTTGAAAGGCCTGCACCTCCTCTGTTTCATTTAATATCTCGTTTTCAGATTCAAAAGGAAACTGAAAAGCATTTAACACAAAGGCTGATTCGGGATAAAGACTTTCACAACAGTATGGTTCATCCTCTAGCAATTCATCCTCCCTCTCTTCTGCAGTTGCAAAGGTAAACGTTTCTAAGACTAATGCTGTGTCATATTCTGAGGGTACTAACTCATTACCCTTAGGAATGAGAAATTTTGAGGTAGGAGGCTGTACATCTACGTTGAAGATACTAGCTGCCAAGTGGAACTGTGGACAGTCATGCTCAGCATGGGCATTGGTATTGTGAAATCTGCACCAATTTTTGGGTGCTGTATTGGCCATTTGTATGTTAGTTATTTGTTTTGCACCATGATTATCCGTATTTTCGAAAGGAGAAGCCAGAGTACCGTTGTTGGGCCCAGTGTTCCATGTCTTGGGTGGCCTAGGTTGGTTCTGGTTCTTGTTATTATTGCCCCAGGTCCTATTATCTATCACTGGCCCCCTATTTTGCGTTGGTTGCCCCTGACTGGGGCCTTGATGCTGATTGTAGTTTTGGTTCTGATTGTATTGTTGATTTTGATTGAGACTATAATTCTGATTTTGGCCTTGGTTGTGACCTTGAGGTGGATTGTAGTTTTGGTTGCTTCTTCCATAGAGATTCTGATTTCTTAGCTGTGTCACTTCAGTTGTTAATCTCTTCAAATGTGCAGTAATCTCTTTGATGTCTTCCCTATCATCTTGTGCTTTTGCCACAGTTACATCCCTAGGAAGTTGGAAGAAAGGCTGACCATTATTTTGACTGTTATTGGAAGTACTGGCCGTGTAAGGAGTTATAGCCTGGATTGGAGTAGGATTATACACAGGTGTGTAAGAAGGAACCGGATTTATTAGTGGAGCAGGCTGCACAGGGACTCCATTCCATGGGTGTCCCTGATTCTGCACCCCAAAATTTCCTCCAAATGGACTGTAAGCTGTATGTCTCATTTCTTGGTTCACTGAGGCTGCCTCTTTATAGGCTTTGGATATTGAATCTATGTCAGGTTTCCTTTTGACAAACATGGCAGTTAAAGGATCCAAAGTAGCATAGTACATAGCCAACAAGGGAGCATCATCTATGGTATAAGGGGTTGCTAGCCTAGAATAGGCCTTTTGAAATCTGTCATTGAAATTATCAATTAGCTCTCCCTCACCTCGTTTTATAGCAGCCAGCTTATGATACAAAGCACAAGGGTCAATGGGTCCTCTAAATCTTGACAGAAATGCTTCTTCCATGAGTGCCCAGGAAGAAATGTAACCATTGGGTAAGTTTACATACCAGCTGGAGGCCTGCTCATTAAAGGTGTAAGGAAACAACCTACACACAACATCCTCGTGCTCTAACATAGCCCTAAAACATGCTTCCTTAAATATTCTAATATGATCTTCTGGGTCTTGATGCAACTGGTATTTGGGACATATCTTTTCCAGATTTTTTGGCATGTCATGATAATCATTGAAGAATATGGGAGAATTGACATCGAAATAAGCCATTGCAGGTGTTTGAGCTTGACTTGAACTTGCAGAAATACCTGGATTGATTGGTGGATTAAGATTTAGAGGAGGATTGAGACCTCCAGAAGTGCCTGAACCAAGATTTAAAGATCTGAACAGTGATCTATCAGGACTTACAATACTACGGATGTTAAAAGGTGACCCAGGAGGTGTTCCAGATGAACTTCCTACTTGTGATATCTTTGGATTCCAAATTAAAGGGCTTTTACTTCGCCTTGTATCAGGTTGTTGCACAAAGATATCCTCTGAACTGGACCTAGACCTAGTCACTCTGTTACTGTCGTTAGCCAGTTTGAAATGAAACCTAACTCAGGCAGGCCCTCCTTCTAGCGCCAGAAAACTGTTGATGACTGTTTTGATGCAATCATAACAATAAGTTAAAATTCACATGACATGAACTGAAACTATACTTGAAAGACAAGAAGGAATCATTTGGTGATTCAACTAATCCCAAGTCTACAATGGTTCGGTTGGTCAAGTTCAGTTGGTCAATGTGAAGCTGTAATGTTCAAGGGGCCTTACGTAGTTTAGGTTTGTTTTGTGGTTTACTGGACTAAGGATATGCAAAGAGGTCATAGATTTCAACAAGTATTCTGTTCATTTGCATACAGGTGTTACTGGGCTGCAAGTTTCAGATGTTTTCTTGGATTTATGCAGCTTCCTTCTTCATGTACTTATGAAAACTGTCTACTTAGACTCTGTTATGCATGCTTCTTCAGATTTGAGACAATTTCCTTTAGATTTCTGCGTTTTCAGCTAGATATTTCAGATGGGTTGGGAAAAGTTAGAGAGATCTAATCTACACTTCATCTAATGTACAGAAGGATCTAATTTTTTCTGTTATCCACTATGTAAATACCACAGTAATCTGATCAAATCCACAGTAAAAACCTTAAATGTAAGTCCTGAGCATTTTCACAAACATACATTTAAAATTGCAAGCTCTTAAAGAAGATATTTCAAAACACAAAGAAGAGCAGGAGAACACTCAGAAGATAGATGCAGAACTCCAGATTCTATTGCATTAGAAACGAATAGCCATACATGATTTACAATGTAAGAATGACTCTTAGTTTCATTGATCATACTACAGAGAACTTACAAGCTTTACAGATACAGTAAGGCAGCCAGACATTCCACGCGCACCTTACTGCAGACAAACAGGCGACCTCCTTCTTCTACTTCTAAACTATGCTAAGCTATCATGCTGTATTTTCCTAGAATCTCTGTTGTAGGCCCTAAAAATCCCTGTTGTAGCCCCTGTTGTAAAGTATTACAGTGTAGAGAGGCACAATATATAACATTCTGATTGTTTTCACTACAGCAAAAACCTAACTGAACCCCTGGTTCAAACCTCTAGTTACAGCAATAAATGCAGGTGAACCAGTTCTCAAAAATATCTCTGAGCTGTGGTCAAATCTGGGCAAAATATTGCCCCTTCTGAGAAGTTCCAGCAGCTGGGCAATAACTTCTATTTGTCTTTTGCAGAAATACCTCTAGCTGCGACCTTCCTCTTCACTTGAATGGCTTTGACTTTTTGCATTTCATCTCCATCTTCTTGCTCCTGAGATCAGATCTTCTGCCTCCATGAGGTCACTGAATTGACTTTCCAGCTGCTTCCTCAACTGCAAGCCTGCAAGACAAGACAAGCAATAAGTATTCCATTTATCACATAAAACAGCATGAAAATTAAAATAAGCGTTTAAATCTAGGTGACTGCGCATGATCGCGGAAATCAGATCCAAAATCCGCTCAGAACGCGTCAAAAATGCGCCCAAGCTGCTCAAAATTGATGGGTCAACCATCGCTGACCGGGAAATGCCAGAGGTGCCAAAAAAAACACTTTAAAACTCCACCGCTTCATTTCCCGCCCATCGGCATGATATTCGTTGTTGGTGCGTCAAAAAATAGGTTAGTCGATATATCTCATCATCATGATAATATTCAGAAAATATGATGCTCTCCCTCCTGAAGGTTCAGATGAATGTCATCATGATATCTCGCGTCTGCATAATGGAGAAAAGAACAACATCATCATCATCATGATGAAGGAGAAAAGGAGGATGCGAATATAATCATGTTGCCGAGGAAAGGAAGATGATGGTGACGTCGTCATGATATTCGGGCTTCATTGAAATGCTAAGGATGACGTCATCATCATGTTCGGTTAAGATGAGGGGGATAATTGCAATATCGGGTTACCTGAGGAGCATGATCAGGATGATGAAGTGAATATGACCCTTTCGCGGCCAAGGCAACCCTCTCGAGAAAAATCAGCATGATGAACATCATCATCATATTTGGTTTTGTGTCGATCTTGGAATAGAACGTCATCATGATAATCAGGAACCGGATCGTGTTTGAAAAAAAGTATCCCGCTTGAAGGAAAAAATGATGATGATGAAGGATAATCATCAGGATATTTACTTTTTCGTTATAAGATCGGGATGACGTCATCATGATATTTGGAGCCTTCGTTAAACTTGAAACATGACGTCATCATGATATTTCGCCAACCGGATCATGTTTGGAAAATATCATGCCGAAGGGAAAATGTGATGATGATGATCATTAGGATACTTGCAAAAGGTTGCATTTCATCGGCAGGAGGACTTGGCGAAATATCGGGCGAACAAACAAGATCATGATGATCTTGACAATCGGGACAGGATAAAGAATGATGATGACGTCATCATCATATTCGCGCTAGGGTGATATTGTAAAATATGATGATGCTGATGAGAAATGTAATATTGGCTTCTTCTTTAAAAGATAGGGTGATCATCATGATGTTTCGGCAAACGGATATCAGGAGGATATGAAGATGATGATCCTCCTTCGAATTATCATGATGATGATGTTTCCAGCACTTAGCGAATTCAGCGAATATGACCCGTGAAAGATCAGGATGAGGATCAAGAAGCCGTCATCATCATATTTCGAAGTCCAGCAAATATCATGATGATGACCTTGCGATAGGTTTATAGCATGCACATGCAAATATGCCGAAGGTGATTTTGTTAAGTCAGGGTGATCTTACACCATCAGCATGATATTTTAAGATCAGGCGATGCAAGGATATCATGATGATGCTCGCGATACAAAGACCGCTTCGACGGGGAACCTTACCTTGACTTAAAGCCGATGTCATCATGATAATTGAACCTCAGGATATTATCGGGGGGGGTTCAAATATGATGATGATGATGTTTACACAGCAAAACCGAGTTTGTAATATGACCTTCCTAAAAGATATCATGATGCTGATGATGCGCACAAGGCCTTTTGACGGGTAAAAAGCACTACCACCTAAGATTGACGTCCAGATGTTGCGACTGCATGATTTTTAGCGGGTGATAGACCAAGATCATGATGATCCTGTCAACATGACTTAGAATAAAAAATGATGATCCTCCTGCGAATATCAGGTTTGACCAAGACTTTGACCATGCATAACTTCCACATATGGATGAATTTTCAAGTGAAGTAAAAGGCAAACCTGCATGAAATTTCAAGCTCTTTCAAAATATGAGGTCACAGAAACAAAATATGAACTTTGACAAACTGACCTCATGATGATGACCTGCCTTATGCAATATCATGATGATGATGCACCTGACCATTTTTTACCAGACCGCCAGAAAGCAGAAAAAACACAAGCAGAAGCAAAAAGCAAGACATCAGCAGGGGTCCTCGTTTTGCTAAGGAGCAAAATGGGGCGTGTTGTGAACATCACAACAACTAGCAACCAAAACAAAACAATTAAATTCAGAGTGTTCAAGGAAACTAGGTGAAATGAACTCATAACTTCCAACTATCTTTCCTGCAAATTACTATTCAGCTTGAGACTCAAAGTGTTCAATAAAGATGCATGAATTTTCATTTTCAGTTTAGTTGTGTGCATGTGATTAATTATCCTCATCTTGAAGATCGGTTGAACAAACCAGTGACTGACAGTAGCCTACGTAGGTGAGGATATTCCCTCATAGCCGATCGGATAGAGCCTTGCTGCCAGCGAGCGTCTATAGCCCCGGCAAGGTTATCGTTACAATTCTCCTAAGTAGAGCCCCACTGCCAGCGAGCGTCCATAGCCCCGGTAGAGTTACTTAGATGGCTTAATCTGGATTTTCAGTATAATCCGCTTTATTTATTTATTTGTATATTTTTTGTTTTCTAATTTGGAAAGATTTCACAAGGTATAGCAATTTGTAACTTCATGATGATGCAAGGAGTGGACACTTGCTGAAATTAAGCTGAGAATTATAATGGTAGCAAGGGTGACCTCTGATTTTTCACCTAATATCTACACTGGTAGGTTCAACAAACCCAAGGATTTTAGGTGTGTCATCGTGAGAAACCTGCTTCGAATTCTCAATCACATTTATTGAATACAAAACTTCAGAAGATGAACAACTCTCTACATTCATGACAGTGACAGGTTATGTGTAAATTGCAAATGGTTAACCTGAATATCCTAAATTATATACTGTTTTGGATGGTTGCTCGTTCTGCTCCTTAATACTCTACAGTAAAATAAAGATCCCTGCTGAGGAGACAACAAACAAACCAAACAAACAGGCTGTACAAACAGCACAACAACAAAAGACAAAACTGTACAAACAGACAGAAATAAAAAGCAAAAAAAACAAGCTATACAAACAACCAACCAAAGAAGAAAACAGCAAAAGAAGACCACAAAAAGAAGAACAACTACCCCACTAGACTATATACCAGCCTCTCCAAGGCAAACTGAAACCCAAGAAAAAGACCCAAGAACACCCCTACTTGCATATTTCTTCACGTTGTGCAGGAGTAACAGGGTACTGGTGATGGTTCTCATCCTAGCAGATTTATCTTTGAATTCTGAAAAAAATTCTGATATTCTAGATTCATTATGTTTATCAGAATAGCTCTTAACTAGTAACTGAGGCTGCTCATCAGGGTTATGATTAATCCATAGGCATGTCCTATCTCTTGAATTTCCATAATCAAAATAGCATTTATCATTATTTACTAAGGAAAGGAAAGAGACAACCTGATGTGCCTTTAGCTCTGTGGAACACACTTGTTTATTAGTAGCTGGCTCTTCATTTAGCTCTGCATTTTCATTGCCCAGCTCTATGTCTAGTCCTTTTTCAAGTTGAAAGATGAATGACTCTAGATGTATCATATCTTCATCTTCATCTACCTTTATTCCTTCATTCTGGATGTTCAGTTTATCCTCAAATTTAGCACACCTCTCAATGTTCTCATTAGTTTCCTGCACATCAGCACTTAAGTAAGTATCTTCATCATCATAATCTGACATACAGAAATTAATCATTTTTAAATCACTTGAGAGTAAAGGTGGGACAGCATCTTTTGATTGACAGGGGTACTCCCCTGTTTTACTTTCAACATGGTGCTGGGGCGATGTCCGATTATGCACAGCAGCTACATGATCCTCTGTATCCTTTTCTTTCAAGAATTGTTCATCAGATGACCCACAATTATCGTCCAGTGTGGAGTCTTCTTCTATTAACCTGCAACAATCATCACATGATTCCTGGAGGTAGATCTTATTATCCTTTATTCCTAGCATTGGTTCCATCTTTGTATCCTCTTCACATCTAACGACCGTTGCTGCTGCATCCTCCTGTCGCCCAATAATCTCCTCACTTCCTTGCCAACTTTCAACCTTATACACATATTGGACTGGGAAATTGTATGTAACGCACTCTTCCACCTCTTGTCTAATGTCATGACCAAATCTGTCTATTGCATTGTTTTCCTTATCTGAAGAATTTCCGTCAGACTCAATGAATAGTGATGTTCTATTGCTGACACACTTCTTTCTACTGTTTAACATCATAACCTCCTCAATCTGCGTCCCATTGTTGGTAACTCTATAGACACCTGGCTCAACAGTAGCATATAAGATTTCATTAGTTCGATTATACTCTGTTATCATATGTCTCATTCTGGGCTCTGCCCCTATTCTGATCTGGTTTGGGATGCCTCTCCATGGTAACCACATGTGTGAAAAGTCAGTAGCCATATATCCATTTAATGTCTTGGACCAATCCCTACTCAGCAGCATTCCATAATTTACGGGTATATCCACTACTTGGATGTCAATGATTTGGCTCACCCTAGGGTTTGAAGCTAACTGCACCTGTATGTTCATGAGTTCTCCTATCACACTAACCTCGGTCTTATCTAATTGCGTGACAACCTTGGCAGATTTGGTAGGAGTCAGCCCGAGAGTTTTACATATTCCTAAGGGCATTACGTTGGCTGAAGCACCAGAATCTACCATGCAATTGTGTATATTCTTCCCACACAACCTAACAGTTAACAAGAAAGGTTGAGTATCCTTCTTATCCGCATGTATTACTACATTTGTGTTGGAAGGCTGCTCAACTTTCTTACCTTTCTCCTTAGGTGGTGAATCACTACTAGGAACAGTTATATCAGCAGACACCATGTTTGTTATGGATGTGTCCAGGGATTTTAAAAAAGCATTTCTGATCCCTGGGGTCTTCAATAATTCATTTAGAGGTATGCTGACCTTCATTTTCTTTATTTCCTCTGACAAGTAATTCATTAGTCTTGTTGTCTCTACTGCTTCTGTCTTACTTGTTTGATCCTTTTGCACTGCTGTTCCGTTATTTGTGTGCTGACTAGCTTTAAGTATGGCAGGATTGTTGCTAGCATTCTGATCTGGGGGTGTATTGATGTTATTCAGAGGAGTGGAAGTGGTGAAAGGTCCTCCTGGCCTAGGGTTGTTCCTCAAATTGTAGGTGTGGCTTTTATTTGTCTGTTGAAAGGCCTGCACCTCCTCTGTTTCATTTAATATCTCGTTTTCAGATTCAAAAGGAAACTGAAAAGCATTTAACACAAAGGCTGATTCGGGATAAAGACTTTCACAACAGTATGGTTCATCCTCTAGCAATTCATCCTCCCTCTCTTCTGCAGTTGCAAAGGTAAACGTTTCTAAGACTAATGCTGTGTCATATTCTGAGGGTACTACCTCATTACCCTTAGGAATGAGAAATTCTGAGGTAGGAGGCTGTACATCTACGTTGAAGATACTAGCTGCCAAGTGGAACTGTGGACAGTCATGCTCAGCATGGGCATTGGTATTGTGAAATCTGCACGAATTTTTGGGTGCTGTATTGGCCATTTGTATGTTAGTTATTTGTTTTGCACCATGATTATCTGTATTTTCGAAAGGAGAAGCCAGAGTACCGTTGTTGGGCCCAGTGTTCCATGTCTTGGGTGGCCTAGGTTGGTTCTGGTTCTTGTTATTATTGCCCCAGGTCCTATTATCTATCACTGGCCCCCTATTTTGCGTTGGTTGCCCCTGACTGGGGCCTTGATGCTGATTGTAGTTTTGGTTCTGATTGTATTGTTGATTTTGATTGAGACTATAATTCTGATTTTGGCCTTGGTTGTGACCTTGAGGTGGATTGTAGTTTTGGTTGCTTCTTCCATAGAGATTCTCATTTCTTAGCTGTGTCACTTCGGTTGTTAATCTCTTCAAATGTGCAGTAATCTCTTTGATGTCTTCCCTATCATCTTGTGCTTTTGCCACAGTTACATCCCTAGGAAGTTGGAAGAAAGGCTAACCATTATTTTGACTGTTATTGGAAGTACTGGCCGTGTAAGGAGTTATAGCCTGGATTGGAGTAGGATTATACACAGGTGTGTAAGAAGGAACCGGATTTATTAGTGGAGCAGGCTGCACAGGGACTCCATTCCATGGGTGTGCCTGATTCTGCACCCCAAAATTTCCTCCAAATGGACTGTAAGCTGTATGTCTCATTTCTTGGTTCACTGAGGCTGCCTCTTTATAGGCTTTGGATATTGAATCTATGTCAGGTTTCCTTTTGACAAACATGGCAGTTAAAGGATCCAAAGCAGCATAGTACATAGCCAACAAGGGAGCATCATCTATGGTATAAGGGGCTACTAGCCTAGAATAGGCCTTTTGAAATCTGTCATTGAAATTATCAATTAGCTCTCCCTCACCTCGTTTTATAGCAGCCAGCTTATGATACAAAGCACAAGGGTCAATGGGTCCTCTAAATCTTGACAGAAATGCTTCTTCCATGAGTGCCCAGGAAGAAATGTAACCATTGGGTAAGTTTACATACCAGCTGGAGGCCTGCTCATTAAAGGTGTAAGGAAACAACCTACACACAACATCCTCGTGCTCTAACATAGCCCTAAAACATGCTTCCTTAAATATTCTAATATGATCTTCTGGGTCTTGATGCAACTGGTATTTGGGACATATCTTTTCCAGATTTTTTGGCATGTCATGATAATCATTGAAGAATATGGGAGAATTGACATCGAAATAAGCCATTGCAGGTGTTTGAGCTTGACTTGAACTTGCAGAAATACCTGGATTGATTGGTGGATTAAGATTTAGAGGAGGATTGAGACCTCCAGAAGTGCCTGAACCAAGATTTAAAGATCTGAACAGTGATCTATCAGGACTTACAATACTACGGATGTTAAAAGGTGACCCAGGAGGTGTTCCAGATGAACTTCCTACTTGTGATATCTTTGGATTCCAAATTAAAGGGCTTTTACTTCGCCTTGTATCAGGTTGTTGCACAAAGATATCCTCTGAACTGGACCTAGACCTAGTCACTCTGTTACTGTCATTAGCCAGTTTGAAATGAAACCTAACTCAGGCAGGCCCTCCTTCTAGCGCCAGAAAACTGTTGATGACTGTTTTGATGCAATCATAACAATAAGTTAAAATTCACATGACATGAACTGAAACTATACTTGAAAGACAAGAAGGAATCATTTGGTGATTCAACTAATCCCAAGTCTACAATGGTTCGGTTGGTCAAGTTCAGTTGGTCAATGTGAAGCTGTAATGTTCAAGGGGCCTTACGTAGTTTAGGTTTGTTTTGTGGTTTACTGGACTAAGGATATGCAAAGAGGTCATAGATTTCAACAAGTATTCTGTTCATTTGCATACAGGTGTTACTGGGCTGCAAGTTTCAGATGTTTTCTTGGATTTATGCAGCTTCCTTCTTCATGTACTTATGAAAACTGTCTACTTAGACTCTATTATGCATGCTTCTTTAGATTTGAGACAATTTCCTTTAGATTTCTGCGTTTTCAGCTAGATATTTCAGATGGGTTGGGAAAAGTTAGAGAGATCTAATCTACACTTCATCTAATCTACAGAAGGATCTAATTGTTTCTGTTATCCACTATGTAAATACCACAGTAATCTGATCAAATCCACAGTAAAAACCTTAAATGTAAGTCCTGAGCATTTTCACAAACATACATTTAAAATTGCAAGCTCTCAAAGAAGATATTTCAAAACACAAAGAAGAGCAGGAGAACACTCAGAAGATAGATGCAGAACTCCAGATTCTATTGCATTAGAAATGAATAGCCATACATGATTTACAATGTAAGAATGACTCTTAGTTTCATTGATCATACTACAGAGAACTTACAAGCTTTACAGATACAGTAAGGCAGCCAGACATTCCACGTGCACCTTACTGCAGACAAACAGGCGACCTCCTTCTTCTACTTCTAAACTATGCTAAGCTATCATGCTGTATTTTCCTAGAATCTCTGTTGTAGGCCCTAAAAATCCCTGTTGTAGCCCCTGTTGTAAAGTATTACAGTGTAGAGAGGCACAATATATAACATTCTGATTGTCCTCACTACAGCAAAAACCTAACTGAACCCCTGGTTCAAACCTCTAGTTACAGCAATAAATGCAGGTGAACCAGTTCTCAAAAATATCTCTGAGCTGTGGTCAAATCTGGGCGAAATATTGCCCCTTCTGAGAAGTTCCAGCAGCTGGGCAATAACTTCTATTTGTCTTTTGCAGAAATACCTCTAGCTGCGACCTTCCTCTTCACTTGAATGGCTTTGACTTTTTGCATTTCATCTCCATCTTCTTGCTCCTGAGATCAGATCTTCTGCCTCCATGAGGTCACTGAATTGACTTTCCAGCTGCTTCCTCAACTGCAAGCCTGCAAGACAAGACAAGCAATAAGTATTCCATTTATCACATAAAACAGCATGAAAATTAAAATAAGCGTTTAAATCCAGGTGACTGCGCAAGATCACGGAAATCAGATCCAAAATCCGCTCAGAACGCGTCAAAATTGCGCCCAAGCTGCTCAAAATTGATGGGTCAACCATCGCTGACCGGGAAATGCCAGAGGCGCCAAAAAAAACACTTTAAAACTCCACCGCTTCATTTCCCGCCCATCGGCATGATATTCGCTGTTGGTGCGTCAAAAAACAGGTTAGTCGATATATCTCATCATCATGATAATATTCAGAAAATATGATGCTCTCCCTCCTGAAGGTTCAGATGAATGTCATCATGATATCTCGCATCTGCATAATGGAGAAAAGAACAACAACATCATCATCATCATCATGAAGGAGAAAAGGAGGATGCGAATATAATCATGCTGCCGAGGAAAGGAAGATGATGGTGACGTCATCATGATATTCGGGCTTCATTGAAATGCTAAGGATGACGTCATCATCATGTTCGGTTAAGATGAGGGGGATAATTGCAATATCGGGTTACCTGAGGAGCATGATCAGGATGATGAAGTGAATATGACCCTTTCGCGGCCAAGGCAACCCTCTCGAGAAAAATCAGCATGATGAACATCATCATCATATTTGGTTTTGTGTCGATCTTGGAATAGAACGTCATCATGATAATCAGGAACCGGATCGTGTTTGAAAAAAAGTATCCCGCTTGAAGGAAAAAATGATGATGATGAAGGATAATCATCAGGATATTTACTTTTTCGTTATAAGATCGGGATGATGTCATCATGATATTTGGAGCCTTCGTTAAACTTGAAACATGACGTCATCATGATATTTCGCCAACCGGATCATGTTTGGAAAATATCCTGCCGAAGGGAAAATGTGATGATGATGATCATTAGGATACTTGCAAAAGGTTGCATTTCATCGACAGGAGGACTTGGCGAAATATCGGGCGAACAAACAAGATCATGATGATCTTGACAATCGGGACAGGATAAAGAATGATGATGACGTCATCATCATATTCGCGCTAGGGTGATATTGTAAAATATGATGATGCTGATGAGAAATGTAATATTGGCTTCTTCTTTAAAAGATAGGGTGATCATCATGATGTTTCGGCAAACGGATATCAGGAGGATATGAAGATGATGATCCTCCTTCGAATTATCATGATGATGATGTTTCCAGCACTTAGCGAATTCAGCGAATATGACCCGTGAAAGATCAGGATGAGGATCAAGAAGCCGTCATCATCATATTTCGAAGTCCAGCAAATATCATGATGATGACCTTGCGATAGGTTTATAGCATGCACATGCAAATATGCCGAAGGTGATTTTGTTAAGTCAGGGTGATCTTACACCATCAGCATGATATTTTAAGATCAGGCGATGCAAGGATATCATGATGATGCTCGCGATACAAAGACCGCTTCGACGGGGAACCTTACCTTGACTTAAAGCCGATGTCATCATGATAATTGAACCTCAGGATATTATTGGGGGGGGGGTTCAAATATGATGATGATGATGTTTACACAGCAAAACCGAGTTTGTAATATGACCTTACTAAAAGATATCATGATGCTGATGATGCGCACAAGGCCTTTTGACGGGTAAAAAGCACTACCACCTAAGATTGACTTCCGGATGTTGCGACTGCATGATTTTTAGCGGGTAATAGACCAAGATCATGATGATCCTGTCAACATGACTTAGAATAAAAAATGATGATCCTCCTGCGAATATCAGGTTTGACCAAGACTTTGACCGTGCATAACTTCCACATATGGACGAATTTTCAAGTGAAGTAAAAGGCAAACCTGCATGAAATTTCAAGCTCTTTCAAAATATGAGGTCACATAAACAAAATATGAACTTTGACAAACTGACCTCATGATGATGACCTGCGTTATGCAATATCATGATGATGATGCACCTGACCATTTTTTACCAGACCGCCAGAAAGCAGAAAAAACACAAGCAGAAGAAAAAAGCAAGACATCAGTAGGGGTCCTCGTTTTGCTAAGGAGCAAAATGGGGCGTGTTGTGAACATCACAACAGCTAGCCCCTACTGCTTTTCAATCAGGTGTTGTGTTGTCTACCACTTGCACTACTCCATCAGTAGATGCTACCTTGTATCAATAGTTGGTTGGTAACCTTCTCTCCTTGACACACAGTCATCCTGATATTTCCTTTGTAGTTGGTCTTGTCTCCTGCTTCTCTTAAGATCCTTATGAAAGTCATTAGAAGGCATCCAAATGTATCTTGAGGTACATTCAATGTACTACACAGTTTGGCATTCACTATACATTAGGAGCTAGTGAGATTGTAGGCTTCACTATCTCAGATTGGCTGGTGATGTTAATGATCAAAAGACCACTTTTGGCTTTGTATTTTGTCTTGTTTCTAGTTTGGTTGCGTGGTCTTGCAAGAAACAAACTACTATTGTATTATCATCAACTAAGGTTGAGTATCGAGGAGCAGTCTTGACTAGTCAGGAGATTCTTTGGCTTCGATAGTTGATGGTTGAGTTTGGCTTTCCTGTTGATCATCCCACTACTCTTTGGTGTGACAATCAGAGTGCCATTCATATTTCTCACAACCCAATCAAGCATCAACACACTAAGCATATTAAGATCCACATGCACTTCATTAGGTAGCTCATTCAAGAGGGTGTTCTCAGTTTGGGGTATTTGCCTACAGAGCAGTAGGTTGCAGACATCTTCGTTAAACCTTTGCCATCTCCTCGCTATCTTTTGTTGCGATTGATGTTAGGGGTGAAGGAAGTTGTCCTTGGGGGGTCTTGAGGAGTCCTCCTTCCTTTTACTTTTTGCTTTTCAACATTTTCTATTTTTCTCTCTTTTGGAGAGGAGTTTTCTCCCATAGGTTTTTTCTCCTTTTCTCTAGTTGTGAGAGATTACAATTCATTACATTGTAGTTGTACATGGGTACCTAACATGGCCTTCTTTTCAAGACTCATTTTGCACCTCATATTTCATAATAATCTCCCTAAGTTGCACTTAAGGGGGGTATTAGAGTAGGCTTAAGTTTTTACTCAAGCTAATATTATTTTTACCATTGAGGTAGTTGGGGTTGATTGTTCTCGTACCTCATTTTCACTTGGCTATTTATATCTGGGTTTGTACATTGTAAAATATCTCATGCCCAATGTATATTCTCCACTCTTGGTGAAATAGCTTCTCCTATGTGTTGCTTCTCTCATTCGTGAAGGTTTTTCTCTTGGTTTGTAGATGCTCCTAGATGCTTTTCTCTAACAAAAAAGAATGGAAGAGGGGAAAAAAATGAGAAATGGTGATAGTTCTTGGCTACTGCTCTATGTCTTCTCTGGTACAAGGGTTTGATAGATCAGGCATCTAATGCCCTTCATTACCCTTCACACTTCCAGTTCACATTTGTAGGGGCATGACCAATGATCTTTGATGCATGTGCAAAGGTAGGGTCAAAGATATTTGTTGTGAGTCGGCCTTGTAAACACAAAATGTAAGCCTTCTGTGAGTTTGTCTCCACCTGCCCTACAAACGCCTTATGTGAGGATGTTTCAGCTCTGCAATGAGCATGTGTTTCAACTTTTTTGTGAGGCCATATCGGTCCTCCAAGGAGTAGCCAAGGCATCTTGATGTGAGGTGGCCAAGGTGTACTATGGGGGCGTTTCAACCACACTTGGTGTCTCATTGGATGTCCATCAGTGCCATAGTCTCTCTTCCTACTAGATCATAAGCTAGGGTTTGGGATCTTGACCACTATCCTTTTAAAGTCATGGACATGATGTTCTGGCTCTACCTCAAACGCCCCCTATAGACGGTGTTTGAGCCACTATTTGGTAGGAACAACGACTTTGATATGAGCAATTGGAACACCAACCACCACCATATAGGACACATTGCATATGAGATAATTCAAGGTGGTTCAACCTTCCTTCGATGTGCCTTCATGCAAGCAATAGATTGGCCTTCTCCAAACCTCCTTCGAGCACCTATGCATAGGCCACAATTTGCCCTTGGTTGAGGCTAGAAATCAGCCTTTAGACCATGAATAAAGAAGGGTGAGATAGATCGACCCTTAAATCAACTGCTTGAGTTGGATGCCTTACAGTGTGAGTCAGGGCCTCAAGTCATCCATTCGGCCCTTGCCTAGAAAGTAACCCCTATTGTCAAAAGAGGCATGTCGAGGCAGAGTTCCTACCCATGCATAGTGAAATGGATGTCCTAGGAAAGGCATCTTCCTCGAATGAGAGCATGTTTGAATGCCCAAGATAAAGGCATTAACAGGCTCTACATGCCACAATGTAACTCTGCCTATTTTGGAAACAAGGGAAGTCCACCATAACTTGACATAGTTAGGCCCTTCCTCACACATGTTGTGCATGCATTTAGACTCCTTGATCCACCAATGGCGTCAAGCAAACAACAAAACATGTCACAAATTCACAACTCTAAGATGAACTGACACACAAACTTAGTGGGCTCTGATACCATATTAGAAACCATGATCAACTAAGTGAAATGTTGATTACAAACATGGAGTGAAAGTAATTAGAAATTGCAATACTAGATTATGAACAATAACAAGTACATATAGATGAGAGAGGTGAGGAGGTTGAGTTGACTTAGGAGCCAACTTCAACTCTCCACTCACCAAGTGGAAAAAGTGTGACACATGGCTTGGAGAGTTGTGTCAAACTCTCCAAGTCGACACCTAGCCACCTAAGTAGGCTTAACACCATGTGCTAAATACATTACTTATAATAAGTAATATATGATAAAGTTTAGCACTAACACCAATAAAAGCTTTGAAGTTCAACGTTTCCTTAGGTTCTCCAATGACTCATTTTGTTGATAAAATCTTTAAAGAATAAAGTTCAAAGTTTCTTTAGTTCACTAATTGACGATATTGGCGATAAAGAAGAAGTTGAAATTATTCAATGTTCATGAAGTCAAATTATTGCCAATTCCAAGATTCATGGAGGTGAGGATTCGCTGATAAGAGCACTTGATGGATTAAAGCATTGTATCAACAAATTGTTTTGTTTGTAAACCAAATAATTTACTAATAAAGCATGCGTGTTAGTGAAATCGTATGTTCATGAAGTGCCAATTTTATCGACAATGTTCTTATATTGGTTTGTTAGGAAATGCCTAAGTTGCCAAATTTGAAAGAATGCCGACGAAGACATGAATGATTCATGACGAGATAAACTACCAATGGACTAATAAATATGGGATTTTATCAAAAGGTGTTTATTTTAATAATCAAACAATATTTCATTAATTTGTTTGGTAATTTGAAACATCAAGTGCCTATTTGCATACATGTCTATTCAGTTCCATAATTGAATAATCCATAATTGTTTAACTTCCACTCATGAAAAATAAAAGGTGATTATCATTCTTGTTGATTGGTTCCTCTTTGAACAAATGGAGATTATTGTTGATCGGGGGTTCCTCTAAGAGCATGGGTGAAATGACTGTAGATTGGGGTTCCTCAGATATGGTTGGGAGGATCCATTTGATACAGAGAAAAAGCATGGGACTTGACTGGTGGAAGGTGACCCCTATATTACAGAGATGGTTGAGCAACTTGAGATTGAGAAGACTGTGTGAATGGCTGAAGATAATGACTTCTAGTAGAAGAATAAGGATGAGCTTTGGGAACTGATTTTGTGATGTAAGCATGTAACGATTGAGCTATCACAATAAGGATTTTGTAGATCTAACAGATAGACCATGGTCAGATTTTGGATGACCTCCATGTAATAGGACTTTGGACGACCTCCATGTAGTAGGACTTTGGACGACCTCCATGTAGTAGGACTTTGTAATTATCAAGCTAATGCTATTCTTTTGCCTTAAATTGGTCCTCATTCTAGGTGTTGGATATTGAACAGTAGAAACTTTCTTCTCCTCTCCTAGTCGTCAAATATGTGGAATGTTGAGGTGTTTGTGATTGTCATCTTTTAATATGGTGTCATTTTACTAATGCATCACATCTAACCAATGCTTTATTATTCTTCCCAATGATCGGCAACCTCAAAATAATGCTATTGGATCCATCGATAGTGATGAGTACAACGTGATTATGATTCTTAAAATCAAATACAAACCATATTCATTAGCACATAGAAAAAAACAACATATGAACTAATGCATATAATTTAATATTACTTGATTTAGTCCACGTTGGAAGGCTATCAAGAAATAGGATTTTAATCCTCATAAAAGTAGTCTTTAGAGTCTATACCCATAGACCATAAATAAAATAATTCAAATGTGGATTTTGGCTGACAACTAGATTTATGGTAGTTGTCCACCAACATAACATAATAATTGGTTATTTGCATTAAGGGTTATTCTTCTAGATAGTCAAGTGTCTACCTACGTGGTGATTCATTTAAAATGTTTCACCTAGGGAATAGATCGATCTTTGGTTGAGACTATCAATCATATTGGTTGCTAGCTCTTGATTCACTTATGATTGGCTACCAACTCTTTGATTCACTGATAGGAGTGATTGACTAATAGATTTGGTGATTCATTAATGGATGGGATTGACTATTAATGCTTTGTGTGGTAAATTCAACTAAATTCTGAGTAGAAGTGTTGATTTACAAATATATTGTGGCTATATGGAATCACTTACTCTTGGCCATTAAGATCATATTTTTGTAAAAGTGGCAAGTGCAAATATTAACTAGTCAGTGGAATAAGCTAACATAAGAATATTGGGTTGCACCATAAGGTAGATGAAATTAGAAGGTTAGTCCGATGCTATTACTATTATTATTGAGTGCATATCTTAAACAATGATCTAATGGATATAATGTTGCAACCATTATGGGTATGATTCATGTATTGCTCACGCTTAAAGCAAGATTATAATTATTATGGTAAGTCATTCAATGTTTCAGATAGTTTATATGTAGCCTTGTGGTTTGCATGTTGTGCTTGTTGAAAAAGGATGTCTTAAAATAATACAAGTACCATACTAGATATCATTAAATCACATTATAAGTGGGACATCACTTGGAACCATATTGGTGCTTTTCTCAATTGTTGCATATATTTATTTAATTTTGAGACTATCTCACATTAGCAAGTCTAAACTTTTTTCATGGTTGATTAGGAACTACTTTTGATGTTGTATTAATTTTTTATAGATTACTTATGTCAGAAACTTAACACTTCTTATAAAATGTTAGGCTTCTCTATTAACCCAATACTATTTTCAAATTTGCAATGCTTGGTCCAAATTCTTTATTGTAATGTTTGATGGTGTCATAGGTTGTTATAGTTATGCTCACTGGTTTTTGTAATGTGGAGTAGCTTGACTTTCCACTTGGTTTGTATGGTGGACATGTTTCTGCTTATTGCTGCTCTGTTTAGCAGCGGCCTCCTGTAGGGTGCTCCGTTTCAGCTGTATTATGTTTTTAGTCTGTTATGTATCATTTTTCTTTTGCAGTCTTTTGACTGCCTTTACAATTTGTAACTGTATTATTCAATACAAAAAAAAGAATTATATGACAATCTATATAAATTACAATTGACCTAACCATTACACTTCCTTTCCGTACAAATGCTAATTTACTATATTTAAAATTGAATCTTTAAAGCTTTGATTAAATATCTTGATGTGCCCACATTGTCAAAGTAATATCCGACCGGTCCTCTTTATTTACCAACTGCTATGTCGTCCATTGCACCGTCCCTTCCCTTTTGAAACGTTTGGCTTTTGTTTGGGGTTATTCAACCTACCGTATACTCTATTATTGGGCTAATCCCTCGCACTTCGTCATTCTATTTGTATTAACTACAACTGTGTCTGAGGAGATAAAGGAAGCGGACGTGTATATTTAATAGAATTCTATAGCCCATAGATAATGTTTCAGAAATTCATTGGGAATGAAGCTGATTTCAATGTACAACATTTACCCTGTCATTTCACTTACATTTTTATGAATTTGACTAGCATGTAGCCTTGATTTGGATTTCCCCCTATGTTGAGATAAACACTGGGGGATTTGCATGGCGTGTCAATGATAAAGGACATGATAGATGACTTATATGCTTTATTAAGCATCTTTGTCCAAGAGTATTCAAATATAATTATTTAATTTTGAGACTATCTCAAATTAGCAAGTCTAAACTTTTTTATGACTGATTAGAAACTACTTTTGATGTTGTATTAATTTTTTTATAGATTATTTATACGCAGAACTTAATATTTCTTATAAAATGTTATGCTTCTCTATTTACCCAATACTATTTTCCAAATTTATAGGACAATCTATATAAATTAGAATTGAAAAATTCAGGAATCTTTAAAGCTTTGATTAAATATCTTGATGTGCCCGCATTGTTGAAGTGATTCCCAACCGGTCCTCTTTATTTCCCATCTAGATATCTCGTGAATTGCACCGTGCCTTTCACTTTTGAACTTCGGGTTTATCAACTAACAGTATACTCAATTCACATGTCGAATCTGTCCTTATTTATGTCCTTCAGTTTCACTTAGCAGTGGCTAATCCCTCGCACTTTGTCATTCTGTTTGTATTAACTAAAACTTTATCTGAGGAGATAAGGAAGCGGACGTGTTTATTTACCAGACGGTTGTCTTTAAATATTATTCATTTCAACAGTCAGTTATTATTAGTCAATTTTGGCCAATAAAAATAAGACAAATATTTAACACTTTTTATTGTGAATGAGGTGTAAATTTACTATTGATTATTTAACCATTAAAATAAATTATATTATAATAGAATGTTTGCAAGATTCGTAATTTAAAATTTGCAAAAGGAGGAGGAAGCCATCCCAAAGTGATGTGATAGCAGCATAATTCCGCACTCGGAGTCTCTCCTTATTTATGGACTAGTGCCCTCTCCAGTTTTACAAAAGAAGAAATCCCCTGATGGTTGTTGATAGCAATGGCCAATCCCTCTCTCTTTTCCCTTGCTCTCTTTGTCACTCTCTTTGCATTAACCACAACTGTGTCTGAAGAGATAAGGAAGCCATATATTGTTCACATGAGTATGTCCATGAAGCCTCTGCATTTTTCCCTTCATGAGCACTGGTATACTTCTCTCATCAATGAGGTAACTTCAGGCTTAGACGATGGAAGCCTCTTGTTATATACATATGAAATAGTTCTGCATGGATTTGCAGCCAAGCTGAGCAGCGCAGAGGCTGCATCTTTAGAGAGCATGGAGAGCTGCTTGGCCGTAATCCCGTCATCTGTCAAGCAAATCCATACAACACACTCGCCGCAGTTTTTGGGTGTGGGAGGCTCGCATAACAATTTGTGGCCGCGGTCCCATTATGGCAAAGATGTGATTGTGGGCGTGATTGACACCGGAATATGGCCTGAGAGCGAGAGCTTCAATGACAGAGGCCTGGGACCTGTACCCACAAAATGGAAGGGCGTATGCCAAAGCGGGGTGATGTTCAATTCCTCTCACTGCAACAGGAAAATCATTGGAGCTCGCTATTTCTTCAGAGGGTACGAAGCAAACATGGGTAAACTCGACAAAAGTGACATAAAATCAGCGAGAGACACCGAGGGCCATGGGACACACTGTGCTTCCACTGCTGCGGGGTCGAAAGTGGTAGGAGCGAGTTTCAATGGCTTTGCCAAAGGAACGGCCACAGGGATGGCTCCACAGGCCAGATTGGCCGTGTATAAAGTCGTCTGGGCTAATGGACTAGACAATTCCGACTTGGCTGCCGCGATGGAAATGGCCATCTCAGACGGCGTGGATATCCTTTCTATGTCGATTGGCGGACCGGAAATGCCTTTTTACGAGGATCTTCAAGCCATCGGAACCTTCAAAGCGATGGCCAAGGGCATACTTGTTTCGTCTTCAGCCGGCAACTATGGGCCTATTTCATCTTCTATCGAAAACACAGCGCCGTGGATGATCACTGTGGGAGCCAGCAGTATGGACAGAAAGTTCCCCGCTGCTGTGAGACTTGGCACTCGTGAGATCTACAGAGGTTCCTCTCATTATAATGCTGTTCAAGTAACTCAACGGCTGCCTCTGGTGTATATAGCCAACATCTCTGATCCTAGCATAGTGAATGGTAGTATATTGCTGAAGGATGTTAGATATGAAAATCCTTACATTAATTCCATAGAGGCTGCTTGGCACAAGGCAGTGGAGCCAGCTGCAATCATCCACGCCACCGAGAAAAGCTGGGGAGGGCAAGAAATAATCGGAGATTATGGTGTGCCCGCTATTAGCGTGAGTTTTGCAGTTGGAGAGAAACTCAAAGCGTACATACACAGTACCAGTAAGCCTACCGCCGCCATAAAGACAACAGGATTGACAGTGGTGGGAAAGGCAATAACAGCTCCACTTGTGGCTTCACTTTCTGCGAGGGGGCCGAGTCTGGAATTTCCAGATATACTGAAACCAGATGTGGTTGCTCCAGGCGTCGACATATTAGCGGCGTATCCAGGAGGAGGATTTCAATTTATGACTGGAACATCCATGGCGTGTCCGCACGTAAGCGGCCTTGCAGCGCTCATACGCGGCGTTCACCCGTCCTGGAGTCCCGCTGCCATTAAATCGGCTCTCATGACGTCTGCTTACGTCCGCGACAATAAAAATCAGCTGATCAAAGATCTCGTCAATTTGGAAGCCACAAACCCATTGGCATTGGGCGCAGGTCATGTAAATCCAACGGCTGCTGTGGATCCGGGGCTCGTCTACGACATGGCACCTCATGATTACATTCACTTTCTCTGTACTCTCAACTATACCCACAAACAGATTGCTCTTCTGATGGACAACCACACAATCTCGTGCCCTAGATCAAGCCATTTGGAAGACGCGGGTGATCTCAATTACCCATCTTTCTCTCTCCACTTCAGGTCCACCAAATCAGCTCAAGTTGTTGTGAGAAGGAGAATAGTAACAAACGTGGGTGCCGCTCATTCTACCTACAAAGTGCGGGTGGAGACGCCTCCTGGAATAAAAATAAGTGTCGAACCAGAGACATTAGAATTCACAAAGAAGAACGAGAAGCTTAAGTTTCGCGTAAGATTTGAGAGCACGGTCATCGCAGAAGACAGAGATAAAAGCTTTGGAGAGATATCATGGAAATGTATCCGAGGTGGAACTCATGTTGTCCGTAGCCCAATTGCTGTAGCTTGGCAAGGCAAGTGACAAGTTGAGTAACTATGATTATAAACTAAGCACCGGCTGGGTCTTCCCTGGCCTCTACATATAAATAAATAAAATTAATATTGCTAGTATGGGAGTTATCTTGGCAGTTTGGTAAATGATCTATGTATGTTCTACGTGTTTTTTAAGGTTTCTTGATTATAACACACCATGCTTTGAGACGTAGTTAAAGAATATAACTTCATTTTGTTTTTGTTTTTTAAGGTTAAAAATAATAATTGGTTAATTGTATGGATTATTAGATTATTTTAAGTTTTAAGGATTGAAGGAGTATTTATAATTGGAAATAAAGAAACAATTTATTAATTAGGTGTATGCATAATTAAAATTGAGGGTATTGACTAAGGTAAATGTGTTTAGGGCACTATCTCAAACTCATCCTTTGTAATGTCGACATAATGCACTCTACAAGACTTGATTCCTAGCGGGTTCTTTATGAGCTAAGCAACTTCATGAGTAAACCAAGGGTCACTTCACTTGTAACTATTAGTGTACACATTTCATTTGGCTTAATTTGGTATTCATTTGGCCAATATTTGGAAGCCTCATTTTATGCACATGGCATAAGACACCTCAGTTGGGTGTGTCGCAGTTAGGAAGAGTCCTTCAAACTCTTTCACTCCACTTAGCTTGCCACATCTACTTGAGATACCCTTAAGTTATGGGATTGACTCCCATTAACTCAAGGTTACTCAATGCTATATGTACTTATCATATTGACTTACAATTCACTTCAAATTTGTGATTAACATTCATCTTATACATCCTGCAAATTCTAATATGGTATCAGAGCTATTTGAATTCATTGCTGGTTCATTTGTTTTTGAAGCCCGGTTGTGGGAGGCGTTTATCATCTCTCTCTCGAGGCCGTAGAAGGTGTAAGATCATTTTCTGGTGTGCAGCGCTATTATAGTCTCTAATTGTCCTCATCTCTACCTGCAAAGAATTGTTGCACTATTTTTTTTTCTTCTCTCTACTTTTGCCTGCGCCCATGTGTGGCATCCAAAAGGCGTCAGGCAAAGATTCTTTCTTCAATGTTTCAGAGGCTGTTCCAAGGCATCCAAGGCTGACGTTATTTTTTGAGTCTACAGAAACCTGTGCTAACCATTTAGCCCGCACCTATCCTTCAATCTTTCTCACAGTGTAAGGGATCTCTGTCTAGCCACGGGGAATTTCATCTGCCTTGCATTTTAATGTCACACAGGGATATTCTTGCTCTGATCTAGACACCCAAATCGATGGGTTTGGCAAGGCGAATACCTTGATAGAGGGCTCGAACTTGGCAAAAGGCTAAGAAGTGCCATTTCTCGGAGGCTCGTTCCTTTCTTGAGGGCATCCTCTATTTTGTTTGGTCCACTATTTGCTACCGATGGAAGTGTTGTTTGAGATTTGGTTATAGCAGATGAGTTTTTCAATGCTAGCAAAGTTCATTGCCATAGCATGATGTAGCAGAGGAACCAAGCCGTCGCCAATCCTTTTGGTGTTGTCTTCTTTGAATCTGCATAGTGTTTTTCATAGTAGCCTCAAGGGCGTGGTCCTCGAGCTCTTCTCTGGTCATTGAGGTTTGATGCCCTTGTTTGGGCTTTCCACAACCCCAAACATACCATACTCCCAGCACCAGTATGTAGAGGATAAGGTATACACTGAGCATCAAATACCAGCGTGGGTACTTTGAATGCAGTGCATGACATTGATCACAAGTTGCTATGCCTAGCGCTTTATTTGCAGATGCCTAGTCAGCCTCATAGAGGATTTCAACACCTTCACTGGCATATTGGGATGACCCTACAAATCTTGGCTGCCCTTGAATTTTGAGATTCTATGTTGTCCCGTGTTTGGATATATTTGTGTATATTTTCTCTATGGAGCCATCTTGGAGAGGCGTCTCCATCATCAACATTTGCAAGAGATGCCCAGCTTGTAGAAGAAGAGACCAACGCCTCAGTCTGCCCAAAAATCACCTCTGCTGCTCACATTTCTGGCTGCTGTCTACATTCTTCACCTATTCCCCCTATTTATTATTTCCTCTTAACATTTTGTTGGGCATTTTGCCTTAATCTTCCCATGCCCTAATTAGCTGGGTTTGTATTTTTTGGCCTTCATATTATTTGTTTTTGGGTCAAGGATTTTCAAAGTTAGCCAAAAAGTAAAATTACAAAAAGGGGGTAAGTAAATCTAGGGCAAAATTATTTTGAAAAATTTAAGGTTCTTTTACAAATATTGGTGTTATAATAGACATTTTAATAGTTTTCAAAGCACTAAGAAATTTATAAAGTGCCACAAATTGGGGGGATCATGCAAAAGGGGTAGACAAAGCACTCAACTTATAAAGTGCCAAAACTAGGGGGGTCACCTAATCAAGGGGTTGCCTAAATGTTTTGATTTCTATTTTGTCTAAAGGAATTAACTTGTTCTAATCATGGGATATGAAACTCACTCTTCTGTAATCAACCTAAACAAGGGAAACTATAAGTCCTGGTGTGAAGGCATCCTGAAACACCTCAGATTCCATAATCTCATACCACATCTTTATGGACTTGACCTTGAACCTAGTAAACAATCTCAGAAGGCTAAGTGGTTTAATCATCATGATCACATTGTTGGATTGATTGGGTTACATATTCCAGATGCTGCTTTGTATGCCATCATGGATATTGATTGTCCACATGCATTATGGATCAAAATTTGGGAGTTATATGGAGACTCGAATGTTTCTCCATTCCCACATGATCCTACATTGATCACAACTCACATCCCTAATCATGATACATAAGCAAAATGTTCCAGTGACATAGCAGAAGTCATCACTCTTACTGTTGCTTCATTAGATTCCAAAGTCACTTCTTTGAAATCTTCTAGTGCCTCTTTGCAACATGATATTAGTCTTCCTAGCATTGCTAATTGGGACAGATTCCTACCTGACATCTCTTGTCTATTTGTAAAGTCCCACATTGCTAACATTGAAGCACACATTGAGGACATCTGTCTTCTCTTCGATGACAGTTTTGATGAAGCTGCATCAACATTGTCCACTTTAGATATTCATACTCTACATTGTCCTACACATGGTTCTGGATCGGATCATCCTCCTCATCTCTCACACATACACCTAATTTGATTATGGCATCCTTCGGCATCGACATGACGACACCTAAGCACTCTTCGAAGGCATTATCATGGGCACCATCATCCTTGGATCAGCTTCAGCATGATTCAAGATCATACATACATCTTTTCGCATGCGAAGATATCCTGCATCTTTAGGTGGTTTCATTTCTTCCCAAGGGAAGGAACATTGTTTGACGTTCTTGGATCTACATTTGCATCCTCTATCGACTATCCAGTATCACTGCAGCAAGACATGTATTATGGGGGGGTTTCATCGACCTTGTATATTTTTCTCTCCTATGGCAGAACACATATTATACTTAGTGAAAGAAGTACTTCTTCACTTGTATTTTTTTTCAAAAGGTCTTAAATCCTTCTCTTTTCTCTTTTTTGGAGAGGATTTTTGTTCCCACTAGGTTTTCTCCTTTTTCTCCATTTGTGAGAGAATGCTTTGTACATGGGTACCTCATCAGGCCTTGTTGCTGGGACCCATCTTTTTCAACCACCTAAGTTGTGCTTAAGGGGGGGTATTAGTGTACACATTTCATTTGCTTAATTTGGCATTCATTTGGCCAATATTTGGAAGCCTCATTTTATGCACATGGCATAAGACACCTCAGCTGGGTGTGTGGCAATTAGGAAGAGTCCTTCGAACTCTTTCACTCCACTTAGCTTGCCACATCTACTTGAGATCTCCTTAAGTTATGGGATTGACTCCCATTAACTCAAGGTTACTCAAGGCTATATGTACTTGTCATATTGACTTACAACTCACTTCAAATTTGTGATTAGCATTCATCTTATAGATCCTAAAAATTCTAATAGTAACATTCATTTTTAATTTGTGATATGGACTTCTAATTTAACTAATATATTAGAATTAAAATCGTGCACTAGAAGCAAGTTCCCTCCAAAACTGCAAGGAGCACACTTATATCTTACATAAGACAAAACATAAATGTTGATTGTAGCCTCTCCATAAATTCTTTCTAACTTCTAACATGGTACACTAATAACTCAGTGAGACCCAAAAATCATTGTCTATCACCATATTGATGACAACAAAGGTTCAATGTAGGAAGCCTTTCTAAGTATCAAATATCATTTGCAATAAAGTATGAAAACATACAAAGACACTTGAACAATACATCCTTCACATGATCGATACATTTCATCGTAGGCAAGAGAAAATCTACTCTACAACATTTCTTTAACATCCATGTTCTAAAGATAGTAAAATTGAGAATTTACCATAGGATAATTCAACAAGGTAAATATGAGATTAAGGAAATTTTTCTTTTATTTAACATATAATCAAGTATTAACAAATTGCAAAATTTCTATCTTGAAATAAGCAACATAATATAATATACAAAGATTACATTTTATCTTTACAATTACAAATTTTTGCAATAGATAATGTTTTACATAGTCTTAATAAACACAAGTCTCAAAGATATACTGCATCCAGAAATCTGACATCTTTATCACAAGCCTCGGCATGTCTTCTGCTAGAGAGAGAGTATCTTTCCATTGATTTAACTCCATCCATAGACTAGCGGTCTCCCACACATCTTCCACATAGGAAGTGGCCCTACCCATTACGAGGAATATAGACCAAAGGTGACCAGTGGTAACTTGCCTTTTGAGTACATAGTGTTGCATCCGAAACAACTCTATCAACTATACAACCCTAGATACCCTCTAACTAAGTATGATTTCTGATAGATTGTGCAATCTAGATATAGTGAACCGACAATGCATGCAGAAACATATGCATTACTATGGCCATAGTTTCAATATAAATTAATGTTCACATAGAACATTGTCGTAATGTTCATCCACCCCAACTTGACTTGGATACTATAATATTCCTACTGTTTTACTTGGTCAATTATGTATAACTATATAGTCTTGACAACTTCAATATTATAGTCTTGCTGACCTAGACAAATTTACATTCACTATCTATATTCCATAGACCTTATCGATTTCCTTTCTTTACGAGGATTCTCATTGCATCATTGCAATACCCGAGATCTAAGACTTATCAACTCATAAGAATTTTAAATTGATTTATAATGACTAAGATATTTACCTTACCCAGGTTAAGCATCATAGTCTAGGAAACTATTTCCTTTCTTACAAGTAAGAATAAACAAAACATAGTTAGGGTACTTGTCCCTTCAATTATGATTTATATATGATCACAATGATCTAATATAAATAATTACCTTATTTGGTCAAGTTAAGGTTTAACTAAAGAGTTTTATCTAACTCAAATCTAGTCTTTCTGACTTAGGTGGATTCACAAGACACTGTCATTGCTCCATAGACCTTATGGAATGACTATCTATTCTTGAGTATCTCTTTACATTTTTGCAACATTTGAGATTCATCACTTATCGACTAGTAATAGCTAAGAGAAGCTGTGATAAAAAAGGTATAATAAACTTTATGGTTGACTAACCAAATTTTATGATGGGGAGTGCACAACAGATTCCACAGACCGGGTCCTAATTCCTCACAATTGGTAAAAACTAACAAATGAACTGCTGGAACATTTCCACATGCTTTCTCAACATACATTCGAAACTTACACCGATGCTAGCATCTTTGGTGGGACTCTTGTCATCAGTAAACACTCAAACATTTAGGCCAATGCCCCATTGGACTCACCCCTTGTCAGTGTGATGAATGCCTTCGGCCAAACCCTCAGATCTCTCGCCACCAGCCGTTTCCTCCCGATGGATCTCCGTTGATGTAAGTTGTCCCTCGTCACCCTGACATAAACCTTAGACTGCGACTGCCTTCCAATGGATCAAACCTCTCTTCGGCCAGACCATCCTCATCACTCTAAGCAATGAATGCTTCATCGATGGCCATGGTCTCACCAATAATGATTTCAACTCCTCCAATCAAATCCTAGCACATGGAGATGCTAGGCGATCTACTGTGCACACTCCAATTTGGTCCTCTATGCCACCGAATAGGAAAACAAAATAGGAAACAAAAAACACATATTGTACAATGAAGCCATTCCACTTATTTTGACAGAAATCTTATCAGTGGAATGCTTCACATTACCATATCGCAACAACGGAAAGCACAAGAGAATGGAAAACTACAGCTAAACAATTTGTAATTACAGGAACAAAAATTGAATTGACAGAATAGAATATCTTTATTTCTTTTGAATACAATCACATTCACACCCTTCTTTGATCTGATTACATTCGATGATCATTTGGTTCATTCCTCTAGGCATTTATCAACTTGCCCTAAGTAGTACCAAACTGACTCCAAGCTGCTGAGAGATCGATTCCAAGTGGCTGGGAGAATCTAACTGATTTCCAAGCGGCTGGGAGACCAACTGTCTAACCACTAACAATTGACAACCGTGACCTAAGTCCCTTGGAACTTACAAAATGAACCTAGATACAAACAAAAATGACATGCATTGGTCGAATAGACCTTATTACAATGCAAACATGATTTCCTAAACAAAAAATGATTTTAAATGCCTCATGGAGGCCACCTTGGGATATGTGCTCTTAAACCATACACCCCACCTAGAAAAGAACTCATGTCCCATGAGTTGAGTCTATGTCTTGCTCCACTTGTATCCTTTGCTGCATCATGCCTTCCCCATGATCGCTGGACTGCAACTTGCATCCAAGGAACTAAAAACTCATGCCTAGCATTGTAGGCTCTACTCACACCGTGCCATGAGTCAGTGCTTGCAACCAAACTTGGATGTTGTACACCATGATTGTTTACTATCATAACTGCCTGAACACCTACATTGAAAACCTTGTTTGATGTTGCTTGTACTACTACTATACTAGAATTTGTTTTCCTTCCAACACTTGTTGGCTCTAGAGGACAAACAATAGTCCCTACTATGATAGCATCCTCTTTGTTCCAATCAACTTGTGGCTACTCGCAGACCTGCTCTTTGACCTTTTTCTAACCCATCTTAGACATTACCATCTGATCTCCATCATTCAAAACTGAAATCTCCTTCAAACTATGATCTTTGGTAACCCCACTCCTTGAGGTATCCTGAACTGTTGTTGTCTCTTCTTCATGCATCTTCACAAACTCTTTCTTAGCCACCAAAATGATCTTGGCTGCCTTCTTTACTTCAGTATCCTCCTACAATAGTGTCATCACAAAAGTCTTTCCATCCTTCTTGATGGTGTATGTGTTAGCATATCCATCATACAATGCTTGACTATCAAATTTCCATGGCGTACCTAAAAGTAGGTGACAACATTCCATGGGCAAAATGTCACATAAAATTTTCTCCTTATATTCTCCAATCTAAAAATCAACATATGCTTGTTCACTTACCAAAAGTGATTGGCTATCACTTACCCAAGATGCTCTGTAAGGAGTTTGATGAGGAATCCTTTCTATGTTCAATTTATCCACCATTTCCCTAGACACCATATTATCTGTTGAACCAGAATCTATGACTACCTTGCATATTTTACCTTTGCTTTTGTAATTGATCCTAAAAGGAGCTCTCCTCTATGATGGTTCAGTCTTCAGTGGTGCTTTGAGCAATGTCCTCTTGATCATCAGAGTCTCTCCCATCTCTGATTGCAAACTCAGTTTAGGAGATGTCACACTCCCTGCATCCTCTTGAGTCAATGTGGTTCTTCTCTCATTACCATGAGAAGTTGAGGCCTTCTCTGGACACTTATATGTCGGGTGTCCTATCTGATTACAATTATAACATCTCATGTTGGAGAACTTGGATCCTCTATCTGATCCATTTGTCCCACCTCTTTTATTTGGCCTTCTTCCTCGATAGCCTCCTCTGCTACTTGAGTCTCCAGCTTTCTCTTCTTGGCTAGACTCACCACTAGGCCTCTGATTAGGACTTCTTCCTCCAAAACTGCCTCTAAAATTTCTATCACCTCTTCCTCTACTCTACTGCTCACCTTTTCTCTTCAGCTTCTCTTCAACTCTTAATGATACTTGAAAGCATTTTTCCATAGTTTTAGGGGTAAATAAACTTATCTCATCTTGAATATTGATCCTCAGATCATTTAAATACCTTGCTACCTTGTCTTTTTCATCCTCCATGTACCCACAACAAAGAGTGTATTTGTGAAACTCCTCGGTGTAAGTAGCCACATCCATATCTTTTTGCTTGAGGTTCTACATTTTCCTGTAAACCTGCACCTCATAGTTAGATGGAAGGAACTGAGACTTGATCTTTTGCAGCATTCTGCTCCACAAAGAGACCATACTTTTCCCATTCTTTACCCTTTCTCCTTGGGTGTAATTCCACCATGTAAGGGCATCACCTTTGAGTTCAGTTTTTGCAAACTTAACTCTCTTACTTTCAGGAACTTCCTTGTATTCGAACTAGTTGTTCAGAGCCTCAATCCACTCCATAACTTCATCAACATTCATCTTTCCACTAAACATGGGAATTTCTATCCAAGCCTCTGAAGAGTCCTTGCCAATTGCCTTGATGGCTTCTAGGAATTGCTTTTGTTCGGCCGGTATCTTTGCCTCTTCTTATTCTTGTTCTTCTTCCTCCTTCTCCTCTTCTTCATCTGAATCTTCCTCTATCCTTTTACCTGTCTTCATTGCCTTCAATTCTGCTCAGAGTGCTTCCCTGACTCCAATTTTGATCATCTCTTCCATCTCTTGAAATTTCTTGACCACTTCAGTGGTCATCCCCTTTGGAGGCATATCACTAGCCTCTCCTTCACTTTCTTTGTCTGACATAAGCATTCACAGATAGCACCCAAATGCCAACACTTCTACAAATCCTTAATTTGATTACAACACAATGCTTAATCAGCTGTCCATCCTACACGCTGCTTCACAGACCCATTCCTCTCGTCCAATAGCAAATCCTAGAGATGCACTACCACTCTCTCTCGTAGTGGCCTCACTCTGCATCCTCTTCCAGCCAAACCTCTATTGGTGAATGGTCACAACAGACCTCATCATTGTCTACCCACACACTACAGGAATAGGATTCATTTGCCTTCAAAAAATCAAATACACAACACCTCCGCCTAGAGCTTTCGCTAGCTCTGATACCAATATGATGGGGAGTGCACAACGGATTCCACAGACTGGGTCCTAATTCCTCACAATTGGCAAAAACTAACAAATGAACCGCCGGAACATTTCCACATGCTTTCTCAAAATACATTCGAAACTTATGCTGATGATAGTGTCTTCAGTGGGACTCTTGCCATCAGTGAACGCTCATACATTTAGGCCGATAGACCACCCCTCATCGGTGTGACGAATGCCTTCAGCCAAACCCTTAGATCTCTCGCCGCCAGCCATTTCCTCCTGATGGATCTCTGTCAGTGTAAGCTATCCCTCATCACCCTCATAAAAACCTTAGACCACAACTGCCTTTAAATGGCTCGAACCTCTCTTTGGCCAGACCATCCTCATCGCTCTGAGCAAGGAATGCTTCATTGATGGCTACAGTCTCACCAATAATGATTTCAACTCCTCCAGTCAATCCCTAGCACATGGAGATGCTAGGTGATCTACTGTGCACACTCCAATTTGGTCTTCTGCGCCACCAAACAGGAAAACAAAATAGGAAACAAAAAACACATATTGTACAATGAAGCCATTCCACTGATTTTGATAGAAATCTTATCAGTGGAATGCTTCACATTACCATATCGCAACAATGGAAAGCACAGGAGAATGGAAAACTACAGCTAAACAATTTGTAATTACAGGAAATAAAAATTGAATTGACAGAACAAAATAGCTTTATTTCTTTTGAATACAATCACATTCACACCCTTCTTTGATCTGATTACATTCGATCATCATTTGGTTCATTCCTCTAGGTATTTATCAACTCACCTTGAGAAGTACCGAACTGACTCCAACCGGCTGGGAGAAACTAACTGATTTCCAAGCGACTGGGAGACCAACCGTCTAACCACTAACAATTGACAACCGTGACCTAAGTCCCTTGGGACTTACAAAATGAACCTAGATACAAACAAAAATGACATGCATTGGTCGAATAGATGTTATTACAATGCAAACATGATTTCCTAAACAGAACATGATTTTAAAGGCCTCATGGAGGCCACCTTGGGATAGGTGCTCTTGCACCATTTTAATAGTACCTCTTGCATGCTTGCAAAAGCTGAGTCTTATGACTTATATCTCAAGTCGACTTGTAACCAAACAAAATAGGTTTCTCTACCTAAGGTTAAACATTATCGACTAATAACAAATCTCTTTTCAATAAGATAAATATGAACATTTATTATTTAGGGTTCTTGACCCTTTAATGTCTACCCCCATCAAATAACTAAAATGGATTATAACCATAAAGGTGCCATAAAATAATTTTTAACCCTTCTAGGTTAAACTAGGGTTTTATTTTACTCTTGAATAATCAATTATATCAAAATAACCCCATCTTATAACTTCAAGACTGAGGTTTATAAAGGACCTTCGGTTTAACTCAACCATGGTTAAGAATACTATGGTTAGATAATAACTCCTATACAAAAGGAATATGAATACTTTCAATTACCCTCATGTGCTGTCATTGACCATCACTTCTTATATACTCATATATGATCCTATACAAAGTCATTTCTAGATAGACTTAGTCTATTTCAACATAATGGTTTACTATTATAATATAATCATCAAGATTAATAGAATAGATATTCAAAGATGGTCCTACAACATTTATCCCATTTTCCAAACTATCCCTAGTTCTTCTACCACATAATAGGTTTTACCATAGTTACCATAGATCACTTAGAATCTAAGTTCTTTTGATAAGGAAATGTTTTTGACAAATGTAGAGAAATTAAACCAAGAATGGCTTCGAAATGATAATATCTCCATTTAATACTATGAACCATATTACTCATAGCCGGTAAGTATTCCTATCAAGTATCATTTACACTAATCTTGATGAGAGTTAAATACATAATTATCTTATGACAAAATAATCAACTTGTTTCATAATGATAACTCATTCAATAGAGCAACTGGTTTTCTAGGCTCTAGAAAACTATGATACCATCCTTGAAAAGATTTGGTCTATTTATTGTTTTAAAGACAATAAGTATATTATCGACCTGGTTTGATGATGATATAGACTTCATTGTAAAAACATCCATCAGCCTTTCTAGGCTAAGTCAATGCTCTCTAGTTTATACTAAGATAAAATAACAGTCTTATAATAACTCTATATCTTTTTAAACACAATTGACTCAGTCAAACAAATTAAATTGATGATATTCAATGTGACATAGTCGACACATCTCATTATGAACAGTTTACACAAGAATTTTAAAGGATAACCAAACTTAAATTGACATTTACCAAAGACAAAGCAATCATTCAAACTATCCTTATCTTTTTAAAGCATATATTACATGAGTATTTACATGAAGTGGCAATCTCTACTGAGATGGATTTATAGATGAAAAAGATTCTATGTTTGCCCCAGACAAAGCATGTTCTTTCATTCACTAACTCTCTCTCCCTCTGCCCACCGCGAAGTCTCCTTTTCCCTCCATTTTCAATGATCATCGATAATGCAAAAATAACATGCTAGTCCACGATGGCCCCCCAACGACTTAGTTGAGTCGTGGTTTTTAGTGACTCAACAAGACTCACAATGAGTCACCCCTATTTTCATTCCATCCACTCTAATGTTTGAGAACACATTCAATTCAAAACAATTTGCTTGGAGATTCAGTTTCAACTGATAGCTATAAAATTGCAAGCATCAACATATGTCGATGATGTGATCATTATTTGTGGAGATCAGTGAATGTGGTTGGATTAACCACCACTCTTCTTCTAAGAGGCTACCAACACATAAACCATCGTTGAGAAATCAATGACCACAAGGGATGATTCTAGTGGTGCCCACCTAAGTTTGGCTTTCAAGTATTCATCTACAGGCCTTTTCAGAAAAACCCAAAAAAATTGTAAGTCCCTCGGCCTTCATAGTTGTATGTATGCGTCGTTGTATGTTGCCATTGTATCTAATCTGCAGATGCATATATACAAGGCCAGACCCAAGAGGAAATTTCAATTGGCTTCTAGAATAGTGAAAAAATAGTTGTATGCATCTTTGTATGCATATCGGGTTTGTATGTGGCATTTAGATACATTTCTGGGCATGGAAATGTGGTTGTACATGGCAAATTTCCGATATATTCCGTGGTTGTATCAAAAAAATTGTATGTATATTGTGTTGTATATTTGATATACAATGGGTGGATACAACAACGGATGTGAAAAAAATATTCAGATTGGGTTAAAATGGTGGTTGGTCCCATAGGTATGTGCAAGGGGGATTGTATGTATGTTTAATATACAAAAGAATATAAAATGTCAAACATACACTCCCAGACTTCAAATTTTATTAAATCAGGCCTGGTAGGTGTTGATACAAGTGTAGAGTTGAAAAGTCAAAGGCAGTTTCCTTTGTATCTTGCATTATATGTATCTCCAACATACAATTGCATATACAAGTGAATATACAAGTAGGCAGGTGCAAAGGGTAGACGTAGCTGAGTTAACTGCATTTGTGAAAAAGTGAAATCCGCGGTTGTATATTGGGATTGTATGTTCCCAATGTACAATTGGACATACAACGGGCAGATACAAAGAAATATACAAGCGAGAGCAGTCAAAGTCAATGGTCTTCAAAAGCATGGTGGGGCCTGCATAGTTGTATGTTTCGTGGGTTGTATGTATGTACGATATACAATGCAATGTACAAAAGCGCAGATACAACCCGGATGCAAAAGGAGAATGTGTTGTGGCGGATAAGTGGCTGGGGTCAGCGGGTTGTATATTACACATTGTATGTGCAATATACAAGGCGATATGTAAGAAAAGTGAAGATACAACGCTATATTTCAATATTTTTGCAATCTAGTTGAGAAATGCAATGGAGTTCGCGGTTGTATGTATATTGTATGTTGTACATGCGATATACAAAGCAATGTACAAGGAAGGAGATACAAGGCCTAGACCCGATGCTAATTTAAAATTTGTTTTACAAAAGATTTGGGGTCCGCCCTTGTATGTTCGTGATGGTATGTATATACAATTGCACATACAACCCCAGATGCAAGAAAAGATACAATGGATCACTGATGAAGAGGCCAATTCTTAGCGATAGTGATCCAATGGAAGGCTGCCACGTGTCCAAGTCAATTGTATGTATATACAACTGCATATACAAAGATTTGAAGATGAAAATGGCAAAAATGGGTGAACAGGTAAAAAGTGTCTTCACGCTGTGAAAAGTCAAAGGAGCAAAAAGACACCTGCGTGGCATGTTTTCATTGGCTGATGACTTTTCGAAGCTGGTGACTGGATTGCCCAATCAAATTGAAGTCGTAAATCTCAGCGGGAAGAGGGAAATCGATGGCCAGTTTCAAATTTTTAGAAAGTGAAGGATTTCTCACATTCACAGTCGCATTTCAGGTGGTAAAAGAGTTGCAAAGCACACAACCGCTGTGTTTCCAGAGGCTGTGGGTTGGTTGTCCATTAATGGCAAATTTGCAGAGGCATGGTCTTGATTGACAAGTCAACTACCTGATTAGGGGCAAAAATCTTCAGTCAGCGGCTCACATCCTAAACCCACTTGCCCTTTCCTCTTCTTCTCATGGCTACATTGAATATTTTCAGTGCCATTCAGATGGTGCATTGTATCTGGCAGCATTTTGAAAAGACCATGTAATTAATTGCTGAGTACATGTTCTGGGTATATCAGAACCGTGTTACTCATATTTTGTGTGTTGAAGACTTGGGTGAATTTTTGGAGAAATAATGAAGAATTAAGCATTTCTTGGTTGTTCTCTCTCTTTTGTGAGTTTATGAGTTGCATTTGAATGCACGTTGCACATATGTTCAGTTTCATGTTGTTTTCATATGAAAAATGCTTTATTGCATGTGTTTAGATGTTTGTCTCCATTTGTTGTATGCATCCCTTCTTTTGAATCTAGTTGCTAAGGGTTACTTAGATTCTAGGATATAGATTTTCTATATTGCATGCTTAACTTTCAACCTCCCTTCAAGGAGTGGATTAAATTGTTTTAGGTTAAGTATGAAGAACATTTTATGGCAACAGGGATGTTTCTAAGTAGAGATAGCTAAATACTCATTCTTGGGTGGTGTTTGTAAGGCAAATACCAATCAAGCCCCTTGAAACTTGAATGCCAGTGCAAATCATTCACTTGTATATGTCTAGTTGACTCCTTGCCCTGAGATAGGCACCGGTTTGCCCTTGTATAGTAGTTATGATCCAAAACCCCTTGTCTTGCATCCAAAACATAAATACAAATCCTTTCAAGGCTTCAACCTATTAGTTTGTAGGAGTAGAAATAGGACCCCTGCATACTCTCATTCCTAACCAGTTAGATATGTCCAAGAATACTGCCAACCTTGTGACTTATCACACAAATCTTTGTCCAAACATGAGAGTATTCTGCCTGTGACTAAAAAGCTAAATATTTCTATTGGGAGTGAGTTAAAGTTAAATCTTCAGCTATAGGGATACCCCCCTTGGTGCGGCAGAACCAGAAGTGAAGGGGAGGCAGCTCATGCAACCTCCTGTATTTGTTGGCCGACTCTGCCTATACATTGGAACTGGCAAAACCTTTGCAGATTCAGAGAGAAAGAACCAACAAAGTCATGACTCTACTGGGGATTTGAGTTAAAGTGTGATTTTTGCCCATCTGAGTCACCAACAAAGTGGTGACTCTGCTGGGGAGAGAGTCAAGTGATTTGGAGATTTAGATGACCCAGCATCTAGTGAAATCATTGATGCATATCTAGAGATTTCACATGAATAATAGTGCTCTATTGGTGGAATGAACTCAGAAAAATATTTGTTCTATGGTGAGCTTTCAGTTGTTTGAAAATTTTATCCTCTTTGGAGAGGTGGTGACTCTTTAAAAAGTTCTCAGTGCACATGAAAGGTCGATATATGTTGTTGTGATCTAAAAATATTATGTTCAAGACTTCAGCATCTAGATGAGAAAAGGTACATAGTTTCTTCCCACTTGTATTTGTTGTTTTATTACAAATTTTAAATGCTAAGGAGAAGCCTTAGGTCTCAGGAAAACATAAGATGTCTGAGATTGAAAATTTTATGAATCCAAATATGTATTCACCTATACTCAACCAAGAGGGGGATGAAATGTTGTGTAAAAAAAATTGAAGAGATAAAGAAAAGGTTGATATCCTTAGAGGCTCAGCAGGTTCAGTTAAATAGTAATAATGTTGTGTCTGTCAGTCAGAATGCCAAACCTCTTGTCAGCTCTTTTAATCCCTTATATGACCAACCAGATTTGTCATGGGTTGACTATGAAGTTGAAAGTATGTCTACTTAGATTTACAATCAGATGCCTAGATTTAGTGGACATAGTGTGTGTGATGGGGGTGCATGTATCAAAAACTTTCACAACTTTATGGAGAAACACTCATTTCAAGATGAGGATATGTGGATGAGGTTTTTTGTTAGATCCTTTGGTGCAAGAGTTAGAGATTGGTGTTTGAGCTTTCCAAAGAGATCCTTTGCCTGTTGGGATGAACTTGTTGACTGTTTTAGAAAGGAATTTGCAAGAGAACCTGTTGATCTTGTTGCAAGATTAATAGAAATTAGAAGACAAGATGAAGAGCCCAGTATTGAATTTAGTCATAGATTTGCAGTTGCCCTTTCACAAATCCCTAAAGACTTCATACTTGATACTCTAGTCTATGTTGGTATATACTTTGAAGCTTTTGAGAAGGGCTCTAGTGCAATGTTGAGGGAATTCAAGATAACAAGTGTGCAGATGGCATACAAGTTTTTAGAAAATACAGAAAAATGAGGGATGTGCACATATAGAATTCCATGTCCATAGGCTTTGGTATGAATAGCAGTTGTGTAGTTGCAAATGACCAAGTAATCATGGCATTGTTTGAAGATGAATGTGTAAATGAAAATATAGAAGTTCACAATGCTTCTATGTTTGAACATAATGTTGATAACAATGCTCAATTGGATTGTTCACCAGTTAAGGATACCGACATGAGGATCAGTGGTGACTCCCATTTCAAGGTTGAGGTATCTGGTTCTGAAAACAATGATGAGGTTATGGACAACAATGAATACTTGTTTGAGTGGGTTTGTGGAAATGATTGTGAATATTGTGTGCAAGATAGAGAATAAATAAGCAAACAAAGGAGCAATTCCATGTTTGAATCATTGCCTTTTATTAAGACACATGGATATGATGAAGAGCAATCGAACATTGAAACAAGTAGTAGTGCTGAGCATGATTGTTCTTTATTCAATTATAGTTTTGTTTATGACACATAGGCTGATACTCCTCCAGACAAGGAATTCATTGGTAATGAAAATGCATGTTTGGCTGCCTATGAACCAGTGGCCTACTATAATGACGCTGAAACACTTGGATCAACCCTCTTCCATGCAAATAATACATGTGGTGAGGAGGATCTATTTGAGTATGGTGAGAATCCAAGCACTGTTATTGATGAGGATTCTAATTTTCATCTTGATGAAAGAGAGACCAACATACATCATGCAGGTTATTACAGAGAGGTACCTGAGTTTGATCCTTTCCAGTTTGGTGTAGCTGATGATTGTTTGCATGATGTGCACAAATGTGAATGTGAAAGCTTCTTCTTTGATATGCCAGCTTATGATAAAATGAGGCCTGATGATCCTAGATATATGGTGGATAGTGAGTGCTTTCTATTTTAAGTCTAACTAGGAGATCATTTTACAATGCATATTGCTGATACAGATGATAATATGTGTTATATTTCATATGAGAATGCATTTTTTGATGAATATAACATTCACACATTGCCTGATGCTGAAGGGTATGACAGTGTATGTGGATCAATGCTTGATTTTAAAGTGCAGTTTGATAGAGCCAATATCTTTAGGCTTGATCCAGTGAAGTCAGATGAAAATTGAGTATTTGACAAAGGAAAATATTGGTTCTTCCTTTTTGGTAGCCCTAGGCCACCAAGTATATTCAAAAAATGTGATCTATGATGCAGGTTGGTGCAACATTTGACTCTGTGGCCCAATGGATATAGCACCTAGTCAGCGTCCTAGAGTTTTTGAGTTCTCGCCATGCCTACAAGAAGCATACATCCCCAAATAGAGCCAATGGTGGTGCCCACCTAAATTTGGGTTTCAAGTATTCATCTGCAGGCCTTTTCAGGAAAACTCAAAAAATTTCTAAGTCCCTTAGCCTTCACAGTTGTATGTATGTGTCATTGTATGTTGCCATTGTATCTAATCTGCTGATGCATATATATAAGGCCAGACCCAAGAGGAAATTTCAATCGGCTTCTGAAATAGTGAAAAAATAGTTGTATGCATATCGGGTTTGTATGTGGCATTTAGATACATTTTTGGGCATAGAAATGTGGTTATACATGGGAGATTCCTGGTATATTCTGTAGTTGTATCAAAAAAATTGCATGTATATTGTGTTGTATATTCGATATACAATAGGTGGATACAACAGTCAACATCAAAAAAAGATTCAAATCAGGTTAAAATGGTGGTTGGGCCCACAGGTATGTGCAAGGGGGATTGTATGTATGTTTGATATACAAAAGAATATACAATGCTAAACATACAATCCTGGACTTCAAATTTTATTAAATCAGGCTTGGCGGGTGTTGATACAAGTGCAGAGTTGAAAAGTCAAAGGTAGTTTCCTTTGTATCTTGCATTGTATGTATCTCCAACATACAATTGCATATACAAGTGAATATACAAGTAGGTAGGTGCAAAGGGTGGACGTAGCCAAGGAGTTAACTGCATTTGTGAAAAAGGTGAAATCTGTGATTGTATATTGGGATTGTATGTTCCCAATGCAAAATCAGACATACAACGGGTAGATACAAAGAAATATACAAGTAGGAGCAATCAAAGTCAACGGTCTTCAAAAGAATGGTGGGGCCTGCACAATTGTATATTCCGTGGGTTGTATGTATGTGCAATATACAATGCAATGTACAAAAGTGTAGATACAACCCAGACACGAAAGGAGAATGTGTTGTGGTAGATAAGTGGCTGGGGTCCGTGGGTTGTGTATTGCACATTGTATGTGCAATATACAAGGCGATATGCAAGAAAAGTGAAGATACAACGCTAGATTTCAATATTTTTCCAATCTGGTTGAGAAATGCAATGGAGTCTGTGGTTGTATGTATATTGCATGTTGTACATGTGATATACAAAGCGATGTATAAGGAAGGAGATACAAGGCCTGGACCCAATGGTAATTTCAAATTTGTTTTACAAAAGATTTGGGGTCCGCCCTTGTATGTTTGTGATGGTATGTATATACAATTGCACATACAACCCCAAATGCAAGAAAAGATACAATGGATCACTGATGAAGAGACCAATGCTTAGTGATAATGATCCAATGGAAGGCTGCCACGTGTCCAAGTTAGTTGTATGTATATACAACTGCATATACAAATATTTGAAGGTGAAAATGGCAAAAATGGGCAAAAAGGTAAAATTGTCTTCACACTGGGAAAAGTCAAAGGAGCAAAAGACACCTGCGTGGCATGTTTTCATTGGCCGATGACTTTTCAAAGCTGGTGACTAGATTACCTGATCAAATTGAAGCTGTAGATCTTAGTGGGAAGAGGGAAATCGACGACCAGTTTTAAATTTTCAGAAAGCCAAGGATTTCCTACATTCGTAGTCACATTTCAGGTAGGAAAAGAGTTGCAAAGCATGCAACTGCTACATTTCTAGAGGCCGTGGGTTGGTTGGCCATTAATGGCAAATTTACAGAGGCATGGTCTTGATTGATAGGTCAATTACCTAATTAGGGGCAAAAATCTTCAGTTGGCAGCTCACATCCTGAACCCACCTGCCCTTTCCTCTTCTTCTCACGACTGCATTGAATATTTTTGGTGCCATTTAGATGGTGCATTGTATCTGGAAGAATTTTGAAAAGACCATGTAATGAATTGCTGAGTACACATTCTGGGTATATTAGAACCGTGTTACTCATTTTTCGTGTGTTGAAGACTTGGACAGATTTTTTGAGAAATAACAAAGAACTGAGCATTTCTTGGCTGTTCTATCTCTTTTGTGAGTTTATGAGTTGCATTTGAATGCACGTTGCACATATGTTCAGTTTCATGTTGTTTTCATATGAAAAATGCTTTATTGCATGTGTTTATCTGTTTGTCTCCATTTGTTGTATGCATCCATTCTTTTGAATCTAGTTGCTAAGGGTTACTTAGATTCTAAGATATAGATTTTCTATATTGCATGCTTAACTTTTGACCTTCTTTCAAGGAGTGGATTAAACTATTTTAGGTTAAGTATGAAGAAGATTGTATGGTAGTAGGGATGTTTGTAAGTAGAGATAGCTAAATACTCATTCTTGGGTGGTGTTTGTAAGGCAAATACCAATCCAGCCCCTTGAAACTTGAATGCCAGTGCAAATCATTCACTTGTATACGTCTAGTTGACTCCTTGCCCTGAGATAGGGACCAGTCTGCCCTTGTATAGTAGTTATGATCCAAAACCCCTTGTCTTGCATCCAAAACATAAATACAAATCCTTTCAAAGCTTCAACTTGTTAGTTTGTAGGAGTAGAAATAGGACCCCTGCATACTCTTGTTTCTAACTAGTTAGATATGTCCAAGAACACTACCAACCTTGTGATTTATCACACAAATCTTTGTCCACACATGAGAGTATTTTGCCTGTGACTAAAAAGCTAAATCTTTCTATTGGGAGTGAGTCAAAGTTAAATATTTAGCTATAGGGATACCCCCCTGGTGCGGCAGAACCAGAAGTGAAGGGGAGGCAGCTCACGCAACCTCCTGTATTTGTTGGCCGAATCTGCTTGTGCATTGGAACTGGCAAACCCTTTGCGGATTCAGAGAGAAAGAACCAACAGATTCAATCCATCATGCATTTGAAATAAAGGTGCTCCATGAAATATGCCTTTGGCTTCTCAAGAGTAAGCTTTAATAATTATCATGAGGTATTATCCTCATTTGATGAATATATAAATACTTATTTGTTTCTATCAATTATGGTTTACGTAATATCATCTTTATTTGATAGTTATGATTTGATTGATAAAAATAATAGTAATAAAACAAAGGTTTACAGATAATGTGAACGGGTCAAGTTTACCTCCCCATCACAATCCTTCGTTAAAATCACATTGACTTGACAAGATCATCATTTGAAGTTAAACATCGACAATAAAACACTTAAGTGACTTAATAATAATAATAACACAACCATTTTATGACAATGACATCGTAACATTTACATTAAATGTAAATGGTCATAATTCTTACTCAGATGACATCGTTTACGTTACAATCAAGTATGACGACACACTACGACTTGAAAAGATTTGAAAGATATCGACTACTTGTGGATTGGGTTCAAAAGTAAACTGACAAGACAAGACTTACCTTTAACAATACTGGTTCACATTTTCGTTAAACACTCATACTCATTTTTGGAAAATAATCACTCGTAACCCGAGGTTTATATCTCTCTCCTTGAAAGATACTATCTCTCTCTCTCTTTTCTTTGAGAGTCATTTGAAAACCTGTAATCCTATATCAAACTTGTAACCAACAAATTTTGATCAATGCATCATTATTCAAATAATAAACTAAATCTCATAATGCAAAATATTAAATCAACAATAACATATTTATTTCCATAATTCCATAAATGACATTCAATATAATCTATATCATTCCTTGACACTAATCTAAACATTATAATAGATTTTACTTATATCCAAGTAAAAGTTAAAAGTATAGCAAGACAAAAATTAGCCTGGATGTAACATATCCTTCCCCTAAAGATTCATCGTCCTCAATGATATAAAGTATCAAAATATCACTAAAAACATGTTTTTGTTTAGCTACTAAAAGCACAAAATACATGAGAAATTTTTTGATAAAATTCATGGTAATCCTCCCATGTAGAACTATCCTTTGCATATTGGTCCCACTGGAACTAGCAATACATAACCTCTACTTTACACAAGTAGTGCTTGCGAACTTCAAGCATCTACGAAGCTCGATTATAACCATTCTTGGGTTTCGTACTTGTAAAACATTCTAAGAATATAATATTCATATATTATATAAATATATATTTTATATATGAATCACAAAAATCATTATGCCTCCTGGCAATAACTGGTAATAAATTGATTCTTGAAATCAATAGAATTGATAACCTTGAAAATTTAGAAGAGTCCTTTATACTTAGGAACTGGTTTGGAATACATTCCATACATTATGAAATTTTTTGTAATTTTTACCTTCAGAAGAACTTTTCTTCTTTAACTGAGAATTGTCTTAGTGTATGCTTAACATCAATGTAACTTTTCTATTTATTATCAATTTCCACTAATATTTTCTGATTAGCTAAACCCTTTCATCCATTTCTGATAACATTTTTAGACTAATGCTAATCCTATCTTCTAGCTTACCCAGCTTATAGGAGTTCAGCATTTTTTTCTGTCCAATGTTTCAAATGGAGTCATCTTAATAGCAAAAAGTCAGGAATTGTTGAAAATTTCACAAGTGATAAGTAGTCTCACCATTTATATAGCTAATCCATGTAATACGTTTGTAACAAATCTTCTAAAACTTGGTTAACTCTCTCAATTTAACCATCTATTCTTAGGATGATAAGTTGTACTCTTATTAAGTTTAACCCTTAGCATATAGAACAAAGCTTGCCAAAACCTTGACATTACACACACATTTCTATCTGAGATAACCTTCTCAGGGTAACCATGTAATCTAAACACTTCTTAAACAAAATTGAGGCTAACACAGGTGCTCATTAGACAAATTCCCTAGTATAAAATGTGCTCCCTTCAAGAGTTTATCAACCACAACTAAATGGCATTGTGTCTATTCCTAGACATAGGATGACGTTGAACACAATCCATACTTATAACTTGCTATTTCCGCTCTAGCACATCATGCAGGTACAACAATCCTTCAGGGTGTTGATGTTCTATTTTTACCCTCTGGTACTCTAGACAACTTGCTACAAATTTTGTAGCATCATTCTTCATACTTTTCATGAATTAAAGAGGTTTTGCATCCTCTAGAAGCTTAGTTACCTTTGGATATCCTAAGTATGGTGTAGTGTGTACTTTTCTCCACAAAAAAAATCTTAATTTCACTATATTAGTAACATGCATTCTTCTTCTATATCTCAACAGTCTATTAGACTCAAAGAGAAACCCATCATACCTTGAATCTTAGGCTATTACTTTCTCATCTTGTATAACTACACCCCTTAATCCTTCTCCTAAGGTATCAATTTTTCCCTCAAACTGTCCTTCAGGGTTAGGAATTCACATAATTGGTGCTGTTGTAATTTCTCTTTTTAATAGATCAATTGCCTCTTGACATTTATTTATCCACTCAAATCATTTCTCTTAACCATTGTAGAATCATTTGCACCTAATAATAATGTTCTCCTTTATTCTTAAAATAAATAAGTATATCATCTAGAAAGATTAGAACAACTTATCAATACAATCTCTAAACACACTATTCATGAGATCCATGATTGTGATAGAGGCATTTATAAGTCCAAAGGGGCAACACTGCAAACTCATACTACCCATTTCTTGTCCAGAAATTTATTTTATGGGTATCCTCATCCTTCAATCTTAACTAATGATATATTAATCGACAATCAATCTTTGCAAATTCTACAACTCCACTCATCTAATCGAAGAGATCATCAATACATTGTAAAGGATATTTGTTCTTTATCATTGTTTTAATGAGCATATGATACTAAATACACAATTGCAGAGTTATGTACTTTTTTTGACAAAGATAACTAGTACATCCCATGGTGAAATATTGAATCTAATCAAAACTTTAGCCGGCAATTCTTATAATGGGGCTTTAATTCCATTAATTCTATAGTTGTCATATGGTAAGGTACTTTTCTAGGTAAACTATCCCAAAACTCTAGGATGAATTAAATTTTTTAGTTGCTCCAATCACCTGATCCATCAAACTTTGGTGGAATGACTTTCTTCATATCTAGGAAAGTTCTAAAGCAAGCCTATCCTTTGCTTCCTTTTAGGGTCTATAGTTTCAAGGTTTTCATGGTGATTTTCCTTGCTCATCCCATGAGAAATATCATTTCCCCCCTTCAGGGTTTCCTTGATCTCTTACTTTCTTTTCCAAATACTAGTTCTTTCATTTTTTTACAAACATGGTTAGGATTCCTCCGATTTGTTCAAGAGATTAATAGATGGTATATTCTCTTCTAGGCTCTCACCTTGGTTTATTCTTGTATGAAACATGTTGTCATTTTTCTCATGCCAGATAAATAAGTTTTCTAAGAATTTTTTGAATCTAAAGCAACTCAAAACATCAAAATATTTTTAACTCATAACAATCAATAGATTGGTACAAAACATTCCCATCTTTATTATAATTTATTTAGGATTAACCACATCCTTATTTATATAGTTGATATGACAAGACTTTATGTCATTGTCAATTTAACAACCATCCAATTAAACAAACATAGAGGGTGGATATACTCACAAGTACTCCTTCAACACCTTTTTCCTAAAACACAAGCATCGCAACAACCTCCAAGTGACATATTGTGACTGGCTATAGTTTACTAGGTTTTACTACATAAGTAGAAATTGTAGGATTCTTAGCGAGTTCAAAATGTTGTTTTCTTTCTAGCCAAATATGCTTAAGTGCATGAGCAAAAGTCTCTGAATCCTCCAGCCATACACCCTAAGAGTAAATAATATACTCTTTAAGTTTCACTTCTTTGATAGGTTCCTTCTTAACCACTAATTCAGGCAAATGCTAGGGAATAGACTTTCTAGTAGTTTTCTTGGTTATTCTCAATGTCATTCTCACACAAGAAAATTCAAACATTAGCTAACCGCATAATGTTGACTACAGGTTAGCATAGTGGACTCATAAGCCCTAGTGCTAAAATTGGTAGCTCTGATACCATATGTAACATCCACATTCTAAAGAGATAGTAAAATCAAGAATTTACCATAGGGTAATTCAACAAGGTAAAAATGAGAGAAATTTTTTCTTTTATTTAACATATAATCAAGTAACAACAATTTGTAAGATTTTTATCCTAAAATAAGAAACATAATATAATATACAAAGATGACATTTTATTTTTACAATTACAAATATCTGCAATAGATAATGTTTTACATAGTCTCAATAAACACAAGTCTCAAAGATATACTGCATCCAAAAATCTGACATCTTTATCACAAGCCTTAGCATGTCTTCTTCTAAAGAGAGAGTATCTTTCTAGTGATTTACCTCCATCCATAGACCGACGGTCTCCCACACATCTTCCACATAGGAAGTGGTCCTACCCTTCACGAGAAATATAGAACAAAGGTGACCAGTGGTAATTTGCCTTCCAAGTACATAGTGTTGTAACCTACACAACTCTATCAACCATACAACCTTAGATACCATCTAGCTAAGTATGCTTTCTAATAGGTTGTGTAATCTAGATACAGTGAACCGACAATGCATACAGAGACATATGCATTGCTATGGCCATAGTTTCAATATAAATTGACATTCGCAAAGAATGTTGTCATAATGTTCACCCACCCCAACTCGACTTGGATACTATTATATTCCTACAGTTTGACTTGGTCAATTATGTATAACTATATAGTCTTGACAACTTCAATATTTTACTCTTCCTGATCTAGACAAATTTACAATCACTATCTATATTCCATAGTCCTTATCGATTTCCTTTCTTTACGAGGATTTTCATTGCATCATTGTAATACCTGAGATCCAAGACTTATCAACTCATAAGAATTTTAAATCGATTTATAATTACTAAGATGGTTACCTTACCCAGGTTAAGCATCATAGTCTAGAAAACTATTTCCTTTTTTACAAGTAAGAATAAATAAACATAGTTAGGGTACTTGTCCCTCCAATCACGATCTATATAATGATCACAATGATTTAATATAAATAATTGCCTTATTTGGTGGAGTTAAGGTTTAACTAAAGAGTTTTATCTAACTCAAATCTAGTCTTTTTGACTTAGGTGGATTCACAAGACACTGTTATTGCTCTATAGACCTTATGGAATGACTATCTATTCTTGATTATCTCTTTGCATTTTTGCAACATTTGAGATTCATCACTTATCGACTAGTAATAGCTAAGAGAAGTTATGACCAAAAAGGTATAATAAATTTTATGGTTGACTAACCATTTAATAGTACCTCTTGCATGCTTGCAAAACCTGAGGATTATGACTTATATATCAAGTCAACTTGTAACCAAAGAAAATGGGTTTCTCTACCTGAGGTTAAACATTATCGACTAATAACAAATCTCTTTTCAATAAGATAAATATGGATGTTTATTATTTAGGGTTCTCGACCGTTTAATGTCTACCCCCACAAAATAACTAAAACGAGTTATAACCATAAAGGTGTCATGAACTAATCTTTACCTTTTCTAGGTTAAAATAGGGTTTTATTTTACCCTTGAATAATCAATTATATCAAAATAATCCCATCTCATAACTTCAAGACTGAGGTTTATAACCGACCTTTGGTTTAACTCAACCATGGTTAAGAATACTATGGTTAGATAATAACTCCTATACAAAAGGAATATGAATACTTTCAATTACCCTCATGTGATGTCATTGACCATCACTTCTTATATACTCATATATGATTCTATTCAATGTCATTTCTAGATAGACTTAGTCTATTTCAACATAATGGTTTACTATTATGCTATAATCATCAAGATTAGTAGAATAGATATTCAAAGATGGTCCTACAACATTTATCCCATTTTCCAAACTATCCCTAGTTTTTCTACCACTTAATAGGTTTTACCATAGTTAACATAGATCACCTTTTGGGAATTAAGGTGTCTCAACCTTTGCAATTTCCTACCATTGGTAATTTAATTGTATATTTAATTATTGCCTAGTATTGTATTTTACTTGGACATTCAGTTTGGTCACATAGTGAGGTGGCATCGTGACATGTCACCTCACTTAGAATGTGACGTGGATGGTCAAGTCAATCCTACATAGATTTGGATGTCCCATATTGAGGTGGTATTAATTTGCCATGTGTTGGCATCTTTGGTATGTGGAAGATAATATTTCATAAGACAAAATCTATGACGTGTAAGGGCCAAGTTTGGAGATTCCTATGACGAGTGGTGACAAGTGTCAGTTGGCATGTTTGGGTGCCCAAGTTGGGCTATGACATGTTGTAAGTAGAATATGCTATTTTTAGCATTGTATGACGGATTCTCTTACAACTTTCAAGATTGCTATTGTGGGCAGATTTTATGATGGTTGTAAGTCATGTAAGAGAATCTGTCATAGTCTTTTTTTAGCCTAAAGCTCTCTACATTGGGAAAGTCAAATTTTCCATATATGACAAATGTAAGGGATGTAAGGATAGCAAGGACAAGTATCCTTTGATGCTGAAAATGGTCATTTGACCAAGGTGAAGGCCTATCCTAAGATGCTCTCAAGATATGCCTTGTAATCTCTATAAAATGCATAGTTTAGAGTTGTAGTTATATAGCGTTTTTACAGAAACTGTTATGCTGCCAGAATAATTCTAGAATTGACATTCATGAACTCTTGGAAGACTTGCATTGCAAGTGTATTGTAAAATGTTGTTGTTTTGATAATACATTGTGCAAGTTTTAGAGTTTGGGGTTTTTCACCTGAAAATGTTTTCCCCACGGTATATCTTATGTCACCTTCTTTCTGTGTTGTGTTGCTGCTGAAATCATTATGTTATTAGTTTAATGTTGCTGAATTCGCACTCCATTCTCCTCATTAGATTAGTGTAGGAAGTGTGTTCCACTTACCTTGCTTCCTTTCAGTTGGTATCAGAGCTTGATCACCTATGATCCTAGTTGTTGGGTAGGGGTTTTTTGAGCTAATCTTTGATTGACCGGCAGTCTGTGTAGAGTATTCTATGATCTTGTTGTAGAGAGAAGATGGCAAGCACATTCGGAAGAATAGAGGTGGAGAAATTCAATGGCACTAATTTTGAGCTGTGGAAGCTCAAGATGGAAGACATGCTTGTTGACAGAGATTTATGGGAAACCATTTCTGGCACAAAACCAGCTACAATGACACAAGCTAATTGGGATCTCAAAGACTGAAAGGCTAAGGGTCTCATAAGACTTAGTCTTGTTGATTCTATCTTGTTAAATGTCCATGAGGAGGCTACTGCAAACTTGCTTTGGAAAAAGTTGGGACCCTGGTTAACAAATTTTTTTGAGAAAGAACTTGTATTCTCTTTGAATGGAGGACGAAGGATTTGTTACAGAACATATGAATGCATTCAACATGTTGGTTGCACAATTGACATCCGTTGGTGTGAAGGTGGAGGAGGATTGCTGTATGACCTTCGTTTGTTCTTTGCTGGACTTGTGGGATCATCTTATCATGGTTATTGGAAGGATGAACTAGTTTCCGCGCTATTACCTAAAGAGATGTAGAGAAACTCTTCTGAGGTAGCCAAAGAGGCTCTTATAGTTCGTGGAAGACCCAAGGAGAAAGGGAAAAAGAAGGAAAAGAAAGTTGAGAAGGGTAGATCCAAATCTTGTGGGAGATCCAAATATTTTGGAAAGTCCAAGGCTCTCTATTGGAACTATGGTAAATCTATACATTTCCGAAAGGCATGCAAAGAGGAAAAGTAAAAGCAGAAGAACCCAGATTTAGATTCTGACAAGTCACAAGATGATGGTGATACTTTCATCGTAGCCTTGGCAACCCATTCATCTGATGATGTGTGGATGATTGATTCTGGTGCATCATTCCACATGACCTCTCATCGAGACTAGTTTACTAAATATGAGGAGTTCGATGGTGAAAAGGTGTACCTGGGTGACAACTCTCATCTGAAGATTGTTGGTCATAGAAGAGTCTCTATCAGATTCCTTGATGGATGAGTGAGGGGGATCTCTGGGGTTATGCACATCCTAGGCTTAGCACGGAACCTACTTTCTGTAAGTATGTTGAATGATGTAGGTGTGCAAGTTGTCTTTTCGAAAGAAAGATGCAAGATGACTAGAGGAGATATGGTGCTTGCTAAGGGTACTAGGAGAGGTACTATGTTTCAGCTGGAGGGATGCATTTCACAATGCAATAGTTCTTTTGACTCAAGGAAGAGGGTAACAATCACTTCATCCCCAACATCTGAACCAGCAGTGAAGAAATCCATTGTATCTAGTCCTGATGGTTGTATTCATGCCTTGGAAGTTAAGCTTCCTACTGAAAAGACAATGTTATGGCATAAGAGATTTGGCCACATTGGTGAGAAGTGTCTATGCACCCTGAAAAATAAAAACCTCGTTGAGGGGTTAGATGATTGTAATCTTGAGTTTAACTTTTGTGAACATTATATATATGAAAAAAAAACCATGTTCAGTTTTATTTAAGTTCTCATAAGTCTTCTGGTGTGTTGGACCTTGTTCATTCTGATGTATTTGGTCCTGTTAATGTTCCTTCATTATCAAAATCTGTATACTTTGTATCTTTCATAGATGACTATAGTAGAAGGACATGGATTTATTTTCTCATAAGCAAATCTGAAGTCTATAGTAAGTTTAAGGAGTTTAAAGACTTTGCTAAAAATTAGACTTGTAAAGAGATTAAATGTTTGAGAACTGACAACGGTGGTGAGTTCTGTTCTACAGAATTTGATAAACATTGCAAGGAACTTGGGATTGAAAGACATAAGACAACTCCATACATCTCGCAGCAAAATGGAGTTGCAGAGAGGATGAACAGGACACTGATGGAGAAGCCTAGGAGTATGCTTAGTGGAGCTGGCCTAGAACAAAATTTTTGGGCTGAAGCTGTTGCCACTACTTTCTATCTGGTAAATAGATCTCCTACCCCTGAGAAGACTAAACAAAAAGACAATGTTGGACCTAAAAATGAGGAGAGCTCTAGCAGCTCTGAAAGTTTAGAAGATTAAGTAGAACCTCCACTTCAGCCCTTGAAGAGTTCCACACAAATCAGGAAGCAACCTAAGAGGTTTGGTTATACATTGATCGATTCTAGTTGTGCTTTTGCTTTGTTTACTATCAGTGATGAACCTAGAACTGTATCAGAGGCTATGGATATGAAAGATGCAAGTTCCTAGAAGGAGGCCAGGGAGGATGAGATGGGTTCTTTGGAAAAGAATCAAACTTGGGACTTGGTGCCTTTGCCTCCTAGACAGAAACCCGTTGGATGCAAATAGGTGTTCAAGAGGAAATTTGGTGCAGATGGTAGTGTTGAGAAGTATAAAGCCAAATTGGTTGTGAAAGGGTATTCACAAATGGAGGGTATAGATTATGGTGAGATCTTCTATCCCATTGCAAAGTTGGCATCCATTTGATTCCTGTTATCTCTTACAGATGCTTATGATTTAGAGGTAGAATAGATAGATGTGAAGACAACTTTCCTTCATGGTGATTTGGAGGAAGAGATTTATATGTCATAGCCAGAGCATTACATGGTGAAAGGTAAAGAAAATATGGTTTGTAAGTTAAAGAAGTCTTTGTATGGATTGAAGCAGTCTCCTAGGATGTGGTACTTGAAGTTTTATGCATTTGTGTTGTCAATTAGATTTGTTAGATTGAAATCAGATCACTGTGTGTATTATAAGTATGATGGTGATCATATTCTCATTGTTGCATTATATGTTGTTGCTCATTAGAAAGGGTAAGAATATGATTTCTGATTTTAAGTCTCAGTTGGCAGCACATTTTGAAATGAAATATTTAGGGGCAGCCAGTTACATTCTTCGAATGGAAATCAGAGGAGATAGAACTAATAGAAAACTTTGGTTAAGACAGAGTAAGTATGTGAAGACCGTGTTGGATAGGTTCAGCATGGTAGATTGTCGTTGTATGTTCTTGTTTCTTTGGGGATAAAGTTGTTTGTTGAGGATTGTCCAAAATCTCCTAATGAGTTTGAGGACATGAGTAGAGTATCTTATGCTAGTGTTGTTGGTGGTTTGATGTATGCTATGGTCTGTACAAGACCAGACATTGTCCAAGTAGTGGGAGTCCTTAGTCGATTTATGGCTAATCCTGGATTAGTACATTAGGATGTAGTTAAGTGAGTGTTCAAATATTTGAGGGGTACTTCTGAGTATTCCATATGCTATCATGGTAATGTTACAAGACCTTTGCATTCTGTTGATATTTGTGGAGTTGTAGATTCAGATTGGGCAAGTGACATTGATAGTAGGAGATCCACCAGTGCTTATGTGTTTACACTATTTGGTGGTGCTATTAGTTGGATGAGTAAGTGACAACCTGTGGTTGCTTTGTCCATGACAGAAGCTGAGTATATGGCAGCAACTCATTCTTGTAAGGAAGCCATTTGGAATAAGAGATTGTGGTTAGATATTGGTGTTGATGTAGGTTAGATTATGATCAGTTGTGACAGTTAGAGTGTGATTTGTGTTGTGAAGAATCCAACTTTCCATGCCAGAACAAAGCATATTGATGTACAGTTTCACTTCATACGAGACATGGTAGAGGATGGGAAGGTAAATTTGTAGAAGGTAGATACTTTGAAGAATGTTACAGATGCATTGACGAAGCCAGTGGGCACAGGGAAGTTCAGATGGTGTTTGGAGTCTATGGGTCTCTTGGCCTATAGCAGTTAAATCTTGTCAGTTCTTTTGGCTCTTGTAAGGTGTTTGACAAGTGGGAGAATGTTGGGAATTAATGTGTCTCAACCTTTGCAATTTCCTACCATTGGTAATTTAATTGTATATTTAATTATTCCATAATATTGTATTTTACTTGCAGATTTAGTTTGGTCACATAGTGAGGTGGCATGGTGACATGTCAGCTTACTTGGAATGTGACTTGGATGGTCAAGTCAATCCTACATTGATTTGGGCATCCCATATTAAGGTGGCATTAATTTTCCATGTGCTGGCATCTTTGGTATGTGGAAAGTAATATTCTATAAGACAGAATCTATGTTGCGTAAGGGCCAAGTTTGGAGATTCCTATGACGAGTGGTGACAAGTGTCAGTTGGCATCTTTGCATGAGAGAAAGGCATCTTTGGGCGTCCAAGTTGGGCTATGACATGTTGTAAGTAGAATATGCTATTTTTAGCATTGTATGATAGATTCTCTTACAACTTTCAAGATTACTATTGTGGGCAAAGATGGTTGTAAGTTGTGTAAGAGAATCTGTCGTAGTCTATTTTTATCCTAGAGCTCTCTACATTGGAAAAGTCAAATCTGTCATATATGACAAATGTAAGGGATGTAAGGACAGCAAGGACAAGTGTCCTTTGATGCTGAAAATGGTCATTTGACCAAGGTGGATGCCTATCCCAAGATGCTCTAAAGATATGCTTTGTAATCTCTATAAAATGCATAGTTTGGAGTTGTAGTTATATAGTATTTTTACAGGTACTGTTATGCTGCCGAAATAACTCTAGAATCGACATTCGTGAACTCTTGGAAAACTTACATTGCAAGTGTATTGTAAACTATTGTTGTTTTGATAATACATTGTGCAGGTTTTAGAGTGTGGGTTTTTCTACCTGAAAAGTTTTTCCCCACGGTATATCTTGTGCCACCTTCTTTATGTGTTTTGTTGCTGCTGAAATCTTTATGTTATTAGTTTAATGTTACTGCAATTGTAAGGATTAAAATGAATTTGCACTCCATTCTCCTCATTAGATTGGTGTAGGAAGTGTGTTCCGCTTACCTTGCTTCCTTTCATCACCAAGAATCTAAGTTCTTTTGGTAAGGAAACGTTTTTGACAAATGTATAGAAATTAAACCAAGAATGGTTTTGAAATGGTAATAGCTCCATTTAATACTATGAACCATATTACTCAAAGCCAGTAAGTTTTCCTATCAAGTATCATTTACACTAATCACGATGAGTGTTAAATACATAATTATCTTATGACAAAATAATCAACTTGTTTCATAATGATAACTCATTCAATAGAGCAGCTGGTTTTCTAGGCTCTAGAAAATTATGATACCCTCCTTCAAATTATTTGGTCTATTTATTGTTTTAAAGACAATAAGTATATTGTCGACCCGGTTTGATAATGAAACAGACTTCATTTTAAAATCTTGCATCAACCTTTCTAGACTAAGTTGATGCTCTTTGGTTTATACTATGATAACATAACAGTATTATAATGAATCTATATCTTTTTAAACATAGTTGACTTAGTCAAACAAGTTAAATTGATGATATTCAATGTGACACAGTCAGCTCATCTCATTATGAACAGTTTACACAAGAATCTTAAAGGATAACCTAACTAAAATTAATGTTTTCCCAAGACAAAGCAATCATTCAAATTATCCTTGTCTTTTTAAAGCATATATTACAGGAGTATTTACCTGAAGCAACGGTCTCTACTGAGATGGATTTGCAGATGGAAAAGCTTCTATGTTCGCCCCAGATAAAACACATTCTTTCCTTCACTAACTCTCTCTCTCTCCCTCTGCCCACCGCGAACTCTCCTTTTTCCTCCATTTTCAATGATCATCGATAGTGCAAAAATAACATGCTACTCCACGATGGCCCCCCCAATGACTTAGCTAATTCATTATTTTTAAGGAATCAACAAGACTCATAATGAGTCACCCCTATTTTCACTCCCTCCACTCTATTATTTGAGAACACATTCAATTCAAAATAGTTCACTTGGAGTTTTGATTTCAACTGATAGCTATAAAATTGCAAACATCAACATATGCCAATGATGTGATCATTATTTGTGGAGATCAACGAATGTGGTTGGATTAACCACCATTCCTCTTCTAACAAGCCGCCAACAACTTTAAACCATCTTTGAGCAATCAATGACGACAAGGGATGATTCGATCCATCATGCATTTGAAATAAAGGCACTCCATGAAATATGCCTACGACTGCTCAAGATTAATCTTTAATAATTATCATGAGGTATTATACTCATTCAATGAATATATAAATACTTATTTGTTTCTATCAATTATGGTTTATATAACATCATTTCTATTTCATAGTTATGATTTTATTGATAAAAATAATAGTAATAAAACAAAGGTTTATGGATAATGTGAATGGATCGAGTTTACCTCCCCATCACAATCCTTTGTTAAAATCACATCGACTTGATGAGATCGTCATTTCACATTAAATGTTGACAATAAAACACTTAAGTGACTTAATAATAATAACACAACCATTTTACCACAATGACATCATAACTTTTATGTTAAATGTAAATGGTCATAATTCTTACTCAGACAACATCGTTTACGTTACAAACAACTATGATGACACACTATGACTTGAAAAGATTCAAAAGATATCACCTACTTGTTGATTGGGTTCAAAAGTAAACTGACAAGACAAGACTTACCTTTAACAATACTGGTTCACATTTTCATTAAACACTTATACTCATTTTTGGCAAATAATCACTCGTAACCTGAGGTCTATAGCTCTCTCCTCGAAAGATACTCTCTCTCTCTCTCTCTCTCTCTCTCTCTCTCTCTCTCTCTCTCTCTCTCTCTCTCTCCTTTGAGAGTCATATGAAAACCTGTAATCCTATATCAAACTTGTAACCAACAAATTATGATCAGTGCATCATTATTCAAATAATAAACCAAATCTCATAATGCAAAATATTAAATTGACAATAACATATTTATTTCCATAATTCTATAAATGACATTCAATATAATCTATATCATTCCTTGACATTAATCTAAACATCATAATAGATTTTACTTATATCCAAATAAAAGTAAAAAGTATAAAAAGTCAAAAATTAGGGATGTAACATATCCTTCCCCTAAAGATTCATCATCCTCGATGACATAAAGTATCAAAATATCACTAAAAACAAGGATTTGTTTAACTACTAAAAGCATAAAATAAATGAGAAAAATTCTAATAAAATTCATGGTAATCCTCCCATGTAGAACTATCCTTTGCATATTGGTCCCACTAGACCGAGCACTACATAACCTCTGCATTACACAAGCAATGCTTGTGAACTTCAAGCATTTAAGAAGCTCGATTATAACCATTCCTGGGTTCTATACTTGTAAAACATTCTAAGAATATAATATTCATATATTATATAATTATATTTTTCATAAATGAATCACAAAAAGCATTATGCTCCCTGGCAATAACTGGTAATAAATTGATTCTTGAAATCAATAGAATTGATAACCTTGAAAATTTAGAAGAGTCTTTTATACTTAGGAACTAGTTTGGAATACATTCCATACTTTATGAAAGTTTTTTAGAATTTTTACCTTCAGAAGAACTTTGCTTCTCTAACTGAGAATTGTCTTAGTGTACGCTTAACATCAATGTAACTTTTCTATTTATTATCTATTTCCACTGATTTTTTCTGATCAGCTAAATCTTTTCATCCTTTTCTGATAACATTTCTGGACTAATTCTAATCCTATCTTCTAGCTTACCCAGCTTATAGGAGTTCGGCATCTTTTTCTGTCCAATGTTTCAAATGGAGTCATCTTAATAGAAAAAAGTTAGGTATTGTTGAAAATTTTGCAAGTGATAAGTAGTCTCCCCACTTATATAGTTGATCCATGCAATACATTTGTAACAAATCTTCTAAAACCTGGTTAGCTCTCTTAGTTTAACCATCTGTTCTTAGGATGATAAGTTGTACTTTTATTAAGTTTAGCCCTTAGCATAGAGAAGAAAGTTTGCCAAAACTTGCATTTCTATCTGAGATAACCTTCTCAGGAAAACCATGCAATCTAAACACTTCTTGAACAAAATTACAGCTAACATAGGTGCTCCATTAGATAAATTACCTGGTATGAAATGTGATCCCTTTGTGAGTTTATCAACCACAACTAAATGGCATCATGTCTATTCCTAGACATAGGATGACCTTGAACAAAATCCATACTTATAATGTACCATTTCCACTCTGGCACATCATGTGGGTACAACAATTCTGCAGAGTGTTGATGTTTTATTTTTACCCTCTGGAACTCTAGACAACTTGCTACAAATTTTTTAGCATCATTCTTCATTCTTTTCATGAATTAAAGAGGTTTTGCATTTGCTAGAAGCTTAGTTACCTTTGGATATCCTAAGTATGGTTCAGTGTGTACTTCTCTCCACACAAAAATTCTTAATTTGGTTATATTTGTAACATGCATTCTTCCTCTATATCTCAATAGTCCATTAGACTCAAATAGAAACCCATCATACCTTGAATATTAGGCTATTACTTTCTCATATTGTATAACTACACCCCTTAATCCTTCTCCTAAGGTATCAGTTTTTCCCTCAAACTATCCTTCGGGGTTAGGAATTCACAAAATTTGTCCTATTGTAATATCTTTTTTTAATAGATCAATTATCTCTTGACATTTATTTATCCACTCAAATCATTTTTCTTAACCATTGTAGAATTATTTGCACATAATGATAATGTTCTCCTTCATTCTTAAAATAAATAACTATATCATCCAGAAAGATTAGAACAACTTATCAATACAATCTCTAAACACAATGTTCATGAGATCCATGATTGTGACAGAGGCATTTGTAAGTCCAAAGGGGCAACACTGCAAACTTATAGTGCCCATTTCTTGTCCAAATTTTTTTTATGGGTATCCTCATCCTTCAATCTTAACTAATGATATATTGATCAACAATCGATCTTTGAAAATGCTACAACTCCACTCATCTGATCAAAGAGATCATCAATACATGCTAAATGATATTTGTTTTTTATCGTTGCTTTAATGAGCATACGATACTAAATACATAATTATAGAGTTATGTCTTTTTTCTTGACAAAGATAACTAGTACATCCCATGGTGAAATATTGAATCTAATCAAACCTTTAGCCGACAATTCTTATAATGGGGCTGTGATTCCATTAATTCTATAGTTGTCATATGGTAAGGTACTTTTCTAGGTAACGTATCCCAAAACTCTAGGATGAATTAAATTTTTCAGTTGCTCCAATCACCTATTCCATCAAACTTTGGTGGAATTTCTTTCTTCATATCTAGGAAAGTTCTAAAGCAAGCCTATCCTTTGCTTCATTTTAGGGTCTATAGTTTCAGGGTTTTCATGGTGATTTTCCTTGCTCATCCCATGAGAAATCTCATTGCCCCCCTTCAAGGTTTCCTTGATTTGTTACTTTCCTTTCCAAAATACTAGTTCTCTCCTTGTTTTTTTTACAAATATAGTTAGGATTGCTCTGATTTGTTCAAGAGATTAGGGTAAAAGCACAAAGTTGTTTCACACTTTTATAAAGGAAATGGGCTATGCTAATCCAACTTTTAAACTTGAATCACTAAAAAGTGACATATATGTTTTAAATTTTTAAATGATGTAAACTAATAAAATATTTATTTTTTAGTATATTTAAGGTTTGTATTTTTTGAAAAAAAATTATAAAAATTATTTGGAAATAGTTTTTTTATAAATTGACACTATAATTTAGTTTCTAATAAAATTCTAAAAAATGAAGTTACGTGAGATGTCAATCTTTATATAGTAAATTTTATTTTTTGGGTGTGTGCAGGATCATGATGGGCCAAACACTAGCCCTAAGTGACAATGAAAATGTGAAAAACTGACTTAAGTAACTTGATGTTAAAAATTGAATGGGTTATCTATATAATCTAGAAATAAGGTAGTAATAAAAGTTGTAATAAATTGAATGTAGTTTATGGGCTACTACTTTTTTTTTGAAAATTTTAAAAATAGTTTAGTGAAAATTGGATATTTCAATGAAACACTACTAAAATTTTCAGAAAAATAGAAAAAGTAGGTGTCATTCCGACCAACCTAAGTATGAGAAAAAGATAATATTTTTTCTCCATGATTTGGATTTAAGTAAAGGACACATGAGCAGATGTGATGGATATTTTTTAAAAATTTTAAGTAAATAAATAATTATTTATGAATTTTTTACTATGACTTTCTTATAATATTAAAAATTAATTTTCTAGCCAACTTAACTTGGTCAAAAATATATGAAACTAAAAAAAATAAATTTTAATGTATACCCAATAAGTCCTAGAATGTGAGGCATCTTTTGGATTTAAAAAAAGATATATGTTGAAAGTTATGCATGTTTTTCAATATGTATATATATCAGGAAATCGGACATAGCGTATGTAGAAAATTAATAATAATTAACTATTAAAATTATTATGAGGCATATAATATATTTTTAGAATCTTAATAGCTTCCTCTACAAACCCTTTTCATTTGATTAAATTTAGTTACAAAAAAGTCTGTCAGCTTCAAGGATGAAATTGTGGAAATTTTTAGGATAACACTAAATGGGTGGTTTTACAAGTTTCTTTGGCAAGTTTTGTGACTCCCACTTGCCCAAATATGAGGTAATTCTAAGGCACTTTTGCAGGGAATCGATATTAGAGCTTGAAATATCAACATCATTTCCATCCAAATCTAAATATTAGTCTAAATGTTAGCACTTTTTCATCCAGCAAGTTTTTCTCAATTGCCACTATTTGGCCCATCATGATCTAACACTCACCCTTTTTTTCTTCAATTTTTTTGTGTATTTATAACTTGAAACTTTAGTGCATGGATATATTTTTTTCCAATTTTGATAAATATAAATTTTTAAATAAATAATAAAATGTGCATGTATTAAAATGTAGTTGTTTCCATTTGACGTCAACTTTCATATTAATTATTTATCTAAATTAGAAAAAAATTATACCATCTTGATATAGATTCTTTTATCTAGTGCATCATATTTTTTTCAAATTTTTTTAATAAGTTTTACTATTTTTCCTTGACATGGTAATTGACCTAAAGTTTTGTGCTGATAACCTACTTTTAGTAAAAATAGAAAGGAAAATATAAATAATAATTAAACTATTAAAATATATATATTTTTGAAAACTAAACTTATAGATCTACAAAAGGTTATTTTTATCTTTTTTTAAAAATATTATTTACACGACTAGAAGTTGTTGAAATATCAAGTTTTTCAAATAATTTTATTTTTTTGGTAAATTGGCCTCATTGTGGTGCTACATATGCATTTAGCCAACAATTTTAGTTGGAAAAGTTGTGGACATATAACTTACCTAGAATGGATCTTACAAGATCATATGTTTGACCAAAATTGATTTTTAGTTAGAAATACTTAAATTCACTTGTACTGATAAGTCGGCTGAAAGTGTAACACAACTTTATGATTTTACCCATTAAGTGATGGTTTATTCTCTTCTAGACTCTCACCCTAGTTTATTGTTGTATGAAACATGTCATTTTTCTCATGCCGGATAAATAAGTTTTCTAATAGTTTTCTGTATCTAAAGCGACTCAAAACAACAAAACATTTTTAACTCATAACAATCAATAGATTGGTACAAAACATTCCAATCTTTATTATAATTTATTTTGGAGTAACCACATCCTTATTTATATACTTGATACGACAAGACTTCATGTCACTATCGATTTAACAATCTTCCAATTAAACAAACATAGAGGGTGGATGTACTCACAAGTACTCCTCCAACACCTTTTTCCTAAAATAGAAGCATCGCAACAACCTCCAAGAGGCATGTTGTGACTGGCTGTAGCGTACTAGGTTTTGTACTACACGAGTAGAAATTGTAGGATTCTTGGCCAGTTCAAAATGTTGTTTTATTTCTAGTCAAATACGCTTAAGTGCATAAGCATAAGTCTATAATCCTCTAGCAATACACCCTCAGAGTAAATAATATACTCTTTAAGTTTCAATTCCTTGATAGGTTCCTTCTTAACCGCTAATTTAGGCAAATGCTGGGGAACAAACTTTCTAACAATTTTCTAGGTTCTTCTCCATGCCATTCTGGCACAAGAAAATTCAAACATTAGCTACCCGCATAATGTTGACTACAGGTTAGCATAGTGGACTCATAAGCCTAAGTGCCGACCTAGGTAGCTTTGATACCATATGTAACATCCACATTCTAAAGACATAATAAAATCGAGAATTTACCATAGGGTAATTCAACAAGGTAAAAATGAGACAGAGAAATTTTTTCTTTTATTTAACATATAATCAAGTAACAACAAATTACAATATTTCTATGCTCAAATAAGCAACATAATATAATATACAAAGATGACATTTCGTCTTTACAATTACAAATATCTACAATAGATAATATTTTACATAGTCTCAATAAACACAAGTCTCAAATATATACTACATCTAGAAATCTGACATCTTTATCACAAGCCTCGACATGTCTTTTGCTAGAGAGAATCTTTCCATTGATTTACCTCCATCCATAGATCGGCGGTCTCTCACACATCTTCCACATAGGAAGTGGCCCTACCCTTCATGAGGAATATAGACCAAAGGTGACCAGTGGTAATTTGCCTTCTGAGTACATAGTGTTGTCTCCTACACAACTCTATCAACCATATAGCCCTATATACCCTCTAGCTAAGTATGATTTCCAATAGGTTGTGCAATCCAGTTATAGTAAATCGACAATGCATGCAGAGACATATACATTACTATGGCCATAGTTTCAATATAAATTGACAGTTGCAAAGAACGTTGTCATAATGTTCACCCACCCCAACTCGACTTGGATACTATCATATTCCTACAGTTTGACATGGTCAATTATGTATAACTATATAGTCTTGACAACTTCAATATTTTAGTCTTCCTGACCTAGACAAATTTACATTCACTGTCTATATTCCATAGACCTTATTGATTTCCTATCTTTATGAGGATTCTCATTGTATCATTGCAATACTCAAGATCCAATACTTATCAACTCATAAGAATTTTAAATTGATTTATAACAACTAAGATGGTTACCTTACCTAGGTTAAGCATCATAGTCTAGGAAACTATTTCCTTTCTTATAAGTAAGAATAAATAAACATAGTTAGGGTACTTTTCCCTTCAATCACGATCTATATAATGATCACAATGATTTATTATAAATAATTACCTTATTTGGTTGAGTTAAGGTTTAACTAAAGAGTTTTATTTAACTCAAATCTAGTCTTTCTAATTTAGGTGGATTCACAAGACACTGTCATTGCTCCATAGACCTTATAGAATGACCATTTTTTTTTAGTATCTCTTTGTATTTTTGCAACATTTGAGATTCATCACTTATCGACTAGAAATAGCTAAGAGAAGTTGTGACCAAAAAGGTATAATAAACTTTACAGTTGACTAACCCTTTAATAGTACCTCTTGCATGCTTGCAAAACCCGAGGCCTATGACTTATATCTCAAGTCAACTTTTAACCAAACAAAATAGGTTTCTCTACCTACGGTTAAACATTATTGACTAATAACAAATCTCTTTTGAATAAGATGAATATGAAAATTTATTATTTAGGGTTCTCAACTTTTTAATGTCTACCTCCATAAAACAACCAAAATGGGTTATAATCATAAAGGTGTCATAAAATAATCTTTAACCCTTCTAGGTTAAACTAGGGTTTTATTTTACCCTTGAATAATCAATTATATCAAAATAACCCCATCTCATAACTTCAAGACTAAGGTTTATAACCGACCTTTGGTTTAACTCAACCATGGTTAAGAATACAATGGTTAGATAATAACTCCTATACAAAAGGAATATGAATACTTTCAATTACCCTCACGTGATGTCATTGACCATCACTTCTTATATACTCATATATGATTCTATACAAAGTCATTTCTAGATAGACTTAGTCTATTTCAACATAATGGTTTACTATTATGGTATAATCATCAAGATTAATAGAATAGATATTCAAAGATGGTCTTACAACATTTATCCCATTTTCCAAACTATCCCTTGTTCTTCTACCACTTAATAGGTTTTACCATAGTTATCACAAATCATCAAGAATCTAAGTTCTTTTGATAAGGAAATGTTTTTGACAAATGTATAGAAATTAAACCAAGAATGGTTTCGAAATGATAATATATCCATTGATTACTATGAACCATATTACTCATAGCTGGTAAGTTTTCCTATCAAGTATCATTTACACTAATCTCAACGAGAGTTAAATACATAATTATCTTATGACAAAATAATCAACTTGTTTCATAATGATAACTCATTCAATAGAGCAACTAGTTTTCTAGGCTCTAGAAAACTATGATACCCTCCTTCAAATGATTTGGTCTGTTTATTATTTTAAAGACAATAAGTATATTATTGACCCGGTTTGATAATGAAATAGACTTCATTGTAAAAGCTTGTATCGGCCTTTCTAGGCTAAGTCAACGTTCTCTGGTTTATACTAATATAAAATAACAGTCTTATAATGACTCTATATCTTTTTAAACACAGTCGACTCAGTCAAACAAGTTAAATTGATGATATTCAATGTGACATAGTCGACTCATCTCATTATGAACAGTTTACACAAGAATCTTAAAGGATAACCAAACTAAAATTGACATTTGCACAAGACAAAGCAATCATTGAAACGATCCTTGTCTTTTTAAAGCATATATTATAGGAGTATTTACCTAAAGCGCTGGTCTGTACTGAGATGGATTTGTAGATTGAAAAGCTTCTTTGTTCACCCCAGACAAACCATGTTCTTTCCTTCAGTAACTCTCTCTCTCGCCCTCTACCCACCGTGAACTCTCCTTTTTCCTCTGTTTTCAATGATCATCGAGAATGCAAAAATAACATGCTACTCCATGATGTTTCCCCCAACGACTTAGCTGAGTCATGGTTTTTAAGGACTCAACAAGACTCATAATGAGTCACCCCTATTTTCATTCCCTCCACTCTACTATTTGAGAACACATTCAATTCAAAATAGTTTGCTTGGAGATTCGGTTTCAACCGATAGCTATAAAATTGAAAACATCAACATATGTCGATGATGTGATTATTTTTTGAGATCAGCGAATGTGGTTGGATTAACCACCACTCCTCATCTAAGAGGCCACCAAGACATTTAAACCATCTTTGGGCAATCAATGACCAAAAGGGATGATTCGATCCATCATGCATTTGAAATAAAGGCACTCCATGAAATATGCCTACGACTGCTCAAGAGTAAGCTTTAATAATTATCATCAGGTAGTATCCACATTCAATGAATATTTAAATACTTATTTGTTGTTATCAATTATGGTTTACATAGCTTCATCTCTATTTGATAGTTATGATTTGATCGATTGAAATAATAGTAATAAAGCAAAGGTTTATGGATAATGTGAATGGGTCAAGTTTACCTCCCCATCAGAATCCTTTCTTTAAATTCATGTCAAATTGATGAGATTATCATTTGATGTTAAACGTCGACAATAAAACACTTAAGTGTCTTAATAATAATAACACAACCATTTTACGACAATGATGTCATAACTCTTACGTTAAATGTAAATGGTCATAATTATTCCTCAGACGACATCGTTTATGTTATAAATCACTGTAACACACTATGACTTGAAAAGATTCGAAAGATATCAACTACCTATTGATTGGGTTCAAAAGTAAACTAACAAGACAAGACTTACATTTAACAATATTGGTTCACATTTTCGTTAAACACTACTCATTTTTGGCAAATAATCACTCATAACCTGAGTTCTATATCTCTCTCCTCGAAAGATACTCTCTCTCTCTCTTTTCTCCAAGAGTCATCTAAAAACCTGTAATCCTGTATCAAACTTGTAACCAACAAATTATGATCAGTGGATCATTATTCAAATAGTAAACCAAATGTCATAATGCAAAATATTAAATTGACAATAACATATTTATTTCCATAATTCCCTAAATGACATTCAATATAGTCTATATCATTCCTTGACATTAATCTAAACATCATAATAGATTTTACTTATATCTAAGTAAAAGTAAAAAGTATAGAAAGAGAAAAATTAGGGATGTAACAATTTCATAAGCACAACATTTGAAAGTAACTCCTAGAGCATTTGCATTTGCAATGTTTAGGAATCAACCTCTACTAAACATAAAAAAATATTACAAATCATAAAGATGTCATCCATACCCAAACATTGTTTCATACAAATACATATTTCTATAAATCTTCAAACACAATTTACCATATCACTTTTCCTTGTTCTACATCTTTATTTGCAAATGAGACCAAGAAAATTATGATCAATGTTATGTTCTATAACACATGTTTGGTGGTTTAATGAGATATTTTGTTTTAAATAATATATTTTATCATATCATGCTATGCAAGTTCTAGTAAACACACTAGTTTTAGGTGAATCATTGATAGGGCTAGCTAGTAGGTAGCTTGTTTATCAATCCTTTTTGATGGAGCATGTAGGTAGCTTGTTTAAGAAGCTACCTATTTTATTATAAATAATGGTTTACCCTTTTTTTTGTAATAAACTAATATATATACATTTTTAGGATATTATTTATAGAAGCATTATACTAAATTCCTAAATAAATCATAGGCAATGGAATGTAAAAATATATTAAGCAATAAAATAATTTGTAAAGATAGAAAGCACCTACTTATCCAAGTGTAACCTAAAATAACTCACATGATGAAAATTCTTTTTATTGACATTATGTTTAATGGTAACAGGCGATACATCTTTTAGTGATTTCCCTTACTATAAACTTAATGAGAAATAAATCCTAATTAACCCATGTCTAACTCATTAGCTAACTCTTCATATACCCTAAGTGGACAAGACATTACTTGAATAGTAACTAAGACTAAGGTCTATGACATATGCTAAATAATAAGTATTATAATATATTATTCTTAGGTATACAACACATTCTTCATCTTAAAGAGATTTATCTCCAAAGCTAGTAAAAGACACAAACTAGGAAAAGACAAAAGTGACAAATGATACAACTAGGAAATGACAAAAATGGGTGTTAGATTTTTACATATCAATAGAGTAGATAATAAGAATGAAAATTTCTAACACTAAATGATAATATATGACCCAAACAAAACCACTAAATAATACAACTTAACAAAACCAATACATGATAATAGGGGATTTCTTTTACTTGTTGGCCCCATTACATTTTATTGGCATATTTTCCAATGTCATGTCATAGTGGAATAAATAGTGATAATGAAAAGTTCTAACACCAAATGATAATGTATGACCCAAACCAACCCAAGAAATAGTACAACTTAACAAAACCAATACATGAGGATAGGGGATTTCCTTTTCTCCTTGGCCCCATTAAATTTTAAATTGGTACATTTTATAATGTCATGTCATAGTGGAATAGATATAAGAATGAAAAGTTCTAATGTTGATGTAAATGATAATATATGAGAAAGGAAGATAAGGTGTACAAATGCTTCATACACTAATCTAAGAAGAGAGATGAATAGAAAATACAATATAAATTATTTTACAGGGAAGGAATGAGAAATCAAAATCATTCACCATAACATAATGATGTATCTTGGGAAAAAAAATTGGAGAATTTAAATCTCATCCTCCAAACTCTGAACAAATGTATTAATCAACAACAATATCAGTTACAATGCAATCTAGGTAAGGAGCCTTCATAGGAGAGAACACCAACACTCAAATTTAAAGTAATATTGGTAGCATAATAATACCTAAAAAATTCACTATGCAAACTCCATCTCTAGCACCCAATAAATAGAGAAACCAATACATGAAACCACCAAAGGAGAATTACAAAACCATGACCTAATTCAACCCAAAAGTGGCACCCAAATCCCCTAGTCAAATTCCAACACTCTTGAAACCCGAAGAGAATTCATATAAGAATCTATCATAACATATCATAGTTATCCTCCCAACTTGGGCACTCTCATTTGTCTTATTCAAACATTCCAAATATGCATTATGACAATAATAATGACATGTTATAAATTTGTTAATGTGTAAATCCTTCTTTCAACTCTCTTATATGTCATAGATGGGCATGTGCAAAAAGATGGGGGACCAAAAAGTGACCAAACCACTTTTTGGTAATACCAAGACTAAATCATGAGCACATTCTAATGTGAGTGGGATATAACATGCTCACATTTTAGCCTACTATACATAAAAAAACAAACCCAGAAGTCATTGTTTTCATTCACAAATTCAATGTGAGGGATAAACATGGCTAGGGTTATTCCATGAGTGCGTATTGAATAAATTGGAGGAGAAGCACACAAACACTATACCGCCATGATGTAGACAAGACAAGAGAATCCAATGAAGGATTGTCCCATCATGCAGTCCAATCAACTTCTCTTATGTGCATTGTGATAACAGCAATATTCATGCCTTCAAATTATCATAATCGTGTGCTCAAAACTTCAAAGATTGAAACAAACTATATGTGCCAACATATCCTTATTAAATTTCAGCCTTAAGATTGTTGTTTGCCAAGATTATTCCTCTTCTCTTAGATGAAAATTAACTTTGATAATTTCCAGCCATTAAGGATTTTTGTTTATCCCTTTGATTCCTTTAGTTGCAGCAAAACAAACGTGTATTAATCTCTTAAACTTGCAGCCCTTAAGTTCAAATAAATTGTGAATGTTCTAGCAACAATTTTAGCTATGAAGTAACATTGGATATTTTGCGAATTTCATAAAACATGAACAACATAAAATATTTATAACCCAAATGTTTTTATACAGCCTACCAAGGTAGAAACACACCTACATAACCTCCACAAATCCAACTATGAAATATCTCTATCAAACTTTCCAACTATCCACCTCCACAAACTTTCAAATTCAGAAATTTTCACATAACAAGTCACCATTGATGTTCACCTTCTTTGCCTCATCAAAATGGATGTATTTCCCTTGGATAATTATCTTCAGCATCACCCATGGATGTCCTCTTGATGACCTGTAAAAATCAAAAATAAATTTGGGCTCTTCTCTTCTTTTCAATGCCTCTTTGGAACCAAACTTCAAACTATTTATAAGATCTGCTTTACATAGTTTCATCTTCTCTTTTTGGGCTCCAATGACTCTTTGTATTCCCTTTCTTTCTTGGTGGCATCCAACTTGGAGAAAGGTGTCTCTTGGGGTTCTTTTATTTCTTTCTTTCATGACTTGGGTGCTTGAAAACTCTTCATTGTCCAATCTTTGTCAAGATCTAGCATGTAGGTGAATAGGATTTTATCCATATGGACTCCAACACACATAACATGGTCTTAAATGACCCTATTTACATCAATAATTATCAAAACAAGACAAAACCCAAAATTGATTAATATGTGCATGAGGATGCCCCTGCACTGTACTCCCCAGGAAAAAAGAAATTTGAGTTCCATCTCAAATATGTATCTAGTTCCTTTTCATGTGTGCATTGTTTTCATTTAGCTAAATCTCAGGTACATTTGTATTTACTGGTGCACTCGTGCTTTTTGGTCCAACAACATGCCTTTTGAGACAAGGCCAACATGGTACAATGTAGCCATGTGATTTTGTTTGTTTGCTTGTTCTAACTTGACCTTGGACTGCATTTGTAAATTTATTTTCTCTTTCATCCACTTTGTCTTCTTTACCTGCACAAGAAACAAACATATTAAAGAAATCATATTTTTCTTCTTCATACTTGACTTCTTCATCCACCTCATGTTGTTTTCCACACATTCTTTTCTCTTCATTATTCTCCAAAATCTTTGGCTGCACCTCAACCATACTCAGGAATTCATTTTCATTTTTGAATTGCTCATCCATTCTTCCATTCTCCTTGACATCAATATTCTCAATTCTTAGTTCTTCTCCTGAGAACCATGCTATCTCCTTATCCTCCATAACTATCTTCTCTCTTTAGACTATTCTTGAGTCCTCTTCAGCTTCTTTTGTTGTCTCTTTTTCTTCTTCTTATTCTTCTTCCTGAACATCACCTAGTTCAACATCAATGTCACTATTACTTTCATAAGTTTGAGCAAATTCAAAAGAAAACTCTTCCATTTCTCGTTCAATTGATTTTTCAAACAACATGTTGTTCTCAAAATTTCTTACCTTAACCATTACCTCATTTGGCTTTGCTTCATATTGTTGTACTTCTATCTTCTCACTTAACAATAAGTTTTCAATTCTATGCACTCATCTTTCAAGGCAGTTAATGCAATTTTCATCCCATCATTGTCCAACTCATATGTGTTGTTTTTCTCATTATACTTTACTACCCTATTATAATCCCACAACATTCCAAACACAATATGACATACATCCAAACGCATAATATCATAAACTATTTCATCCTTATAAGGGCCTATTTGAAACTCAACTTTGCATTGTTCACTTACGTTTACTTGGGTACCAGTTTGAAGCCAAGTCACTAAATAGGGTGTGGGGTGTTGTATTCTTTTCAAACCCAATTTATCTACCATATACACAAAAATAAGATTATCCATGTAGATATCTAAAATCACAACTTTACAATATTTACCTTTGGATTTGTAGGTACTCCTGAATAATCTTTCTTTTGCCATCTTGCTTGCTTTCTTGGTTGCTATTTCTTCCTCCACCATTTCTTGCTCCTCTAGCTTCTTAGCCAACTTGAACAATGTATTTAACAATAATGATGGACTTTTCCCATCTTTCTTCTTATTAAGAGCCATCCTGAAACATCAAATCTATTCAACCACATTATCCAAATTAGTCAAATCCCTTCCCAAAATCTTCTAGCTCTAATACCAGTTTGATGCAAACAAGACAAGAGAATCCAATGAAAGATTGTCCCATCATGCAGCCCAATCAACTTCTCTTATGTGAATTGTGATAACAACAATATTCATGCCTTCAAATTATCATAATCATGTGCTCAAAACTTCAAAGATTGAAACAAATTGCATGTGCCAACATATCCTTATTAAATTTCAGCCTTAAGATTATTGTTTGCCAAGATTATTCCTCTTCTCTTAGATGAAAATTAACTTTGATAATTTCCATCCATTAAGGATTTTCATTGTCCCTTTGATTCCTTTAGTTACAAAAAAATAAATGTATATTAATCTCTTAAACTTGCAGCCCTTAAGTTCAAATAAATTGTGAATGTTGTAGCAACAATTTTAGCTACGAATTTCATAAAATATGAACATCAGCAAATACTTACAACCCAAATATTTTTATGCAGCCCATCAAGGTAGAAACACACCTACATAACCTCCACAAATCCAACTATGAAATATCTCTATCAAACTTTCCAACTATCCACCTCCACAAACTTACAAATTCAGAATTTTTTCACCTAACAAGTCACCATTGATGTTCACCTTCTTTTCCTCATCAAAATGGATGTATTTCCCTTGGAGAATTATCTTTAACATCACCCATGGACATCCTTTTGATGACCTGTAAAAATTAGAAGTAAATTTGGGCTCTTCTCTTCTTTCCAATGCCTCTTTGGAAGCAAACTTCAATCTATTTATAAGATCTCCATTGCATAGTTTCATCTTCCTCATTTTGGGCTCCAATGACTCTTGGGTATTCTTTTTCTTGCTTGGTAGCATCCAACTTGGAGAAAGGTAACTCTTGGGGTTCTTTTATTGCTTTCTTTCATGACTTGTTTGCTTGAAAACTCTTCATTGTCCAATCTTTGTCTTCTAGCATGTAGGTGACTAGGATTTTGTCCATATGGACTCCAAGACACATAACATGGTCTTAAGTGACTTTATTTACATCAATCATTATCAAAACAAGACAAACCCAAAATTGATTATTATGTGCATGAGGGTGCCCCTGTACCACGCCATGCCATTCCCACTCTTGAGGAGGTCATGCACAAGATCCACAGATGCCAGAAGATGAACAAGGTAGGGTTTGCATTTTTTTTCTAAATTTGAAAACAAATCATTTATTTTTCAATGTTCTGGTTGAATTTTTATTTTGAATTTTTAGTCAATGAACTGCATGAAACACCCTCAAACCCTAATCCACCAAATAGAGAGGATGATGAGATTCATGGTGAATAGGAGGCTCAAAATAACCCTCCTTAAGCTCCTTCAATTCCTTACCATCCTCATGACACAAAAGGAAATGTTTTAGGGAAAATTATGGAAAACAAAAGACAACTTGAAATCTTAATTAGAACATTAAAAAATACAAACACATGAAATTCTCATTGGAGATCACTTTCTATATCCATAGAGTTGATCATTTCTCACATTATTTCTGTTACAAGCCAAATCAACAAGTGGATTGATTATAGGGAGAGTTTCCAGCAATACTATACAAATAAATTATAATACAAATAGCTGAAGGACAAGAATTTTTTGAAATCCAATCTATGTACCCTATTTGTTGATCCTAGAAGTAATGAACCATTGCATGAGAGTTGTAAAAGATTTCCCATTCACTAGTGTGTACACGACAAAATACCTAAAAACATTTGGGATAGGTGGTGGATGGTTTTTGATGATACACCATGTAATAATAATGAGGTCCCGTAGTGAGTTTTTTCTCAATAACATTCCAAACTATTTTGACATGTGAGATTTCTAGGGTAGATGTAGTGGCTCTACACAAGATAGGAAGGGGATGTTGGCAACTTGTGTATGATATCTAAAGATGTTGTCCTTGATGGAAAAAAGCAAAGGAATAAGATTGGAATAGTGTTTTGATCTGGAGAAGAAGACTTAGCTATTTTGGATGTGTTAGTAGTATATAAGAGATGGCAGTAGAGTAACAGTATAATAGATGACATTGCTCTATAGTAGAAGACCATATCATGCAGATCAAGTATGTTGTTCACAATCCTCAGATGATCAATTGTCCAAGATATTAGTCTTTGATGAGTACCGAAAGTTCATCTTCAAGAAGTCTAAGTCCGGCAGTGTAGTGAGCAAAGGAGATTATAATAGAATACTTAACTAAATTGGTCCACATTCCTCCACTATTACATATATTTATATGTTTTTTGGAGGTTTTGTAAACACATGTGTGAAGTATCCAAATCTTGAGTTGCAAGTTCTAAGTCCCACAAGAGAGTTAGTTATGAATGCCTAAGTATTGCTACTTGGCATGGTGTAGTTTTACTATGACAGGGTATGTGTTCTAGTGGTCTGCATTCTACCACAAAAGAATATTTTACCTTGCAGTTCTGAAGGTGTGATCTATTACATGTGAAGAGTCTTTGATATGGATTTGAGCAAGTGGTGTGGTTCGCAAAGAAATATGTTGTCTGATAGTTGAACTGATCTAGTGAACAGTCTATGGATAAGGATGGCATGACAGTATGATGTGTGTGTGGTAAGTTTTTGTGTTTGACACTTGATTCTAAGTAATGAAATAGTTGAGGCTAACATGTGAGAAGGTGTTTCAAATATTTTTTGGGTTTGCTATAGATTTTGGAGAATGAATTTGGCCACAAAGTATATAATATATAACTACATGGTACATCTTATCTAGCCAACATAGTATGAAGTTTTCATTTATTGCGGATACAAATATGAGATTGAACTTGATCTTTAAGTAGTGAATTTCAAGAATATATGCGTAGAATATAAGTGTAGAGCAGGCGACAAGAGAAAAAGAAGAGAGATCTTGTGTAATGTAAAGGTAGAGTAGTGAAACAGAGCAGTCAAGATGAAGAGCTTTGAGATAGTATTTTGAGCATTCATTGGAGTTGCATCCATGCATGAGTAGATGCAATCTGAGTAGTTCATTTTGGTAGTGAGCCATCTCCTTATTCTTCCTTTCTCTAGGCAATGAGAACTTCTTTGGCCAGTGAACTTTTTTTGTTTTTAATTTGCTTTATTATTGCATGTGGTAAAATGGACTATTAGTTTGATAAGTAAGAGATTTAATAAAGTACTAATTCAACCCCCCTCTCAATACTTTGGGTGTTCAACAATTGGTAACAGAGCCCAGTTCCTTAGATGAATTCTAAGAACTTGAGGAAGATCTTGGAAACTAAACACATGGTAGGTAAAAAACATCCTACTCCTCCTGAACAAATTGATGCAATTGAGACTGAAGAAGAATACACACTTCTCAATGAAGAAGAACTTAAAATTGTACTTGATGTAGGAGCATCCAGTGGTGTAAGGGCAATCTTGCATCACCCAAAAATAAGTTAATTCAAAATCATTGCAGATGTTTTCATTTATTTCCATAATTAGTTTTTTTGGTTCCATAATCTTCTGAATAATGATGTAGAACTTTCAATTTTTCCAAACTGCTAAAAATAGCAAACTGTCAGTTTTGAAAAGTTTAACTACCATTTTAGGAAATTTTGTATTTGAGCATGGATTGAAGCAAAAAGTTACAAAAAGATTCATAATTGAAATATAAGATCTTTGGCAAAGGAATCAAGTAAAGCTCATTTGTGAGATGAAAGATATTAAATTTTTTGTTTTCTGAAAAGCCCCTGAAAATTTATGAAACGAGATATGAGGCACTAAAACATCCCATAACATCCCAAAAAGTTGACAAAAATTTGTTTATGGATTTCTGGCATGATAGTTCACATCATGAATTTTTTGGTGCTTAAAATAGTTTGTCAATCAGAAACCCAAATCAAAAGTTATGCTTCCTAGAAGTTGACCTACTTTTGGAGGGAGTAGCAAATTTCAAAATTTAGCTGGAGGCTACCAAAAAGTGCTATTTATGACTATTTTGGGAACCCTGGATAGTGGTAGAGTTAAGTGGGAAGGTGTAGAGTCAAGAATAGGTGGGGAAACAGAAAGCCTAGCTGATTTTGGGTTATAGAAGGTAGAAGATTCCAAAGCCTGGTGATGGTAGCTGCAGTGTGTTGCAGCCTATGGAGGATTGATTCCTCTGATTGTAATTGAGTTTCTGTAATGTAATAAGTGGTCCAAATCAATAAATAAATATTCTATTTCTATGTGCTATTTTTTTTGTTGTGTGTTTTATGATTTACACCCTTCATCAAGTGGTATTAGAGCAAGGGTTCCTGAGTGTGTAGACAGATCACCGATCATGAGGTAGTTTGCACTAGGACCTGAGGTTGTGGGTTTGCTGCAGAAATCAAGATGCCTCCACAAAGAAATCATATTGGGAGGAATGCTTTGATGGAAGAGGGTTTTAGAGCCCTACAAAGGTAGATTGATGCATTGCAAGAGGAACTATGAAGATGGTTTGAGTCGAGAACAAGAGAAGAAAATTAAGATGAAGCTAAAGAAGAGCTATCTGAGAAAGAACAAAAAGCTGCAAGAGATCCTACAAAAGTTAGGTTGTTGAGGGCCATTTCTAAGATTGGAAAGAGGCCTAGGATCGAAGTTTCTACATAGTCTGGAGGTTTGAATCTAGAATAGCTTATTGATTGGATCAATGACATGGAGGAGCATTTCGAGCATGAAGACGTGGAGGACCCAGATTGGGTCAAGTTTGCAAAAAACAAAATTGAAGGGCCATGCAAATATTTGGTGGAAGAAGGTTGAGTTAGAGAGAAACATAAGAGGAAAAGGAAAGATCACCATATGGGATCAGATGGTGGAGAAACTGAAGAAGCAATTCATTCTTGTGGACTACGAGATGGATTTGTTAAAGAAACTGCAAGGATTGAAGCAAGGTAATAAGTCTGTTAAGGAGTAGATAGAAGAGTTTTATAAGATTACTATTAGGACAGGCCATGCAAAGGCCAACAAGGAGAAGGTGGCCTATTACATTAATGGGTTGAGGCCAAGTATTCAAGAGGAGCTAATCTTGGTTAGAATGACCACCATAGAAGATGCATACCAATTTTTCCTAAAGGTGGAAGAGAAGATGAATAAAAGATTCGACAACAAGCAAAGGGGAAGAGGTCAAGGTGGAAGGACTGGTGAAAGACCCTATGGAGGCCAAAATGAAGATTCAAAGAAAAGTGAATAATCTAGCACCAGTAAAAATAAAAGAGGAGATAATGCCTACCACCCTCGTGACTAGAACAATGGTGAGTAAAGAGGAAGAGGAAGAGGCCGACCTAGGCAAGGACTTGGAAGAGGAGGTTTCAGAGGAACTTGTTTCCAATATGTAGAAGAAGGGCATTGAGCATACGAGTGCCTTCAACATCAAGGAAGGAAAAATAGAAGACCTGAAGGTAATGCACAAGTTGCACATGTAGATGAAGATGTGCAGTCTGAACATTCTAAAGATGTTGAAAGGGGAGAAACCCTAGTTGTCAGAAGAACTAATGAGGAGAAAGAACCCAATCAGAGGAAGAGTTTATTCCACACAAGGTGCAAATGTGAAGGTAAGTGTTGTGATATTATTATTGACAGTAGAAGTACTGACAATCTTGTTTCAGAGGAGATGGTTGACAAGAAGAAAGCATCCACATCCATATCAGATTGCGTGGTTACAGAAGGACCACAAATCTTTGGTCAATGAGAAGTGTTTACTAAAGTTCAAGATTGGGGACCACCATGATGAGGTGATGTGTGATGCCATACCGATGGATGCATGTCATATGCTGTTGGGGAGGCCGTGGCAGTATGATAGGAGGATTGTCCATGATGGCCATGCAAACACATATTCCCTGACAAAGGATGGAGTTCGTCATAAGTTGAAGCCCTTGAAGGAGGTGGAAGAAAAGGTATGTAGTACTGCCAAAATTTGCTTGGTAGATGGTAGGAAATTTGAGGGTATGAAGCATGAGTGTCATTGCTTTACATTGATTCCTAAGATTAGTCAAGAGAAATGTGTAGATGTACTAGCAGAAGTTTCAGATATGTTGGAAGAATTTCAAGACATTATCTCTGATAATGTACCAGAAGGTTTACCACCAGTGAGGAAGGTAAGTCATCAAATGGATTTGATAGTAAGAGCGGGTTTGCCAAATAAGGCATCCCATAGAATGACATTAGCAGAGAATAAAGAGTTGAACGGACAAGTCCATGAGTTTTTAAGAAAGGGACTAATAAGGGAGAGGTCGAGTCTAGCTGTGGTACCTACAGTACTAGCACCAAAGAAAGAAGGAGATTGGAGAATGTGTATAGATTCTCGAGCCATAAATAAGATCACGATCAAGTGCAAGTTTCTATTAACAAGAATGGATGACATAATGGATTATTTGAGTAGAGCCAAGTACTTCACAAAGATTGACCTAAAGAGTGGGTATCACTAGATCCAAATTAGAGAAGGAGATGAATGGAAGACAGCCTTCAAGGCAAAGGAGGATTTGTATGAGTGGTTAGTCATTCCATTTGGGCTAACCAACACACCGAGCACATTCATGCGGCTCATGAACGAGGTACTAAAAGAATTTTTGGGAAGTTTTGTTATTGTTTATTTGGATGATATTTTAATTTTCATAAGACATGGGATGAGCATATGATGCATATCAAAAGAGTTTTAGAGAAGCTGGAGGAGGAGAAGTTGTTGACTAATCTAAAGAAATGTAGTTTTGCAAAGGAGTTGGTATACCTGGGATTTGTTATCTCAGAGGAAGGTCTTAAGATGGACCTAGAGAAGGTGAGAGCTATCCTTGAATGGCCTACGCCAAGGAGTGAAATAGAGGTAAGATCTTTTCATGGTTTGGCAAGTTTTTATAGAAAGTTTATCAGGAATTTTAGTAGCATTTGTGTACCCCTAACTGAGACAATGAGAGGGGATAGAAAAGAGTTTAAATGGACTAAAGGAGCAGACAAAAACTTTCATACATTGAAGCAGAAAGCCACAAAGCAACCTATTTTGGCACTTCCAGATTTCAATAAGGTATTTTGGGTAGATTGTGATGCAAGTGGTAGTGCTATAGGAGCTATTTTGAGTTAAGAAGGTAAGCCCATTGCCTATTTTAGTGAGAAGCTTAATGATTCCAAGAAAAAGTATTTTGTTTATGATCAAGAATTTTATACAATAGTTCAAGCCTTAAAGAAATGGATACATTATTTGTTACCAAAAGAATTTGTTTTATATATTGATCATCAGGGTTTGCAGTATCTTAATAGTTGAGGAAAGTTGAACCAAAGGCATTTAAAATGGGTTGAGTTTTTGTAGAGTTATACTTTAATTTGAAGCATAGGAGTGGGAAGTCCAATAGAGTTGCAAATGCCTTGAGTAGAACGCAAAATTTGTTGACAAAAATAAATATAGAGATTGTTGGGTTCAATGAGCTCAAGAGTTTGTATCCAGAAGATCCAGATTTTGCAGAGGTTTGGAAATCTTGTTTGGAACCTGTTACTTTGGACAGGACAAAATGGTTGGATTTCATAATCTAAGATGGCATGTTATTTAGAGGAAGCCAACTATGCATTCTGAGGAGTTCGATGAGAGAAAACCTGATTAAGGAGAAGCATAGTGGGGGATTGGTTGGACACTTTGGTTGAGATAAGACCATTTCTATTGTTGGTGAGAATTATTATTGGCCACAGTTGTAGCAAGATGTGAGGAAATTTGTGCAGAGTTGTAGAGTGTGTCAGATGGCAAAAGGAACAAGTCAGAATACAGGGCTATATCAGCCGTTACATGTACCGGAGAAGCCATGGGATGATATTAGTATGGATTTTGTTCATGGTTTACCAAGGACATAGAGAGGACATGTTTCCATTTTTGTGGTGGTGGATAGATTCGTGAAGATGGCACATTTTATTCCTTGTAAGAAGACTAATGATGATGTTCATATTGCAGAGTTATTTTTCAAGGAAGTGGTGAGACTACATGGTCTACCAAAGAGCATAGTTTTAGATTGAGATACCAAGTTTGTTAGTTATTTCTGGAGGACATTGTGGAAGAAGTTGAAGATAGATTTGAAGTTCAGTTTTGCACACCATCCACAGATTGATGAACAGACATAAGTGGTGAATAGGAGTTTGGGTAACTTGCTACGATGCTTAGTAGGAGATAAGCCCAAGGGATGGGATTTGATTTTATCGTAGGTGGAATTCACTTACAACAAGTATGTTAATAGGTGTACTCATATATCACCATTCCAAATTGTATATGGAAATAGCCCAAGAAATACTTCCAAGTTAAGGAGGCTAGACAAAGGACAAAAGACAAGTGTTAAAGCTAAAGACTTTGCAGAACATCTAAAAAAATTGCATGAAGAGGTGAGAAAGCACATTAATAAGATGAATATTCAGTACAATGCTAAGGCAGATTAGAAGAGGACATATAAGGAGTTCCAAGTAGGAGATGAAGTCATGGTTCACTTGAGAAAAGAAAGGTTCCCAATTGAAAAATACAATAGTTAAAAATGAAGAAATTTGGACTGTGTAGAATCCTGAAGAAGCATGATTCAGGAAATGCATACGAGGTAGAGCTACAGAGTGGGATCAATATATCCCTTATGTTCAACATTGTTGATTTAACAAAATATCATGAAGGTGGCAAAGAGGATGGACCAACAGAAGAACAGTGGAGTATTCCAGCATCTACTTCAACAGAGGAGATAGAAGAGATCTTAGATAGCCGTGTGTGAAGAAGTACTTAGAATAGGCAATATGAAGAATATCTAGTGAAATGGAAAGGAATTCATGTTGAAGATTCTTCTTGGTTGTCTAAGGTAGAGGTTGACCATTCGGGTTTTCCTCAAACAAACACCTGAGACATGACAGGGTCACTTCTCAAATTACCCCGGGTGTCTGATGCAGGAGCATCCAGTGGTGTAAGGGCAATCTTACATCACCCAAAAAGAAGTTAATTCAAAATTATTGCATTTGTTTTTATTTATTTCCATAATTAGTGTTTCTAGTTCCATAATTTCCTGAATAATGATGTAGGACTTTCAGTTTTTCCAAACTACTAAAAATAGCAAACTGCCAGTTTTGGAAAGTTTAACTGCCATTTTAGAAAAGTTTGCATTTGGGCATGGATTGAAGTGAAAAGTTACAAAAAGCTTCATAACTAAAATATAAGACCTTTGCAGAAGGAATCAGGCAAAGATCATTTGTGAGCTGAAAGATATTAAAGTTTTTATTTTCTAAAAAGCCCCTAAAAATTTCTAAAATGAGATATGACGCACTAAAACATCCCATTTAATGTCCCAAAAAGTTGACAAAAATCTATTTACGGATTTCTAACGTGATAGTTCATATCGTGAGCTTTCCGATGCTTAAAATTGTTCATCAATCAGACACCCAGATCAAAAGTTATGCTTCCCAGAAGTTGACCTGCTTTTGGAGGGAGTTGTGAATTTTAAAATTTAGCTGGAGGCCACCAAAAAGTGCTATTTATGACTGTTTTGGGAACCCTGGGTAGTAGTCGAGTTTATGGGGGAGATGTAGAGTCAAGAATAGGTGGGGAAAAAGAAACCCTAGCTAATTTTGGGGTTATAGAAGGCAGAAGATTCCAGAGCCTGGTGATGGTAGTTGTAGTGTGTTGCAGCCTATGGAGGATTGATTCCTCTGATTGTAATTGAGCTTCTGTAATGTAATAAGTGGTCCAAATTAATAAATAAATATTCTATTTTCTATGTGCCATTTCTGTTGTTGTATGTTTTATGATTTACGCCCTTCATCAATACTAGAACTTGAAAAGGTTGAATTGAAAAATAGGGATCTGAAAGATAATGTCAAGGAAGTAGATGAGTGTATCAATAAATTGAGGGAGCAAGTCAAGAGACTCAAAGAAAAATACAAGGAGGTTAGTGAACAATTGATATCTGCAGAAGACAACTTGAGTAATCTGAAAGTGGAAGTGACATAGGATCATCTTTGGTTCAAGAGCAATCTTGCATCAACCAAAAAATACATGCATTTCAGTTTGTTTGCAGTTTAGTTTGTTTCTTTCATTTTCCAATTCAGTCAGTAGTAGTTTTTGTATTTTGGTCCATATTCTATCGTAGTTGTATTTCAAACCTTGCAGAGATGGACTTAGCATCTAGATTCATTCATCTAAATCATATCCAAAGCTTAGAGCATTTAAATCAATTACCAAAAAGTTATCGCTATCAGAAGATCAACTATTTTCTTAGAGAAAAGCATCTTGATAGTCTCAGACAATCAGCTCAAAGAGAAGACTTGCAAAGCATTTCTTGACCTATGGAGCTTAATGACACATCATTCCATGTTGCCTGGTTCATGTTTGACCTTGCTTGAGATCCATACATCATTCCATTCATTTGTGGAGGAATTCTTCTTGTTTAGGTCTGACCTATCAGTGTACACATGTTACAATCCTTCATTGGAGTTTGTGATCTTCCTTGGCTGACACGGAGGAATCTTTTGTACTAGTGATGATATTTATTGATGTAATAAATCCTTAGGAAAGTTGTTAGCATAGTGATTGGTAGAGAGTGAGCTAATAGCTTAGATTTTGTGTGAAGGGGTTTCAAAGTTACATCTTGCACATGTTCTGTAATCAGGCCTATGAGCTAAATTTTATGCCCACATGTTGCCAGCCAATCTGTATTTAATTTCTATGATATATTGAATGAATGAATCTAAATTTGTTTCCTATCTTTGATTTTTTTCCATTGTGTTTACTCTTGCTACATGGTCTAGATAGTTCATTCTATGAACCCTCCTACCATGACTGTACTAAGTTGTATTAAAGCGAAAGTTCAAATCTTTGGGAGTGAATTGAGTGAGGTTGGCAATGAAATTCTGTAAGATATTGTTGTAGATAGATCACTGAATTGAGGTAGGTTACTTGTGTCACAACCGATCACCAATTGTAAGGTAGTTGTCACCTTGTAGCCCGATCGCCAAACTTGAGGCAGTTTACACTTGATCCTAGAAGATGCCACCGAGGAGAGTTGCCACTATTAGAACAATGGCTGCTGGAATGGATGAGATGATGGAAATGATGAGAATAATTAGAATTCATTTGGATGCCATCAAGAAAGATAGGTGAAGAGGTTTGACACCAAGACCTAATGTTGAAAGTGATGATGATGATGAATTTCAATCCATTAAACAAATTGGTGAAACCCTAGGAGGCGATGATGAAGAAGAATCGGATCAAGTAAAAATATTGCAAGCTATTTCAAAGATCAGGAAAAGACCTAGAGTTGATGTGCTGAGCTATACTGGTAATTTGAACCTTGAATAGTTGATTGACTGGATAAATGGCATGGAAGAATACTTTGAGTATGAAGAAATTGAAGATCCAGAGAAGGTGAAATTTGCCAAGACAAAGTTGAAAGGACATGCTACTATATGGTGGAAAGAAGTTCAGTTGGATAGAAATAGAAGATGAAAAGAGAAGATTACAAAGTGGGATAGAATGGTGACAAAATTGAAGAATCGGTTTATACTTGCTGACTATGAGTTAGAACTATTGAAGAGATTACAGAACTTGAGGCAAAAAGAGAAATTTGTGAAGGAGTACACCGAAGAATTCCATAAGAAGAACATAAGGATAAAACATAGTGAAGCAAACTAAGAGAAAGTGGCTAGATACATCAATGGACTGAGATTGAACATTCAAGAAGAATTAAGCTTTGTAAGGATGGCAACATTGGAAGAAGCATACTAGTTTTCCCTGAAAGTTGAAGAAAAGTTGAATAAGAAGCATGATCAGAGATAGAGAGGAAGAGGAGGTAAATTCCAGAGAGGTAGAACATTTTTCAGAGGAGATAGATCACATCCAGAGAAGAATAAGTCTGACAGCCCATTCAAGAAGGAGGATAGAGATAGCAATGCCTACCAGAGAAATGACATAAATTTTCATCATAGATGCAATTATAATTCATACCTGAATGAATGATATAGAAGAGAAGGAAGAGGATCTGAAAGGAGAACATTCAAAGGCACTTGTTTCAAGTGTGGAGGTGAAGGACATAGGGCATTTTAATGTAATCAAGGGAGTACAAGCAAAAGAATAGAGAATAGTGGAAGAGAAGCCTATATGGAAGAAGAACTTGTTGGATCACCGAGTTCTATTGGTAAACCTGAGAAAGGAGAATTGCTTTTGATGAGGAGACCACTTTTTCAAGTAGAGACAAATGAGGAACCACGGTAGACGAAGAGTTTGTTTAGAAAAATATGCGAATTGGGAGGTAAGTGTTGCAAAGTTATAATTGACAGTGGTAGTTCTGATAATCTAGTTTCAGAGGATATGGTGACTAAACTAAAGTTGGGAAGATCAAAACACCCTAAGCCCTGTCAGATAGCATGGATTCAGGATGATCATAAGGTACTGGTGAGTGAACAATGTTTGGTGAAATTTCATATTGGATAATATCATGATGAAGTACTGTGTGATATTATTCCTATGGATGTTTGTCATATCTTGTTGGGTAGACCTCGGTAGTATGATAGAAAAGCTATACATGATAGGAGAAAGAATACATACACTATAACAACAAATGGGAAGAGAATTACTTTAATTCCTTTGGAAGATGATCCTTAGAGTAAAGTATGTGGGAATGCTAGAATTTGCTTGGTAGATGGAAGAAAATTTTTGGATGGGTTGAGACATGAAAATATGTGTTATGCCTTGATTCCTAAGAAGTCCAAAACATTGAAAAAGGAGACTGAAGAATCACAGCCGGAGGAAATAAAAGAGTTGCTAATAGAATATGGAGACATCATTTCAGACACTGTATGTGAAGGATGTCCACCAATCAGGAGTATTAGTCATCACGTGGATCTTATTCCAGGAGAAAGTTTGCCTAATAAAGTAGCAAGCATGATGACACTGGCAGATAATGAAGAACTGAATAGGCAGATATAGGAGTTGTTGAGGAAATGTTTGATTAGAGAAAGTTTAAGTCCTTCTGTGGTACCTACAGTGTTAGCATTGAAGAAAGATGGAGAATGGAGAATGTGTATTGACTCTAGAGTAATCAACAAGATCATAGTTAAGTATAGATTTTCTTTACCTAGGATGGATGATATCATGGATTGTTTGAGTGGAGCAAGATATTTCACAAAGATATATTTGAAGAGTGGATACCATCGGATCATAATCAAAGAAGGTGATGAATGGAAGACTACTTTCAAGACAAACGAAGGATTGTATGAGTGGTTAGTGATGCCTTTTGGATTGACAAATGCACCAAGTACTTTCATGATATTGATTAATGAAGTCTTGAAGAAATTCTTGGCGTAAGTTTGTTATTGTATATTTGGATGACATTCTAATTTTTAGTAAGACAAAGGAAGAACATTTGTATCACCTTAGACAAGTTTACCAGAGACTGAGAGAGCCCGGAATTTGCTGATAATTATAAAGAAATGTAGTTTCATGAAAGAAGAACTAGTATACTTGGGATTTGTGATTTTTGTAGAAGGATTGAAGATGGATCCTAAGAAAGTAAGAGCAATTGTTGAATGGCCTACACTGAAGAGCATTGGGGAAGTCAGATCATTCCATGGATTAGCTAGTTTCTACTGGAAGTTCATAAAAAATTTTAGTTCAATTTGTTATCCTATGACAGAGACAATGAGAGGTGACAGAAAATATTTCAAGTGGACATTAGGAGAAGATAGAGGTTTTGAGTTGTTGAAGTAGAAAGTGATAGAGAAACCTATTTTGGCATTATCAAATTTCAATAATGTATTTCAAGTTGATTGTGATGCAAGTGGAAATGCAATTGGAGTAGTATTAAGTCAAGAAAGTAGACTTGTAGCATATTTTAGTGATAAGTTGAATGATACAAGAAGAAGATATTCATTTTATGATCAAGAGTTCTATGCCATAATTCAAGCCTTGCAGAAGTGGAGACATTACTTGTTGCCTAAAGAGTTTGTTTTGTATATAGATCATCAAGCTTTGCAGTATTTGAATAGTCAAGCTAAGTTGAATCAGAGACCTATGAGATGGGTAGAGTTCATGCAGAGTTATACTTTTGTGTTGAAGCATAGGAGTGGTAAATCAAACAATGTTGTTGATGCCTTCAGTAGAAGAAGAAACTTGTTGACAGAGATGAGAGTTGAAGTGTTGGGATTTGATGAATTGAAAAGCATGTATGAGGGAGACACTAATTTTACAGAGCCTTGGAAAGCATGTAAGGAACTTGTTGTGATAGATATGAGTAAGTGGTTGGACTATTTCATTCAAGAAGATATGTTGTTTAGAGGAAATTAGTTATGCATACCTAGAAGTTCAATGAGATACAATTTGATCAAAGAGAAACTTAGTGGTGGATTAGTAGGACATTTTGGCATTGATAAGACAGTAGCCTTGGTAAGAGAAAACTACTTTTGGTGGAAGATACACAAGGATGTCAGGAAATTTGTGCAAAATTGTAGAGTTTGTCAAGTTGCAAAAGGGAGTAGTCAGAACACTGGATTGTATCAACCTTTGATAGTACTAGAGAGACCTTGGGAAGACATAAATATGGATTTTGTAATGGGATTACCAAATACATAGAGGGCACATGATTCAATATTTGTAGTGGTGGACAGATTTTCAAAGATGGCTCATTTCATACCTTGTAAGAAGACAATTGATGCTGTGCATGTAGTAGACTTATTTTTCAAGGAGATTGTGAGATTGCACGGATTACCTAAGAGTATAATTTTAGATAGAGATACATGATTTATTGGATACTTTTGGAAGACACTTTGGAAGAAGATGAAGATAGATTTGAAGTTTAGTTCAGCATTTCATCCATAGACAGAGGGATAGACAGAAGTAGTGAATAAGAGTTTGAGAAACTTGTTGAGATGTTTGGTTGGAGAGAAGATAAGATGTTGGGATTTGATTCTTTTACAAGCAGAGTTTGCATACAATAATTTAGTGAACAAGGGTACCAGATGAACACCTTTTGAGATTGTTACCAGAGAAAACCCTAGAGGAGTGATATAATTGAGGGATATCAGTTTGGAAGAAAATAGAAGTGCAAAAGCAGAGGAATTTGCAAATCACATGAAGATAGTACATGACCAGGTTAAGAAGCATTTGGAGAATATGAAAAATAAGTATATGGAAAAGTCAGATGAGAAGAGAAGACATAAGGAATTTAAAGTTGGAGATGAAGTGATGGTATACTTAAGAAAATAAAGATTTTCAGTTGGCACATATAACAAGTTGAAGATGAAGAAGTTTGGGCCTTGTAAGATTCTCAGAAAGTTTGATTCAGGAAATGCCTATGAAGTAGAATTACCAGAGACATTGGGTATATCACCTATTTTTAAATTTGTAGACCTATATGAGTATCATGAAACAAAGTTTAGTGATAGCATTGAAGAGGACAAGTGAAGAAGAAGTTACCACAACAATCACTAGAGTAGATTGGAGACATTTTGGATAGTTCAAAATAAACCAGAAAATCAGATGGATCGATCTAAATTTTAGGTGAGTAGTTTGCAATTTAATTTTTCTAGATTAAAAAATACTGATAAAATTAATATATCAAAGAAGAACAATGAATTGGTGTACACATCATTGCTAAAGCATGATAGAGAGAAAAAAAAGTTGCAGAATCAAATAGAAAAATTATAGGCAGACTTAGCAAATGAGAAAGCAAAGAGGAAAGTCGCAGATAACAAGAGAAATGAATTAGAAAAAAAAAATGCCTCTACATCAACAAGAAAAGAGGATAAACAAATAGAGGTGGAATTGAATGGACTGAAGCAAAGGTTAGATGAGATCAAAAAGAAATATGATGAGGAAATATTCACTTCAGAAAAGTTAAGACAAAGCATTGGAAAAGCAAATGAACAGTGGGAACAAAAATTGGAGAAAGAGAGGCAAAAAATGAAACATTGGCCGCAAAGCTTATGGAAGCAAAAAATGAAATAAAATCTTGTCAAAAAAAGTTAACTGAATTTTGTAGACAAACAATGAGGCACATGAAACAAAAGATTTGGAAAGAAATAATGTAGAGGATTGATCATTTGTGTGAATTCTTTCAATTGATTGATGCCATGAGACTACATCATGATAAGCTGAGCAAATATTTAATGAACAACACAAATGTGCAACTGCAGGTAGAAGAGAAATCTAAAAATCAAGTTCTAGAAATAGTCTACAAAGCCAATGACAATGAATTGATTTCAAAAGGCATTACTAATTGGGTTGAAGCCTCAATGAAGGTGACATCTATCATTCAATAGTGTTCAAGAATGCATGAAACAACAGAATTTGTGATTGAGGCTGCAACAAAGAATAAGGAGGATGAAAAGGTAAGGAACTTGACAAAGCTTGCTTTACCATAGGGTTTTGACACAAATGACTAATTCATTGGAAAGGATAATTTCAGAAAGAAGATGGAGGATGCAAGGAAGATTGATTTGGACTAGTTTCCTCATAACCTAGATGAGGCAAACTTTTTGGATTTCATCAAACAACTAATAATATTAAATGTATCTTTGGCTAAAACATTCAAGTCAGACCTAGGATCCAAATTGAAATTTGATCATACATTGTTAACAAAAATTCAAGTCAGACAACATCCGCTAGAAGTGTTGTCGACCAGGACTGCACCACTAGCCAAGCCAAGCTTAACTGTCCTGTTGAAACATAGAAACCCTCCCATATGTGGGTGATCTATTTCGAGAGAGAATCACCAGAGTGAGCTAATTCTCCTTATCATTTTTCCTAATCTAATGACTTGCGGGAAAAAGAGGTAGAAGGATATACTAAAAGAAATGAATCCTAATTAACTTGGAGATTGAATCACCTAACAAATCTTACTCACAAACATGTTATTGAACTCTGACCCTCACAACACTTAGATCATTTAACTCATAAATATTTCACATGAAGGTCTGGTAGACACAACATGCAACCTAAATTAAACCAAGATTTTGCAAAAAATCACAAGCTAAGACAAAGCAAGGACAAATTTTCATCACAATGCAACATTAGATTAACTTGCAAATTATTAGACAAAATATGAAGGAAAGATGCTACTCAATAATTGAAGGAATAATGAATACAGTGAAAAAAATGAGTACAACACTCTTGATATGAGAGGAAGACTCTATCTCTCTGCACTCTGATCTCTAAAACTCTAACTGGAACTGGGACCACTGAAAAGAAAAGGATATCTGAGATATATGCTATGAAATCTATCTCCACCTGAGAGCTGGAAAAAAAATCCTAAAAATAGACTCCAAGTCCATTTTTGAGATACTCAGAAAAATAGAAAATAAAGCTCCTCAACTATCTCCAAACAACTGCCAAATCTATCCAAATGACTCTCCAATATGACCCCACCAAAAAGATGTTTTCTTCTGCCCATGAGATCTTCAAATTTTGTCCTATATGCCTCTAAATAAAATAAATCAAGAAGGAATATTTGATTTGTCTTTTCTAGTTCCAATTGCCTAAAAATAGTTATGTTTTAAAGCAATTTATAAATGATTGCTTTTAAAACTAACTTTACAATAGGTTATAGTTTTACATCTCTGATTTGCCTAATCTGATCTTGATTTGATTTTCTCTTATGAGGAAATATACAAGGCTTTTAATTTGCTCAATTTTGCCAAGTACATTACTTTTACAAAACTTGATTTTTTATTAAAAAAATCATAAAAATACAAGGCATTACATATATTTTGCAAAAATAAAGCCATTTGAAGGCTTTCTTTCATGCGACCTGTCTCTACATCACATCAGGCATATGTACTTGTCTCTCATCAAAATAAAGGTTTGCATGTTATCATTAGGGTATGAGCTCCATCTCCATCTTATAGGCTATTCCATCATTTGTTTCTGCAAAAGATCCCTAAAGCATGTAACTAATCTCCATCTCCACATGGCATACTACAATATGACTTGAGTGTGTTTGAGACATTAAGTATCTTGAGGGAGCCCTAAGCTTGACCTCACTATGTCATAAGAATTAGACATCATTTCATAGTCATAAACTAACACCATGAAGGTATTAGTTGTGGCTCACAAAAGGAAATAAATGTGACAAAATTCCCATGTTTCGATTAGGGTAAAAACAAACCCTAATGACAAAACTTGTTTCAGCCCTAACATCTTGCATTATTTTGACTTTGCATTTTGGAAAATCCTCTGCAAACAACTGTCATTGGAACTAGGTTTTCATCTTGAAAACAATTCAGCCTTCAGGTGCTTTTGAGCATATTCTACCATTGGTCTGACACATTTCGAAGGTAAACTATTACTTGATGCAGATGTATTTTATTATCCCTTGATTTCTTCCCTTTTCTGAAGTGAAAAAATGGCTTTGAGTCGCAACTAGCCATTATATCTGATGTTTTGTTTCCATTTTTTTCTGTCATTTTTCCCATGTACTTGAGGCCACCATGACCGATTGTATTGGGCTATCTGAGAGGGAGCCCAGTCGAAACCCATGTCAAGGCAAAACATGGCCATATCATGTTTCTTTTACTAGGAATGAAGAAAGGTAGAGCTCCCACCTTTTTGAACCTTGTTTCTTTCAGGTCACTTACTATTTTGCACTTCTATTTATCAGTCATGACTCAGGAACTATGACATTATGCTTCTCTCTATATTTTCCTTCACTTTAAAATGAAATGGGTTTCAATGTATGATCTTTACAATAGCTCTATTCTTATGCTCTGGGTTTTGCCTTTATGTGGTTGTGACTGAATCTGCATATCCTCAAACATTTCTTTCTAAATGTCCTCTTTCTTTTGTGGCTCTGGCTATGTATGCAGTATTTGCTCACCTGTATTTTGAAATACCTCCACCCTTTTGATGATAGTAATTCATTGCTTTCATATGTTTCTATGGCTTGAAACCTTACATGAGTTCATCCTGCTTTGGCCGCGACTGGCTATCTCTCATTTTGCGCTTGAATAGATTGAACAAGAACTTCATTCTCTTTGAAATCTGAAGCTTCTCAGTGTATTTCTATTTATGTGAATCTTGATATGAGCTCAAAGAATTTGAAACAAAGACATTCTCTTTTGCATTTTGTCAGGGTCTTTACCAGGCCGACCACTGATGGGAATACACTTCTCTTATCATCTTGAAAAGAAAACCCTAGGTGGGTTTGAACAAAAGGTTGCATCTTCTCCTATCCATTTGTATTTGCCTATGAAACTCATAATGATTTTAAGTTGGTATCTTGTTCGAAAACACCCCAATGAGTTTAAACAATAGTAAAGAAGAAACAAAATGCTCCCTATGTATGTATTTTCCTATTCAAATATCCATCTTATTTTTGTCTCTGCATTATCATACGCTATTCTCTCTTGTTGGTTTCACACTGTAGAAGCAATTGTAATGATGATGCTGCACCTTGTGACTGCATCTTGTAAATGTTGTTCTTACTATTATCACTCTACAACTTGCTCAAAAAGTGATATTTAGATTGCTGAAACAACATGGTTCATGTGATGACAGCTACTTAACTTGGCACAAAATGACTTTTCATTTATTCTTCCTTCCACTCTTTCTATAGCCATGTATATATCTTATTGATGAATGTATGGAAGCTTTGAAAGATGTACATATGTTTGATGCTAATAATGATTTTTTATTTGTAAAAGATAGTTGTTATGTTTTTATGTATTGATGGTTGTTCCAACATTACTATACATCATAAAAATGGAGTTTGCTATTCCAAATACACTCTGAGATGGAAAGATACATGTTGCTCCTGTAGTTGATCCTAATGATGTTCATATTGCCATTGGCTATTAGATTTGTGATGACTGTTCCAAATATGTTCTTTAGATCTATCTCTTTTTTTCTACTCTAGAACCCTTATATATCGTGATATCAACACACATGATATGCCTTTTGTACTCCTTGTATGCATGATCTACTTAGATGACAAGCTTGGTGACTCTGTATAACTTTGAATGGTCTCCTATGACACTAACTACTTCTAGTCAAGCTCTTGTATATGTTCATTTGAAAGTTTCAGTTGGCTTGATTTATACCTTTCATTGATTATTCTTGATACCATTGGTTTAAAGGCTTCTATATTTTTGGAACTCTACTGCTCTGAGATAGTGCATTGTAAAATCCCTTAAATAATCATGTTGACTGTCCTACTCTATTGCATGTAATGGTTGTTCCATACATGGATCCATAATGTTCTAAGATATGCACTTACCTCCTGTCTCTTGTAACAACTTATATATCTCCTCTGAATAGCTGATGTATGCTCACCTTGATGCATGTGGCATCTCTACTTGATGATCATCAAGGCAGATTTGTTTATCTCTTCATGCAATTCTACTGTTAGCTCAGTTATGCCTTTCTATTACTTCCTTATAGTCATGGATGCTCCAATATCAAGATCATATTTCCTTTTATAACTCTATCTGAAATGGATGTTTTTTCATTTGGTAGTCTTGAAAAGGAGCTCAATGTCCATTGATGGCTCTTACTTCAAGTCACCCTGAACTGATAGTTATCTATGGGCATTGAGCTTGAGCTCGAACACTAAGTTGATATACATTCCTTCAATTGAAATATCCTAACGACACAATAAGAACATGTATGCCTATTTCACCCCCTTTGAGACTTTGGGGCAGCATGCCGAGCTCTACCCTTGTGGGAGCCCATTTTACACCACATGCTGAATGTATTGAATCAGCCACATGACTTATCCTATACCTGCACATGAAACAAACATATTAGAATAAAACAATGATGCTCCATGATTGTTTCTTTTTCACTTCCTTCTGCATATGAATGATGTTCATTTGATCAATGCACTATAATCAAAGTATTATGCCTCTTCTAATAAATAAAGGATATTCATAACTAGAGTTTCTAATAGGACCCTTCCCACAATTTTGTAGGTACATAACGAGATCAGGAGTAGGACAGGAGGCTACTTTGAAGATCAACAAAACAAGGCAATGATGGCTATGTCTTTCCTTTTTCATTCATTACATGCATAGTATTTTATTTATATCTACATATATTCGGCTATAACCCATGGCTTGTGTGGGACATCTAATATGTCATCATTTCTTTCAATGCAATGCTTATTCCTTTATGTATTTCAACTTGTAAATGAATAGCCATTGTGATGAATGAAATACTTATCTCACTTGATTTTTCTGTAATACAATGATTGATCTAAAACTTTTCCTTCTTTCTTGAACAACTGAATTGCATTTATCACTGAAACATAATAACTATGCAACTAACTCATAATAGAAGTAAATTAAACCTCACTCAAAAATGATAATGTTACATCTGTTGAACTAATTATTGAGCTGTGGTAAAAAATGGTAACATTTTTGGTGACTTCTGTTATATGCTTGCCTGCTAAGCATTTGACCAGTTGCCTTGAACATCCATTGGGCATTGAGTCATACTCTGTGCTTCTCACAAACTCAGAAAACACTACAATTCAGCTCTCCAACAGTCCAAACAGCAACACAAAACTAAAAACAAACACAACTAAAAGCAACTAAGAGGCCCTGGTGGCCAAAACACAAATGCTCAAAACAAAACTAATTGAAGAGAAATGTGCGTTGAGCACTTATTGACTAAAACACTAACCTAACCCTACTCTAACTAGCCTACTTATGCTAATCTAACAAAACCATTTACTGGCTCCACAAAATAGCTGCCCTTCCTTTGCAATCTGTGATACTCCATAAGCTTGTTAGTCAGCCAAAAACAATGGAGAACAGTAAAATACTCTATAAATTGTTGTATTACCTTCTCAGAAAACCAAATGTGGCTATTTATCCTACTATCCTGTCTGGTAAAATGATCAAGTAAGTCAATCAATTGATTGAACTTAAGTTGATACTCTCTTAGATGATCTGAACTAGTGTTGCTATGAGGCTGTTCCTTCTTAGTGGCTGCCAACCTAGCCAGATATCTAATGGGACATCCTCTTGAAAGTGTTAGATTAGAGAGAAAGCAATCTGAATGGTTGGAAATGACAGAACCACCTTCGCTTGGCATAATTGTCTACCATGTGACCTCCTCCTCTTTGGTTAAAGAGTCATCCTCCTCTATTAGGGTTGCTAACAACTTGTCAAAGGTATTAACTCTAAATAGGCTCTCAATCAGAGTTCGATCAAGCTCAAAATACACATTATTAACCAAGGAAGAAGATTCTGAAACATAAATTTGCTCTTCAATAAATGAAGGCAAGTGTTTGAATTATGAACTAACCTCTTTCAACATACCATCAAATAGGATAACATCAGTTTCAACCTCCTTTGTGTCATGGCTGTCCTCATTGGAGTCTTCCTGAATTTGCACCTTGCCTAACTGATTCTCTTCATACTTCTTATTATCCTTATCATCAACTGGCTTGGGATTTTGACTGCTACAAGAAATCAATAGAGTGGCAATCTCCCTACAAGTCGAACAGTTAGGATCTTGACAATCAAGTGCGAAGCTGTTTTGGACAAGTTGATCATCTTCAATTAGTCGACTTGATTTCTCATCAAGGCAAGCTATCTTAGTCCCATTCGTATCAACTTATTCATTATAGTATAATGGAAGCTCTGAGAATAAACTGAATGTCTCATCCTCACAAAGGATTTGATTTGATTCAACCTTGTGTTCAACTTCGTAGTCAGGGTCTTCATGAAATAACAACACATGACTCTCTGTAACACCTTCCAGCTGTCTTGAATCAGCTAATAGGTGGGATTCTTGCATGTTTCCTTCATCATTACGAGCATAATCGGGCAACTGAATGAACAAGAAAATTAAATCATCTCCTTTCTCTAGTCTATTCTCCCTTTGAACCTAAGCAATGTGTCTTTGTGATCAAAGACTTTTGTCCTCAAATTTTTGCATCCTACTTTGATTCATCTTATATAAAGCATTAGAAATTTTTTCAAATGATTCAAAGTGCATAGGGTTCATGACCAAGCTTGGATCAATCTCCTTCAAACATTCAATATGCTCATAACTAGCCAAGACTACAGGACAAACATCAGCAACTGCTTGTTCTCTATTTGATTTCCCAGCTGCTAGTTTGGTATTCATGATTTCAATTGGTTTGGATTCTTGATATGGTTGAAGCTGAGGACTAATAGATTGGTGTTGAATATAGACAGGCTCTTGAACAAAGTTAGAGCTTCTAAAACTCAGGATTTTGATCTCTTGAGGAGTCTGTTTGCATTCAAAACCCATCTCTTGGCCTTGGGAATAATTCTCATAAGAAAAATTAGGGTTTTTCCAATTCATAAAAACCACCTCAAGGTTACAATTTCTTCTTGGGTCCTATGGATCAGTTTGGAAGGGTGGCCTGCTTTGCTAATTAGACGGGTATGAGGCCTGATAAGGTCTATAATCTTGGCTGATTTGCCTCATAATATTAACAAATTCTTCGCCAACAGCTTGTAGCATAATTCTACCCTCTTGAAACTCTTAAGAATGAGCTGGAACAATAGTCTCTTAAGTAGCAACCTCGTGTTCTATGGTTGGAATAGCTAGGATAGCAGCCAAAAGGGGAACTGCCATGGGTTTAGGTGACTAGATTTGTAGAAAAATGGGTAAGGGAGGCCTGGGGGTATTTTCCATGCTAGAATAAAGTAGTTTTTTGCTCTGGCAACAATCTCAAAAGCATCAGGAAGGGTGGATACACCCAGAGCTTGAATCATAATAGATATTTTGTTATCTAAAGCTCTAAGATAGAATAAAAAGGCATGCAATGGTGTAGGTCTTACTGTCATGGTGATTCTATCCTAAGTCCTCTAGAAGTGGTAATTTAAATTAGACATATGTTCATGTGGATGCCTCTTGATGGTACTCAATTGCTGCAGCAGAGACAAGAGATCAGATTTGTCCACAAAGTGTTTGTACAACCAATCTCCTAGCTAATCCCACATTATGATTGAGCTTGTTGTGAGTCCTCTAAACCACTGCAAAGCTTTGCCTTTCAGCGATGTAGCCAAGATTCTGATTGCAACGTTCTCTTGGGTAACATTATGTACTAAACACATCATTGCCACATCCTAAATGTGCTCAACAGCTGTAGTGTGATCTTCTCTGGTGAAATATGGAAGTCCTCTAAGGGATGCAAAATCAATGTCATCGTGCTAGACCAGTTGTAATGGGCTGCCCCCATTAAATGCAACAAAAGGATATGGTCTGGCCATTTATTTAGAGTCGCCATGATGTTGAATTTTTTTTACCTCTAAAGGTTGTTGATACTAAAGAAAACACCCAATCCTTCAGTATGTAATCTTATTCATGTGTTGTTCACTAGATCTACATACAAAGCCAGAGATTCGAGTCACCAAGTATGCTATTTTTACCTCTGAAAGGCTGAAACATTATTGTGCATACCAAACAACAAAGAAAACACTATTCTTTGGTCCCATTGGGCATGCCAAAAACTACTGTCAATCAGGATTGCATGATTAGCTAAATCAACCTTGATTGTCCTGTTGAAACATGGAAACCCTCCTAGATGTGGGTGATCTATTTCGAGAGGGATTCTCTAGAGTGAGTTGGTTCTCCTTATGGTTTTTCTTAATCTAATGACTTGCAGGACAAAGGGGTAGAAGGATATACTAAAAGAAATGAATCCTAATTAACTTGAAGATTGAATCACCTAACAAATCTTATTCACAAATAGGTTATTGAACTCTGACCCTCACAACACTCAGATCATTTAACTCATAAATATTTCACCTAAAGGTCTGGTAAACACAACATGCAACCTGAATTAGACCAAGATTTTGGAAAAAAAATACAAGCTAAGACAAAGCAAGGACAAATTTTCATCACAATGCAACATTAGATTAACTTGCAAATTATTCTCTTTGAAATCTAAAGCTCCTCGATGTATTTCTATTTACGTGAAGCTCAATATGAGCTCAAAGAATCTGAAACAAAGACATTCTCTTTTTCATTTTGTCAGGGTCTTTACTAGGTCGGTCGTTGATGGGAATACACTTATCATATCATCTTGAAAAGAAAAACCTTAGTGGGTTTGAACAAAAGGTTGCATCTTCTCCTATCCATCTGTATTTGCCTATGAAACTCAAAATGAGTTTAAGCTATTATCTTGTTCAAAAACACCCCAATGAGTTTAAACAATAGTAAAGAAGAAACAAAATGCTCCTGATGTATGTATTTTCCTGTTCCAATATATGAAAGTCTCCATCTTGTTTTTGTCTCTACATTCTCATAGGCTGTTCTCTCTTGTTGGTTTCTCACTATAGAAGCCATTGTGATGATGATGATGCACCTTCTAACTACATCTTGTAAATATTGTTCTTACTGCTATCACTCTATAGCTTTCTCAAAAAGTGATATTTAGATTGCTGAAACAACATGATTCACGTGATGATAGCTACTTAACTTGGCACAAAATGACTTTTCATTTATTTTTCCTTCCACTCTTTCTGTAGCCGTGTATATATATTATTGATGAATGTATGGAAGCTTTGAAAGATGTCTTATATATGTTTGATGTTGATAATGATTTTTATTTGTAAAAGATAGATGTTCTGTTCTTATGTATAGATGGTTGTTCCGGCATTACCATACATCATAAAAAAGGAGTTTGTTGTTCCAAATACACTCTGAGATGGAAAGATACATGCTGCTCTTGTATTTGATCTTGATGATGTTCATATTTCCATTGGCTATTGGATTTGTGATGAATATTTCAAATATGTTCTTTAGATCTCTCTCTTCTTTTCTACTCCAGAACCCTTATATACCATGATATCAATACACATGATATGCCTTTTGTACTCCATGTACACATGATCTACTTGGATGACAAGCTTGGCCACTCTGTATAACTTTGAATGGTCGCCTATGGCACTGACTGCTTCTAGTCAAGCTCTTGTATATGTTCATTTGAAAGTTTTAGTTGGCTTAATTTGTACCATTAATTTGATTATGCTTGATACCATTGGTTCAAAGGCTTCTGTATTTTTGGAACTCTACTACTTTGAGACAGTGCATTCTAAAATCCCTTAAATAATCATGTTGACTGTCCTGCTCTATTACATGTAATGGTTGTTCCATACATGGATCCATAATGTTTTGAGATATGCACTTACCTCATGTCTCTTGTAACAACTTATATATCCCCTCTGAATAGCTCATGTATGCCCACCTTGATACATGTGGCATCTTTACTTGATGATCATCAAGGCATATTTGTTTATCTCTTCATGTAATTCTACTATTAGCTCAGTTATGCCTTTCTGTTACTTCCTTATAGGGTGTATGCAAGAGGTTGTGTCCACTTTTTGGCCAAAAAGTGGAAGTGTTTTCCCTGATTTTTAGAATTTGTCACATTTGACCTAAAAATTTGAAGCACTTAAAAGTGGAATCTTGGAAAATGTTAGTAAATATGAAATGTAGTACTCGAACTCTAGTTTCTAAATATGTAATTTTTTTTAATACCTAGATGATAAAAATTGATTTTTAATAGGCATTTCGAAAAACCACTGTTTAAAAGTCACTTTTCTTTTACTATACCATGCACGTGTACGTCATCCATATTTTGACTTAAATAATCATATTTTTCTAAATCCTTTTGAGAAAAGATTTGTAACTCACTGAAGCATGTTTTCCATATTTTTTTGTAATTTTTTATTGAATATTTTTTTTTGGTTCATTTTTTATTGGCCATTTTTGGTGTTTTAAAAAATGATCATGTACGTCATGAATAAGATGACCTAAACTTACCATTTTTTGAATTTTTCTTTTCAAATTAAAAATAATTGTCTGAAGTATGTTTTCCTACAATTTATTTTACAAAAAAATATTTTAATAAAAAGTTATTAAAATACTAAAAAACCCTAATAATTCAAGTTTATGGACCTATTTCATCATAAATTAATTGAAAAATAGAAAAAAAATCTAATTGTAAAAAAATTACATATTTCGAATCTACACTATCTCATCTATAATGGGTTTTAATTTCGTCAAAAAACTCTGCAAAAAAAGGCCTTCAAACATATGCCCAAAGTAACTATTTTGTTGTGACATTGATAGGACCTTCAACTTGCAGGTCAAACTAGGTCCAAAGCCAAGGGTCGGGTTCCCAAGCCTTTTTTCTGACCCAAAACCCATACCAAAAAGTGGGTCATAAATTCAAATTTTATGAAACAGGATCCCGTTTCAAAATGGGATCATGTTTCAAAATAGGATCCTGTTTCATAAAGGTTAAAATATTAACCTTTTATGAAACTCAAAATGTGATCCCGTTTCTAGAAAGCAAGATCTCACTTTTGGCTCGGGATCCTGAAGCAAAACATGATCCCATTTCATAAAAAGCGGGATCCCATTTTAGTTAACCCGATTTCGGGTTTGTTTTCTAAGTCCGAAACTTCCACCTTAAGTGGACTCATCTAAGTTTGAAACTTCCACCTTAAGTCCCATTTTAGGATTTTTTTCTAAGTCTTAAACTTCCACTCATGGCTGCTCCAATATCAAGATCATATTTCCTTTTATAACTCTATCTGAAATGGATGTTGTATCATTTGGTAGTCTTGAAAAGGAACTCAATGTCCATTGATGGCTCTTACTTCGAGTCACCCTGAACTGATGGTCATCTGTGGGCATTGAGCTTGAGCTCAAACACTGAGTTTATATACATTCCTTCAGTTGAAATTTCCTATTGACACAATAAGAACATGTATGCCTATTTCATCCCCTTTGAGACTCTGGGGTAGCATGTCAGGTTCTACCCTTGTGGGAACCCATTTTACACCACATGCTGAATGTCTTCAATCAACCACATGACTTATCCTATACCTCCACATGATACAAATAGATTAGAATAAAACAATGATGCTCCATGGTTGTTTCTTTTTCAATTCCCTCTGCATATGGATGATGGTCATTTGATCAATGCACTATAATCAAAGTATTATGCCTCTTCTGATGGATAAAGGATCTTCATAACTGGAGCTTCTAACGAGAGGCTTCCCACATTTTTGTAGGTACATGATGAGATCAGGAGCAGGACAGGAGGCTACTTTGAAGATCGACAAAACAAGGCAATGATGGCTATGTCTTTCCATTTTCATTCATTAGATGCATAGTATTTTATTTATATCTGCATATATTCAGCGATAACCCATGGCTTGCGTTGGACATTTGATATGTCATCATTTCTTTCAATGCAATTCTTATTCCTTTATGTATTTCAACTTGTAAATGAATAACCATTGTGATGAATGAAATACTTATCTCACTTGACTGTTCTGCAATGCAGTGATTGGTCTAAAACTTTTCCTTCTTTCTTGAACAACTAAACTGCATTTAACACTGAAACATAATAACTATGCAACTAACTCATAACAAAAGTAAATCAAACCTCACTCAAAAATGATAATGTTACATATGTTCAGCCAATTTTTGAGATGTGGTAAAAAATGGTAACAGGAAGAAATGACAATTCCACCACCTAACCAGTGGATTTTGCTAAACAAATTGTTAGAATGATTTGATATTGATATTATGAGTTTCCAAGTTCTGACTCAACTCTATGCAGAGTTGTCTTTGAGAAAGATTTTACATTGCCTCTATGTATTACTTCATTTGAAAATCAATAGAAAATTCAAATTCAGTAATGTGTTGATGTTCAATTATCTATATTATTTATTTTATCAACTCAAAATAAACTCTAGTTTCAACTACTAAATACACATTCAACAATTGTTGATGTTCATTGTTCTATATCCTACTATTGTTAATATGTTAAGATAATTTTACTTACCATTTCAAATGTTTTATTCACATGCCATTGAGACCGCCCACTATCCTTTTGGCTTCACCAGTGTTTAGAGCTTAAGTTTTTTATCATCATACGGTTAAGATTAAAACATCTTACCGCATATTTGCCCATGTGCTTTATAATTCCTTGAAGTAGCTCACTGTTTAAAACCCAACGCAACTCCTTCAAAATATTTGACAAAACATTTCATGTCATGCCTTCTAAAGTCTCTTCAACGGTCCAGATGAAGACATGCGTCATCTCCCCACTATCCCTCTAAGACATGAAATCTTTTGGTGGGCCCCTAGTGGGTTAGTAGGGAATGACCCAGATTGACTCTAAAGATGTTGATTTTCAATGATTTGATGTTCGACATCTATAGTGGATGATGGGTCCCACTTTGACAAGCAATAGGTGTCACTAGCCCGCTATCCCTCTGGATTGCTTAAAACATTATTTTATTCACACCGGCTAGCAGGAAATGTTCAAGATTCAATCTGTGAGATCTAGTGGCTCCCATTAATGTTCAAATATGCACATACGAATTGTTTGTGACTTATAAGCAGACATCCCTAGGTTGCCAGGACAAAGGGAAATAAAAACTTTACAGGTCAAGACTTAAGATAAAAGATGAAATATTTAACCCCTTTAAAGTTTAAACATTTTTTGACACATACTATTCCCAACCAAGAGGTGACCGATGAGACAAGGCAAGGGGGTCGGTAATACTGATGGGTTTGATGGCTTAAGTGTGAACTTGGATGACCAAGAACCAGCGGTAACAAGTCAACTTAAAATTATAACGAAAAGGCTAAAAGGTTAGGTTTATATATATTTCATTTTCTGACTTAGTTGTGGATAAGACACTAATCAAAATAATTCATAAACTATAAAAAATGATGTAGAATCACATATCAAATCAAAAACCAAAATTCTACTTTACTGTATATTTTATGTTTTATGCATAGATCAACTTTAGCAAGGAAATATTAAGCATCAAGTTGAATGATGAATCACTGAGTACATGTAAAACTTATCAGTATGACAATTAAAATATGAAATAATTAATAATATGTTAATGTATTCAATTTGATTCACAATTTCAAGGAATGCAATATAAAATATCATCAACTACAGTATTGGATTATAATTCATGAAATGTAGTATAAATACCTAAAAACTGCTAATTCACTTCCATTTCCCAAATCAAGTCAGGGTCCTCAAACTGACGTTCAGATAAAGAAAAAGAGGTGTCTTGATTCTGAGTCTCAAAGTCAAATTTGTTAGTCATTGTGTCACTATCATTTGTCCCACCACTACCAGTGTTTGAACTTGAAGTGTTGGACAACCCTCTTATTTTGCATATGGACTTCTAGATTGTAAGTGCCCTTTCATAAGGAAATTTTTTGACATTATACGCACTTCCTAGTACCTTCAAGCAATTTTCCAAATTCCTGTCTAGTTTGTTTCTTATCTTTGATTTCAAAAACCCCAATGCACTAAAAACTCTCTCATCTTCGACCGAATCTAATATCATTGTTTCACATAAATCAACAAGTTTTAAATATTTTGATATCAAATCATGCAATATTGAAAAGTATGTGGTCAAGGTAGTTACTTTTTGATGATAAAAGCTTGGGCTATATCGGTGGCCTTGAACCTAAAATTGAGGATACACAATAGACATGACATTAAGTATTTCATCTCGAGGGAATCAATTATAAATCTCTGTTGAAAGATTGCTTGCAATTTCCTTCAAATTACTACTAAAAGATTCAACAATGCCATCAAAATCATCCTTTCTAACAGGGACTTCTCTGATAGAGCACCTGACTATCTTACAATGGTGTATTGGTATCTCAAATCCACATACAAAGACACATAACTCCCCACTTGCATTAAACTGTAAATTTTTTTTAGGATGATTCAAATCTGTAATTATCTACCACCTATAAAAATTTGGGCTTTGAGAAGTTAGATCTAGATATAGATTATCGAGGGCCATGCATGTCATTCTACGTAGTTTGGTATACTCATAGATATACATAGTTTTGTCTTGGGCTTTCTTCACAAGATTGTTCATTTCATCCAACATGGGGAGAAGACTAGCTAAAGTTAAGAGTGTCTCTATATTGCTTAACCTTTGTAAGAGGTCAGGAGCTTTGTCTACTATGTTGCAATGCTCGTACATTGTTCCAATCAAGGATGGATATTCTGAAAGAACTTGTTGTCCTGGTCCATGCAAGGAGATCCATCTGGTATCAACATCCTTAAGAAGCTTATTTCCTACTATTATTCCCTTAGTAAAATTTTGAAATTCCATAAAATGTTTGGGACTTCGGCAAAAGTATGTGTGGAGCTCGTGGACTAGATTTTCAACTTTTGATACTATAGGAAACTTGGTTACAATTTTAAATGCTAAATTCATTATGTGGGCCATATAGTGAATGGAAAGCATGTATGGTGCACAAGTAGTTTGTAATTTTGTGCAAAGATCGATCCTTTGAACTTGCATTATTACAATTCCATCAGCTCCTACACACCAACTTTTTGGTAATTGTCAAGTCATCCATACTTGCAATTTCATTCAAAGACTTCTTAAAAAGTTTAAATAGATTTTGTGATGTTGAACTGTCCTTCATTTTATCAACATAGAGTACATGAGCTTGGTAGACATGTTCTTTTACAGTATACACATGCATATAGACCCAAGAAGTATTATCTACCATAGTAACTTCATCTAAAGATAATGCAATGAAGTTTGACTCTTTTACATTCTCCTTTAAATCTTTCTTTTCCACCATAGCGAGATAGTTTGCCCATTCCCATCCAACATTTATTGACCAATGTGTGCTAGGATAGTGAGGAACACTCAAAAAAGATAATAAATTACTATATTCCAGGTAGTCTGTCATAGGATGCCTTCTAGACAAAATATGAAAAACAACACTCATCTAAATTGTTTTTGCCAATTGTGCTCCTTCCATTGCTTTTCCAAATTGAGCCTTGATTGTACATCCACTTGCAACAAGCTTCATCATTCTTTTCTTATGCTCATCATATTCTGCAACATACTTCACATGAAGACATTCTTCCTTTGATTTTCATCTTACTACTGATGTTTTCTTTCCATCTATGATTTGTTTTTCATAAACTTTACCTATATGATTTTCTATAGTGTCAAGGTTTAGCTACAATTTCTTGTCTCTTTTACATTTCCAACTACAAATCACACACTTGCCTTCTATTAGTTGTTCATCTTTGTTTGCTTTCTCCACTAGCTCAATGAATGGGTACTTTAACACTCAATCAAGCTAAAAATTCCTTGACATTTCCCACTTACACCCCAGTTTTGAATCTTTTGACTTGCTTTTTGAATCTTTTGATTTCCCTTTTGAATCTTTTGATTTGTCTTTTATTTTCTTTTTCATCAAAGTCAATTATCTCAATCTAGCTAACCAGGGTATCCCTTGGAACATCTTCTGTGGTATTTCCTGTAGTGCCCCTCAACTTATCATCTTTTGGACTGATGTTTGCTTAGTAGTACTGGACATTTTGACAGTATTTTTAGATCGTTGATGATGGATTTCTAGTTATTTTGCTATTTCAGTATGAACCTAATTGTTATGACAACAGATGTTGATGATGGATTATGTCATTTTATGCTTTACAATTTGATAAATGAACTGATGTTTTAGATGCTTTGATGTTATTCATTATATGGGATTGGAAGTTAGTTGATCATTTTATGTCATAGATTAGTAATCTGATACCTTGTTCAGTATAGTTGATTGTTATTCATAAACGTGAATGGAACAGTGTCGTATTACTCGTTCTCGAGTACCCTACCCCACTGCGATTTCCATGCACGATAGGTCTGCATGTGATGTATATGTATATCTTGTTATGGTTAACTGTGCGTTGCTGCAGGATGCAGGTACTAGGCATCGACTCCACCTGATTACAGGTCTGAGTGTGCCTTCGCCAATGGATTACTTGGTTGGAGTTAATGTGAGGTCCCTAGTCAGTGTCCTTCTTCGTCAGTTTACCCTTGTGGTTATTGGTTGTCGTTCGCTCATGTCTTGCTGTCAGGTAATACTGAATCTTGGAGTCTAATGAGTTCTGCAGGTGTCTAAGTATGTGTGGTAATGTTGTGCTTTAATTAGAATTATTCTACGAATAAGTATAAATGTTGTTAAATGGGCATAATGTCATTAGTTGTCGATTATTGTTATAAATAAATTATTATTTTATGAGAAGTGTTGATTGTTAATTAAAGTTGTAAGAAATTTGTATTGTTCAATATAATATTATTTATAATAAATATTTAAATAAATAAATAGTGTAATCATGCTTGTAAATTGTGATTCACAACTTGATTAATAAGATAAATTAAAGTATAGTACAAAATTATAGATTGTCGAAAAAGTACTATTCTATTTATAACAATATTTTGGGTCGGCTATAAAGAAATATAATAATAAAATAAAATAAATAATAATTGGGGATCATTAAAAAAAATAAAATATATATATATATATATAAAAGGAGTTATGTATGGAATCGCGTGCCAAGCCCTTGGCAGAGGAGAGAGGCTGAGTTATAAAAGAGCTATAGGTGCATCAAGGACAGTATCACAGGTGAAAGGAAAGAAGAAGCTTGGAACTGCAACGATTGGAGCAGATTTGTCGAGTTGATTGCGAAACCAGGTTCCTTGGAATACTTGCCTTCTTTCACTGTTTATTTTCTCTAAATCTGAGCATGTTGATTGTTTGCATCTTTGTCTGATTTATGAAATGGTTTTGGTTCAATGGTTTCTGCCGGAACTTTCTGTCATTTCTGCAAATGTGTATTCTCTGTAGATGGGTTTAGATGAAAACCTTGAGTCTGTAATAAATGGAATTGCGTTACCATCCTTCCACCGTCCTCCAACAGATTAGAACTATTTTTCTAGGTTACATTTAAGGGAGATCGTCCGTATGAGGGTTCCAATTCGTAGATGCCATGATGTGTTTCCTGTAGCTCACCTTCTCTCTCAGACATTAGACGACCACGGTTTCTTCTCCACACTGAAATCTCCTAACACCTCGGGGTAAGTGATTTGATTATGTGAAATCAATTCTGTTCTTTTCTTTCTTACAGTCTTTGAACCCTAGTTTAGAGAGAGAACATTAGCAGGAAGTAGTCGGCATATGCAGATTGCATTGGTTCCATCATAGTTTTTTAAAAAAAAAAATAGCAGTGAGTCAACCATTCTAACAATTGCGGTCCCTTTTCCCTGAGATCCTTTCTGTGCGTCCACTGATCATTGATCAGTACCTCTGATATAGCGAACTAATCATGGATCGCCTTGGCAACAGCTAGTCGCACATCTATCAGGTCAGCGAACTAATCATGGATCGCCTTAGCAATAGCTAGTCGCACTTTTATCAGGGCAGCGAACATATTCAGCTGTTATATTTGAAAGCTCTATGTATATATTGTGTTTTGTTGTGGTTAGTTTTACTTTTGTTGTGGACAGATAATAATAGGTAATTCACTGCCTTGTTACCACTCGTTTTGGAATGAAAGTCTGAAACTTCTTCTTTCGCCATTTACTAGATATCATACTATGGACCGTTGACAAACTATGCCATAGCTGGAGTCATTGAAACCCTTACATTTTCAATTATTGAAGGTTCTTCTATAGGATATCATCTCTGTACTCGTCCCTGGTTTCCTAGCCGAATGGGTTGGGCGCTTATCTGCCAGGGGCAGAAAGGTCTACAAGTTGTTGGTTTGCCGTCTTTAGGGTTGAGAGGATGGAGTATTCATCTCTCGGTCAGTATAAACCCTAAGCCGCTACCTTTACGGAAGAACATATTAGAGTTATATATTTGGCGCTTAACCATATACTTCGCCGCTGCCAAATGATGAGGGTTATGCCCCAGGGAGGCCGCAGACTTGACTGTCAGTTGGAGTTCTTTCAAATAGGTTCGCAGGGGGGGGTTGTTATGGTATAAGTGCGAACATAATACATAGGATAGCATGTAGACAGCCACTGTCTGAAGGTGTTCTGAGTTATGAGCTGGACGTGTAGTAAAGAATTCTAATGCTTATCTTTCTCAAACCATGAGCTGTAGAGCAATTACTTCTGATAACTATAGAATACCAGTGTGCAAATTCCCGTAGACAGTCGACTGGCGTATTATATTAGGCTCTATATATATATATATAATCAGTTTATGAAACATTCACCCATGTACTATTAGCAATGTATTTAGTGAACAAAGATCCATCGCTGCACCAGGAAATTCGTTCTTATACGGTGTAAACTGCAATAAGATCCTCTCTAGAAACCATTGCTATAACATAGCGTTTTTTCTAGATTGAGTTCAGTAGAACGGGGTTTGTAGCATTCTGTACCGTATCCAGAGCAGTAAGGAGATCAACTCAGTGAGAACAACGAGTATTGGGTAGCATTCTGTGATCATAGTTGCAAGCAAGATTAAAACATGTAACCTTCTGTCCAATCATTAAAATTTGAAATGTTAATCTTACCTTTATGTTGGAAATCTGCACAACTGTAGAAAGAATCATTTTGGCTTGGAAATAAGAAGAATACTGTTAGAAGCCAACTCCAGTTTGTCTTTTCCAGATTGTCACCGTCTTTTGTGATTATTGCTATTCGTTAGAAAATGAGCAAACGATTTACGTGGATACCGTCAACGCAGTAAATTGGCAAGTTTAGTGATCATAGTCGGAAGTCGTCAGACCGAATGCGTATCATTCATGTCAGTGGTAAAACAGTCAATAGCAATTTTACATCTCAGTAGTAAAATATCCCAAGCTGTTCGCATAAGGCACATTTACGATCGTTCTCCTTGAGGAATTAAATCACTATGGATAAGATCAGTTTCAGAGACATCTTCATACCATCATAAAAGAATCTATTTGGTTCAGCTCACTAGAATGTCTGCAAGACCGTATGAAGGATAACAAACATTTCGTGATTGAACTCTCCTCGTGAAATTACCGTTCAGTCGTAAGATATCTCTCCCAGCGTTATTATTCTTAATAGAATAAAGTTAATTGGACAAGATTGGAGGAAAGTATATAAAGATCGTATCGTTATGGAAGTGATGAATAGTAAACAGGAATTAAGTGGTTCTTTTATTAATTATTGTAATGTTTTAGTTAATCAATTTATTTATCTTTTGAAGCAAAATAAAGATTAGTTAGAGATTTTGTTGCAAGGTATTAATTTAATTGTTATAATATAATGTTGAATTTATTCCAGAAGTTGTTTGCATTGAACTGAGAATGAATTGTAGTATTTCATCTCCTGAATCTGAATTGAAGTGAGTTGAATGAGTGTTGTAATGAGTCGGATTGGGGTTGTTCAAACTTGTATTCCAGAGGCTAAGTTGTTGTTGTTAAGTATTTGCAACTTGTGTATTGTTGTTTTTGTAATTACGATGTAATAGTGTTTATGCGTATCAAACAAAGTATGAAGTATAATGAGGTACTGTCACGGTTGAATGTTGTGTCTTGTAAAGTAATAATCTCAGGATGAGATATCAAACCTCTTGTGATCTTATTGTACCGTTTTGTCGTATGGAGAGACCCAAAATCTGTAAAGAATAAAGTATCGTGATGTTAAAAGTGTTGGATAACAATTGATGTTATGATTCTATTTTGATGCAAGAAGGTTTATGCCTTGCAGTATACTTATACGTGTGTTGTTATTAAGTCTTGCATGATGTTTAAAGGTTTACTAGGTGTTAGGAAGGAGAGTGGCTTTCAATGTGGGGCCGGCGCCCAAAGTGGCAGTCAGGATAACCCGTTGGAAGTAGATTAATCCAGTGATAACCTAAAAATAAACTAGGGGGTTAAGGGTAGATTTCACATTAATAAGATTAATGGATTCCTCTCCCATGGCCTGTAGTTCTTGTTTAGACTAAGGATGGGTAGAGAAGGCCTGGTCGGCATGATTGACTTCCTTGTCCTCATGAAAGGAAGGTCGATTCCACATGTGTCACCCTATGGGGCCGGCGCCTAGTGAGAGGCTGTCAGGATAACCATAGATGGGGGCCGGCGCCTAGTGAGAGGCTGTCAGGATAACCCATGTTAGGACCGTGTGATGACACTCTCCCTACTACAACCTAGCATTCCTTGTTTGGTCTCTCCACTTACGTTATGTTATGTGTCGCCTCTGGAAGTTATGTTGTGTTGTATTGTTATAGCCATGTGTTGTTTTGGCATTGGTCGTCCTTTGTTTCTGTTTGTCTTTCATCTACCTGACTGTCATTGTTTGGGACCTCATGTTAACTCCTAGCTTGGGGGGTGGACCTTAGGGTTCCACATGGTCGGGTGGAAGAGCTATTTTACCCATTGGTTATTCTTGTCAAGATCATATGCAGAAAGGATTTGTTCGAGTTGTACTTGTTTCAATGATGATGATTTAAGTGCACAACCTTGTACCAGATTTGTGTAACAGAACATTCTTTATGTATGTAACTTTGATGTAGACTAAAAGTGGCAATGTAATGATGTCTTGATGTACTTATATGAAAGCATTTCAGTTATGTATTTAATCATGCAGATTCCGTTATTTGATTTGCAATGAATGTGAATAAGTTATTTATTTGAGCATGGTTTTGGATCCGTTACTGATGAATATTAAATTATGTTAGTTGATTTGTCAAGTGATGCAGCCTTGGACCCTTAGAGAATATGTCGTAATTAGTTGTGTTAACGTTACTTAATCATTTTAAAAAAAAAAATTTCCTATTTCATATTGCATAAGTGTGTATTCTTTAAGGCGTTCAAGGTGGGCGTTACATCTGGTATCAGAGCCAAGTTACTAACACTGGGTACTCTAGTTTTATAATTAGCCCATTAAGCTATGCTTGTTGCTTAAACTCTGAAGAACATATTCATTTATAATCCTTGCCTAGTAACCTGAAGTGGTCCTTGGATGTGTTGTCCAGGAAGATGCCTAGGGTACGAGGCCGAGGACGTGGTTGAGGTAGGGGTCGTGGGAGAGGTGTTGAAATCAGCCCTCCTCCTAGTTCCCCTCATGGAAGTACACAAGAAGGTGGAAGTGAGAATCAAGAGAATCGGGATCAGCCCGAGGGTGCTCAATTACGCCAGCTTCTAGAGGAGGTGCTTGCTCGTCTTGGTCCTAGGTAGGAGGTGGTACAACCAGAAGAGAGAGAAAGAGAACGATCTCCTAGAAGGAGAGAAATCATAGCTGAACAAGAAGCCATTCTTGCAGGCCACATGAGAGACCTGATGAGAGCCCGTCCTCCTACATTCGATGGCTCCGGTAGCGGTTTGGAAGCAGAGACATGGCTGATTGATTTGGAGAGATGCTTTGCTATGCACCCATATGGTAGCAATACTAAGGCAAGATGCGCCATCATGCATCTAAGAGGATTCGCCTCTACATGGTGGCGTCTTGAGGAACAAAAGTTGCATCTGGATATTGCGACAATTTCATGGCAACTGTTTCTGGAAAGGTTCAGAGCTTGATTTTTATCCGACCATTGGAGGCAACGTCGAGCGGACGAGTTCCATGGGTTGAGACAGATGGCCATGACAGTGGAATAGTATGAGTGCAGGTTTCATGAACTCAAGCAGTATGCAGGCATTGGAAATGACGAGGCCATGTTAGTTCAGCATTTTATTAGAGGTTTGAATGCACGCATCAGTGGAGGAGTTCATGTGTTCGAGCCGAAGACCATGGAGGTAGCAGTTGAGAAGGCTCGACTGGTAGAAGAGAACTTAACCATGGCCCTAGGGGGTCATACAAGTGTACAGATTGGTAGCTCATCTCGAGCAGGTTCGGGTTTCCGAGGTGGTCAGTCTCATGCAGCAGGTAACTCAAGGAGTCAACAGGTACCTTCTAAGAGTGGACAGCAGCAACAACAGTTTTCTCAGACGAAATCAAGAAACTCTCAGTATCAGCAAAGTAACAGATTTCATTCCAGAAAGGATCGAAGTTGGCAGAGAGTTAAACGTGATCATGCCAGTCAACCCACACAGAGTACACAATCTGCTGCAAGTAGAGGAAGTTTTCAGCAATCAAATGCTCCTATAGGCGGTGGAGGTTTTGGTAGGGGAACAGGATGTTTCTCTTGCAGACAGTAGGGCCACATTGCTAGACAGTGCCTGCGTAAGAATACTTCAGGATTTGGACAAAGGCCCGCAGTTTCAGAGCCCACTGTTGGTGATGCAGGCAGGTCACATAGAGTGTCTGCGGCAGTGGATAATCGCCAAGCGGAGCACCAAGGTACCGTTGTGGAGGCTACAGGTGTCTTGCGAGGTATTACCATTTCTGTTCTATTTGACTCTAGTGCTTCAGATTCTTTTATTTCCCCTTCTATAGTGGAACATTGCAAATTAGTGGTAGCAAAGCAAGATGTTACGTGGCAGGTGGAATTGGCCTCTGGGTCTATGGTATTAGTAGACTCTCTTGTGTATGGTTGTGATTTGAGGATAGGTCATTTATCTACCACAGCGGATCTTCGCATTATACCATTAGGATCCTATGACATAGTGTTGGGAATGGATTGGTTGGATGCTCATCGAGCGATGATAGACTGTCACCACAAATTAGTAAGGTGTGTTGATGATTCGGGCAAAGAAGTAGAAGTGGTTGGGATTTAGAGACCCATCTCCTTGCGCATGATTTCTGCTATGCAATTGAAGAGATGTTTGCGTCAAGGATGAAAGTTGTTTGCTGTAACAGTTAATGACTTAGATTTTGGAGAAAATAGGGAGACATCTCTTGATGATCATCCTATTCTCAAGGAGTATGAAGATGTTTTTCCTAGCAAGATTCTAAGTATGCCACCGAAGCGGGATATTGATTTCAAGATAGACCTTGTTCCTGGAGCAGAACCTATCTCATGAGCTCCATATCGGATGACTACTCAGGAGCTTAAGGAGCTTCGCTTGCAGCTAGAAGAGTTACTAGCGAAGGGTTTCATTCGTCCAAGTGTCTCTCCATGGGGAGCACCTGTGATTTTTGTGAAGAAAAAGGATGGATCTCTGCGTTTGTGCATCGACTATCGACAGCTTAATAAGGTGACTGTGAAGAACAGGTACCCATTGCCACAAATTGATGACCTCTTTGATCAGATCAATGGAGCTAAGGTGTTCTCCAAGATAGACCTAAAATCGGGATATCATCAGTTGCGCATTTTTGAGGCTGACATCCACAAGACAACATTTCGCACTCGCTATGGGCATTATGAGTTCACTGTTGTGCCTTTTGGATTGACAAATGCGCCATCAGTATTTATGAGCCTGATGAATGGTGTGTTTCGTACCTATCTGGATAGATTTGTTCTTGTCTTCTTAGATGATATATTGATTTATTCAAGGTCTATGGAGGAGCATGAAGAACATTTGCGTCAGGTTCTGCAGTATTTAAGAGAAAATCAGTTGTATGCAAATTTGGCTAAATGTGATTTCTTTCAAAGTGAAGTAAAATATTTGGGACATGTTATTTCGGACAAGGGTATTGCAGTGGATCCTTCAAAGATTCAAGCCATCATGGATTGGCTGGCTCCTACCAATGTTTCAGAGGTTCGTAGTTTCATGGGTTTAGTAGGCTATTATCGTCGATTTGTGGAAGGATTTTCAAAGATAGCTCACCCTATAACTTCTCTTCAGAGAAAAGGAAAGAAGTTCATTTGGTCAGAACAGTGTCAAGCAGCCTTTCAGAGTCTTAAGGAGCGGTTAACTAGTGCACCTATTCTAGAAGTGCCGGATCCTGCCGGAGATTTTGTGGTATGTACTGATGCATCTTTGGAAGGTTTAGGAGTAGTTTTAATGCAGGAGGGTCGTGTGATAGCCTACGAGTCCCGTAAACTCAAAGATCATGAGTTGAACTATCCTACAGATGACCTAGAGTTGGCTGCAGTCATTCATGCATTGGTAAGATGGAGACACTTCTTACTGGGGCATCAGTTTGAGCTGCACAGTGATCATCGAAGTTTACAGTATATTTTTACACGGCCAAACCTGAATGCGAGACAGAGGCGATGGATGGAGTTTTTATGTGAGTATGATTTTGAGGTAAAATATATCCAAGGTAAGGAGAATGTGGTGGCGGATGCTCTTAGGTATCAGGAAGTGAAAGCTGAAGTGGAGTCTGGTAGAGCCTTGGAGGGTAGATATGCTGGGTATTCTATCAAGTCGGATGGTCTCTTGCGACATTTAGGTCACATTTATGTGCCTTCTACAGAGGGTCTCCACACCCTAATCATGACTAAGGCTCATCGAGCACCTTATTCTGCGCATCCAGGTGTCAAGAAGATGTATGCAGACCTTCATCAGATATATTTTTGGGCTGGAATGAAGAGGGATATTGCTGATTTTGTTTCGAGATGCTTAGAATGTCAGAGGGTTAAGGCGGAACATGAGCATCCCACAGGTCTTCTTCAGCCACATCTTATTCCAGAATGGAAGTGGGATATCATTTCAATAGATTTTATAGTTGGTTTACCCATGTCTTCTCGTCGCCATGATGTGATAATGGTCACTATAGATAGGCTTACGAAAGTAGCACACTTTTCTCCTGTCCGATCTTCATATAATGCTTCATCTGTGGCCAAAATTTTCATGGAGGATATCGTCAGATTGCACGGGATTCCTTGTAAGATTATCTCTAATCGTGATCGAGTTTTTACTTCAGCTCTTTGGACATCTCTTCAGCATGCATTGGGGACTCAATTGAACTTTAGTTCAGCTTATCATCCAGAGACTGATGGGCAAACTGAGAGGGTCAATCAGGTCCTCGAGGATATGCTCCGAATGTATGTTATGGATCAGCAAAACCGATGGGAAGATTATTTGTATTTGGTGGAGTTTGCGTACAATAATGGGTACCACAGTTCCATTGGCATGTCTCCTTTTCAGGCCCTATATGGTCGTCCTTGTCGTACCCCATTGAGTTGGGATCGCCTTGAGGATAGAGTTCTCCTAGGTCCACAGATGCTCCAAGAGATGGAGCAGCAAGTTGATCGCATCAGAGAGCATCTGGTAGCAGCTCAGGATAGACAGAAGAAATATGCAGATGCTCACAGGCTTGATCGCCAGTTTTCAGTTGGTGATCGGGTGTTCTTGTGGGTGCGTCCGTGAAAGAGTCTGATCCATTACGGAAAAGGCTCTAAGCTCGCGCCACGCTTTGTTGGGCCATTCGAGGTTTTGGAAAGAATCGGTCCTGTTGCATACCGTCTTGCTTTGCCGCCTAGCTTGTCACGCGTCCATGACGTATTTCATGTTTCTGTTCTTAGACCTTATCATCCAGATATTTCTCATGTTCTTGATTGGAATGCCTTACAGGTAGAGGATGGGCAGCTAGCTTTGGAGCCCATAGGCATTTTGGAGCACAAGCGACTCGCTCTTAGAGGCAGAGTCATAGAGCAGGTAAGGGTCCAATGGGATCCTAATGATGAGACTTCAGCGACCTGGGAAGATACTTCCCGTATGCGAGATCTATATCCATATTTGTTCGTAGGCTTCCAGGAGTAAGCCTGATCCTAGGGGGGAGGACATAGTGCCCCTCAACTTATCATCTTTTGGACTGATGTTTGCTTAGTAGTACTGGACATTTTGACAGTGTTTTTAGATCGTTGATGATAGATTTCTAGTTATTTTGCTATTTCAGTATGAACCTAATTGTTATGACAACAGATGTTGGTGATGGATTTCTAGTTATTTTGCTATTTCAGTATGAACCTAATTGTTATGACAATAGATGTTGATGATGGATTATGTCATTTTATGCTTTACAATTTGATAAATGAACTAATGTTTTAGATGCTTTGATGTTATTCATTATATGGGATTGGAAGTTAGTTGATCATTTTATGTCGTAGATTAGTAATCTGATACCTTGTTCAGTATAGTTGATTGTTATTCATAAACGTGAATGGAACAGTGTCGTTTTACTCGTTCTCGAGTACCCTACCCCACTGCAATTTCCATGCACGATAGGTCTGCATGTGATGTATATGTATATCTTGTTATGGTTAACTATGCGTTGCTGCAGGATGCAGGTACTAGGCATCGACTCCACCTGATTACAGGTCTGAGCATGCCTTCACCAATGGATTAGTTGGTTGGAGTTAATGTGAGGTCCCTAGTCAGTGTCCTTCTTCGTCAGTTTACCCTTGTGGTTATTGGTTGTCGTTCACTCATGTCTTGCTGTCAGGTAATACTAAATCTTGGAGTCTAATGAGTTCTGCAGGTGTCTAAGTATGTGTGGTAATGTTGTGCTTTAATTAGAATTATTCTACAAAAGAGTATAAATGTTGTTAAATGGGCATAATGTCGTTAGTTGTCGATTATTGTTATAAATAAATTATTATTTTATGAGAAGTGTTGATTGTTAATTAAAGTTGTAAGAAATTTGTATTGTTCAATATAATATTAGTTATAATAAATATTTAAATAAATAAATAGTGTAATCATGCTTGTAAATTGTGATTCACAACTTGATTAATAAGATAAATTAAAGTATAGTACAAAATTATAGATTGTCGAAAAAGCACTATTCTATTTATAACAATATTTTGGGTCGGCTATAAAGAAATATAATAATAAAATAAAATAAATAATAATTGGGGATCATTAAAAAAACAAAATATATATATATATAAAAGGAGTTATGCACGGAATCGCGTGACAAGCCATTGGCAGAGGAGAGAGGCTGAGTTATAAAAGAGCTGTAGGTGCATCAAGGATAGTATCACAGGTGAAAGGAAAGAAGCAGCTTGGAACTACAACGATTGGAGCAGATTTGTCGAGTTGATTGCGAAACCAGGTTCCTTGGAATACTTGCCTTCTTTCGCTGTTTATTTTCTCTGAATCTGAGCATGTTGATTGTTTGCGTCTTTGTCTGATTTATGAAATGGTTTTGGTTCAATGGTTTCTGCCGGAACTTTCTGTCATTTCTACAAATGTGTATTCTCTGTAGACAGGTTTAGATGAAAACCTTGAGTCTGTAATAAACGGAATTGCCTTACCATCCTTCCACCGTCCTCCAATAGATTAGAACTATTTTTCCAGGTTACATTTAAGGGAGATCGTCCGTATGAGGGTTCCAATTCGTAGATGCCATGATGTGTTTCCTGTAGCTCACCTTCTCTCTCAGACATTAGACAACCACGGTTTCTTCTCCACACTGAAATCTCCTAACACCTCGGGGCAAGCGATTTGATTGTGTGAAATCAATTCTGTTCTTTTCTTCCTTACAGTCTTTGAACCCTAGTTTAGAGAGAGAACATTAGCAGGAAGTAGTCGGCATATGCAGATTGCATTGGTTCCATCATAGTTTTTTAAAAAAAATAATAGCAGTGAGTCGACCATTCTAACAATTGCGATCCCTTTTCCCTGAGATCATTTCTGTGCATCCACTGATCATTGATCAGTGCCTCTGATATAGCGAACTAATCATGGATCGCCTTGGCAACAGCTAGTCGCACATCTATCAGGTCAGCGAACTAATCATGGATCGCCTTAGCAATAGCTAGTCGCACTTTTATCAGGTCAGGGAACATATTCAGCCGTTATATTTGAAAGCTCTGTGTATATATTGCATTTTGTTGTGGTTAGTTTTACTTCTATTGTGGACAGATAATAATAGGTAATTCACTACCTTGTTACCACTCGTTTTGGAATGAAAGTCTGAAACTTCTTCTTTCGCCATTTACTAGATATCATACTATGGACCGTTGATAAACTATGCCATAGCTGGAGTCATTGAAACCCTTACATTTTCAATTATTGAAGGTTCTTCTGTAGGATATCATCTCTGCACTCGTCCCTGGTTTCCTAGCCGAATGGGTTGGGCGCTTATCTGCCAGGGGCAGAAAGGTCTACAAGTTGTTGGTTTGCCATCTTTAGGGTCGAGAGGATGGAGTATTCATCTCTCGGTCAGTATAAACCCTAAGCCGCTACCTTTACGGAAGAACATATTAGAGTTATATATTTGGCGCTTAACCATATCCTTCCCCACTGCCAAATGATGAGCGTTATGCCCCAGGGAGGCCGCAGACTTGACTATCAGTTGGAGTTCTTTCAAATAGGTTCGCAGGGGGGGGTTGTTATGGTGTAAGTGCGAACATAATACATAGGATAGCATGTAGACAGCCACTGTCTGAAGGTGTTCTGAGTTATGAGCTGGACGTGTAGTAAAGAATTTTAATGTTTATCTTTCTCAAACCATGAGCTGTAGAGCAATTGCTTCTGATAACTATAGAATACCAGTGTGCAAATTCCCATAGACAGTCGACTGGCGTATTACATTTGGCTCTATATATATATATATATAATCAGTTTATGAAACATTCACCCATGTACTGTTAGCAATGTATTTAGTGAACAAAGATCCATCGCTGCACCAGGAAATTCGTTCTTATACGGTGTAAACTGCAATAAGATCCTCTCTAGAAACCATTGCTGGAACATAGCATTTTTTCCAGATTGAGTTCAGTAGAATGGGGTTTGTAGCATTCTGTACCGTATCCAGAGTAGTAAGGAGATCAACTCAGTGAGAACAGCGAGTATTGGGTAGCATTCTATGATCATAGTTGCAAGCAAGATTAAAACATGTAACCTTTTGTCCGATCATTAAAATTTGAAATGTTAATCTTACCTTTATGTTGGAAATCTGCACAACTGTAGAAAGAATCATTTTGGCTTGGAAATAAGAAGAATACTGTTAGAAGCCAACTCCAGTTTGTCTTTTCCAGATTGTCACCGTCTTTTGTGATTATTGCTATTTGTTATAAAATGAGCAAACGATTTACGTGGATATCATCAACGCAGTAAATTGGCAAGTTTAGTGATCATAGCCGGAAGTCGTCAGACCGAATGCATATCATTCACGTTAGTGGTAAAACAGCCAATAGCAATTTTACATCTCAGTAGTAAAATATCCCAAGCTGTTCGCATAGGGCACATTTACGATCGTTCTCCTTGAGGAATTAAATCACTATGGATAAGATCAGTTTCAGAGACATCTTCATACCATCATAAAAGAATCTATTTGGTTCAGCTCACTAGAATGTCTGCAAGACCGTATAAAGGATAACAAACATTTCGTGATTGAACTCTCCTCGTGAAATTACTGTTCAGTCGTAAGATATCTCTCCCAGCGTTATTATTCTTAATAGAATAAAGTTAATTGGACAAGATTGGAGGAAAGTATATAAAGATCGTATCATTATGGAAGTGTCGAATAGTAAACAGGAATTAAGTGGTTCTTTTATTAATTATTGTAATGTTTTAGTTAATCAATTTATTTATCTTTTGAAGCAAAATAAAGATTAGTTAGAGATTTTGTTGCAAGGTATTAATTTAATTGTTATAATATAATGTTGAATTTATTCCAGAAGTTGTTTGCATTGAACTGAGAATGAATTGTAGTATTTCATCTCCTGAATCTGAATTGAATTGAGTTGAATGAGTGTTGTAATGATTCGGATTGGGGTTGTTCAAACTTGTATTCTAGAGGCTAAGTTGTTGTTGTTAAGTATTTGCAACTTGTGTATTGTTGTTTTTGTAATTACGATGTAATAGTGTTTATGCGTATCAAACAAAGTATGAAGTATAATGAGGTACTGTCATGGTTGAATGTTGTGTCTTGTAAAGTAATAATCTCAGGATGAGATATCAAACCTCTTGTGATCTTATTGTACCATTTTGTCGTATGGAGAGACCCGAAATCTGTAAAGAATAAAGTATCGTGATGTTAAAAGTGTTGGATAACAATTGATGTTATGATTCTATTTTGATGCAAGAAGGTTTATGCCTTGCAGTATACTTATACGTGTGTTGTTATTAAGTCTTGCATGATGTTTAAAGGTTTACTAGGTGTTAGGAAGGAGAGTGGCTTTCAACGTGGGGCCGGCGCCCAAAGTGGCAGTCAGGATAACCCGTTGGAAGTAGATTAATCAAGTGATAACCTAAAAATAAACTAGGGGGTTAAGGGTAGATTTCACATTAATAAGATTAATGGATTCCTCTCCCATGGCCTGTAGTGCTTGTTTAGACTAAGGATGGGTAGAGAAGGCCTGGTCGGCATGATTGACTTCCTTGTCCTCATGAAAGGAAGGTCGATTCCGCATGTGTCACCCTATGGGGCCGGCGCCTAGTGAGAGGCTGTCAAGATAACCATAGATGGGGGCTGGCGCCTAGTGAGATGCTGTCAGGATAACCCATGTTAGGACCGTGCGATGACACTCTCCCTACTACAACCTAGCATTCCTTGTTTGGTCTCTCCACTTACGTTATGTTATGTGTCACCTCTGGAAGTTATGTTGTGTTGTATTGTTATAGCCATGTGTTGTTTTGGCGTTGGTCATCCTTTGTTTCTGTTTGTCTTTCGTCTACCTGACTGTCATTGTTTGGGACCTCATGTTAACTCCTAGCTCGGGGGGTGGACCTTAGGGTTCCACATGGTTGGGTGGAAGAGCTATTTTACCCATTGGTTATTCTTGTCAAGATCATATGCAGAAAGGATTTGTTCCAGTTGTACTTGTTTCAATGATGATGATGTAAGTGCACAACCTTGTACCAGATTTGTGTAACAGAACATTCTTTATATATGTAACTTTGATGTAGACTAAAAGTGGCAATGTAATGATGTCTTGATGTACTTATATGAAAGCATTTCAGTTATGTATTTAATCATGCAGATTCTGTTATTTGATTTGCAATGAATGTGAATAAGTTATTTATTTGAGCATGGTTTTGGATCCGTTACTGATGAATATTAAATTATGTTAGTTGATTTGTCAAGTGATGCAGCCTTGGACCCTTAGAGAATATGTCGTAATTAGTTGTGTTAACGTTACTTAATCATTTTAAAAAAAAAAAATTCCTATTTCATATTTCATAAGTGTGTATTCTTTAAGGCATTCAAGGCGGGCGTTACATTTCCATCCTCATTCTAGCTTACCAGGGTATTCTTTGGAACATCTTCTGCGATATTGTCATCCTCAGTCTGGCTAACCAGGGTATCCCTTGGAACATCTTCTGTGATATTGCTATCCTCATTCTAGATAACCAGGGTATCCCTTGGAACATCTTCTGTGGTATTGTCATTCTCATTTTGGCTAACTAGGGTATCCCTTGGAACATCTTCTATGGTATTGCCATCCTTATTCTAGCTAACCAGGGTATCCCTTGGAATATCTTTTGCAATATTTCCATCCTCATTTGACTCAATGGCAATCCCACCTTCTGGTGGTGGTGAGGTATTGTGAATGGTTTCTTCATTATTATTTGGTGCAAGAGTTGATGGTGTAGCTCCATCTTGATTTCATGGATCAGAAACACTGCCAGTTCCAAAGTAAGACTGTATACTAACTCCACATTTTTGGCATTTTGATGGCCTCCCAGTCCCTTCACCACCCTAAGGAGTCTTACCCTTGTCGCACTTGCGGCTCAACATCTTGATCTCCCACTTCAAATAAAAGCTAGAAAAAATGTCTTCTTGTTTAAGGACATACTCATAGAATATAGATCCCATTCCCTACTAAATATCTTCTTTAAGATTGAATCAAGAATGGAAGAGAGATAAAGAAATCTTAAAACACTAATACTATGAAGAAATGATTACTCACCTTTAAGTTTAAGTTATCACTGACTTGCTATTCACTAATGTAGGAATGCCTATGTTGTAAGTTTGTAACTTTTCCTAGGATCAACTTCAAGGTGCCAACTCCAACTTCCAAAATCTGAATCAAGAGATCACAAGTTTAGAACTAAACAAAATGTGTAAGAATAAATCAGAGTTTCAATTGTATAAATATATCAATCCATATTTGGTGAATTTCATGGGAATTCTATATGGTATATCGAAAACATTTGGCAAATCCTGCATGATTATATAACAAATCCATTTAAGTGTCGGCGAATCAAACCTTCATGGACTATAAACATTAAAATTTCCAAGGTGAATATGGCCCTAAGATTAGCATGGGGGTGTCATGGAAATTGGCGAAATGGCCCCTCATAATCAACTACTTGTAAATTTTAATTGGCAAAATGGGTCCTCATGCGTGCAGTGACCATGTACTGGGGTTGGTTGTAATGCCCCGTCATGTAACCCTAGAGAGTTAGGCTAACAAAAGCAAAATACCAGGAATAAATTTTTTTTTTGAAAGCAAGCTAGAGAAAAACATAAACCAATATATCTTAATACACAACATAAAGGAAATTGCTCTTCTAACAACTCTAGGGAAACACAACTGCATTAGTGAATAGAAAACTAAAACTACACAAGTGAAATACATTATACTTCTTCTACAGATAAAATCAACTTTTACATTAGCAAGATAGGTAATATACAAAGTTACAATACAAGATTACAAGACCGATCACGTCGGTTTACAAAGGAAAACATAAGAAAGTATATAGCACCACCGAAGGTAGGAAGCAACTGGAACTGGAACACCTCTACGTAGAACTCGAACTCCATCTCCAAAAAGAGAACCAATGGATAGCTCTGCCACCCAACCATGTGGAACCCTAAGGTCCACCCCTCTGAGCTAGGAGATAATGACAAGGATTCCACTAAGCCAAGAAACAACATCCAAAAATAAAGGAACGACAACTGACTTGACACAACCGACCAAATCAACAAACTGCACAAGACAAGACATCACTCCAGAGGCACCACGAAGAAACAATAGAACTGCATAAGGAGAGTGTCATCGCATGGTCCTAACATGGGTTACCCAGGCTATCTATCCCCAGAAGCTGGCCCCCATCTATGGTTACCCTGGCAGCCTCTCCCTAGGCACCGGCCCCATAGGGTGACACATGCGGAGCCGACAGGTCCTCTCATTGAGACGAGGAGGTCGGCCTTGCCAACTAGGCCTTCTCATCCCATCCTTAGCTTGCGAGAGTATTCAAGGCATGGGTGAGGTCTCTTACTTATCTTGTTAAGTGTTTTAATACCCCAACCCTCTTGATTAAGTTATTAAGTTTTCCACATTCTTACAACTTCCATGGGGTTACCCAGGCGACCTCTCCCTAGGCACCGGCCCCACCATGAAAGCCACTCCCTTAGCGTTCTCTGACTAATCATACATACCATGACATGCAGGGGAAGGTCACCAAAATAGATCCAAGCCAAAACTTACGCCATTCACTAGGCCACAACAATACATCCATATAATCTTTTCAAAGATGAAGCAATACCAACAAGAACCAAGTGCTACACTCAAAAGACCATTCCCCAATCAATGCAAGATACAAAAATCTAGAAAACCCAATGTCATAATTCAAGTCAAAACCAAGAGCTACCCCTCTGGAGTTAGGTATAGAGACACTATATCACATAAAAGTTTCTCATCCAATTGGAAACCAAGGTTTAATACTTGACACCAGATTGCGACAGGAGAACCAAACTAAGAAATGAAATAGACCAATTACATCATTGTTTTCTATAACATTGCAAGGTTCCCCACACATGAACAAGAAGCATAAAACTGAAATAAATCCATAAACATCATAGGCCTTGGAAATACACTTGACCACTTGACTAAAATTCATTCCAACAATATATCGTCCTCACAAGAAACCACTCATAAACACAACTCACCCCCAAGATAGATACAAAGATCCCACACCCGCGTAAAGATATGACAAGGCAGTAATCAAGCAAAAGAAATTCAAAGAACTCCTAATCCAAACAAGGAAACCTCTTACACCAAGTTAACACCAAAAGCAAAACATCATAACTCTAGGAATTAGTAAGGCAAAGAAGGAGAACCATAAACCGAACATCCCTTCTTCACAAAAGTCAAGGAAACTCATAAATTAAATTCCATTAACTCCACAAACCCAAATTAAAGACACTCCAGTTTCCCAAAAAAAAAAAATCAAAACACAATTCCTTGTTTCCCAAATAAAGAATAAAAAATGGAGCAAATACCTATACAATGACATTCACCGATATACAAGCGTGACAAGGAATATTGTAAGCTCGAAACAAACAAATTAATATTTTAACAGGGTAATTGATACTCCAAGCACAATATTGTTGCCTCATGGAATAAGGGCATTAATACAAATTACTCTACAATTTCTAGAGACCACTATAAATAATGCATTTCCTTAAATCAATTTCCTAACAATTACTAATTGTAAAACCACAACAATAATCGTAATTACCTTTACGTGCAATCTACTAACTACCATACTACAATCTTCAAATCATTACAAACCTAATTAATTTAACTTACCATTTCTACTAAACATCTATAAGTACTTTATTTACAATAAGAAAAATCTTTCTCCGACGTTAAAACAAAACAAAATCAAAACAACTATAACATAAATATTTCTCCAATAAGCACCTTCCAATTTAATTCCCTATCTAATAATCTATTGTCTACCATTTCCTACTGAAATGCATATCTTTGTTACCAAGAGCATAAACTTCCAAATCATTTATAACCAACTATGACTTCAAGAATCTACGACTTCCCTATACGCACAACTTCCATTACCTTTTCCAACTCCTTGCTTCCCAAAACATAAATCTCTCCTAATGACATGCTAGAGCCTCCTTCACCAATAGGTCTTCTAAAATTACATACAAATAACCACTTTCTAATACAAATAAAAACATTGAATTACTAACTCGATACCATAAGAAATACCATTAAGCATATTTACAAGGGAAGTGCAAACACCTATTCTTAATTGATTGAAACACCCCTCGAACCCTACTAACAAAGTTTCTATACCAGGCACTACAACATACTTTCATTTGTTGACAAGAATAAAACAAGATAAGGTATAATTACTAAACTTTTAAGATGTCTTATTCCCGAACAATACATCAATTCTAATAAACATTTTAATCATCCCTACCTCGTATTATAAAACTACTATTTCTTTATTCTACCTAATACATGGTAATCTTCACATTAATCTCAATTAATTTGTAAATCCATTCACTAATTACTTAGTCATTCAACAGCTCGTTATCAATCAATACACTTTTGTATTTAGATTTAAATATGACATATTTTATTAAAAAACATAAATAATATCTAAAAAAACAATATTAGTAATAATATTACCATTCCAATTAATTAGTTTCCCTTTAACAATACAACATACCAATATTTTAAAATTCTATAACACATGTCATCATCAAAACAAATATATACATATTTAGTTAATTAATTCCTAACTCTAAATTCCATTCTGGGACGTAACTTAATAGTTACAGAAAATGATGAGACACATTAAAACTCTAAGATGAAACATAACTACATTCCCAAGAATCTAGGGTGCAGTTAAGGCAAAAGATCAGGTAGACAAGGTTACTAAATAGAAATGTTTCTAATCTAAAGACTATAGTTAAGATAGAGTCATTACCGCCAACAAAACTTTGTGAAAAGCTTTAGAAACTTCCAAGAAAAGCAAAGGGAGGTGTAAAGACAAATTGAGGATGTTTAGGCAAGCATGCAGACCATTTGATGGAAAAAGAACAATGAGTAAAATAAAATATTTAAACCATACTAAATGGCCACTGATTAAAGCAATACTTCCCTAGTTGGACGCAAGGAAAAAAATAAGAGCATCAGCCACAATTTTCATTACTAGCTGGTTGACTGTAGTGTGAAGTTTTTACCATGATACAAAATGATGCCATAACTGTTTTCATATCACGGTAAAGTGGCTAAAACAACATGTTCTCCCAACACAGCCACCATCATCCAACTACTATAAAATGACAAAACTAACTTATACATGACTTTGGACATCGAATATCCTTTAGATTTCCACGACTTCAAAACTCATTAGAAGGATCTACCAAGAGATACCTACCTCACGCTATGGACTGCACTGCTGGTTAAGCGACCTCAAAGCTGACAACGACTAATACCAAAACTAGCACATTCTATAAGCATCAACCGACACAAGGACTTCTTCGATGATAGCAAAGTGCTAAGGAAAAACAACTTTTCATTACTACACATTCGACTAACCGAAGGACATCTACTACAAAGTTTAAGTCTCAACACTGAACTACGGTGCTCCCAACCACTATCGACGATACAGGGCATGCATCTGCTGGTAGAATCAACAGAATCCTAGACTTATTTGAGGTTAACAACAAGACTGGAGCACCCCATGATAAGCTAACGAAAACGGCTGACAGAGCACATTACAATAGTCCACAAAAGGCGACATCAATACCACAAAAACCTTCCATTAAATTACGTGAGTTCAAACACGGCTAACTAGCTGATCTGGCGGAGATAAGTTAAGAATCTATAGAGATAGGAAAGATAACTGACAGACCCACAATCTACGGCCCTACAGAAGGCACCGTCAGTCATCAAAAAGGATAGAAACTTGAGCATGAGGATCGGCTGTCATAGAAGGAAACGATTCACCTTCCTATCTAAACACACTGAAACTCATAGGCTTGACACAAAAAACAATTCCACTACAAGGTTTATACAATTTGCGCACTCAAGGGTTAAGAAAATGAGGTAGATTTATCCACGATTCAGCTAGATCAACACTTGGAAAAGAACCAGAGAAGGTTCGACTGTCTACAGTGGAAACTTGATGAAATTACATGCAGGGAAAAATGTCATTAAAAGCAGTAACAGACACATAGATAAAGATGAATGTAACGCTCATATACAGCTGGAGGTTCGATAAAAGAACTAGGAAGCTAGATTTCATTCACAGACAAGGAGTATACAAGGTATTGCACTCTAGGCAAAGAGACATGAAAAGACTATGCAAAAATCTTCTGAGGAATGGTGGAGCATAAAGAAAATAGCCTCCTACGCAATCAACTCAATCAAGATGCCATCAAGAAGGAAAAGAGCAGAAGTAATATGTTGAAAGTGAGAGACACAATGGTAAACAACTAGGATACACTTTCTTATTAGGCATTCCCCTTCTGTTGGAGAGATGAAAATTTGAGATCAACATGCAAGAACGAAAGGGACGAGGGTTTGATGAAAGCCCGTCACTAAGCCACCTAATCCACAAGATTGAGATTGCAGTGCCAGTTATAGATTATGGGCCCAAGAATTCAAAAGAACTAAGACAAGGTTCAACCAAAGAAAATCCATCTTGGAGGGATCTACAGGGGTTGGAGCAGCATTCAACCACATAGGGCACACATGGACAAATAAATTCCAAGTTACATGCGAGTTTCACAAATAGAACAAGCTAGATCACACATAGAACATGCTATAATAAAAATTTAACTCACAAGCTACAATGATTGCAATTTTCACAGAGAGAGACACATACCTGGATCTCAGTTCCTCCAAATTTCCCAAACTCCTGTGGCCAATTTCCCTCCTCTTCTTCTTTCCATATCCTCCCGAACAAGATTATTTTCCCCCCCCATACAAACTGATTCAACTCATAAAATAGATGCAGACATGTATCCGTTACTCAAATCACCCACTCTTCTGAGAAATTCAAAAATTTACTATATCAAGAGATCCCAAATCTTCCCTTTTCAAAATTTGACAACTCATGGCATTTATTTCACAATCTAAATTATTCTGTATAAAAATATACACTAATAATTATCCAATATATGACATAAATACTCTTGGACAGCAAATAATTAACTTTAATCTATTTTAAGATCCAACCAAGGAATTAATCCAAGTTCTAAGTCAGGCAATTATTATCCAATAATCATCAAAGAAGCGTTATTAATTAATAAAATAATTCATTAAGGTATTTCCTAACCACACACAAGAGCATAAATAACACAACCCGACTAAGCACCACAATAGAGGGTTACCAAGCCAGGTAGGCGAGGACCAAGCAACACAATCATGACTCGAGACCACGACAGACGACCAAAACCGACCTAGTGGAATAGCCCTCGCATTATCTCCCATCACTGATACCCATTGGAGTAGGAACCCGCTCGAACCTGCTATATCAGGTGGAGTCGAGGTTCGGTACCTGCAGCCTACGTTCAAACAATTGGTTGAATAAAATCAAACACAGATATGTCAACACACACATAGAGTCAGAGAATTGCGGCATAGTAGGGTACTCGAAGTGAGTAATACTACACCGTCTCTGCTCTTGACACAATATCATAACATCTTCTATCTTAATTCAAATACCACAAGTCAAATGACATATGATGATATTAATTTGCATCATAACTGAAATAATAGTAATGCCATCATGAACTCATAACACCTGTCTAATTATACTAGTCAAACATAAGTCATAACCTACTATTCGACTGTCTCGGAACTGAATCAATGCAATGAATGACTAACAACTGTTGCCAATTGACAGAGAGCAATACATAACCACCGCTATCACAAGCCAATGATGAGGGGCACTACATCCTCCCCCCCTAAAACTTGACTTACTCCTGGAAGTCACAGAACAGGGTAGAAGTATAATACATTAGCATTGTCTTATTCTATTGCCAACATTCTCATCTATATCCAACAATTGTTCACTACAAGCTCAAATGTTCCATAAAAGATAAGAAGAACATCAATTCTTTACCTTGATGGCATATCATGGGATCTACTTATATCTAATTACACTTTTTCAGCAATCTCATACAATCAAAATAATTGCAGTCACATATACAACGAATGAATACATCTCATTTCTTATTTTCACTAATTTACAAGTCATGCAGAGTGCAATTCTCCGCGGAGTCCTCCCTTGAACATACTATTAGAGGTTCGAAAAGAACATGATAGAAACAACAGTTACCACAAAATAGGACCAACAGAATCCAATATTCAGAATTTCCACCATAGAAAATTTAAAAATAAATACAAACCACGAGGGGAAAACAATGAAATCCAACTTTAAGTCACAAGGTGCCGGCAATTTCAATAAATCAAAATAAAGAAAAGAATCTTGGTGACCATTCTTGACATAAGAAGGTTCAAAGAAAGAAAATTCACTGTTAACCCCTCTCACAACACATGCAACAACTGTCAAAAATTTTAGAACAACCAAATCACAACAATTTCACATCACGATGTGACTAATTTTAGCCACAAAAATGGAGTATCCACTTCACAACACTCAAGGACACAAGATCCAGTATGTGTTAGAGAATGCGCACCAACACTCAAATAATTATGTTAACTACATCCTCTTATCTAACAACTTCTATCTTTATTACATTACAATTTCCTTCTACTAAACTACAGAATTATGCAATTGCTTCCTTATGCAAGAAGATATAAAAGGAATATGTGAAGTCTCATATAGGAATGATTCAAACTATAATTGACTTATATTATCACATACCTAATCTCATAAGCCTAACACCAGCACTCATTTGATCTCCTGCATACAGTTCTTACACGGGCATATACGATGATAATTACAACAACTCTTCCATAAGAGATCATGACCATCTAGGGGTTAGATATAGATTTTCAAGCAACCATGTAAAAATGTCAATATCACGTAACCAAATAACTCATACTGCATGGTGCCACCAGATGATTAGATGCATTAACATTCAAAGGGAACATATTGTTAGATATAATATCCCATTTCTAGAAAAGAAGCCAGCAGACACATAAGTAGCATAAAGCATTCATTTCTTAAAGAGAAAGGCTATAAACTTATCAATCTTCATACTAATCATATAGGTGTGAGATACTATTACCAACACACACTACAATGAGAAAATCATTTTACCTAGGGCAACAACAACAATCCAGAGGTCTCAGTGTTGCAACCTTGGGATACAGTCAATCTACAGAGTTTAAGCACTAGGTCACATAATGGGCTTAATTGTAACCAGAGTACCCAGTGTTTAAACTTGGCTCTAATACCAAATGTAATGCCACATCATGTAACCCTAGAGAGTTAGGCTAACAAAAGCAAAATACCAGGAATAAATTTTTTTTTCAAAGCAAGCTAGAGAAAAACATAAACCAATATATCTTAATACACAACATAAAGGAAATTGCTCTTCTAACAACTCTAGGGAAACACAACTGCATTAGTGAATAGAAAACTAAAACTACACAAGTGAAATACATTATACTTCTTCTACAGATAAAATCAACTTTTACATTAGCAAGATAGATAATATACAAAGTTACAATACAAGATTACAAGACCGATCACGTCGGTTTACAAAGGAAAACATAAGAAAGTATACAGCACCACTGAAGGTAGGAAGCAACTGGAACTGGAACACCTCTGCGTAGAACTCGAACTCCATCTCCAAAAAGAGAATCAATGGATAGCTCTGCCACCCAACCATGTGGAACCCTAAGGTCCACCCCTCCGAGCTAGGAGATAATGACAAGGATTCCACTAAGCCAAGAAACAACATCCAAAAATAAAGGAACGACAACTGACTTGACACAACCGACCAAATCAACAAACTGCACAAGACAAGACATCACTCCAGAGGCACCACGAAGAAACAATAGAACTGCATAAGGAGAGTGTCATCGCATGGTCCTAACATGGGTTACCCAGGCTATCTATCCCTAGAAGCCGGCCCCCATCTATGGTTACCCTGGCAGCCTCTCCCTAGGCACCGGCCCCATAGGGTGACACATGCGGAGCCGACAGGTCCTCTCATTGAGACGAGGAGGTCGGCCTTGCTAACCAGGCCTTCTCATCCCATCCTTAGCCTGCGAGAGTACTCAAGGCATGGGTGAGGTCTCTTACTTATCTTGTTAAGTGTTTTAATACCCCAACCCTCTTGATTAAGTTATTAAGTTTTCCACATGCTTACAACTTCCATGGGGTTACCCAGGCGACCTCTCCCTAAGCACCGGCCCCACCATGAAAGCCACTCCCTTAGCGTTCTCTGACTAATCATACATACCATGACATGCAGGGGAAGGTCACCAAAATAGATCCAAGCCAAAACTTACACCATTCACTAGGCCACAACAATACATCCATATAATCTTTTCAAAGATGAAGCAATACCAACAAGAACCAAGTGCTACACTCAAAAGAGCATTCCCCAATCAATGCAAGATACAAAAATCCAGAAAACCCAATGCCATAATTCAAGTCAAAACCAAGAGCTACCCCTCTGGAGTTAGGTATAGAGACACTATATCACATAAAATTTTCTCATCCAATTGGAAACCAAGGTTTAATACTTGACACCAGATTGCAACAGGAGAACCAAACTAAGAAATGAAATAGACCAATTACATCATTCTTTTCTGTAACATTGCAAGGTTCCCCACACATGAACAAGAAGCATAAAACTGAAATAAATCCATAAACATCATAGGCCTTGGAAATACACTTGACCACTTGACTAAAATTCATTCCAACAATATATCGTCCTCACAAGAAACCACTCATAAACACAACTCACCCCCAAGATAGGTACAAAGATCCCACACCCGCGTAAAGATACGACAAGGTAGTAATCAAGCAAAAGAAATTCAAAGAACTCCTAATCCAAACAAGGAAACCTCTTACACCAAGTTAACACCAAAAGCAAAACATCATAACTCTAGGAATTAGTAAGGCAAAGAAGGAGAACCATAAACCGAACATCCCTTCTTCACAAAAGTCAAGGAAACTCATAAATTAAATTCCATTAACTCCACCAACCCAAATTAAAGACATTCCAGTTTCCCAAAAAAAAAAATTCAAAACACAATTCCTTGTTTCCCAAATAAAGAATAAAAAATGGAGCAAATACCTATACAATGACATTCACCAATATACAAGCGTGACAAGGAATATTGTAATCTCAAAACAAACAAATTAATATTTTAACAGGGTAATTGATACTCCAAGCACAATATTGTTGCCTCATGGAACAAGGGCATTAATACAAATTACTCTACAATTTCTAGAGACCACTATAAATAATGCATTTCCTTAAATCAATTTCCTAACAATTACTAATTGTAAAACCACAACAATAATCGTAATTACCTTTACGTGCAATCTACTAACTGCCATACTACAATCTTCAAATCATTACAAACCTAATTAATTTAACTTACCATATAAGATTTGCCACTTACCATTTCTACTAAACATCTATAAGTACTTTATTTACAATAAGAAAAATCTTTCTCTGATGTTAAAACAAAACAAAATCAAAACAACTATAACATAAATATTTCTCCAATAAGCACCTTCCAATTTAATTCCCTATCTAATAATCTATTGTCTACCATTTCCTACTAAAATGCATATCTTTGTTACCAAGAGCATAAACTTCCAAATCATTTATAACCAACTATGACTTCAAGAATCTACGACTTCCCTATACGCACAACTTCCATTACCTTTTCCAACTCCTTGCTTCCCAAAACATAAATCTCTCCTAATGACATGCTAGAGCCTCCTTCACCAATAGGTCTTCTAAAATTACATACAAATGACCACTTTCTAATACAAATAAAAACATTGAATTACTAACTCGATACCATAAGAAATACCATTAAGCATATTTACAAGGGAAGTGCAAACACCTATTCTTAATTGATTGAAACACCCCTCGAACCCTACTAATAAAGTTTCTATACCAGCCACTACAACATACTTTCATTTGTTGACAAGAATAAAACAAGATAAGGTATAATTACTAAACTTTTAAGAAGTCTTATTCCCGAACAATACATCAATTCTAATAAACATTTTAATCATCCCTACCTCGTATTATAAAACTACTATTTCTTTATTCTACCTAATACACGGTAATCTTCACATTAATCTCAATTAATTTGTAAATCCATTCACTAATTACTTAGTCATTCAACAGCTTGTTATCAATCAATACACTTTTGTATTTAGATTTAAATATGTCATATTTTATTAAAAAACATAAATAATATCTAAAAAAAACAATATTAGTAATAATATTACCATTCCAATTAATTAGTTTCCCTTTAACAATACAACATACCAATATTTTAAAATTCTATAACACAAGTCATCATCAAAACAAATATATACATATTTAGTTAATTAATTCCTAACTCTGAATTCCATTCCGGGACGTAACTTAATAGTTACAGAAAATGATGAGACACATTAAAACTCTGAGATGAAACTAACTACATTCCCAAGAATCTAGGGTGCAGTTAAGGCAAAAGATCAGGTAGACAAGGTTACTAAATAGAAATGTTTCTAATCTAAAGACTATAGTTAAGATAGAGTCATTACCGCCAACAAAACTTTGTGAAAAGCTTTAGAAACTTCCAAGAAAAGCAAAGGGAGGTGTAAAGACAAATTGAGGACGTTTAGGCAAGCATGCAGACCATTTGATGGGAAAAGCACAATGAGTAAAATAAAATATTTAAACCATACTAAATGGCCACTGATTAAAGCAATACTTCCCTAGTTGGACGCAAGGAAAAAAATAAGAGCATCAGCCACAGTTTTCATTACTAGCTGGTTGACTGTAGTGTGAAGTTTTTACCATGATACAAAATGATGCCATAATTGTTTTCATATCATGGTAAAGTGGCTAAAACAACATGTTCTCCCAACACTGCCACCATCATCCAACTACTATAAAATGACAAAACTAACTTATACATGACTTTGGACATCGAATATCCTTTAGATTTTCATGACTTCAAAACTCATTAGAAGGATCTACCAAGAGATACCTACCTCACGCTATGGACTGCACTGCTGGTTAAGCGACCTCAAAGCAGACAATGACTAATACCAAAACTAGCACATTCTATAAGCATCGACCGACTCAAGGACTTCTTCGATGATAGCAAAGTGCTAAGGAAAAACAACTTTTCATTACTACACATTCGACTAACCGAAGGACATCTGCTACAAAGTTTAAGTCTCAACACTGAACTACGGTGCTCCCAACCACTATTGATGACACAAGGCATGCATCTGCTGGTAGAATCAACTGAATCCTAGACTTATTTGAGGTTAACAACAAGACCAGAGCACCCCACGATAAGCTAACCAAAACGGCTGACAGAGCACATTACAACAGTCCACAAAAGGCGACATCAACACCACAAAAACCTTCCATTAAATTACATGAGTTCAAACACGGCTAACTAGATGATCTGGCGTACATGGAAGAGATAAGTTAAGAATCTGCAGAGATAGGAAAGATAACTGACAGACCCACAATCTACGGCCCTACAGAAGGCACCGTCAGTCATCAAAAAGGACAGAAACTTGAGCATGAGGATCGGCTGTCATACAAGGAAACAATTCACCTTCCTATCTAAACACACCGAAACTCATAGGCTTGACACAAAAAACAATTCCACTACAAGGTTTATACAATTTGCGCACTCAAGGGTTAAGAAAATGAGGTAGATTTATCCACGATTCAGCTAGATCAACACTTGGAAAAGAACCAGAGAAGGTTCGACTGTCTACAGTGGAAACTTGATGAAATTACATGCAGGGAAAAATGTCATTAAAAGCAGTAATAGACACATAGATAAAGATGAATGTAATGCTCATATACAGCTGGAGGTTCGATAAAAGAACTAGGAAGCTAGATTTCATTCACAGACAAGGAGTATACAAGGTATTGAACTCTAGGCAAAGAGACATGAAAAGAATATGCAAAAATCTTTTGAGGAATGGTGGAGCATAAAGAAAATAGCCTCCTACGCAATCAACTCAATCAAGATGCCATCAAGAAGGAAAAGAGTAGAAGTAATATGTTGAAAGTGAGAGACACAATGGTAAACAACTAGGATACACTTTCTTATTGGGCATTCCCCTTCTGTTGGAGAGATGAAAATTTGAGATCAACATGCAACAACGAAAGGGATGAGGGTTTGATGAAAGCCCGTCACTAAGCCACCTAATCCACAAGATTGAGATTGCAGTGCCAGTTATAGATTATGGGCCCAAGAATTCAAAAGAACTAAGACAAGGTTCAACCAGAGAAAATCCATCTTGGAGGGATCTATAGGGGTTGAAGCAGCATTCAACCATATAGGGCACACATGGACAAATAAATTCCAAGTTACATGCGAGTTTCACAAATAGAACAAGCTAGATCACACATAGAACATGCTATAATAAAAATTTAACTCACAAGCTACAACGATTGCAATTTTCACAGGGAGAGACACATACTTGGATCTCAGTTCCTCCAAATTTCCCAAACTCCTGTGGCCAATTTCCCTCCTCTTCTTCTTTCCATATCCTCCCGAACAAGATTATTTTCCCCCCCCATACAAACTGATTCAACTCATAAAATAGATGCAGACATGTATTCGTTACTCAAACCACCCACTCTTCCAAGAAATTCAAAAATTTACTATATCAAGAGATCCCAAATCTTCCCTTTTCAAAATTTGACAACTCATGGCATTTATTTCACAACCCAAATTATTCTGTATAAAAATATACACTAATAATTATCCAATATATGACATGAATACTCTTGGACAGAAAATAATTAACTTTAATCTATTTTAAGATCCAACCAAGGAATTAATCCAAGTTCTAAGTCAGACAATTATTGTCTAATAATCATCAAAGAAGCATTATTAATTAATAAAATAATTCATTAAGGTATTTCCTAACCACACACAAGAGCATAAATAACACAACCCGACTAAGCACCACAACAGAGGGTTACCAAGCCAGGTAGGCGAGGACCAAGCAACACAATCATGACTCAAGACCACGACAGACGACCAAAACTGACCTAGTGGAATAGCCCTCGCATTATCTCCCATCACTGATACCCATTGGAGTAGGAACCCACTCGAACCTGCTATATCAGGTGGAGTCGAGGTTCGGTACCTGCAGCCTGCGTTCAAACAATTGGTTGAATAAAATCAAACACAGATATGTCAACACACACATAGAGTCAGAGAATTGCGGCATAGTAGGGTACTCGAAGTGAGTAATACTACACCATCTCTGCTCTTGACACAATATCATAACATCTTCTATCTTAATTCAAATACCACAAGTCAAATGACATATGATGATATTAATTTGCATCATAACTGAAATAATAGTAATGCCATCATGAACTCATAACACCTGTCTAATTATACCAGTCAAACATAAGTCATAACCTACTATTTGACTGTCTCAGAACTAAATCAATGCAATGAACGACTAACAACTATTGCCAATTGACAGAGAGCAATACAGAACCACCACTATCACAAGCCAATGATGAGGGGCACTACATTGGTGAAATGGGTCCTCACGCGCAGTGACCATTGAATAGAGTTGGCGAAACGTGTCCCGATACATGATGTTGTTTTAATAGTAATGGTGAATATATATGCGATTTTGTACTTGGTTCCAAAATTCCAGGTGAAAATATTAATCGGCCCATTTGAAACGTGTAGTTCCTTATGGAAAAAATATTACTTCATTGATTCTCATAAAGTAAATTGATGGCAAATGGATATGGATTCAATCGATAATACTTAAAAATTGAGTGATTTGACCACCCTATTGGATGTGATTTATTCACCAATTCTGACTTGGCCGATTTGTGATATTCACCACTAAAAAAATCTCTACTTTTATTGTAAAACTTTTTTTTAGTTGATTGTTTTTATATGTGGACATTCACACCCTGAATTAAGTATTTCTTACACTAGTTTTATTTTTGGGTTGTCAATTTTATTTTCTGGTCATTGGTCGTTTATGGTGTAATTTTATGACTAAAAGGCAACCTTGAAATCGCTTTCATTTTTTCATTGTCTTGGAAATTCAAGGGACTAGAGGGAACAAATCTAAAGTGACACCATGCAAGGAGAGGACAAGAAGATGCAATTGAGGGCCTCCATTGAATAGAAGGAGGACGCAATCAAAGTGGTTCCACCATGGGTTGTGAAAATTGAAGGGACTAAGTAGGGGCACAAATGTACTCATAGACAAGCATTTTTGGGTTACCTATTTTGAAAAAATGCATCAACGAAATATGGTCTCATGGAATGCCATGATTGCATGATAGTTTAACAATGTGGAAATAGAGGAAGCAGCCATTTTTTTTGTGACAAAATGACTAAATGAAGTGATATCAATTGGACTGCAATGATCATGGGTATTTACAATTTTATTGTTCATAGAAGAATGAAGGAAACAAATAGTTAGAGTGAAGTAAAAATCAATGAAGCTAGGAGGTAATAGAGTGTGAGGTAGAGGGAGAGGGTGAGGAGGTGAACAATAGAGGTAGCCACCACTTTAGATGAGTGGTGAATGAAGGGGTTAAGGAAGAGCATGTGGAGTTGAAGGCAGGTTGAATTATGTTTTAGCCATCGGGTTTCCCCCTAGCTCTAGGCAAATATTTTAGCATGGAGGTCAAAGCCAACCTGCTCTAGTAGATTAGGAAGAGCTTAAGACCCACCCTATGTATTGGGACAAGGAAGGGAATGGTAGTACACCCCTAGGTCTATTTTATGATTTTTTTAAACTGTATTTTTTCTACTTGGTTTTTCCCTTTTTCTCTTCCCAAATTTAGGCTATTATACAAAGTAATGACAAAAATGCCCTTTTAATTTTATCATAATAATGTGGTTGAGGGAAGCAATGTTCCCAACACTGATGATGTGTCACATACAAGAGAAGAAAAACAAGGCTACTAAAAATTCCTTATCACCAATAAGATGATTGTGTTTTCAATTCCACCAATTTAGTAATTATAGAAAAAAATTGAATTAAAACTAAGGGAAAATGTTTTTCATAATAATATCCCTTGCATTATGTTCCAAGGTCACCTCCAAATAGTTATAGTTAATTTTAATGCCTTTTGTTCCCTGACAAGAATTTTAGATTAATCATTCATTTATTTGTGATTTTTAAAAAATTTTAGATATGAAAATTAACCAAAATTAGATGATGTTTACAACATGGTTATCCCCATTTTTTGTCAATAGCAAAGAGGATTAAACATGATGATGGTGATGGTAAAGCTTAACCAACCAGAAAGTTGTTCATCATTTATGACATCCAAAGATTCAAATAACAAACTACATACAAGGTGTTTATGTCTAGAAATATAAAAATAATGTATTAGAGTGTAAATTTGTAAAAATAATCTAGTTTGAGCAATTGTAGAAAGCAGAAGAAAGAGAGAGGGAAGCTATCTAGGATGAGTATGAAGAAACCAAGAATGAGAATCCGGAAAAGGTTGAGTCATCTACTTTTAAGGAAACCATGCAAGCCCAAGAGGAGCTTATAATCAATCAAGTACTTGACCAAGCCCCTACTACCACACTAACAGGTAAATCTAAAATGAATCCCAATAGTTTTTCTTGCACATTTCTATAGACAAATTTTGTTAACTAATAGTTTGGAAGACATATATTAATATCCACAATGTTGAAGATAGTTATGCAAAAGATCCCCAAACTCTTGGTAACATTACTTCACAAGAATTTGTGCCATATGTTTAATTATTTCACACAAATAACTATTCCATTACAATATGCAATGATAAATATTCTCAAAATAGGATTTACATCAAATGTTTGTGTTGAGAATACCCTTGGTACAATGTACACAAAATTCAATGTTGATGATGCAAGAAAGGCATTTGACATGATGCCTGAGAGAGAGAGAGAGAGAGATGTTATTTCTTGGAATACAGTGATGGAAAGTTATAATACCAACCATGGAAGGTTGCTTGATGCATAGTACATTTTTTTATAGAATACCTCAAAAGGATGTGGTCTCATGGAATGTGATAATTATTGGATATTGTCAGAATGTTCATGCTAAGGAGTCGGTTAAATTATTTCCTAAAATGAAAAGTGTAGGTGTGATGGAAAACTAGGCCACCCTCTTGAGAATTCTTAGTTCATGTTCCAATATTGTTGCACTACAGTAGGGGAAACAAATCCATGCCCATACTATCAAAACAACGTATGATTGTTTCATCTTCATGGCAAATATCCTTGTTTCCTTGTACCCAAAATATGGGAATATAGACACTGCATACCAAGTCTTTGATTAAATGACTAAACGATATGTGATATCCTAGACTACAATTATTATATGATTTTCTCAGCATGTTAGATGCTAAAAGGCCATTGATCTCTTTGATTTAATGTGAGACTACAATACAATGCCTAATCATGTGAATTCTATTTTGTAGAGGCAAATTTTATTCTATTTTACTAGGATCCACTCTACTTTTTTGCCATTTTGTATTACATCTAGTTTCTATGGAGAGGAATATGTTAAAATTGGGGAAATAAATAATAGGCTCAAATTTTATGAATGTGGTTGATTACTCATGTCATTTGTGTTTATCATTATTCTCTATTTAAATTTAATTTGGAATTTGAATCGATGACATTTAGTCTTTTGTTATTTCTAGTTTAATTTTATTATGAGTCTTCTATATAGGTATTATTTCATTTCTTGTAAATTTGAGTTTCATTTGGAAAAATTTGACCAACAAGTATGATAGTTGATAGTCCACCACATGACCGACCAATAGAATTTTATAGCCCCTAGATAATGTTTCAGTTGGGAATGAAGCTGATTTCAAAGTTTGCATAACATTTACCCTATCATTTCACTCAGATTTTTATGTAGGACCATCTAGGTCCATGAGAAATCAACATAAACCAAAAACATTTCAGGTTTTCAGTTTTAGTTTCAGTTTAGTTTTAGTTGTGCTTTGTTTTCAAGTTTGTGTTGGTTTTGGTCTTTTATTTTAGGTGGCAAAATCAGATTAATTTGGCCAAGTTTGGAGCATTATCTTTTCAAAGAGCCAATTGGGTATCTCTAGTTCAAATTTTGTGAAGTTTGAATGAAAAATGGTTAAGTTAGAAGAAGTCAGCTAATTTTCTAGTACGCAAACTATTCAGTACACCAATCCAATGGTTTTATGATGGTTTGGCTTGCTGACAAGCAATATCACTACCAAGATTTGAAAGGAGAGTTCAAATTTTATAAAGTTCACCAATTGGATTATTCATCGATCCTTCAATTTGTCCATTGTACGGATCACTGATGGGGTAGATTTCATAACTTGGGAGTTTGGTTTTGTCACTAAGTTTGATAAAGTGAAAATCATTGATCAAAGAAGTTTTCTTTTTACCAGCCAGTTTAAGGGTTTTTGAAATCACCGATTCACCAATTTCGTGATTTGAAGGATGAATTTCCAAAGTTCAAGGAATGGCAAGTTCACTGATAGAAAGACGAAATGCTAGTTAAGTATGATATTGGTATGTTTGATGGTTTGTGAACCCTTAGGGTCATCGATGACTCATTTTGCCGATAAAAGCTTTGAAATTCAAGGTTTCCTCAAGTTTGTTGATGACTCATTTTACTGATAAAAGTTGTAAACAATAAAGTTTAAAGTTTCTTTAGTTCGTTGATTGGCGATATTAGTGATAAAGAAGAAGTTAAAATTATTCAAAGTTCCTAAAGTCAAATTGTTTCCAATTCCAAGGTTCATGGAGGTGAAGATTTGTTGATAAGAACACTTGATAGATTAAAGCATTGTATCGGTAAACTATTTAGTTTGTGAACCAAATAATTCACTGATAAAGTGTGTGTGTGAGTGAAATCATAAGTTCATGAAGTGCTAATTTTACCGACAATGTTCTTATATTGGTGTGTCAGGAAATGTCTAAGTTCCCAAACTTGAAAGAATGTTGATGAAGATATGAATGGTTTGTGAAGAGATAAACTACCAATGGAGTCATAAATATGCAATTTTATCAAAAGGTATTTATTTTAATAATCAAACAGTATTATCATTAATTTGTTTGGTAATTTGAAATGTCAAGTGGCTATTTGGATACATGTCTATTCAGTTCCATAACCAAATAGTCAGTAATTGTTTAACTTCCACTCATGGAGAATAAAAGGCGATTATCATTCTTGTTGGGGGGTTCCTCTTTGAACAAATTTGGACAACCTCCATGTAGTAGGACTTTATAACTATCAAGCTAATGCTATTCTTGTGCCGTAAATTGGTCCTCATTATGAGTGTTGGATGTTGAACAGTAAAAACTTTCTTCTGCTCTCTTGGTCATCAAATATGTGGATTGTTGAGGTGTTTGTGATTACCATCTTTCAATATGGTGTAATTTTACTAATGCATCACATCTAACCAATGCTTTAGTGTTCTTCCCAATGATCAGCAACCTCAAAATAATGTTATTGGATCCATCGATGGTGATGAGTACAACATGATTCTCATTCTCATAATCAAATACAAACCATATTCATTAGCACATAGAAACACACAACATATGAACTAATGCATATAAATAAATATTACTTGATTTCGTCCATGTTGGAAGGCTATCAAGAAATAGGATTTCAATCCTCATAAAATTAGTCTCTAGAGTCTATACCCATAGACCGTAAAGAAAATAATTCAAATGTGGATTCTAGCCCACAATCAGATTTATGGTAATTTTGCACCAACATAACATAATAATTGGTTATCTGCAGTAACAGATATTCTTCTATAGTCAAGTTTCTACCTACGTAGTGATTCATTTTAAATGTTTCACCTAGAGAATAGATCAATTTTTTGCTAAGACTATCAATCATATTGGCTGCCAACTCTTGAATCACTTATGATTGGCTACCAAGTATTTGATTCATTGATAGGGGTGACTGACTAACACACTTGGTGATTCATTAATAACTCAGATTGACTATTATTACTTTGTGTGGTAAATTCAACTAAATTCTAAGTATAAGTGTTGATTTACAAATATATTATGGTTATATGGAATCACTTACTCTTGGCCATTAAGATCATATTTTGGTAAAAATGGCAAGTGCCAATATTAACTAGTTAGTGGAATGAGCTAACATAAGAATATTGGGTTGCACCATAAGGTAGATGAAATTAGAAGGTATGTCTGATGCTATTACTATTATTATTGAGTGCATATCTTATACGATGATCTAATGGATATAATGGTGCAACCATTATGGGTATGATTCATGTATTATTCATGGTTAAAGTAAGATTACAATTATTATGGTAAGTCATTCGAAGTTTCAGATAGTTTATAAGCAGCCTTGTGGTTTGAATGTTATGTTTGTTGAAAAAGGATGTCTTAAAATAATACAAATATGATACTAGATATCATTAAATCACATTATAAGTGGGACACCACATGGAACCATATTGGTGCTTTGCTCAATTGTTGCATATAATTATTTAATTTTGAGAGTATCTCACATTAGCAAGTCTAAACTTTTTTTATGGCTGATTAGGAACTACTTTTGATGTTGTATTAATTTTTTATAGATTATTTATGTCTAGAACATAACACTTCTTATAAAATGTTAGGCTTCTCTATTAACCCAATACTATTTTCAAATTTATATGACAATCTATATAAATTACAATTGACCTAACCATTACACCTTTCCGTACAAATGCCAATTTACTATTTATCTATTTACAATTAAATCTTTAAAGATTTGATTAAATATCTTGACGTTCCCACATTGTCAAAGTGATATCCGATTGGTCCTCTTTTTTTACCAACTACTATCTTGTCCATTGCACCATGCCTTCCACTTTTGAAACATTTGGCTTTTGTTTGGGGTTATTCAACCTACCGTATACTCTATTATTGATAGCAGCATAATTTCAATTTCACATGTCAAATCTATCCTTATTTAGGTCATCCAATGTCACTTAGTAGTGGCTAATCCCTCGCACTTTGTCATTCTATTTGTATTAAGTACAACTATGTTTGAGGAGATAAAAAAAGAGGACATGTTTATTTACCAGAATTCTATAGCCCCTAGATAATGTTTCAGAAATTCATTAGGAACGAAGTTGATTTTGAAGTTTGCACAACATTTACCCTATAATTGAAGACTTTGAAACCAATGAAAACCAATAAAACTCTTACAACATATAATGAATATTACTAGAAAATTTCAACATTCATACTGCCATAACATCGATCAATAGAAAAAAGAAACGATATTAATTTCTCTGGAAAAACTATAGACAAAGTATAGTTTATATATTCTTCTCAAATTACAAACATTTTTACTGCTGCATACTTATGTCAAAACAATGAACATTTTCTCCTTTTAATAGAGTTCGCAGCCCAAAGAAAACGAAAGAAAAAATAATCTAAAAATAAAACCAAGTAATTGCTGATCATGCATATAGTATGTAGCTTACAAACTATCTTTAAAATTTATCTCATATATCTGCATGCATGTGAGCATCAATAATCAACATACTCCCCCTTGATGCGAAGTGGACTCACAAGAAGATAATTTCCAACTAGCTTTGTCTTCTATTTTTTAACACTACCATCACAGTTGTACTTTGTCTTATAGACCCATTTAGGACAATTTTTTTCCTTGTCATGTGGAAGCTTTGTAAACTTCAAAGGTTCAAAATCTACTTATGAATGTAACGTAAAATTTATAGTCTCACCCAGAGGATTCTCTTCATGTGTTTGTGTACACCTCTAAAAGATATCACTGAGGCTTCTTACTTTACTTGTAGAACTTCCACTAGAAGTTGGACTTGCACTTGGAATTGAACGACTAGATGAGGGGCTACTTGGTGGATTTGTAGCACTTGGAACAAAAACATTAGTGGGCTGCTCATGATCAATATCATCAATAATAACATCATTTAAAATAGATTTTGACTTCTTTATATGGCCACAAACTCCCCCTTCATCAAAAATCATATCTCTTGACACAATAAGAATATTAGTGAGAGGATTATATAACTTGTAAGCCTTACTTTCCTCACCATATCCAACAAAAATACATGACTCACTTTTGGGATCTAACTTTTGTCTCTTTTGATTGAGGAACATGAACATAGGCTAAACAACCAAAAACTTTGAAATGATTAATATTAGGCTTTTTCTCATACCAGGCCTCAAATAGTGTCATCATGTCAAGTGCACTAGTGGGACTTCAATTGAGAATATTTACTACTATAGAAACTGCATATTTCCAAAAATAATTGCTTAATCCCTTTGTTTGTAGCATACTCCGTGCCATCTCCACAACTATATAATTCTTCCTTTTAGATACACTATTTTGTTGAGGTATGTAGGCAGTGGTGAGTTGCCTTCTGATGCCATGCATATCACAATAATCTTGAAAGGCACTTGAAAAAGATTCTCCTCCTTGATCAGTCCTTAAGCATTTGATTTTGCACCCTTTTTCATTTTCCACAAGGGCGTTGAACCTCTTAAATGTATCAAGGGCTTCATCCTTGGTCTTCAAAAAATAAACCCAACACTTTTGTGAGTAATCATCAATAAAAGTGATAAAATATGATGACTTACCTAAACTCTTTGTGTGCATAGCACCACAAATATTTGAGTGAACAAGCTAAACTGGATGATCAATGGGCCGTCCATGCATTGTCCTTTGAAAATTTCTCCCTTGCATGCTTTCCTTTAGCACAACCTTCACAAATTTCCTTGTGCTCTTCAAGCTTAGGAAAACTAGAAACTAATGCATTTGATGTTAGAATCTTTAAACTATGAAAATTTAAATGCCCATACTTGAGATGCCACAACCAACTTGTGCCCTCATATGCCATATTAGCAAGATTGCTGCTATGTTCTCCAAACTTTAATGGAAACATCATATTCTTTGTCATAGGCACAACTGTAACAACCTTATTGCCTTGATTCTTGTCATAGATGATACATTACTTATTATCAAACCCCACTTTGTAGTTCCTTTCACACAATTTTCCAACACTCAATAAATTATGTTTCAACCATGGAGTGTAATAAATATCACTCACACATTTCTTACCTTCTTTGGTATTCACCTCCATAGCTCCTTTCATTGAAACATCCAAGGACTTGTCATCACCAAGCTTAATTTTGTATTTCAAACTTTCATCCATTGTAGAAAAAATCTCATTATTCCATAACATGTGGTTAGAACAAATTGAATCTAAATACCAAACCTCTTTAGGACTATTTTCAGCTTTGTCATATGATAAGAATAAATTACTAGGAGAAGCCTCCTCATTCTCATTAGCATAATTAGCATTTCTATTGCTATTACCTTTTAATTTGCATTCCCTTTCAAAGTGGCCATACCTATTACAATGGTAACAATGGACATTTCATTTATCAAATTTGCCTCTACCTCTTCCTCTATTTCCTCTTGAATAATTTGGATTCCATTCTTCGCCTTGTCCTTGGTGCTCTTATTACTAGCACCATCTTTATGTGCAATGTGCAATTTTGAAGAAAAAGACTTCTCGTCACTTTCTCCAAATGTGTCCATAAGCCTCTCTTCATGAGACATAAGAGATCCAACTAAGTGATCAAACTCAAGAGTAGAAAAATTTTTACTCTTCTTTATGATTATTGCGACATTATTCCACCTTGGTGTTAGAGACCTTAACACCTTTTTATCCAAAACCTCTTTGTCCATAATTTCTCCAAGAGTAGCCATCTTATTGACCACATCCTTTACTCTTACACAATAATTATTCACACTTTTATCTTCTTCCATCTTCAAATTCTCAAATTCTCTTTTCAATGTATGTAGCTTAACAACTTTGACTTGATCACTACCTTGGTAAGCTTCTTGTAGAGTCTTCCAGACATCCTTGGTTGTCTTTGCACCTAAATTCTTGGAAATAAGATCTTATCTAGAGCTATTTGAATGTAGCATAATGCTTAAGCATTCATCTTTTTAGCCTTCTTCTTAGATGTCTTATCATTGGCTACAAGAGTACTCCAATCTACTGGCTCTTCATAACCTGCTTCTACAATCTTCCACAAATCTTTCCCTGTCAAAAATGTCATCATTTTGATGCACCAATAATCATATTCATTTCCATCAAATTTTGGAATGGGCAAGGAGTTAGAATTCAATATGATAAACTTTTGGCAAAATTTCAACCACTAAATCTTTAACCCAAATAAAAATACCTGCTTTGATACTAAATGAAGACTTTGAAACCAATGAAAACCAATAAAAAAATCTTACAACATATAATAAATATTACTGGATAATGTCCTAAAGAAAAAATAATCTAAAAATAAAACATCTAAAAATAAAACCAAGTAATTGCTAATTATGCATATAGCATGCAACTTACAAACAATCATCAAAATAATTCATATATCTACATGCATGTGAGCATCAATAATCAATAGTCATTTCACTCACATTTTGATGAATTTGACTAACATGTGGCCCTGATTTGAATGTCCCCCTATGTTGATATAAGCACCAGGTGATTTGCATCATGTGTCAGTGATAAAGGACATGATAGATGATTTATATGCTCTTTTAAACAACCTTGTCCAAGAGTATTCAAATATTATTATTTAATTTTAAGACTATCTCACATTAGCAAGTCTATTCTTTTTTTTATGACTGATTAGGAACTACTTTTGATGTTGTATTAATTTTCTATAGATTACTTATGGTGGGAACTTAACATTTCTTATAAAATGTTAGGCTTCTCTATTAACCCAATACTATTTTCAAATTTATAGGACAAATTGCAAAAACAAAGAATCTTTAAAGCTTTGATTAAATATCTTGATGTGCCCACATTATTGAAGTGATACCCAACCAATCCTCCTTATTTCCCATCTAGATATCTTGTCAATTGCACCGTGCCTTCCACTTTTGAATTTGGGGTTATTCAACATATAATAGGATTATTGATAGAAGCATAATTTCAATTTCACATGTCGAATCTATCCTTATTTATGTCCTTTAGTTTCACTTAGCAGTGGCTAATCCCTCACACTTTGTAATTTTGTTTATATTAACAACAACTATGTTTGAGGAGATAAGGAATCAGACGTGTTTATTTACTAGATTCATAATTTAGAATTTGTAAAAGGTGGAAGAAGCCATCCCAAAGTGATGTGATAGCAGCACCTCCTTATTTATGGACTAGTGCCTTCTCTATTTTTACATAAGAAGAAGTCACCTTCTAGTTGTTGATAGCAATGGCCAATCCCTCTCTATTTTCCCTTGCTCTCTTTGTCACTCTCTTTGCATTAACCACAACTATGTCTGAAGAGATAAGGAAACCATATATTGTTCACATGAGTAAGTCCATGAAGCCTCTACATTTTTCCCTTCATGAGCATGGGTAAGCTTCTCTCATCAATGATGTAACTTCAGGCTCAGATGATGGAAGCCTATGGTTATATACATATGATATAGTTCTACATGGATTTGCAGCCAAGTTGAGCAACATAGAGGCTGCAGCTTTAGAGAGCATGGACAACTGCATGGCCATAATCCTGTCATCTGTTAGGTAAATCCATACAACATAGTCACCGCATTTCTCTAACCTCCAAGTGATATCTCCATTTGGAAAACCCTTCCAATGAACCAAATATTGAAATAGGAACTATCCCTTATCTTTTGTAATTGTTTGGCACTGAGGTTATGCTCCAACTATAGAGGCTTACTTGATGGATGATCCTGAACTAATGCTACATTTGAGAATGCTAGGGAACTAGCCTCATTACTTTCTACCATACCTCCTCCATCCTTGAAATGAATTTCCTTCTTCCATACTTTAGGTGTATGCTTGAACTTACTCTTTTTTGCTTGTAGTTTATCTTTGATCTCTTTACCTTTACTTCTCACCTCTTCCATCTGTGGTTGTATCCTTGTGCCTATTGCTTGAGTAGGAATACTAACCTCAATCATTGAATGACCAATATCCCCTTGTGCCAGCAACAAATGGAACACTTCTCCAACCATCATAGCAAGATGATTTTTAAGCCAATCTTGAATCTCCAAAATCAATTCATCCTTGACCTTCAACTCAATATCATTCCCCTCCAAAATCAAATCATTCTTCAAGTCTACTATCATAACATCTCCAAGTTTTGAAGTGGCTATAGGGTTCATGTCCTTCTCTTCATCCACCTTTATAAAATCCTTCCTACCTACCATCATCACATTAGATCCCTTTGTTTGTCCTTTATCCTCCTCTTTCAATGGTGTCAAAGTATAGAATACCCCATCTTTTTTGATCTCATGAGTATTCCTCCTTCCATCATGTTGCTAATTTTTCCCAAATTGGCAGAGGGTTTGCTAGCTCTAATAAACAGGTAGATTCGGCCAACAGAGTACAGGAGGTTGCGTGAGCTACCTCCCCTTCACTTCTGGTTTTGTTGCACCAAGGGGGGTATCCCTATAGCTAAAGATATAACCTTGACTCACCCAATGACAAAAAGATATAGCTTTACAATAATAGGCAGAATACTCTCATGTATGGACCAAGATTTGGGTCATAAATCACAAGGTTAGCAACATTCTTGGACATATTTGTCTGGTCAGGTATGAGAGCATGCAGGGGGTTCCTAATCCTAATCCTACAACTAACAGGTTGGAAATATGAAATGGTTAGTTATGATGTTTACTTTGGATGCAAGATAGGGGGTTTTTGGATCATAAGTACTAAACAAGAGCAGGCCAGTGCCTATCTCAGGGTAAGGAGTCAAATAGACATATACAGGTGAACAGTTTACAACTGCACTCAAGTTTTAGGGGGTCAAAGCTGGTATTCACCTTACAAATACCACCTAGGAATGGGTATTTTAGCTGCCCATACTTATAGATATCCTAGCTGACATACAAACTTCTCCATGATTGACCTAAAACAATTTAATCCACTCCTTGAATGGAAGTCAAAAGATCAAGCATGTGGTACAAAAAACTATACCCTAGAATCCAAGTAACCCTTAGCAACCAAATTCAGAAGAAGAAAATGCATACAACAAATGGAGACAGACAACTAAAACACATGCAAATAAGCATTTCTCATATAAAATTGACATGAAACTGAAAAGAATGTGCAAAATACATTCGGAATGCAACTCATAAACTCAAAAATGAGATAGAACTGCTAGGAAATGCTCTGTCTTTCATTATTTCCAAAAAAAAATTGCCCAAGTATTCAACAACCACAAAGAGTGATATAGTTTGGTTTTTTATACCAAAACTATAAACTCAATAGAATTAATTACAAGGCAAATCAAAAATCTGCCAGATACAATGCATGAGAAAATGGTGCCTAAAATAATGAATGTAGCCAAGGAAAACAAAGGAGAGGGCAGGTGGGTTCAGGATCTACACCGCCGCCTGAAGATTTGCATCATAAACCTGGTAGCTGGCCTATCATTCCATTGATCATCCTTCTGTAAACTACCATTAATGCCTCAACTACCCACACCCTTAGCAGCTCCGCTTGTCTCTAAAGTTTTCTCGCTCAAAAAATGTGGTTGTATACAAAGAAATCCTTCGCTGCAGCAAGACTAATACCAGCTGTCGATTTCCATTTCTTCCCTACGATCTGCAGCTCAAAATCATGTTGACTAATCGTTAGCCAGTGAAATCGTGCCACGTAGGCACCTCATGTTTCTATCGCTAGCTTTTCTCCTTTCGATTTCGCCTTTTTTGCCCTTGTATATGCAAGATGCATATACATACAACAGTTCAACATACAAGGCAGACCCCAAACTATTATAAAGCAAATTGAAAATTTCAATCGGGTCCACCTTGCATCCTCCTTCCTTGCATATCCTCTTTGTATATGTGCATATACAAGCATATACATACAAGGCGCGGATTTCAAATTTTCATGAAGCATGTTGCATCTACCTTGCAATCCAGCTTGTACCTAACCATTGCACTTTCCCTTTGTATAATGCACATATACAAGCATATATACATGCAAGCCGTGGACACCAGGGGCTTATAGAACAAATTTGAAAAATTATCAAGTCCGGCATGCATCTTATCCTTTGTATCTTTGCAATGTATATCAACACATACAAGCGCCCAATATACATGCTACAGACCAAAAAATTTATTCATTGCAACTGATTTCTCCTTCGGGCCTGAAATGTATGTCTTCTTTTGTATATTTTTAAATGTACATTTCTAATGCATGTAGCTGATGTACGCCTGCAGGCCCCACCAAATGTATATCTACCCTATACATTATTTCCTTGCATATTTTTGAATTTATACTACATATACATTCTCCTTTGTATATGAGATACAAAGCCATTTACATGTGAGGTGGACCCCACTAAATGTATTTCCTGTTGCTTTGTATACTACCGAATGTATATTTGAACATACAACCAAATATACATTCAACCCTGCGACTGCGCATTGTATGTTTTGAACATACATTCCTCTTCGCATATGCATCGGCCAATGTACCTTTCACTGTAGCTAATGCATGTCACCTCCTTTGTATATTTTTCAATGCATATCTATATGCAACCCGATATACAAAGCAAGAATATTCCCAGGAATCTGTGAAAGATTCCCCCTTTGTATATGCACATTCTAAGCCCGATATGCATTCAGAAATGCATCTAACTCATTTTTTCAAAGGGTGATGGAGATTTTGCACCCGCCAATGCATATTTTTTGACCTGCACGTATATACAAACCACTTTGTATATACAAAGACACTTGTACCTTAACTGATTTTGGTATTTTTTCAACTGTAGAGGCCAAAAGTGTTAGAATTTTTTGGAGTTTTTGGAAGGGGCCTGCATATACATATTCAGGTACTAACAGGTTCTATCTGGGGATGCATGCCTCTTGTAGGTATGGCGAGAACCACAGATCTCTGGGATGCAGACTAGCCCTTATCCATTGAGCACAGAGTCAAATACTGCACCAATCTGCATCACCAATCAGACTTGGTGGCCTAAGGCCACCAAGAAAGGAAAAACCTGTATCTTCCTTTATCAAATACCTTATTTTGATCTGATATCACTGGATCAGGCCTGAAGAAGCTACCATGATCTGGCCACAAACAAACCTTGTCATTTGCATATACAATTATCTCATTGAGCTGGCTCCTCCCAACCTTATGCAAACAACCTTCAACATCAAGCAACATGTGAATGCTATATTTATCAAACAATGTATATTCAAATGAAATATAACACATGTTATCATCTGTATCAGTATTATGCATTGCAAAATGATCTCCTAGCTGGACTAAAAATTGAAAGTACTCAAAGTCCATCATGCAGCTAGGAACATCAAGGCTCATCTTATCACAAGCTGGCATATCAAAGAAAAAGCTTTTAGATTCACAGTTGTGCACATCATGCACACAACCATTAGCTGGACCAAGCTAGAAAAGATCAGGCTCTGACATCTCTTTGCAGTAGTTTTCATGATGTATGTTGGTTTCTCTTTCATCAGGATGAGAACTAGAATCCATATCAACATCAATGCCCAGATTCCCACCATACTCAAATAGATCCTCATCACCATATGTGTCAAAAATGGGTGATCCATGTGTTTCAACTTCATCATGGTATGCCGCTAGTTCATGGGCAGCAAAACATGCATCTTCATTACCAATGGATTCTCTTTGTGGAGGAGTATCAGCCTGTATGGCATAAGCAAAACCATAATCAAATGAAGATCGATCATGCTCAACACTAGCACCTGTTTCAATCTCTGACTGCTCTTCATCATCTCCATGTGTCTGAAAAGAAGGCATTGATTCACACATGAAACTGTTGCTCTGTTTGCTTATTTCTTCTCTATCTTGAGCACAATACTCACAATCATCTCCACAAATCCATTCAAACAGATGTTCATTTCTGCCCATAACCTCATCATTATTTTTGGAACTAGACACCTCAACCTTGCAACGAGGGTTATTATTGATACTTCTACAGGCATCCTCAACTGATGTATTTTCATTCTCATTTTTATCTTCACATGATGCCATAATCACTTGGTCATTTGCAGCCTTATAACCATTATTCATACCAAAACCTGTGGACAGGGAATTTTGCATGTGCTCATTTCTCATTTTTTCTATATTTTCTACAAACTTGTATGCCATCTGCATATTTGTTATCTTGAATTCCCTCGACAATGCACTAGAGCCTTCCTCAAAAGATTCAAAATATATGCCAACACAGGCTGAAATATTAGGTCTGAAGACTTCTGGGATTTGTGAAAGGGCTATTGCAAATCTATGACTGAAATCAATACAGGGCTCTTTATTTTGTTTTCTGATTTCCATTAATCTTGTAACAAGATCAACAGGTTCTCTTGCAAATTCTTCTTTGGAACAGTAAGCAAGTTCATCCCAATAGTCAAAGGATCTCTTAGGAAAGCTCAAATACCAATCTCTAGCTCTTGTATCAAAGGATCTAACAAAAAACCTCATCCACATATCCTCATCTCTAAATGAGTGTCTCTCCATGAACCTATGAAAATTTTGGATATGTGCACCCCCATCACATACACTATGACCAATAAATCTAGGCATCTGATTGTAAGTCTTAGCAGGCATACTTTCAACTTGATAATCAACCCATGAAAAATCTAATTGGTCATACAAAGGATCAAAAGCGCTGACAAGAGGTTTAGCTTTCTGACTGGCAGACACAACAAGGTTATTACTATTTAATTGGGCCTGCCTGGCCTCTAAGAATATCAACCTATTTTTTATCTCTTCTATTATTTTACTCAACATTTCATCCCCCTCTTGACTGAGTATGGGTGAATACATATTTAGATTCATAAAATTTTCAATTTTAGACATCCTTTGTCTGCCTAAGACCTAAGGCTTCCCTTGGTATCTAGCTTATGTAATAAAATAACAAATATAAATGGGAAGGAGATAGGTAACTTTTCTTATCTAGATGCTAAAATCCTGAACAAAATATTCTTTTATTACAACACACACATCAACCTTTCATGTACACTTAAACCTTTTGCAGAGTCGCCGCCTCTCCAGAGAGGATAAAATTTTCAAACAACTGAAAGCTCATCAAATACTTTTATGAGTTCATTCAACCAGCAGAGCACCATCATTCACATGAAAGATCTGAATATCAGTCCCCAGCAGAGTCGCCAAATCTGTTGCCAACTCGGATGGGCACAAATTCACTAGGGATGAAAAGATAACACTTTCACTTCACTTCCCCAGCGGAGTCACCAATTCGGTTGGTAATTTTTCCTGAATCAGTAGAGGGTCTGCCAGCTCCAATGCACAGGCAGATTCGGCCAACAGAGTATGGGAGGTTACGTGAGATACCTCCCCTTCACTTCTGGTTCTGCCACACCAAGGGGGGTATCCCTATAGCTAAAGATATAACCTTAACTCGCCCAATGACATAAAGATATAGCTTTACAATAACATGTAGAATACTCTCACGTATGGACGAAGATTTGGGTGATAAATCACAAGGTTAGCAACATTCTTGGACGTATTTGTCTAGTCATGTATGAGGGCATGCAGGGGGTTCCTAATCCTAATCCTATAACTAACAGGTTGGAAATATGAAATGGTTGGTTATGATGTTTACTTTGGATGCAAGATAGGGGGTTTTTGGATCATAAGTACTAAACAAGAGCAGACCAATGCCTATCTTAGGACAAGGAGTCAAATAGACATATACAGGTGAATGGTTTGCAACTGCATTCAAGTTTCAGGGGGTCAAAGCTGGTATTCCCCTTACAAATACCACCCAGGAATGGGTATTTTAGATGCCCATACTAATAGATATCTTGGCTGACATACATACTTCTCCATGATTGACCTAAAAGAATTTAATCCACTCCTTGAATGGAAGTCAAAAGAATAAGCATGTGGTACAGAAAACTATACCCTAGAGTCCAAGTAACCCTTAGCAACCAGATTCAGAAGAAGGAAATGCATACAGCAAATGGAGACAGACAACTAAAACAAATACAAATAAGCATTTCTCATATAAAATTGACATGAAACTGAAAAGAATGTGTAAAATACATTCTAAATACAACTCATAAACTAAAAAATGAGATAGAACCGCCAGGAAATGCTCTATCTTTCATTATTTACGCAAAAAAAATTGCCCAAGTCTTCAACAACCACAAAGAGTGATACAGTTTGGCTTTTTATACGAAAACTGTAAAATCAGCAGAATTAATTACAAGGCAAATTAAAAATTTGCCAGATACAATGCATGAGAAAATGGTGACCAAAATAATGAATGCAATTGGGGAAAATAGAGGAGAGGGTAGGTGGGTTCAGGATCTGCACTGCCACCTAAAGATTTGCATCATAAACCTGGTAGCTAGCCTATCATTCCATAGATCATCCTTCTGTAAACTACCATTAATGCCTCAACTACCCGCATCCCTTAGGAGCTCTACTTGTCTCTAAAGTGTTGCTGCTCAAAAAACACAGCTACATACAAAGAAATCCTTCGCTACAAAAAGACTAAAACCAGTCATCGATTTCCATTTCTTCCCTACGATATGCAACTCAAAATCACATTGACTAGTCATCAGCTAGTGAAATTGTGCCATGTAGGTACCTCATGTTTCTATCGTTGGCTTTTCTCCTTATGATTTTGCCTTTTTCGCCCTTGTATATGCATGCTCAAATGCATATACAATTGCTTTTCAAATCCTTGTATATGTAGGATGCATATACATACAACAGTTCAACATACAAGGCAGACCCCAAACTATTATAGAGCAAATTGAAATTTTCAATCGGGTCCACCTTGCATCCTCCTTCCTTGCATATCCTCTTTGTATATGTTCATATACAAGCATATACATACGAGAAGCAAATTTCAAATTTTCATGAAGCATGTTGCATCCACCATGAAATCCAGCTTGTACCTGACCATTGCACTTTCCCTTTGTGCAATGCACATATACAAGCATATATACATGCAAGCCGCAGATGCCAGGGGCTTATAGAACAAATTTGAAATATTATTAGGTTCGGCATGCATCTTATCCTTTGTATCTTTGCAATGTATATTAACACATACAAGCGCCCAATATGCATGCTGCAGACCCCACATTTTATTCATTGTAATTGATTTCTCCTTCGGGCCTGAAATGTATGTCTTCTTTTGTATATTTTTCAATGTACATTTCTAATGCATGTAGCCAATGTATGTCCGCGGGCCCCACCAAATGTATATTTGCCCTATACATTATTTCCTTGCATATTTTTGAATGTCTACTACATATACATTCTCCTTTCTATATGAGATACAAAGCCCTTTGCATGTGAGGCGGACCCTACCAAATATATTTCCTACCGCTTTGTATACTGCCAAATGTATATTTGAACATACAACCAAATATACATTCAACCCTGCGACTGCCCATTGTATGTTTTGAACATACATTCCTCTTCGCATATGCATCGGCCGATGTACCTTTCACTGTAGCTAATGCATGTCACCTCCTTTGTATATTTTTCAATGCATATCTATATGCAACCCGATATACAAAGTAGGAATATTCTCGAGAATCTGTGAAAGATTCCCCCTTTGTATATGCGCATTCTAAGCCCAATATGCATTCAGAAATGCATCTAACTCATTTTTTCAAAGGGCAATGGAGATTTTACACCCGCCAATGCATATTTTTTGAATTGCACGTATATACAAACAACTTTGTATATACAAAGACACTTGCACCTTGACTGATTTTGGCATTTTTTCAACTGCAAAAGCCAAAAGTGTCAGAATTTTTTGGATTTTTGGGAAGGGGCCTACATATACATATTCAAGTACCAACATATCATACATAGCATGCCTATCAAAATGCCAAGCCCTCCCTAGTAGCAAATGGCACACGTCCATGGGTAGTATATCACACAAAATTTTGTCTTTGTATCCTCCTATATTGAACTCCACCCAACTTTGTTCATTTACCAAAACATATTGCCCCTCATTCAACCAAGAGACTTTATAAGGAGTAGCATGTGGTATCCTAAGCAACTTAAGTTTTTCAACCATCTCAACTGAAACCATATTATTTGTACTTCCTGAATCAATTACAACCTTACAAACCTTACCCAAGAACTTACAAGTTGTCTTAAAGAGAGTCTTCCTTTGTGATGGCTCCTTCTCTACTGGTGCTTTGATGAGGGTTCTCCTTACCATTAGTGATTCACCTACCTCTGGAGTAGCATGTTGTGATGGAGAGTTTACACTCTCATTGTCCTCTTCTTGAACCAATTGAGTCCTTCTTTCTCCTCCATGTGAAGTAGAAGCTTGACCTCCATTGAACTGCCATGCTTGACATCCAAACTTGTTGCATTGATAGCACCTTCCTATGAATGAATTAGAACCTCTTCCTTGACCTCCAAATCTGCCTCTAAAACCTGATCTACCTCCTCTAAATCCACTTCTTTGATCAGCAACTTGGTCTTGGACTTTGCTTGTATCTTCTTGGCTTTCATATGATTGTCTTAGAGTAGAAAATGAACCTCTTCCTCTAGTGGTGTTGCCTCTGCCCTTAGTTTGTTTATGTTATCTTCTCTTTAACTTTTCTTTTGCCCTTATTGCCAATTGAAAGCATTCCTCAACCGTTCTTGGATTATGCAAACTCAACTCATCTTGAATGTTAAACTTTAACCCACTGAGATATGTTGCCACTTTTTCTACATTATCCTCCATGTGACCTGCTCTTATACTCAACTTATAAAACTCACCAGTATAAGCTTTGACATCCATCTCTCTTTGTTTCAAACCTTGAAGTTTCTTGTACATGTGAATTGCATAATCACTCGGTAGAAACTTTCCCTTAAGCTTGGCCACCATTCTATCCCAAGAAATAATTTTTGCCTTACCTTTCTTCCTCCTTTAAGTTTTCTCATAATCCCACCATAATAGTGCATGCCCCTTCAATTTTATTTTTTCTATCTTTACCCTTTGTTCCTCTGGAATATCTTCACACTCAAAGTAATTGTCAAGTGCTATAATCCAATCTAAAATCTCTTCATCATTCAAATTACCTCCATACATAAGTAAATCAATCTTTACCTTGTGTTTATCTTCCTTGACTACTCTAAGTAGCTTGGAAAACTTCTACTCATTAGGATCCAATTCCTCTTCTAGGTCTCCTCCTGGGGGATTCTCGTTTTCCCCTTCCTCTTCTTGGTCACTCTCATCATCTATTACCACACCTCTCCTCTGACTAGTTTCCATAGCTTCAAGCCTTTCTACCACCATCTCTTGGAATTCCTTCAATCTCCTAATCTCCTTTGCAGTCTTTTCCTCCATATCATTCCTTTCCTTAGCCATATGGGTACTTTGTCAAGGCATCTTGTTCTCTTTTCTTCTTCACACCTTCCCACTTATAGACTGAACCTATGCTCTGATACAAATTTGATGTAGAGTAGGGTGGATAATCACAAACTAACTCAACAACTCAAACTTTTCAAACTTAGAACCCTAATTTCATGGGTTTCTCTCATAATTCCCCAATTCCCCTAGTAGGACAACAAAAAATGTTTTTCCCACATAATTCCCAAAGAAGACCACACAATACCTTAAAATTGGCTGTCATGTTTTGACAAAGGCCTAACTAGTCTTGTTTGAATGGCTCACAACTAGATTTTCACAACAAAAACCTCAAACCTTCATAGCAGTAGCCCAAACATGTCACAAATAGTCTTCCTAAACATTTCCCACCTCTTCAAACAATTTTCCAATAGCTTTTCTACAAATCCTAACTCTTATGCATCTTCTATGCCCAAAACATGAGGTTTTTAGACCAGTCTAGAGAAAAATGGTTGCGAAATGCTCAAATCTTAATGAAAATCAATGAAATGAAATGAAAAATAAAGTAGACTCAAACCTCCATCAGCTCCAATTGGTCTTAGGTCATGGAATGACTGTACAGGACCTTACAAGATATTGGAACAACAAATTAGTGTCCAGAAATGTAGAAACAAAGTTGTTTTTATTGAATTTTCACAAAAATACAATTTACCCCCTTGGTTTCAACCTCCCAAGGCTTTTTAAATCATATTCTAATGGTCCACAACTGATTTTTTGAATTCCATCTGACCAACTACCCTCAATTACAAAAGGTGGCTCTTCATATCCTACAATTTTGTAACTTTTGGTAATATTTACAAAATTGACTTCAAAAATGACTCCAAACTACTAACAACATGAGAAATGGTCTCAAGGACCTTATTCCAAACAAAAACATGACTTCATCCTACCAAAATACTAACACTTAGCAATTTTCTTCAATAAGACCTATGGTGCCCTGCACCATGGAGGACAAGACAATAATCAAAAGAATTAGAAAAATGAAGACCATGCAAGTGACAAAAATCAGGAATTTGATAACTCTTATAACCCTTGAGAGCAAAATTTTAGAGGAAGAGGAAGATTGGGTAGAGGATTTGGAAGAGGAGGTTTTCAAGGAACATGTTTCCAATGTGGATTTGAGGGACATCAAGCTTATGATTGTCCCCATACTCAGGAAAGAACTGGTAGAAGGACTAAAAATAATGCAAGGGTAGAAAATGTTAATGAGGAAGATGTAGAGTCGTCACACTTTGAAGAAGCAAAAAGAAAAATCTTAATGACTAAGAGAGCCATGTTGAATGGAGATAATGAATCTATTCAAAGAAAGTTGTTTAGGACAAGATGAAAATGTGAAGTAAAGGTATGTAATGTTATCATAGATAGTAGAAGCACTGATAAGTAGAAGCACTGCTAACCTCGTATATGAAGAAATGGTGAACAAAGTTATAGCTAGAAAGAAGAAGACACCCACATCCGTATAGAATTGCTTGGATTTAGAATGATCAAAAACTTTTGGTAAGTCAACAAAGTTTGGTAAAATTTAAAATAGGAGGTTCTAGTGATGTAATTATGTGTGATATCTTACCTATGGATACTTTTCATGTTTTGTCAGGAAGACCTTGGCAATTTGACAGGAAAGCAGTGCACGATGGGTATGCCAATACATACTCATTGATGAAGGATGGAGTAAGACACAAATTGAAGCACTTAAAAGAGGAGATAGGTAAGGTTTGCAACAATGCAAGAAGTTGTTTAGTTGATTCCAAGAAGATTTTAGATGGCAAGAAACATGAAAAAATTTGTTTTTCTTTGATTCCAGAAACTAACCAAGAAAGGGTGGAAGACATTCTTGTGGAAGTTACAGATTTGTTGCATGAATTTCAAGATATTGTTTCTGATAATGCATCAGAAGGATTACCACCTATGAGAAGGATAAGTCATCAAATTGGTTTGATACCAAGAGCAAGTTTTCCTAACAAGGCAGCCCACACAATGTCTCCTACAAAGAGTGAAGAATTGAATAGACAAAGTTTGCTAACCAAAATGTAGGTTGAAGTTGTTGGATTTAATGAATTGAAGGAGTTGTATGAAGAAGATCCTTATTTTGGAGAGGCTTGGAGAGCATGTAAGGAGCCTATTGCAGCTTATAGAAGAAAGTAGTTGGATTATTTAGTTCAAGAGGGTATGTTGTTCAGAGAATTGTTATTTAGGGAAGTAGTAAGGCCACATGGTCTACCGAAGAACATAGTTTTGGATAGAGATACAAAGTTTATGGGATAATTTTCGAGAACATTATGGAAGAAGCTAAGGACTAATTTGAAGTTTTTTTCAGCTTACCATCTACATATAGATGGCCAAATGGAGGTTGTGAATAGAATCTTGGGCAATTTGTTGAGAAGTTTGGTTGGAGACAAGCCAAAAGGATGGGATTTGGTTCTACCTCAAGATGAATTTGCATATAACAACTCAGTTAATAGGAGTACATGTAAGACACCATTCTAGATTGTTTATGGCATTGGCCAAAGAGATATTTCAAATTTAAGAAATATGGATAAAAATGACAAGAAAAGTGCAGAAGAAAAAAACTTTACCAAACACTTGAAGAGCATTCATGAAGAGGTAAGAAAACATCTCAATAAAATGAATTTACAATATAAGTCTAAGGATGATTTAAAGAGAAGAGATAAGGAATTTTACATTGGAGATAAAGTTATGGTATATTTGAGAAAAGAAAGATTTCCAATTGGTACTTACAACAAGTTAAAAATGAAGAAGTTTGGGCCTTGCAAGATTGCAGGTAAGCACAATTTGGGTAATGCCTATGAAGTAGAGTTACATAATGAGCTTAATATTTCCCCCATATTTAATGTCTTAGATCTATTAGAATATCATGAAGGTGAGCTTCAGGGGGATGTAGGAGGAACACATATAAGCATTCTAGCATCTACTTCACAGAAGTAGAAGATTGAGACAATTATGGACATTCAAGTGAGTAGGAGAACAAGGAGCAAGCAATACTTTGAATATTTGGTAAAGTGGTTTGGAAGACCTATTAAGGACTCATCTTGGTTATTAGAAATAGAGACCTTAGAAGGTTTATTTTTCCTCTTGATAAGTGACAGGGTCACTTTTCTTTCTTCCTTGGGTGTTTGATGCAAGGGCATCCACATAGGGAGAATTCTAATTTTGGCATTTGTTTCATCTTAATTCCTTGTGCTAATTTTGAATGCCTACACCAGTCCCTATCAACTTTTATTTCCACTCCCTTCTATAGTCATGCGTGGTAGAAAAAATAACGTGGTGCAATGATTCATTAAAGGCTTTTAACTATTTGAATTTTGTTTTCTACTTTAATCTGGGTGGTGTGGAGGATTAATGAGAGGCGTTTCTTTTTGGTGTTGCGGTGATTAGTTTTGGCACTACTATTTGGAGCATTGTCAATGATGAAAGGTGGGTGTTTGGGGGTATGTGAAAGGACCTCTTTTCTATCATTTTATTTTGCTTCTTTCCCTAGTGCAGGTTTGAGTAGATGGGGTTTTAACATAAGGAGTGCTGCATCCTTTGGAGTTAGTTTTTTTGGTCATTTGAAAGCATTCAAGAGTAGTGTTTGTGGTGGCAAAACCTTCATGGGAGTTCTGATTGGTTGGCATAGTAGATGTGTCTAATGGTGTAATGTTTTGGGTCTCAGATTGGTTGAAGAGTGATGAGTTATAGGTTAAGGAATGGCCATTTTTTGTTTGAGTTTGTAGTGTGGAGCCAATACACTTTGCCAACTTTTTGTAAATATGACTCTAAATTTTAATGTGATTTCAATCAGTTTGCTATGTTGTTTTAATTCATTTGTTTGTTGTTGTAGAAGTGGTTAGTTTTTTGGAACATTTCTTTGCTATTTACATCAATGACCCAAACCAACCCAACAAATAATACAAGTTAACAAAACCCATACATGAGGACGGGAATTTCCTTTTCTCCTTGGCCCCATTACATTTTAAATTGGTACATTTTATAATGTCATGTCATAGTGGAGTAGATATTAAGAATAAAAATTTCTAATGTTGATGTAAATGAAAATATATGTGAAAGGAAGATAAGGTGTTCAAATGCTTCATACACTAATATAAGAAGAGAGATGAATAGAAAATACAATATAAAATAATTTACAAGGAATGAGAAATCAAAATCATTCATCATAACATAATAATGTATCTTGGAAAAAACCTTTCAAGAAAAGTCTCATCCCCCAAACTCTAAACCAATGTATTAATCAACATCAATATCAGTTACAATACAATCTAGGTAAGAAGCATTCATAGGAGAGAATACCATCACTCAAATTTAAAGTATTATTGGTAGCATAATAACACCTAAAAAATTCACTATGTAAACTTTGTCCCTAGCACCCAATAAATAGAAAAACCAATACATGAAACCACCAAAGGAGAATCATAAAACCATGACCTAATTCAACCCAAATCCCCTAGTCAAATTCCAACACTCTTGAAATCCCAAGAGAAGTCATATAAGAATATATCATAACATGTCATAGTTATCCTCCTAACTTGCACACCATAATTTATCTTATTCAAACCTCCAAAGATGCTTTATGAGTCATGACAATCATAATGACATGTCATAGGTTGGTGAATGTGTAAATACCTCTTTCAAATCTCTTATATGTCATAGATGGACGTGTACAAAAAGATGGGGGACCAAAAAGTTGTTTGATACCAAGCCTAAAGCATGAGCATGTTATAACATGAACAGAATATAACATGCTCACCTTTTAACATGCTATACATAAAAAAACAAACACGAAAGTCATTATTTTCGTTCACAAATTCAATGTGAGGGATAAACACAACTAGGGTTATTCCATGAGTGCATATTGAAGAAATTGGAGGAGAAGCACATAAAAATTATGCCACCATGCCATTCCCACTCTTGAGGACATCATGCATGAGCTCCATAGATGCCAAAAGCTAAACAAGGTAGGGTTTGCATGTTTTTTTCTAAATTTGAAAACAAATCATTATTTTTCAATGTTTGGATTGAATTTTTATTTTAAGTATTTTGAGTAATCTCGTATTGATTTCATTGCATTTGATTTATCAAATAGGCAGTTATACACTTCTATGTGGTTGTTTTCCTCTATTTAATGTTAGACTCTTCATCTCATTGGATAAGTGCTAGTCTGAGTAGCCTTGGATCACCCACCTTCAAAACAAAACAATACATCCTATCTTTAGAAGCAAAAGTAGTCTTTATGCATCCTCATTATGTATGATTTCCATTATCCACTATATAGGGGTCATACAACAACTATCTTTTCTTAGTTCAGTGACAGATTTGGGACTAGGTTTGGATGTTTATATTTTTAGTTGTTCATTTGGTCTAATTTTAATACCTACTTCTACGTATAAAACCCCTTGGAATATCCCTCCAAAGTTTAAGTTGAGCTCAAAGAGTAGAGGAGTCTACCAACTCCTATAGTTGGCCAAAATTGTCCCTAACTTGTTGATAAAGCTCTTCCTATCACCCTGACAACAATCCCTAGCCTACGTGATTTAGGAATGTTTTAGAGTTTTGCATTGTTGTTATTTTGGGAACCAATAGTATGTATAGTTTTTCATCATATTAATTTTGAGCCTTCCAAAACCAAATGCAATTTTTATGTGTTCTTTTAGATGGATACATCCATCATATTTAGAGATTTTAGCATACCTTCTTCTGCTATGTGTCTTGTTTGAATTAAGATCTTGAAGGCCCGCCAATGTTGGATGTTATGCTTATTGGTGTTCCACCAACTAGATGTATTACATATTAGTGTATGTTATAATGCTTCAACTCTTGCTTCTACTTTATCAAAAGTTTGTACCATTTGTGTTAGGTATGTAGTTAGATCCCCAATTCCTAAATATTTAGGTAGCTTGATATGTGATATTCCCCTTGAAATGTGATATATTTGAAATGTTTTTTAGTGTGCACATTCTATGTATATGTCTTGTTCTCTCCTTGTTTATTGCGGTATAATTCCATCATTTGAGGTAAAATGCAGTGAATTTATCTATGTCAGCCTAACCATAAATACTCTCCTGGGTCCCCTAATTCTACAAGTGTATGTTTCTAGTTCTTCTTGCAACCAAATACTTAGGAAATCCTCATTATCTGTGCTATAATGGTCAAATTAAATTTCTATCTCTCCTTTAGAGTTAGGTTCTTCTATGTTGTCATTTCTAGGTAGTTTGGAGATTGAATAGAGGTATTTGTTATCTTCCTTGTATTCCTCCAGGTTGATTTCTTCTCTAGATACGACCCATCATAGTTTCCTCCTAGGGGTATGTGAAAAATCTTCTCATTATCTGCAAAGTATATTCCTTCTTTCCTAGATTCCACAACCCCATTTGCTTATACAAACCATCTTAGGCCTAGTAGTGCATTGAAAGAATCAAAGGTTTCTTTGATTTCTACTATCTCAATGTCTATAATCTATTTTACTGCCATGACACTAACTTCTACATTCCTCCATGTTCCTAGTGTTTTCATTCTGGATCCATCCGCAAGACTGATATTGTATGGTGTTTCTTGTAGTTTAGGCCTTCCAAACTATTCCCACACCGTTTTTTAGGATCATGCTGATATCTATACCTAAATCAAGCATTAAATTTTTCAATCCTTTGTGATTAATATTAACTATAATCATTATAGGGATTTTCTTCCATAGTCCCTTGGTTCTCCCTATATTTCTAATTTGTGGTGAATGGATCTTTCATTTGTTCAAATATTTGTTGAATTATATAAGTTTTTCTAAGAGATATTTTGTTTAGCCATTTGTGTGAGTTGTTTTAGTATTCTCACTTCTTGTTCAATGAAGAAATTATCCCGCTCTTTCTCTCTTTTTTGGTCTTGCTTGAGTTTTTTTTTTAGTTTGTTCTACAATTTGATCAAGTTATACTTTTTTAGGGAAGAAGTGTTCTTCATCTTGTTGGAAATAGTCTGGACAACTGAGAGGGGATGGTGAATTAGTTGTCCCTAAACTTTAACCTTTTATAAACCTTTTAAATCTTCTTTGTAATCAGATTAATACTGAAAACATTTAACCATAAATCAACATATGAGCAAAAACAACATGAACACACAACACCAAAATTTTGATGTGGAAAACCCGGTTAAGGGAAAAACCATGGTGGGGGTTAACCCAAAAAAAATGTGTACCTTATTAAAACTACTTAAGAAAGAAGAAGGCACATGTCTTCGGGCGCACTACCCAAAGCTCATTGCTCAAGAAGACGCTCATTGCCTATAAGAAATTATTATTTATATAGAAATAATGAACTGAGAAATAGCATCTACATTCATGCCTGAATTAGTCCCTTTGAAGGCTCAAGACTTCTACTCTTATCTTTAAATTATTCTTCACAGATTCTTCATTCTATACTCCCTTCATTCCTCTTCTTCTCTACTCTACTTTTGATCCCTTCTTTGGATTTAATTCATTGAGTACATGGATGTTTTTCAACAACTCTTCAACAAGTATTTATATGCTTCATCAACCTTGGAATGATCAACAAGGTTGGATAAACTTGATGCAGATCATCACATTGTTGGCCAAACACAGCTGAGACTTGAATCTTCTTCTCTAACCATGCCATGCTTCATAAAAATGCTCTTAGATCATCCACAACATGCTAGGAACATCTGGTCGGCCAAGACTAGGAAGAACATCAACCTCAAAGAAGAAATCTTTAATCAACAAGCTCAAACTTCAATGGGGACCTCGAACATAGTAGCCACATGATCCAGAGACCTCCACAAGCACATTGAAATCACCAATAACATTCATTCTAAACCAAATTACTAGAATTATTTTTATCTTCCTCTAGAACCTCAAGAACACTATCTGCCATGATTGTCAAACTAGAAGGATAGCTTGCGGACCTCCAAACCATAAACCACTAGAGTTGATGATACACACTGACTTCCCAAACATGACCTTAGATCTACAAATCATAATTTTATATTACCGGAGCAATCCAGACCTCTTTCTTGTCACCTTGTCTTTCTTGAGTATTGCAGGAACCGGTTCAATTCAGATGGCCATAACTCCTTCAAATCTTCATGTGGACTTCTCAAATCTTAACTGGAGAATCCTCTTACAATCCTCTACCCAGCTATATGGTCTGCAAGAATTGATTGTTATTAATTTTCTTGATATCCTCAATAATCCAGTCTTCTATACAGATAGCAACAATTGACATTAATGGCAATAGGAATATGGTGACATCAATGACAACATCACTTAGGAACATATTTACAACAATCTTCCCCTTTGTCATTGATGGCAACATATGATGTGAAAAATTGAATTTAACCATCAAGACAAGAACTTCTCCCCCTTTCTCTTCTCACTTCTGCAACTAATTTCTTTACTGCTCCCCCTTACATCAGTAACTAGTTTTTCACATGAATTATCTCCCCCTTTGACATCAATAGCAAAGGGCACATATTTGCATATTGACTACTCCCCCTTTGAGTAGTACCTCCTTGACATCAATCCAGATCACAAGATACGTATGTGAATTCCACCAGACTGATGCATCTTAGTGCATCTTAGTTCTAATCAAGAGCGGTAATAACCCCTAACTTCTATCTGAGATACTCAAAAATATCCTTGGGAAGAGGCTTATTGAAGATATCTACATTCTGATCCTTGGATGACACAAACTCCAACTTGAATTCATTCTCATTAACTTTCTCTCTCAAGAAATGAAACTTGATAGATATATGCCTTGTCTTTGAGTGCAATACCAAATTCTTGGAAATGCTTATAGCGCTTGAGTTATCACAGAAAATTGTGACTGGCTCCTCAAACACATTTCTGATGTCCTTCAACATTTGCTTCATCCACAAAACCTAAGTACAATTATTTGCTGCTGCTATATACTCTACCTCTACAATAGATAGAGATATTGCCTCTTGCTTTTTGCTTATCCAAGGGACTAATCTTCTCCCCAAGAAGAAAGCACCACCACTAGTACTTTTTCTATAATCCATATCTCCTACCCAATCAACATCTGTATATGCATGAAGAGTGAAATCATTGTCCTTTGGATACCATAGTCCATAATCAATTATCCCCTTGAGATATCTGAAAATTCTTTTGGATCATCTTGAAATCTAACAACAAGTCCAAATGCATTCATGATGTCAGGTCTAGTCTAAGTCAGATAGAGCAATTCTCCAATCATTGATCTATACCTTTTCTGATTTACCTTTGGGGAGTCATCATCTTTTCTCAGCTTGCATCCAATTACCATAGGAGTACCTATTGGCTTTGAATCTTCCATTCCAAACTTCTTCAACAACTTTTTCACATACTTGGACTGAGATATGAAGATATCTTTATCTGACTGAACAATTTGCAGACTTAGGAAGAAGTTCATCTCACCAAACATTGACATCTCAAACTCACTTTTCATCTCACCAGCAAATGCTTTACACAAACATTCATTTCCACCAAAAATGATATCATCAATAAAGACCTCAACAATTAGAATGCCCTCATGATTTATCTTGAAGTATAAATTACTATCAACAATACCTTGCTAAATCCTAGCTTAAGCAAATGCTTATCCAATCTAGCATACCAAGCTCTTGGAGCTTTCTTGAGTCCATACAAGGCCTTTCTTAGTCTACAAACCATATCTCCCTGATCAGACAACTTAAATCCTCCAGGTTGTTCAATGTAGACTTCTTCCTCCAAATCTACATTTAGAAATGTTGATTTGACATCCACTTGATAAACTTTAAAATCTTTGAAAGCATCAAAGGCAAGAAATAATTTGATTGCCTCCATCCTTGCCACCAAAGAAAAAGTTTCTTCAAAATCAATTCCTTCCACTTGAGAATGCATTTACATACCCGCCTTGCCTTGTTTCTTACAACTTCACCATCTTCATTCAGTTTGTTTGAGAAGACCCATTTGGTTCCAATCATATTTTTGTCCTCAGGTCTGGGAAGAAGATCCCAAGTGTGATTCTTTTCAATTTGCATCAATTCTTCTTCCATTGCCTTAGCCCAATTTTCATCATTGCAAGCTTAACTTATTGGTTTAGGTTCAATCTTTGAAATCAAATAGATCTCTTCTTGAACTTCAACAATTCTTCTCCTAGTTTGAACACCTCTATTTTTATCTCCTATGATTTGATCTTTAGGATGATTCATTCTTACATACCTAGGGGTTTTGGGAATTGCTTGAACTTCTATTTCTTGAAGTGGTTCCTCATCTTCTGCACAAATCTCTTGAGTTACTGGAGTTGTTGGATCAATCTGGATCTGTGTCTGGATTTGATCTTTCCTTCCTTAACTTTGACTTTCATCTTGATCATTTGAATCATATTTGCAATACTTTGAATAACCTTATTTGCTTTCATCAACTTTAACATTAGCACTTTCAATAATCTTTTTCAACCCCTTGTTGAAGCACCGGTAAGCCTTACTTTGAGTAGAGTATCCCAAGAATATTCCTTCATCACTTCTTGCATCAAAATTGCGTAAATCCTCATCTCTTTTGATATAGCATTTACTACCAAAAACTCTAAAATATCTTACAGTAGGAGGATGACCAAACCATAGTTCATAAGGAGTTTTACCAGAATTTCCTTTCATCTGCACCTAGTTAAGAGTGTAGACAACAGTACTCACAACTTCCCTCCAATAAACTTGACAAACATTTGTTTCCATCATCATGGTCCTGGCACCTTCTTGAATGGTCTGATTCTTCCTTTCCACAACTCCATTTTGTTGAGGAGTCCTAGGAGCAGATTATTATCTTTTTATCCTATGATTTTCACAAAAAACATCAAACTCACTGGAAGTGAATTCTCCACCTCTGTCAGATCTTAAACATTTGAATTTCCCACCAATGTCATTTTCAACCATCATCTTGAACACCTTAAACTTATCAAGAGCTTCAGATTTTTCTTTTAGGAAGGTTACCCACATCATCCGGGAGTAATCATCAATCAGGAACATGAAATATCTGTCTCCTTGCACACTCCTAATTCTAGTAGGACCACAAAGGTTAGTGTGTACCAGTTCCAATCTCCCACTTGAACCTTGTACCTTATTTTTGAATGAAATGTTTCTCTATTTACCCAATTGACATTTTCTACACATACTATTAGGTTTCACAAGTTTTGGAAGATCTCTTACAACTTGAGTGGAACTTATTTTGACAATGTTATCAAAGTTTACATGACACATCCTCCTATGCCATAACCAACTTTGATCTATTTGAGCAATCAAACAACTTTTTCCTGAACTACTTAAGTGAAAGATGTTACCTTTAGTCTGAGTACCGGATGCAATTTTAGTTTCAGAGCTTTCCAAGATTCTGCATTTTCAATCCTTGAAACAAAGATCATAACCCTTGTCAACCAACTGTACAACACTAAGAAGATTATGCTTCAGTCCTTCCACACACAGAACATTATTGGTCCTATTCTTACCATCAAAAGAGATGGATCCTCTACCACGGATTCTACCAACTGAGTTGTCTCCAAATTTCAAAAGTCTTCCTTCATAATTTTCAAAGCTTAAAAACTTACTCTTGTCTCCAGTCATATGATGAGAACATCCACTATCAATCACCCATTCATCATTTTTAACAACCTAAGTAGCTAAGACACTTTCTACATTTGTACAACTAGAAGATTCGGTAGACATTGAATCTTCTTCTTTAATAGAAATGAACACCCAATCACCTTCTCCATGATCAAATTCATCATCTGTGACTCCTTCTTCTCCAACTTCTTAGACATAGTAACAATTCTTCTGACCCTTTTACCTAGTAGGGTCTGGTTTTGAAAACCTCTCTGGACATCTTGAGGCAAAATGACCAATCTTATTACAAGTAAAACATTTGAGTGGCAACTTTCCTTCATACTTACTAGATCCTCTTGGCATCTGTTTGGCAATGAGAGCTTCAAGATCTACAGTTTCTAATTCAATGTCTTCAAGATCCTTTATTGTCTTCATAAATCTGTTTGATCTTGCAGAAGAGCTTTCACCCATATCATATCTTTGTCTTCCATACACATTGGCCTTGAATGCAGATTCAGACTTAGGAAGAGAATCTACAAACTCACTCATTTCAAATGCAAAAAGCTTGACAACTAGCTGATCCCTTGTGACTATTGTTATTGTCCGAATTTCTTCAATGACTGCAACCTTGTGTTTGTAAGTTGTAGGTAAGGATCTAAGCACCTTGGCAACAATTTCTGATTCATCCAATACTCCACTTGTATTTCTAATACCGATCACAAGTTCATTTACTTTCTGCATGTAGGAAGTAATGTTTTCTTCTTCACTCAATACCAATCTTTCATATTTACCCTTCAGGCTTTGTAGCTTGGCACATTTAACATATTTGTCACCTTCATATAGATTTTCTAGTTTACTCCAGATTTCATGAGCAATTTGCAAATCTAGGACATTTGCCAATTCAATATCAGATAGGGCACTCAACAATGCTTCTTTGGCTTGAGTGTTGCATTCAACATCTCTGAGTTCATCTATGTTTGAAGGTCCATTGTTTGGAATCTTATACACATTCTTGGTAATTGTCCAAAAGCCATCACCCATACATTCTAGATGACACTGTATGCGTACCTTCCAGAGGGAGTAATTTGTTCGATCAAATCTCAGGCTTTCCTTCTTGTAGATTGACATCTTGGATCTCCTCAAGCGGTCAGGCTTCTTTTAGAGGAACTTAGCTCTAATACCAATTGTTGAAAATAGTCTGGACAACTGAGAGGGGGGTGAATCAGTTGTCCCTAAACTTTAACCTTTTATAAACCTTTTAAATCTTCTTTGTAATCAGATTAATGATGAAAACATTTAACCATAAATGAACATACGAGAAGAAACAACATGAACACACAACACTGAAATCTTGACGTGGAAAACCTGGTTAAGGGAAAAACCATGGTGGGGGTTAACCCACAAAAATATGCACTCTATTAAAAGTACTTAAGAAAATAGAAGACACATGTCTTCAGGCACACTGCCTAGAGCTCACTGCTCAAGAAGAGGCTCACTGCCTATAAGAAATTATGATTTATATAGAAATAATGAACTGAGAAATAGCATCTACATTCATGCCTGAATCAATCTCTTTGAAGGCTCAAGACTTCTGCTCTTATCTTTAAATTCTTCTTCATAGATTCTTCACTCTATACTCCCTTCTCTCCTCTTCTGCTCTGCTCTGCTTTTGATCCCTTCTTTGGATTTAATTCATTGAGGACCAGGATGCTTTTCAACAACTCTTCAACAAGTATTTATATGCTTTATCAACCTTGGAATGATTATCAAGGTCAGCTAAACTTGACGTGGATCATCACACTGTTGGCCAAACACAACTAAGACTTGAATCTTCTTTTATAACCATGCCACGCTTCATAAAAATGCTCTTAGATCATCCACAACATGCTAGGAACATCCGGTCGGCCAAGACTAGGAAGAACATCAACCTCAAAGAAGAAATCTTCAATCAACAAGCTCAAACTTCAGTGTGGACCTCCAGCATAGTAGCCACATGATCCAAAGACCTCCACAAGCACATTAAAACCACCAATAACATTCATTCTAAACCAAATTACCAGAATCATTTGTATCTTCCTCTGGAACCTCAAAAACACTATCTTTCATGATTGTCAAACTAGAAGGATAGCTTGCAGACCTCCAAACCACAAACCACTAGAGTTGATGATACACACTGACTTCCCAAACATGCCCTTAGATCCACAAATCACAATTTTATATTACCGGAGCAATCCAGACCTCTTTCCTATCACTATGTCTTTCCTGAGTATTACAGGAACTGGTTCAACTCAGATGGCCATAACTCCTTCAAATCTTCATGTGGACTTCTCAAATCTTAACTGGAGCAACCTCTGACAATCCTCTACGCAGCTATATGGTCTACAAGAATTGATTGTTATTAATTTTCTCAATATCCTCAACAATCTGGTCTTCTATATGGACAACAACAATTGACACTAATGGCAACAGTAATATGTTGACATCAATGACAACATCACTTAGGCACATATTTGCAACACATCTTCCTCACTTTCTTCCTCACTTAGGTTAATGTGTTTTGTTACAGTATCAGTCCCTTGTCTTGTGACTACCACTACTTTATTTTTCTTTTTTTTCTTTGGCTTTTCTTCATATGTTTCCACTTGGTAATCATCTTCTGATGAACTATTGGTAGTGATCTCTCATTCATAGATTTCCACCTTTTTGCATCTCCTTGTAATTTTTGGTGGATTTTTAGGCACTCTCCTCATGAGTCTTACTCCTATAAAACCTTGAAGTTCCTTGCTCTTAGAGTGCATTGAAGCATTTTTGTAATATGTTTGAGCCTTATCACAATTAAATATGTCATGGTCTATACTACCACATAACGCGCATTGTGTCTTTGTTACTTCCTAGCACTCATTGGTCAAATGACCTAGCTTACTGCATTTGAAGCATGTTGCATCATCTCTCCTTCTTCATCCTCTACCATGACCTCTTCCTCCTCTATAACCATTATATTGGTCTCTTTCCTCATTGTTATAATTATTCATGTAAGGTGTGGAGTTAGGATTTGTATTTCATAAAGTTTTGTTATTTCTTTGATTGGTTCAATTAGGATGTTTATAATCATGGTCTTGCATGTAGATGGTATTTCTTCTAGTCCTTTCACATATGCTAGGTTTTCATTATATATTCTATTTTTTTTGGTGTGCATTACACCAAGGTTCATAATCATCTTCTTCTCTTAATCTAAAGCATTGTGATGGACAATCCTATGTTTCATGGTCATGCCACTCACCGCATAATTCATAACAGACTATATTATTTCTCTTTGGTACTATTTGATATCTACTTCTATTGCGGCAATCTTTCACTCTCCTTTCATCATTAGACATCCATTATGCAATTGCCCTTATTTTGTACAGTATGAACACCATATGTTAGGTCAGACTTAAGCTAGATAAGAACCATTCAATTCTTTGTTTCTTTGTTAGTGGTTCCTCTAGCCTGTGGGTGGTTTCTTTAAACCTTTTATCAAATTCCTTAATGGATTCTCCTTCTCTCAAGCATATCTCTCATCTTACTCACTCCTTCTGTAGGGATTTTTGGGGACTCAAAGTTGTCTAGTAATTCTTTCTTAACCTCATCCCATGCTTTATCATGGTCAGGGCATGTCTTTCTATACCATTTTAATGCATCATTTTTTAATGTTCCCATAAAATCAAAAAGTTTAATTTGGTCTCTTGTTATGTTTTTCTTGTTCTAGATTGACTCCAAAACAAAGATATGCTCCACAACTTCTATTGTATCCTTTCCAAATATCGACAGTTTGATAGGTGAATCCATTGTTTAGTTCTTTTGTTTTTCTCTAGAACTTATTCTTTCTTGAATTGTGTTACTTTACTGTCTTTCTACTTAGGTTTTGTTATTTGTACTAGGGTTTCATTTTCTCTTCCCTTGTCCCTTTGTAACTTGATGTCAAAATAATCTTTCCCCAATATGTCTTCACAATCCTTTTTAATTTGTTCTTCAATCTCTTTTTGTTTGTCTATTTGATTGGTTTCTCCTTCTACTAAAATCCACGGGTAAGTGCAAGAAGATGGGGGGCCAAAAAGGGGTCGTAAGTGGCCACTTTTTTTTCTAAAATCAGGAAATGCTAGCCTTGGATGAGAAATTGGGAATAGTTACACTCAAAATTTAGAGATGCAACCAAAATAATGTTTGTAGTGCTCCGAGTCTACTTTCTAAACTACTAATTTTTTTTGAAAATGGTATAGATTAAGGGGTTCAAAAGAGGGAGCCACAGAAATTGGTGTTGTTTCTGTCAAAAAAACATAACATAGCATGTTTTGTGGCTCCCTCAAAAGGTTAACTTTTTTTTGGTATTTTTAAAATTGCTTTAGTGAGAAATTAGCTAATACCATGTTGTTTATGCCTATTTTTTTTAATAATTTTTTGATAAATATTTGATTTTTTACTAATTTTCAAAGTGGACACATCCTAAAAAATAGAATTTTGTCCATGCTACCCCTATAATTTTTGAAAACTAATTGAAAATCATTTTTTTTAATATGTGTAGAATGGAGTCTAGCTTCTAAATATGTAATTTTTTTGAAATTTCAATGAATGGTTAATTTACAAAGAAAAGAAGATCAAATTGTGGTTTTTGCCCAAAACCGGACACGCAAACAAAAGAAATTAAAGATGAAAGGCTTAACATTGTCAAAATGTGAAAAAAATTACATCGTTAAATAGCTAAGAGAAAGCCTAAAATTAACCAGGGGTTCAATTTGTTTGACCTTGAAACACGTGCAAATCTGAGGGTTAGCACGAACAAAATTATGTGAAATCTTGAAGAATCTACAAAAACATGCCTATGGATGTTGAAAAGGCACTCCAAGCCCAAGGCTTGGGATTCCCGAAGCACAACATAATGCGAGCGTGTTATGTTGTGCTTTTTTGGGTTTTTGCATGTTTGCCAGTGTTTTCCCAGTTTGACATTCACGTTATGTCTTCCTTTGAATGAGATATGTTCAAATTTCATAAGTATGTTTCATGAATGTTTATATGCATGCTTGTATGTATGTACATGTATGCATGCTTGTATGTATGCATCTTTGTATGTATGTATGTTTGTATGTATGCATGTATGTATGTAAGTGTTTTAGGTTTAGTGTATATAAGGACCTGAGCCTGTATAGTTTTGAGGGTTGAGGGTTGAGAGATCAGGGCTTAAGTAATAGGTAGAGGGTTACAATTGAGGGTTAATATTTAGGTTGTTGAATGTACAAGATTAAGTGTGTAAGGAACGGGGATTAGGGTTTAGGGTTTACGATATGGATTGAGGGTATAAAACGCATAGGGTGACTTGGGTTGAGAGCACGTATGGTTTAGGTTTAATTTAAGTATAGGGTTGAGGCACAATATTCAAGGTTTAGGATATAAGGGTGAGGTTATATGGTCTAGGGATGAGGATTTGAGGGTGTAGGCTTCAGGTTTAAGGTATAGGGTTGATGATTGAGGTATTTGGGCTTAAGTATATTATTGATGGTATAGGGTTGAGGGTTTAGGGATATGTTTTAGGGTTTAGGGTTGAAGGGTTAAGGGTTGAGAGATAGGGTTTAAAGTTTAGGGATAAGGGATTAGGGTTTAAGGTATAGTGTCTTGGGTTGAGGATTTAGGACTAGGGATAGCATTCAGGGTTTAGGGATGAGGGATTAAGGTTGAGGGTTGAGGGATTAAGGTTTAAGGTATAACTTACTGAGGGTTGAGTGTTTAAGGATAGGGTTTAGGGTTTAGGGTTGAGGGATTAAGGTTTAGAGTTGAGGGATTAGGGTTTAAGGAATAGTGTTGAAGGTTGAGGGTTTAGGGTTGAGGGATTATGGTTAGGGTTGATGGATTAGGGTTTAAGGAATATTGTTGAGGGTTGAGGGTTTAGAATTAGGGCTTAGGGTTGATGGATTAGGGTTTAATGTTGAGAGTTGAGGGATAGGGTTGATGGTCAAGGGATTAGGGTTAAAGTAGAGTGTTGAGGGTAGAGGGATTAGGGATAGGGTTTAGGGTTAAAGGTTTAACGATTGAGGGTTGAGGCTTTAGGGATGAGGGTTAAGGGATTGGGGTTTAAGATATAGTGTTGAGCGTCGAGGGTTTATGGATAGGTTTTAGGGTTTAAGTTTTAAGGGTTAAGGGTTGAGCAATAGGGTTTAGGGTTTAGGGATAATGGATTAGGGTTTAAGGTATAGTGTCGAGGGTTGAGGGTTTAGGAATAGGCATAGCATTAGGGTTTAGAGATGAGGGATTAGGGTTGATGGTTGAGGGATTAGGGTTGAGGGTTGAGGGACTAGGGTTTAAGGTATAGTGTATAGGGTTGAGGGTTGAGGATTTAGGTTTTACGGTTGACAGACTAGGGTTTAAGGTATAGTGTTGAGGGTTGATGGTTTAGGGATAGGGTTTAGGGTTGATAGATTAGGGTTTAGTGTTGATAGATTAGTTTTTAATATTAAGGTTAGGGTTAGAGTGTCAAGGGTAGAGGGATTAGGGATAGGGTTTAGGGTTGAAGGTTTAAGGATTGAGGGTTCAGGCTTTAGGGATAAAGTTTTAAGGCTTAAGATATAGTGTCAATTATTGAGGGTGTAGGGATAGGGTTTAAGTTTTAATGGTTAAGGGTTGAGGGATAGGGTTTAGGGTTTAGGGTTGATGAATTAGGGTTTAATGTTGAGAGTTGAGGGTCCAGGGTTCAGGGTCCAGGGTTCAGGGTTTAGAGATAGGGTTGATGGTCAAGGGATTAGGGTCAAAGTAGAGTGTCAAAGGTAGATGGATTAGGGATAGGGTTTAGGGTTGAAGGTTTAAGGATTTAGGGTTGAGGCTTTAGGGATGAGAGTTAAGGGATTAGGGTTTAAGATATAGTGTCAAGTATCGAGGGTGTAAGGATAGGTTTTAGGGTTCAAGTTTTAAGGGTTAAGGGTTGAGGGATAGTATCAAGCCCATTGAGGGTTTAGGAATAGGGATAGTGTTAAGGGTTTGGGGATGAGAGATTAGGGTTGAGGGTTGAGGGTTGACAGATTAGGGCTTAGGGATAGGATTTAGAGTTGATGGATTAGGGTTTAACATATAGTGTTGAGGGTTTAGGGATAGGGTTTAGGGTTGAGGGATTAGAGTTAAGGGTTGAGGGATTAGGGTTTGATGTTGAGTGTTGAGGGTTTAGGTATAGGGTTGAGGGTCAAGGGATCCGAGTTACGGGTTGACGGATTAGGGTTTGACATTGAGGGTTGAGGGTTTTAGGAAAGGGTTGAGGGTCAAGGGAATAGGGTTAAAGTACTGTGTCGAGGGTATAAGGATTAGAGATAGGGTTGGAGGGTTTAGGGATAAGGGATTAGAGTTTAAGGTATAGTATCAAGCTCGATGAGGGTTTAGGAATAGGGATAGCATTTAGGGTTTAGGGATGAGGGATTAGAGTTGAGGGTTGAGGGATTAGGGTTGAGGGTTGAGGGATTAGGGTTTAAGGTATAGTGTTAAGGGTTTAGAGACAGGGTTTAGGGTTGAGGGTTGAGGCTTTAGGTTTTAGGGTTTAGGGATAGGGTTGAAGGATTAGGGTTTGGCATTGAGGGTTGAGGGTTGAGGGTTGAGGTTCGAGAGTCGAGGGTTTAGGGATAGGGTTGAGGGTCAAGGGATTAGGGTTAAAGTAGAGTGTCGAGGGTATAAGGATTAGAAATAGGGTTGGATGGTTTAGGGGTAAGGGATTAGGGTTTAAGGTATAGTATCGAGCCCATTGAGGGTTTAGGAATAAGGATAGCATTTAGGGTTTAGGGATGAGGGATTAGAGTTGAGGGTTGAGGGTTGAGGGTTGAGGGATTAGGGTTTAGTGATAAGGTTTAGGGTTGAGGTTTGATAGATTAGGGTTTAAGGTATAGTGTTGAGGGTTTAGGGATAGGGTTTAGGGTTTAGCGATTAGAGTGAAGGGTTGAGGGATTATGATTTGACATTGAGGGTTGAGGGTTGAGGCTTTAGGGTTTAGGGTTTAGGGATAGGGTTGAGGGTCAAGGGATTAGAGTTAAGGGTTGAGGGATTAGGGTTTGACATTGAGGGTTGAGGTTCGATGGTCGAGGGTTTAAGGATAGAGTTGAGGATTGAGGGATTAGCATTAAAGTAGAGTGTCGAAGGTATAAGGATTAGGGATAGGTTTGGAGGGTTTATGGATAAAGGATTAGGGTTTAAGGTATAGTATCGAGCCCATTAAGGGTTTAGGAATAAGGATAGCATTTAGGGTTTAGGGATGAGGGATTAGAGTTGAGGGTTGAGGGATTAGGGTTGAGGGTTGAGGGATTAGGGTTTAGGGATAAGGTTTAGGGTTGAGTGTTGAGGGATTAGGGTTTAAGGTATAGTGTTGAAGGTTTAGGGTTGAGGGATTAGAGTGAAGGGTTGAGGGATTAGGATTTGACATTGAGGGTTGAGGGTTGAGGCTTGAGGCTTTAGGGTTTAGGGTTTAGGGAAAGGGTTGAGGGTCGAGGAATTAGAGTTAACAGTTGAGGGATTAGGGTTTGATGTTAAGGGTTGAGGTTTGAGGGTCGAGGGTTTAGGGATAGGGTTGAGGGTTGAGGGATTAGGGTTAAAGTAGAGTGTCAAGGGTATAAGGATTAGGGATATGGCTGGAGGGTTTAGAGATAAGGGATTAGGGTTTAAGGTATAGTATCAAGCCCATTGAGGGTTTAGGAATAGGGATGGTGTTTAGGGTTTAGGGATGAGGGATTACGGAAGATGGTTGATGGATTAAGGCCTAGGGATTGGGTTTAGGGTTTAGGGATTAGGGTTTAAGGTATAGTGTTGAGGGTTTAGGGATATGTTTTAGAGTTGAGGGATTAGATTTAAGGGTTGAGGGATTAGGGTTTGACGTTGAGGGTTGAGGGTTGAGGTTTTAGGGTTAAGGGTTTAGGGATAGGGTTTAGAGTTGAGGGATTAGAGTTTAGGGTTAAGGGATTAGGGTTTGATGTTGAGGGTTGAGTGTTGAGGTTCGAGGGTTGAGGGTCTAGGGATAGGGTTGAGGGTCGAGGGATTAGGGTTAAAGTCAAGTGTTGAGGGTATAAGGATTAGGGATAGGGTTGGAGGGTTTAGGGATAAGGGATTAGGGTTTAAGGTATAGTATCAAGCCCATTGAGGGTTTAGGAATAGGGATAGCATTTAGGGTTTAGGGATGAGGGATTAGAGTTGAGGGTTGAGGGATTAGGGTTGAGGGTTGAGGGATTAGGGTTTAAGGATAAGGTTTAGGGTTGAGGGTTGAGGGATTAGGCTTTAAGGTATAGTGTTGAGGGTTTAGGGATAGGGTTTAGGGTTGAGCAATTAGAGTGAAGGGTTGAGGGATTAGGATTTGACATTGAGGTTTGAGGGTTGAGGTTTTAACATTTAGGGTTTACGGATAGGGTTGAGGGTCGAGGGATTAGAGTTAAGGGTTGAGGTATTAGGGTTTAATGTTGAGGGTTGAGGGTTGAGGTTTGAGGGTCAAGGGTTTAGTTATAGGGTTGAGGGTCGATAGATTAGGGTTAAAGTAGAGTGTTGACGGTATAAGGATTAGGGATAGGGTTGGAGGGTTTAGGGATAAGGGATTAGGGTTTAAGGTATAGTATCGATCCCATTGAGGGTTTAGGAATAGGGATAGCATTTAGGGTTTAGTGATGAGGGATTAGAGTTGAGGGTTGAGGGATTAGGGTTTAGGGATAAGGTTTAGGGTTGCGGTAGACAAGGAGTGACTGAGAGACATAGAGAAGGGAGAGCTAGAGAGGTGAGGGGGAGAGATTAGTGAGATATAGAACATGAGCTGATGGAACTAGAGGTGAGATAGGCACAAATATTTGTGGATCAATCTATAGCAAGACAAAATGTGAGCACGTTATAACGCGCTCACATTTTATCCTTCTATAGAAATGGTAAAAAAGTGTTGACCCCATGATCCAGGCCCACATGCTCTATTTTCATGCTGATTATGCGCATGTTCTGACAAAAAAGAAGTGCTTTTATGCTGTTAGGAAGTTCACATGCACATTTTACACATTCTACCACCTTTGCATGATCTTTCCACCACCTTTTCCACTTTTCCAACTTGAGAAGGAGGAAATAACATAGTTTTCATACCAACTTTGATATATATCTATTCAAGTTTCAATTTTTGTAGTGTTGCAATGTTAATTGTGATTCAATTTTAGGAATTTAAGATTATAGATTGGTTAATAGTATTGTTGTTAGTAATTATATTTGAGTGTTATTTAATTTAACATTGAATAAATCCTTACAACATAATAAAAATACAATCCCACTATTATCTTGTCATATTAACGAGTTAAAATACAAATGAATAGGTGCCAAGATCATACAAATTTGCACATGACATGATGATTTGTATGCACATATCATGGGCTAGGACATTCCTTATTCACCTATTCATGATGATTTGTACATGCACATGACACAACAATATTTCAAAATTTCATAATTGTCCTTTGTTAGCACATGATGGTGGTTACCTTGATCGTCTATATACCATTCAATACCCTAAGTTACAGAGATTAGTCTAACAATTTTTATGACAATCCTAGGTATGTGATGCAGAGGTAGGGTTCAACTCAATCCAAAGGGATCATACCAATAGTTTCTTCAAATTTCATAAGCTTTCCTCTCAAGCAATCTCCCTATACAGAGGAACAAAGAGGGTCTTTAATACTTCAAAACCTAACAAGGCTACTAGAGGTCTTCTTACCCCTCAGGAACTTAGACACAACCATTCTAAACCCTTACTGAAGTCTACACTCTTCAATTGTTGTCTATTCCTTCACAAGCCAACCAAATCCTAGTATCCCTAGTACCAACAAAACACCTTCTCAATTCCAAATCCTAGTAGCCCTAGTAACAAAAAATATGTCAAATTGGGTCTACCTCAACCTTTTCAAGCATGAAGTCCCATGTACTCTTTACATGGCTGCAATAATTTTCTTTGTATGCTTTGTACCTATTTTGGTTGAGTGACATTTACTCTTTTACATGATGATTGTATGTACATTTACTACGAAGGATTGAATGACATATATTTTAGTTATTTGTATGGATTCATTTCTTAGGAACTAATATTGGTCTCTTTATCATGCTACAAACAAATTCTCCGTCATGCTGAGGAAACAATCAAGAATTAAACCAACACGGGAAGAGATAGAAGCTAAGAATGCAAAGAAAGCAGTGGCTATGAGGAAACTTCGTGAGAAGAGGAAATTGGACACGATAAATGGAGACATGACAATTGAAGAGAAACCATAACCATCACAAAGAGATATGGTATTGGTAGCACAAAGAGAGTGAATGCAAAAACTTCGTGCTATGAGAGATTTGAATACCATAGTTGGAGACACGTCCTCTACAGCAAGTCAACATGTAGGGACACCATCTACCACATCTCAAGTTGAGAGTACATCATCACTAACATGTGATGAAGGAGATACACCATCATTTGCACCTCAACCTCAAGGTATGTCATCTATTCCATCTTCGATCGAAGGTATGCCATCTAGCCCATCTCATTTAAATATTGATGAAATTCCTAATGTTGAGATGAATTTACCTAACTTAACACCACCTAGAATTTTGCATAGAAAGACAAAGTATTTGATTGATATTGATGAGAATATTTTGCAACCAATGAAAGGTAAGATTCCAAAACGCACTTGTAGAAGATATGCTCATAAGATTTGGAGATTGTTCTTTGAAAAGTTAAATGAGACTGCAAGATGTCAACTATTCGTTGAAATGATGTGAAGTATAAAGTAATGGTCCATCATGAAGATTCTTGGGTTGAGAACATCAGAGGCTTCAAGTGAAAAATTTATTGTCAAAAATCTAATGAGTGTGTATGAGATTGTGGGTAACACCTCATGCATAAAAGATAGTAATACAACATGGTGTGTGATTACATCGACTATAGTAAGTAGTCAAATGAGGAAAGATTGTCTCATTAGAAAGATGAGTCAAGAATTGAGAATTAATAGGAAAACTTTACCAAGAGCCATTGGAAGATGCCAAAGAATTGAGGACACTAATGGCAATTAATTATGGGCATTCTCGGGGAGACTACAACAAAAAGATAAACCAATTGTTGAAGCATTGAGATCACTAATTAAAGACTTTTGGAAGAATTCCACAAGGGTATCTCCGAATCAAAGGGATGTGGTAAGAAGGAGAATCAGTAGTCGAAACCATGAGCCACATCCAAAGCATTTTTTGGATGAGACTCAAACATAGTTTTATGGTAAATTTCTAGAGAAGTATCCTCAAATTAAAATTTGTCAAAGATATTTTGAAATGTTAGAACCTTTCTATGTCAAGATAAATCACACATGCACTACTTGTTGTTGTAGATTACATATTGAATTTTCTAACCATTTTGATGTTTATAGGTCTATATGTTTAGATATGCATACTAACAATGTTTTGCAAGGTTGTACCATACGTGCCCCACCAACATCTTCAAGAGACTTCATATCAAGAATTTTATGTGAAAGAGAGGAAGGTCAAATATTCTACAAGAAATTATACTTGGATGGCATATGTCATCGTTGTGGTGGCTTGCAACATTTGCCAATATGTGAACATATGGAAAGAACACATGTAGTTGGAAACGAACTAGTAGAGTTTGGCAAGTATAAAATAGTGGCATATAATACAAAAGTTGGTAAAGAAGCAAAGATGTGTGAATTGGTTATTGAAAAGATTCCAGTGTATCAGTTTATGCCTATATTTCATGACAACATAGTGTATGAGTATGCAAGACATACCCATAGAGCTCGATGGTTTGACTTGCAATTCAAGTTATGTAAGGACACATTTTCGGTTGGTAGCATTGTTTCATTTGTCAACTTTGTAGAGAACTATAGTCTACAGCCACAGCGTGAAGTACAATCACAATATTACAACTCCACATAGGTTTCTATATTTGTGCACATTGCAGTCATTCATGCAAATGATAGTACAGAAGATGATAGAAAGATCATAAGGGAGTATAAATTCTATATTTGTGATGATCACACGCATTCTATAGAGTTCGTGCAAGGTTGCTTTCAGGTGTTTAACAATGATTTGGCTAGAAGGGACATATCATTCAGTTAGCATATCATATGGTCAGATAACTGTGTGTCACAATTCAAGAACTCGTGGAATTTCTATTGGCTAGTAGGAGGCATAATTTTATAGGTATTCAGCATATGTGGAACTTTTGTGAGGCTGAGCATGGAAAGGGGGAGCATGATGGTGGAGGAGCATGTATCAAAAGAGTCATAGCATGAGAAGAGTTAAAGTATAAAGACAATGCAAAGTTGACAGATGCAAAATTGATTGTCGAGTGGTGTAATGCTTCCATGGGTCCAAGTAATGAAGGTAAGTCTTCAGTTCATAGATTTTTTGGTTGATAGATGATACTAAAATTGCTCCATATGATGATTGTTCTACATTGACAGGATCAAGTGAGATGCACTCTTTTAGAAGCTCAATTGCAGGTTCAAGGCATATCATGAAAGATGTCATGCTTTTGTTCTTCCCTTACAATTCAAGCCTGGGATGAGTGTGAGTCAAAGGAGTGGGTTGACAAATGATAGTTAAGTTATCTTAGCCCACTTGACATGTATCGACCCCTGACGATGCTGGAACTAACTCAGATGGAATCATTAGTTGACTTTGACCACATATCAGATCCATTTCAACCAGGTAATATATCTATTTGCATAGTTTTTGATATTCCTAATGTCATCTTACTTTGTAGTATTTTTTTAATGTTGACTAATTTCATCTAATTTACTACACATATCAAACTAGGGCATGTATATACAATTATTGCATATGAAGATAATGAAGAGGGAACATAGTATTACTTATGTCATTGTGTTGAGGCCAAAAATAAAATGGAGGCCCTAGTTACAAATGGAGAAAACATTGAATACCCTACAGGCTCAGTGGTTATTACTGGAACATGGATTAGAAGGTACCCACATAAGAGTGTTAATATTTGGCTATTTCAAGGCTTTGACATGAATCAAAAGATTCATCATTACTTGAACCTTTTCATGGCATCTAATGTTTATTTGATACATTATCGGGGTAGACCTTTGAACAAAACCTTGTGGAAGGTGCATGAGTCTGACCATGAAGCAATACTTGACAGAATAAAGAGTAGAGCAGATCCAGAAGGTTCATTAGATTAATTTGTAAATATTCACATTGATTTTGTAAAGTCATGTTACATTGAGTTGTAAGTATACACATTAATTTGTAAGGTTTGTCTTTTATTATTTGCTGCTGCATTTTTACACATACACATTTTTACATCATCATGTTATGCTTCATGGGGTTGGACCTAAGTGATGGATGAAGTTGATCCTGAGAATAATGTATAAAATCTAGGTAATGTATAAGATATAGGTGTCTCTAGGTGTCTCTAATTGTGTCTTAGGTATATACGATATGTCAACTAGGTAGATATAGACTAGAAAATAGGTGTCTTAGGTGTCCTATGTCTACTAGACTACATGTGTCTTAGGTTTTAGGTGAGGCCACATGAGCTTCCACCTTCACGTGGTTGGCCTTGTTAGTTTAAAATATTTATATTTCTTAAAGCTAAGGAAAGCTCTTTTTCTTAATAGGAAAACTTTATCGACGTCAGTTGCACTAATGGTGAAGGGGCACCTAGGTTGTCATGCCTCCAAGAGGGGTCAAAAAATAAAATTTTATTTTGATTAAGTCAATTGTATGTAATAAGGTCTTGTAAGACAATTTCATTTGTTTTTTAGTCATTTTGAATCATTTGGGGTCAGTTTGAGTCTTTGAGTCCTGTTGCAAAAAAGTGCCAATGTTGTCAAGTTGCACAAAGCAACTTTTGAATTTTTGGTGTCTTGCTCCGGATGCGACCAAACTGATAATTCTAATGCATCTGGATGAGTACGTTTAGGCTAGGGATGGTTCTCTTTTTCAGCCAAACATGTCAAAATAGTCTAAGCTACATTGTACCAACGATATCCCTGAATAGTCTAAAGTGCAAAAAGGCAGCAATCTTTGACGAGATGTTACTTGAAAACTGTGTCACTTAGAAGCATTATGTCTGAGGAAATGTGATCACATAGAGTGTCTCTACAATAACCTCTCTTAGTTTTTTATATCTCTCAGGTATTTTCCCATGGTGAAAGGTTTTCTACTACCCCAAAAATCATCAAAAGGAGGTAGTGTAAAGTTGTAAAGGGGTGTAACTTTCATCTTGCTCCTGATGCGACCAAAATAACAATTCCAACGCATCTGGATGGGTACATTTACACTAGGCATGGTCATATTTTTCACCCAAACATGTCGAAATAGTCCGAGCTACATTGTACCGATGATATCCCTCAAGAGTCCAAAGTGTAAAAGGAAGCAATCTTTGATGAGATGTTACTCAAAAACCATGTCACTTACAAAGATTTTGTCTAAGGCAACGCAATAATGTAACGTTCCTCTACAACAACCTCTCTCAGTTTTTTATATCTCTAAGGCGTTTGCCCATGGTGAAAGTTTTTTTGCTGCCCCAAAAATCATTAGAAGGAGGTAGTGTAAAGTTGCAAAAGGGTGTAACTTTCATCCTGCTCCTGATGAAATCAAAATAACTATTCCAACGTGTCTGGATGGGTACATTTACATTAGGAATGGTCCTATTTTTCACCTAAACATGCTGAAACAGTCTGAGCTACATTATGCCGTTGATATCCTTGAAGAGTCCAAAGTGTAAAAAGGCAGCAATCTTTGACGATTGTTACTTGAAAATTGCGTCACTTAGAAATATTTTGTCTAAGGCAACGTGATTACATAGAATCTCTCTACAATAACCTCTCTCAGTTTTTTATATCTCTGAGGCATTTGCCCGTGGTGAATGGTTTTCTGCTGCCCCAAAAATTGTCAGAAGGAGGTAGTATAAAGATGCAAAGGGGTGTAACTTCTATCCTACTCTTGATGCAACCAAATTGACTATTCTAATGCATGTAGATGGATACATTTATGCTAAGCATGGTCCTATTTTTCACACAAACATGTCAAAATAGTCTGAGCTACATTGTACTGATGATATCCCTGAAGAGTCCAAAGTGCAAAAAGGAAGTAATGTTTGATAAGATGTTACTCGAAAATCGTCACTTAGAAACATTCCGTCTAAGGTAACATGATCATGTAGATTCCCTCTACAATTATATCTCTCATTTTTTATATCTTTGAGGTGTTTGCCCATGGTGAAAGGTTTTCTGCTGCCCCAAAAATCGTCAGAAGGAGGCAGTATAAAGTTGTAAAATGGTGTAACTTTTGTTCTGCTCCTACTACAACCAAAATGATAGTTCTAATGAATCAGGATGGGTACGTTTAGGATACACATGGTCCTATTTTGCACCTAAACATGCTGAAATAGTCTGACCTACATTGTACCGGTGATATCCCTGAAGAGTCCAAAGTGCAAAAAGGTAGCAATCTTTGATGAGTTGTGACTCAAAAACTGTGTCACTTAGATACATTCCATATGAGGCAACATGATCATGTAGGGTCCCTCTACAATAACCTCTCTTAGTTTTTTATATCCCTAAGACATTTTCCCATGGTGAAAGGTTTACTACTGCCCCAAAAATCATCAGAAGGAGGCAGTGTAAAGTTGCAAAGGGGTGTACAACTTTTGTTCTTCTCCTTGTGTGGCCAAACTAATAGTTTCGACATGTCTAGATGGGTATGTTTAGGCTAGGTATGGTCTTATTTTGTGTCCAAACATGCCAAAATAGTCTGAGCTACATTGTACCGGCGATATCCCTGAAGAGTCCAAAGTGTAAAAAGGTAGCAATCTTTGACAAGTTGTTATTCAGAAACCGTGTCAGTGTTGGTCATGATGTTAGTCATTCGCAAACATAGAATAAAAGTTACACAACAACCTTTACTCATCTTGAAAGATACGATGAATTCAAAGAATTCATGATCCCAAGTCTCCGTTGATTAGGTCTTAATCTACTGACGTTACTCAGTGGTTGATGTGTGTTGCTGTTTTCCATTCAGGGGCCTTACGTGTTTCTACACTGTTCATCATCATCATCTTCAAATATCCTGCTCTGGATGTTCGCTCTGCATAAGTCTCCAATAATTCTACCTCTGCACTGTAAATTTAGTCAAATAATGTGCATACAGGCTGATATTTGCATGATTTCTACCATTATTTATGATTGTTTGCATGATATTTTCAATACTACATGCATTTAACCAAATATGCTAAGGATCTTTAGTTATCTACGAGATTTCAGCATATTTCACTGTTTCTGCTTGTTATTTATCATGATTTGCAGTTATGGTGATGAATTAATGAAATTGAAAAAGGAAAAGGGGTAGAGAGTGAGATTCCCAAAATTACTGGACTTAGATCACTGATTCACATACAAGCTCCCATACTTGCGATGAAAAGAAGGAAAACTAGAAATCATACTTCACCAGGACATTCCACAAATCCGCATGATCTAGTGCAAAGCTTCAAAGGAAAGTTGACAACAACATGTAATGAAATGAAAGCGCTTCCAGTTGAACACAGCATTCACTAGTACATATCCAGAAATCAACAGAAGATTACGTAAAATTTACAATAAAGATGTAATCTGGAACTTCATCTTCATTCAGTATGCTCAAGAACAGGTACATTTACAGTGATCTGAAGAAAGAACCTTGGCATTTCAACAATTCTATCCTCATTAGTCTCAGTAATCCGATCTCCTAATTGATTCTACAGTAATTGACTTTTTGCGCCAGATGCGTCTGTGTATTCTAATGTATATCCCCCCCTTTTAAAAAAAACAAGCTCTGTCTCTTATATAGAGCAACTGCCAGAAAACGGTTACAATGATCCAAGGATCAGGATCCTTTCATTAACAAACAACGGTCCAGATGAAAAGCACATGCTTCGTCAGTTGGCAAATGCACAGCTGGCACAGAATATTCCAGCATCTTCAACTTGATTCAGTCTCCAGCTGGCGAACAACATATTTGACAATATCCTCCTCATGTCTGGCCCATGTTGACTCCATACGTAACTTTGTAATTATCAGCTTCAGCAGCATCACATGATTTCAACGCTCAGCTTCAGCAGCATCATGACTTCAATGTTCAGCTTCAGCAGCATCATGACTTCCTGCAAATAAACAGACAAACATTAAGTTCATCATCATGTGGATAAACAACAGGAAGTAAACATTTTATTAAACATACCTCCCCATGTGCAGCTACAGGCAATCAGGCTTTACCTGTGAAAAATATGCACTAAACGCATAAACAGCATAAAAAACAACCAGGTCAACCCTCGTCGACCGAAAATCAGGCAGTCGGGCTTTCAAATTTCTATCGCTTCATGTTTTTGCCCATTTTCTTGTATATCGGGTTCAAATATGATCAGGTATGTCAAAATATACAAGGAAATAACTACCCTTAACAAATTACTTCATACCTGGCCTTGCATGCTCCGTTCGAATGTTTCGGGTCATCATCATCATGTTCGCATCAGTGCGACCACACATGATCAGGTTGACAATATTAGACTTGGCCGACGGCAACAGTTATACCTACGCTGAAAATCATGATGATGACCAACTCTATGTCTTGTATCTAGCCACAGGATATTGTGAAATATGATGCTCTTCGCCTCTGAATGCTCTGAGGAAAAGCCCATCAGGATGTTTTGTTTTTGCATATTCGGGAAAGAAAGACATCGTCGTCATCATCATGATGAAGACAAACAGGAGGACTTGGAAAATGATCCTGCCGCTGAGGAAAATCATGATGACGTCATCGTCATCATCAGGCTTGGTTAAAATGCAAAGGGATGACATCATCGTCATGCTTCGCTAAGATCAGGAGGTAAATGGAATATCGGGTCACCTCTAAGGAAGATGATCAGGTGGTGCACACAAAATGGCCCCTTTTCGCGGCCAAGGTGATCCTCTCAAAAAGATCAGGATGATGATCATCAGCATCATCATATTCGCACTGGGCGACCTAAAATATGATCCTGCTGAAAGTCCCGATGACGTCATCAGGACATCCCGGCCTTGTGTTAATCTTCGAACATGACGTCATCGTCATCATCATATTGGCGAAATGGATCACGCCTTGGAAAATATCCTGCCGAAGGACAAAGGTGATGGTGACGTCATCGTTATCATCATATTTGCAAAAGGTTATACTCGTCGGCAGGATGATATTACGAACTGTTGGGAGAGATGAACAAGATCATGATGATCTTGTTCAACACGACTTAAGAAACGAAAATCACCCTCCGCTTCGAAAGATAAGGTGATCATCATGATCACGCAAAAGGAGGTCAGGAGGATATTAGGAAATGTCGGGTCCTGAAATATCATGATGACGTTGATCACCAAGACTGTCGTGCGCGCGCAAATTATGCAGATGGCAGATTTCTCTAAGTAAGGTGATATTATAATATCAGCATGATATTATAATATCGGGTGATGTTGGAATATCATGATGCTCGCAATGTTTCCAAGGTTACTCGATGGGTAAAACACACTAGCACTTAAGATTGACGTCCGGATGTTTCGGGACTGCATGATTTTTATCAGGTGATAGAGTAAGATCATGATGATGACCTCTGGCGATACAAAAGACCGCCTGACGGGAAAGGATTATTACGACTTAAACTTGACGTCTGGATGTTTCGACCTCAGGATATTATCGGGGGGGCTTTTCAAATATCATGATGATGATGTTCATACAGCAATTATCAGGTTTGACCAAAACTTTGACTGCTCACAACTCCCTCATATGGACGAATTTTCAAGTGATGCAAAAGGCAAACCTGCATGAAATTTCAAGCTCTTTCTAACCATGAAGTCATAGAAACAAAATATGAACTTTGACAAACTAACCTCATGATGACGACCTACCTCATCCTGACCTTCATGATGATGATGCACCTGACTTATTTTTACCAAACCGCCAGAAACAGACAACACAAGCCAAAACAAAAGTTGGGTCCCTGTTTTGCCAAGTCAAAATGGGGCGTGTTGTGTAACCACACAACAACTTGCCACCAAAGAAAACAACAAAATTCAAATAATTCAAGTGATATGATCATATTCATCTATAGTGTTCTAATTCTGTCTAAGTAAAATCATCATGATCTTTGAATGATAAAATTTCATTATGGTGATAAAGCTAACAAAGGATCATGTGTGTGCAGATGATTAATTATCCTCATCTTGAAAGTAAGTTGAAAACATAAGTAACTGGTGTTAAACTACATAGTTGGAGATCATCCCTCATAGCCAACCTGGATAGAGCCTTGCTGCCAGCAGGTGTCTATAACCCCGGCAAGGTTATCCATACAATCTCCCTAAGTAGAGCCCCACTGCCAGCAGGCGTCCATAGCCCCGGTAGAGTTACTTAGATGGCCTAATTTTATTTCGTTTCTGATTTTCCTTTAAAAATTTAAATTTGATATCATCATGTCTGCTCATTTGTACAAGGTGTAGTCACTTGCAGCTTTAGGTTGGAGATTGTATTGGTAGCAAGGGAGTCCCTTTAGATTTTTCACTTAACACCTATACTCATATCTTCAGCAAACCCAAGGCTGTTAGGTGTTTCATTGTGTTTGATTCACTTTGGACAAGAAAAAGTACCCTGATGAAAAGACATCATAAACCTGATCATGAGTATTTATCAGAATGAATTACAATCTATATCTAAATCTGATCTCATCACTTGAATCCTAACAATTTAGTTATTTTCTTAGGTGATGAAGTGCATCATCCTGACTTACCAGAACAAGGTCCCAACCAACAAACAACAACAACAACAAGCAAACTGTACAAACAACTATACAAATATATAATATGATACACAAGACTGTCATGAAGTTACTCAGGCCTGGAAATAATGTTTGAGGAATTGTCCATTGACTGGCAACGGGACATCCTCACCTGTCAGGTTCTTAAGCCTATAAGTGTTGTCTCCTAAATTTTCAGAAATCTGAAAGGGACCTATCCATAGTCTATCGAACTTACCATGATCACCTTTCCTTTCATGGGCTTTATCCCACATCAGGACTAAATCTGATATCCTGAAAGCTTTAACTCTGGCTCTCTTGTCAAACCAGCGTTTGACAACAGCCTGATGTTTTGCAAATTGGTCAATCGCTTGGCTTCGTTTTTCTTCCAGATGCATCAACTGAAGCAACCTGACTTCCTGTTTATTATCTATGCCTAGATAGTCTTGGGCAAACTGCAGAGTAGGAATTTTCAAGTTTACAGGGAGGATAGGATCTACCCCATATACTAGCTGGAAGGGTGAGTTTCCTAATGCAATTTTCATTCTAGTTCTGTCTACCCATAAGGCATATTTCAGAAATGAGTTCCATTCCCTGGGATTTTTCTCTATCAATTTTCTTATGATACTCAGTAAATTCTTATTGGTGGATTCTGCTAATCCATTTCCCTGGGGATAGTAATTGGATGAGAACTTAAGTATAATCCCATGATCAAAAGCCCAACTTGACAATTTAGTGGAAATGAAGGCAGAACCATTATCACTTACCAATGCATAAGGAATCCCATACCTGGTGACAATGTTGCTTTCCAGAAATTTAATGACATCATCAGCAGTACAAGTTTTGCTGCTGATAGCCTCAGTCCATCTGGTACAATAATCAGTAATTGTTAGGACATACCTCTGGCCTGAAGAAGACGGAGGATTGATTGGTCCTATGAAATCCATGCCCCACTGTGCAAATGGGCGCTCCTCCATCACTGGCTGCAACGGTTGTGTAGCATATTTTTCCCTGTTGGCAGCAACCTGGCAAACATGACAACATTTAACATGATCAACTGTGTCTTTAAAAATTGTAGGCCAGTAATATCCTGCTCTGAGGATTGCATGTGTGGTGGCCAATGCTGATCCGTGGGCAGTTCCAAACTTGTCATGTAACTCTGTCAAGACTTTATTGGCTTCTGGTTTCTCTAAGCATCTCAGGTATATCCCTTCATAATTCTTTTTAAACAGGGCTCCTCCCTTCATCATATATTTCTGGGATCTTACCTTTAAAGCTCTTCTCTGTGAGGCTTGCATCCTCGAAGGACATCTTCCAGTGATCAGGATGTGCCTGATGTCTGAATACCATTCTTTATTGTCTTTCTCATCGATTACATACTGCTGACTGATGATGTTTGGATCAGTTTCAGATATCATCTGGCTCAGAGCCTGTCCTCGTACTAGCTTCATGGGTGTGATCTCCATGTCATATTCTTGTATTACCGTAATCCATTTGGCCCTTTTTTCACCAGGTTCACTCTGCATAAGCAGCATCTTTACTGTTGCATCTGGTACCACAGCAATCACTTTGCTTCTCAGTATATAATGTCTGAACTTTTTAACTGCTCTGACTAATGCAAGTGCCTGTCTTTCAACATCTACATATCTCAACTCAGCATCCCTGAAAGGACAGCTCATGAAGGCAATTGGTTTCTCTTCTTTATCTTCATTTCTTTGAGTTAACACTGCTGCAGAAGTATGTTCTGAAGCAAATGAGTAGATGTAGAAATCATTCGTATAATCTGGACTAATGAGGACAGGAGCATCTGAAATGGCCTTCTTTATATCTTCAAAAGCAGCTCTGGCTTCTGGTGTCTAGTCAATTTGTGCATCTTTTTTCAACATGGCATTCAGTGGTCTGACAATCTCAGCAAAGCCAGTGATGAACTTCCTCACGAAATTTATCTTACCAAAATAAGATTTAAGCTCCTTTTTGCTTCCTGGAAGTGGTAATTTCATAATAGATTCCACCCTGTTAGGATCAATGATAATCCCATCCTCTGTGATCAGGTGGCCTAGTAACTTTCCTGTTGTGACCCCGAATATGCACTTCTTGGGATTCAAAGATATTCCATATTCTTCACATTTCTTCAGTACATTTCTGAGGTCAGCAACATGATCTCCTCTTTCTTTGGAGAACACTGTCAGGTCATCCATGTAGATGACTATACATTTTCCTATTAAGCCTCTGAAGGCTATGTCCATTGCTCGCTGGAATGTAGCTCCAGCATTTATCAGTCCAAACGGCATACGTCTATATGCGAATATCCCCCATTTCGTGGTGAAGGCAGTTTTTAATCTGTCAATTTTGTCCACCATCACTTGGTTGTACCCTGAAAACCCATCCAAGAAGGACATCATCTTGGCTCCATTTACCATCTGCAGAACTTCATCCAAAGAGGGCAAAGGATAATTATCCTTTTCTGATGCTCTGTTCAGGTTCCTGAAATCCACACACAATCTGATGTCTCCATTCTTCTTCCTGACTGGTACCAGATTTGCCACCCAAGTGGAGTGCCTTACAGGAAATATTATCCGGGCATTTAACAATTTCTTGACCTCTTCAAGGATGATGGGCTCAAGCAGAGCATTGACTGGCCTCTGCTTCTGTCTGAAAGGTTTTGCATCTGGCTTGAGAGGTATAGTATGAGTTATGACAGAAGTGTCATACGTCTTCAACTCGTCATAAGTCCATGCAATTACATGTATATAATCCTTAAGGGCCCGAGTTATTCCTTCTAACTCTTCAGGTGTACAAACCTTACCCAACAAGACATTCCTCTTGTCATCAGCTTGTCCAATATTCACCTGTGAATATTGACCTCCATCTGCCTTAGGCAGATCCTTATGTTTGAGCATATTATCCAGATCAAAGGCTCTTTCTAATTCAATCATACCTTTGGGAATTGTGTTGCTAGGCAACTCTAATATCTCATCTTCTTCCCAGACATGATCTTCCATACCATTTTCATCTATGATCTGAGCTTCAAATACATCTCTGTTTGATATGAAGTCCAGGATGTGCTGATCATCATCAAACACTTGGAGATTAGTCACATTGTCAGGTACCAAAGGTACTGACACCAATTCTACTGAAAATCTCTTCAGACCAGATATGGACAGTGGTTCCAGTGTACTGGCGGCCTGAGCAAGTGCATCTGCCCTTTGGTTTTGTTCTCTTGGCACGTGAACGATGTTGAAGGCATCAAAGTCTTCAATCAGGTCCCACACACGATGTCTGTAATTTGACAGCTTTCTGTAGTTACAAGAGTAAATTCTCCTTACTTGTCTCACAACTAGTTCTGAATCTCCAAAGACATGCAGGATCTTCACCTTCTTCTTATGGGCAAACAACAGTCCATGAACCAGAGCTTCATACTCTGTGACATTATTGGTGCAGGGGAATTGTAGTCTGTAAGCTGCTAAATGGGATTTTCCTGATGGATCAATAAGGTCAATCCCTACTCCAGAACCTTGCTTGGATTTGGATCCATCAAACCTCAGGATCCAAGGCATATCTTCAGCAGGACATTTGCTTGAGCTTTCCTTTTTCTTTGCAGCTCTGGCTGCTACTCCGCCTGATATCCACCTTAACTTAGGTGTGTCATCTTCAAGCTTCTTCTTTCCTTTATCTGATGAGCCTGACGGCTTTTCTATTTTTTCTTCCATCCTAGCAGGAGGATGATGCTCAGCACATACAGCTGCATGCTTCTTCAAAATGTGTAAGCACAGTGAGCAAGTTGTTTCTGAGTGAGGCGCTTCATGTAGCCTACACCAACTTTTGATTAAAACTTCCTGGGGAGATCTACACTGTTGTGTCATTTTTTTTATTTCTTTGACCAGAAATTCTTCGAACTTCGTCAGGTCACTGCCTTTGTCCTCATCAGACAACTCATAATCTGGTTCCATGAAGCAATCACTACCAGGAGTGATCTTTTCCTTTCTCGCATCATTCGTCTGATTGGACACCAGGATCTCCTCTGTTTTTCGGATATGATCCTCATCAGGATCCGTCGACTCTTCTGTTCCTGCAGAAGACAAATAAAAATTAGTATCATCATCATCATCAGATGTAGCACTCACCTCGGAATATGATGATGATGCTTCACTATACGTCTGCTCCAACATGATCATGTCGAAGCATGGTTCGCAAGTCTTTTCCGAGTGTGCTTCTCCATGCAATCTGCACCATCCGTCAATCAAAATATCATTAGCAGGTATATTTAATAATTGACAACGTTTTATCTGAGTAGATAAATGCATCTGAAAATCCCTGAAGTGATCTATTTCGTTGTCATTATCAGGATCACTATTAAGCTCGACAACTGGCAAATCCTCATGATAATCATCATCATGATGATGATGAACATCAAGCATCAGGACCTCTTCTATTTGGACAGTTTGCGGCCTGATGTGATAAACTCCAGGTTCTACGTTTACATACATGATCTCATTTGTTCTATTATATTCCGTGATCATATGTTTCATCCTAGGCTCAGCATCAATCCTGATCTGATTAGGTATACCTTTCCATGGCAACCACATGTGACTGAAGTCTGTGGACATGTATCCGTTAAGCGTTTTAGACCAGTCCCGGCTAAGCAACATCCCGTATGTATCAGGTATGTCAACTACCTGAATGTCAATGTAATACTGGATCCTAGGATCAGACGCTAGCTGCATGTGAATGTGAGTGAGTTCTCCTACGACACTTACTTCTGTCTTGTCCAGTTGAGTGACCTTCTTTAAGGATTTAGCAGGATGCAGTCCTAATGCGTTGCATATTGACAAAGGCATAACATTAGTTGAGGCTCCTGAATCAACTAAACAGTTGTGCAAATTCTTACTGAACATTCTTATGGTGAGGAGAAACGGAGGTGATTCAGTTTTGTCTCTGTACAAGGTCATGTGAGAGGTTTCAGCAGCTTGGACTGTGGCTGACACTTTGGGCTTGACAGTATTATCTTTAGCAGTATGGTCTCTGCTATGGGATTGACTCGAAAGGTGATTATCCTCTTTAGAAGCAGGATCATCCAGCGACTTCATGAATGCCCTTTTTATGGCAGGGGTTTTCAGTAACTCAGATAGGGACAGGCTGATCTTGATTTTCTTCATTTCATCAGCCAAATAGCTGACTAACCTGTCAGACTCATGAGGTGTACCTGCGACTTTTGTTACTGTGTTTTGAGGAGACAAGTACTGAGCATTCACCTTAGGGAACCCAGGGTTATTGCTAGCCTTAGGGTCAGGAGGTGTGTTGAAGTTGTTTGGAGGTAGAGATGATGTCAATGGACCGGCAGGTCTGTTGGCATTACTCCTCAGGTTATAACTATGCTTACCAGGGTATTGCTGCTGGTATGCATGTACTTCCTCATGCTCTCTTGTAGGTTCATTTTCATCCTCAAAAGGGAAGACATAGTTTGCTTCAAAGGTTAAGGCAGATTCTTCACAGGTCTGATTATATTCCTGATGAGGCTGATTAGTGTATGTTTCCAGCACAAAAGCTGAGTCATATCCACAAGGAACTATTTCATTTCCTTCTGCCTGAGGTGGATTTCCAGAAGTATTAGACACTTCAGTCTGAAAGATGCTGGCAGCAATCCTAAATTGTGGACAATCTAATTCTGCATGTGCATTGGTGTTGTGAATCCTGCACCAATTGGTAAGGGCTGCCTCAGCAAGATCGACTCTAGTAGTCTGTTTGGCTTCACCAGGAGGCTGATTGTCTAGGGGGGATGGTAATGAACCATTATTTGGCCTGGAGTTCCACACTCTAGGCTGCCTAGGAGGATTATTGTTGTTTGCAGCACTACTGTTGAAGTTATTGTTGTATCCTCTGTCAGGGTAATTTGGTCTGTCATTGGAATAACTCCTATTCTGTCCTGACTGTGAATAAAACTCTTGATTTCTCAAGTGTGTTACTTCTGTGGTGAGTTTTCTCAACTGAGCAGCAATTTCTTTGATTTCCTCTTTCTCCTCTTGAGCTTTGGCCACTACATTTTCAGTCTAAGGCTGGAAAAAGGAAGATCCATGGTTATTGTGGGATAGGTCTGTATCCTGAGGTGTCTGAGTATGTGCAGGATATTGTGGCAATTGGCCATTTCCATTAGGAGGAGACATGATACTCAATGGAGGTACTTGCAAAGGTGCAGGCATGATTGCTGGGGGCATCACTGCTCCATTTGGATATTGTGCAGGATATTGCGAAGGATAAGCTGCAGGATACTGTGCTGGATATTGTGACTGCATGCCAGGCAAAGCAGGGAATGCTATATTTGGAGTAGGAGCAGGTATCAGCTGCTGATTTACCTTGATAGCTTCTTGAAAAGCTCCTGTCAATGTGGTGATCTCAGGATGTGTTCTCCTGATGAACATGGCGGTTAATGGATCCAGGGCTGAATAATAAATACTTCTAGCAGCATCATCAGCCACCACATATGGGGTAACTAGCTTGGACAACATTTTCTAGAACCTAGCATTGAAATTTGCAATAGGTTCATGCTCAAATCTCTTGATTGTGGCAAACAGGTGGTAATTCATGGATGGATCAATAGGGACCTTGAATCTGTCAAGAAAGGCCTTCTCTAAGACAGCCCACGAACCTACAGAAGATTGACCAAGACTGATGAACCAATTATAAGCTTCTTCCCCTAAGGAAAAAGGGAATAATCTGCACACCACATCCTGATGCTCTATTCTGGCTCTGCAGCAAGCTTCTTTAAACGTCCTAATATGATCATCTGCATCCTGATAAGGATGGTATTTTGGACAAAGTTTGTCTGGATACTTTGGTAACTCATGATACGCATTAAAGGTCAATGGTGATTCCGCTGCAAAGAATGACATTGCAACCTGAGGGGGCTGAACTGGTGGTGCAGTTGGCTGAGGTTGGACTAAAGGTATACCCTGAGGTTGAACAGAAGGTGTCACGGGTATACCGGAAGGTATTTGCAAACCAACAGGAGTTACAGGAGGAGGTCCTGATGAAGCTCTGGACGTACTAGACTCTGGAGTATGGTGAACATCTACAGTCTTAGGTCTAAAACCTCTGACAGGCAATTCTTTGAAAATTTCACTATGTCTAGACCTGGTATTTATCCTGTGAGCCAGGATTTCTCAATTTGGAGGCCAATTAGCTGAAACTTTGCAAATATTGGCTGGATTCCACCGGACGAGGTGATATTTGCGGTCAACTTGCAAATCAGACTGAATATTCGCGCAATATTTGCGAAGACACTGCAAATATGACAGGATAGTGGGATATTCTGACCAGTAGCACCAGATCTCACGTGTCTAAGGCTCAAATTCTCAAAGCTTGAACAAATTTATGCATCTTTGGCCAATATTTAGTGAATTTAAAGAAATCTACTGTAAAGCTTGCAAGATTTATGTGAGATTTGGAAATCTTTACACAGAATGCGCATATACAAACTTGTCGCAGCAAATATTTACGCAATATGATGAAATTCACCAATGATCTGAAGTTACCTTACTCTGAGCGTCATCAAACCTGAAAGTACTGATGATGAAAGTGATCTTCTATCCTTTGCCCTCCTTCTAGTGCCAATTTATGTTGGTCATGATGTTAGTCATTCGCAAACATAGAATAAAAGTTACACAACAACCTTTACTCATCTTGAAAGATACGATGAATTCAAAGAATTCATGATCCCAAGTCTCCGTTGATTAGGTCTTAATCTACTGACGTTACTCAGTGGTTGATGTGTGTTGCTGTTTTCCATTCAGGGGCCTTACGTGTTTCTGCACTGTTCATCATCATCATCTTCAAATATCCTGCTCTGGATGTTCGCTCTGCATAAGTCTCCAACAATTCTACCTCTGCACTGTAAATTTAGTCAAATAATGTGCATACAGGCTGATATTTGCATGATTTCTACCATTATTTATGATTCTTTGCATGATATTTTCAATACTACATGCATTTAACCAAATATGCTAAGGATCTTCAGTTATCTACGAGATTTCAGCATATTTCACTGTTTCTGCTTGTTATTTATCATGATTTGCAGTTATGGTGATGAATTAATGAAATTGAAAAAGGAAAAGGGGTAGAGAGTGAGATTCCCAAAATTACTGGACTTAGATCACTGATTCACATACAAGCTCCCATACTTGCGATGAAAAGAAGGAAAACTAGAAATCATACTTCACCAGGACATTCCACAAATCCGCATGATCTAGTGCAAAGCTTCAAAGGAAAGTTGACAACAACATGTAATGAAATGAAAGCGCTTCCAGTTGAACACAGCATTCACCAGTACATATCCAGAAATCAACAGAAGATTACGTAAAATTTACAATTAAGATGTAATCTGGAACTTCATCTTCATTCAGTATGCTCAAGAACAGGTACATTTACAGTGATCTGAAGAAAGAACCTTGGCATTTCAACAATTCTATCCTCATTAGTCTCAGTAATCCGATCTCCTAATTGATTCTACAGTAATTGACTTTTTGCGCCAGATGCGTCTGTGTATTCTAATGTATATCCCCCCCTTTTAAAAAAAACAAGCTCTGTCTCTTATATAGAGCAACTGCCAGAAAATGGTTACAATGATCCAAGGATCAGGATCCTTTCATTAACAAACAACGGTCCAGATGAAAAGCACATGCTTCGTCAGTTGGCAAATGCACAGCTGGCACATAATATTCCAGCATCTTCAACTTGATTCAGTCTCCAGCTGGCGAACAGCATATTTGACAATATCCTCCTCATGTCTGGCCCATGTTGACTCCATGCGTAACTTTGTAATTATCAGCTTCAGCAGCATCACATGATTTCAACGCTCAGCTTCAGCAGCATCATGACTTCAATGTTCAGCTTCAGCAGCATCATGACTTCCTGCAAATAAACAGACAAACATTAAGTTCATCATCATGTGGATAAACAACAGGAAGTAAACATTTTATTAAACATACCTCCCCATGTGCAGCTACAGGCAATCAGGCTTTACCTGTGAAAAATATGCACTAAACGCATAAACAGCATAAAAAACAACCAGGTCAACCCTCGTCGACCGAAAATCAGGCAGTCGGGCTTTCAAATTTCTATCGCTTCATGTTTTTGCCCATTTTCTTGTATATCGGGTTCAAATATGATCAGGTATGTCAAAATATACAAGGAAATAACTACCCTTAACAAATTACTTCATACCTGGCCTTGCATGCTCCGTTCGAATGTTTTGGGTCATCATCATCATGTTCGCATCAGTGCGACCACACATGATCAGGTTGACAATATTAGACTTGGCCGACGGCAACAGTTATACCTACGCCGAAAATCATGATGATGACCAACTCTATGTCTTGTATCTAGCCGCAGGATATTGTGAAATATGATGCTCTTCGCCTCTGAATGCTCTGAGGAAAAGCCCATCAGGATGTTTTGTTTTTGCATATTCGGGAAAGAAAGACATCGTCATCATCATCATGATGAAGACAAACAGGAGGACTTGGAAAATGATCCTGCCGCTGAGGAAAATCATGATGACGTCATCGTCATCATCAGGCTTGGTTAAAATGCAAAGGGATGACATCATCGTCATGCTTCGCTAAGATCAGGAGGTAAATGGAATATCGGGTCACCTCTAAGGAAGATGATCAGGTGGTGCACACAAAATGGCCCCTTTTCGCGGCCAAGGTGATCCTCTCAAAAAGATCAGGATGATGATCATCAGCATCATCATATTCGCACTGGGCGACCTAAAATATGATCCTGCTGAAAGTCCCGATGACGTCATCAGGACATCCCGGCCTTGTGTTAATCTTCGAACATGACGTCATCGTCATCATCATATTGGTGAAATGGATCACGCCTTGGAAAATATCCTGCCGAAGGACAAAGGTGATGGTGACGTCATCGTCATCATCATATTTGCAAAAGGTTATACTCGTCGGCAGGATGATATTACGAACTGTTGGGAGAGACGAACAAGATCATGATGATCTTGTTCAACACGACTTAAGAAACGAAAATCACCCTCCGCTTCGAAAGATAAGGTGATCATCATGACCACGCAAAAGGAGGTCAGGAGGATATTAGGAAATGTCGGGTCCTGAAATATCATGATGACGTTGATCACCAAGACTGTCGTGCGCGCGCAAATTATGCAGATGGCAGATTTCTCTAAGTAAGGTGATATTATAATATCAGCATGATATTATAATATCGGGTGATGTTGGAATATCATGATGCTCGCAATGTTTCCAAGGTTACTCGATGGGTAAAATACACTAGCACTTAAGATTGACGTCCGGATGTTTCAGGACTGCATGATTTTTATCAGGTGATAGAGTAAGATCATGATGATGACCTCTGGCGATACAAAAGACCGCCTGACGGGAAAGGATTATTACGACTTAAACTTGACGTCCGGATGTTTCGACCTCAGGATATTATCGGGGGGGCTTTTCAAATATCATGATGATGATGTTCATACAGCAATTATCAGGTTTGACCAAAACTTTGACTGCTCACAACTCCCTCATATGGACGAATTTTCAAGTGATGCAAAAGGCAAACCTGCATGAAATTTCAAGCTCTTTCTAACCATGAAGTCATAGAAACAAAATATGAACTTTGACAAACTAACCTCATGATGACGACCTACCTCATCCTGACCTTCATGATGATGATGCACCTGACTTATTTTTACCAAACCGCCAGAAACAGACAACACAAGCCAAAATAAAAGTTGGGTCCCTGTTTTGCCAAGTCAAAATGGGGCGTGTTGTGTAACCACACAACAGTCAGTTAGATACATTCTAAGGAAAAGCAATCATGTAGGGTCCCTCTACAATAACTTCTCTCAATTTTTTATATCTCTAAGGTGTTTGCCCATGGTGAAAGGTTTTCTGTTGCCCCAAAAATCATCAGAAGGAGGCAGTGTAAAGTTGCAAACGGGTGCAACTTTTGTTCTTCTCCTCATGTGGCCAAGATAACAGTTCCAATGTGCCTAGATGGGTACATTTAGGCTAGGCATGGTCTTTTTTTGCACCCAAACATGCGGAAATAGTATGAGCTACATTGTATCAGCAATATTCCTGAAGAGTCCAAAGTGCAAAAGGGCAGCAATCTTTGACGAGTTGTTACTTAGAAACTATGTCACTTAGATACATTCCATTTGAGGTAACGTGATCATGTATGGTCCCTCTACAATAAAATCTCTCAATTTTTTATATCTCTGAGGTGTTTGGCCATGGTGAAAGTTTTTCTGCTGCCCCAAAAATTGTCAAAAGGAGGCAATATAAAGTTATAAAGGGGTGTAACATTTGTTCTTCTCCTCATGTGGCCAAATTGACAATTCCAATGCATTTAGATGGGTACATTTAGGCTAGGCATGATCATGTTTCGTACCCAAACATGCCAAAATAGTCTGAGCTACAAACACTAACTAGTCTTCAATCTTCAAACACTACAAATACATGATATCCTGCATAAAGCTATCTTTTAGCCTTTTATAAAGGCATACCCATCAAATTCAACCGCATAGAGATGATTGTTTGTATTCCAAATTCCTTTTAAATACTAACCTTCCAATCCTTTTTCCCACCCTCACATCAATTAAATATGACCTTCGCTTATGATATGGTGCTTGAGCTTATGAGAGTTTACCAGAGATGCCAGTTGAGTTAGGTTGAAGGGCTGGTGAACTAATGATTTAAAGACCCTTTAGTAGGTTGATTTAAGTGATAGTAACTTCTGATTATAAGTTAATATTAAATTTAAAAAAAAGTGCACTTTACACATGACAAGCAATTGAGGGTTTTAAAGTGTTGAGAAAAGTAGATTCTTTTTAGGGTTTAATGCCCAATATGCAAACCTTAACTATCAATAAGATTATGATTATGAAAGCTTGTGTCTTCTCTAACTTCTTATTGCAAGAACAAAACCACATCCACCTTGAATATGAACCTTGCATCATATCAACCTTTCAAGATATACCTTATAATGAAAATCATATTCACAAAAAAACCTTGCATTAACAAAACCACATCCACCATGAACATGAACCTTGCATCATATGAACCATGTTTGTCTTGTGCAACATCAACATGAATTGAGAGACTTTATCATGAAAACCATATTCACAACATCATGCACCTCATGACCATCACCTACTTTGAATCACTGTATCACCTTATCAACATCATGGCATCAACCTTGACATCAATGACAAACAACCTTAACCCTTTGACTTCAATGACAACCTTGAACCTTGATTGTTGATGACTTATGGAAGCCTATAGCCCCAATGTTATGTTGCATACTAAAATTAGGTAAGACTTAGTGTAATCTCATAACCTCACCTTAGATGCAAGAGGAATTACATTTAATAACCACAATGGTCATCAGGTGCTCATAAGCACATGATTTTGACTATCTTATTCAAAACAACAAACATACTCTTTGCATCCCAATATGGTATAATAACAAGAAATTAAGAAATATTTTCAATTGACCAACTCATAAAGAATATGGATCAGCATACTCATTTGAATATTTTCAATTGAGCAACTCATAAAGAATATAAATATTTTATGTTCAACATGATGATTCATTTTTATTTTAAATAGAACTTTTATCTTTTAGTTCCAAAATGAGGTTTAGGTGATACTTGAATAACAATAGCTGGCTTGATGGATCAACAAACATCCTATGTAATACAATTGGACTTTAAATATTTGAAATAGCCATCTACAAATATCCATTCAAATGTGGATTTATAATGCATGTATGGATGCCACCAATAAAAAAGATTTGTATTAACCAAATATCCATATAGGCATACAACAATATCTGTCGATATAAGTATAACATATATACAAAATAGCCATATAGGCTTACAAGAATGCCATATAGGCATACAATGTAAACTATTTGTAATATAAAATATATGTCCACAAATGCCATATAGGCATACAACAAAGGAACACAATAAAAAGTCATTCCCCTCTGGCTGGTGAATAGAATAGATCACAGGCAACCTTTGATCTTCTAGGGGATGGAGACGCGTATGTGGGTAGTCTACTATGAACTCGAGGGCTGCTCCTCTTATTTAGTTCTTCCTGCATCTTTAGTTGTTACAATAAAAAGTATAGACATTAATATATATAAATTACATGTTATAAAAAATGAAACATTCAACAAAATAATCACTTACCGCTACCATATAATCTATCTCCTCACTTGCCTTAGTAGCAGGAATAGGCTGTGGTGATGTCATGTCCTATAGAAACCATCCAGATAGAAATTAAACTTCAAATCAATAATCTTTTGATTTTTCAAAAATAAACAACTATAACAATGAATATAAATTCAAATTTACTAATCTACCTCATACCCCTATCAATGGCATGGAGATATGAATCGCAAAGGTCACACCATGCTCCATTGCCCTATGAACATCGGGAGGTGTCTCCGTAGCCTGCATCATTTGGAAATAAAATAACATTATTAAATTACGAAAACTATAATAGTGATGCAAATCATGGCTCCTAACATACACACACGTTCACCTAAACATGGAAGTACACACAATAAAGCACACAAGTCACATACAAAAATCTAGTAAGTATAATTCATTCATTAAACTATTTATTTTATTACCTCCGTGAAGCTTTGAAGTCCACCACCGCTGGCAGGTATTGCCGTGAAATCTCCAATATTAACCTATTCAACATCCAAAATCATATATTAGAATACCATTCATATAACGATGCTATTCACATGTAATATTTATAATTGTTTACTAGTTACATACCCCAATAGTAGATGATGTAGTCTAATATGCAGGTGGAGAACTACTGAAAATAGTATCAACGCTATGACCCTAAAATTTCATTAAAATCATCAAACTAAATTAGTTAATCTTGCAAGCACGTTATGTATTAATTTTTTTTGAAAAAAATTTGGCCATGTTCTGGCCCCCCAACTTTTTGCACTTACCCCCTCCTTGTCTTATATGGCACATGGGGTGACTCCTGGTTTGGGGGTTGTATCTCTTCAAGGTGCATCTTAATTTTAGGGGATGACTTTTTGTTTGTTAATAAGATCTCATCATTTAGTGGTTTTGTTTCATTTAAGTGTCTTATACTCTCAGAACTAATGTTATCAAATACCGCATATTTTCTCCTTTCTCTAACCTTCATCACACTCTGATTTACCAGATGGTCTAAATAGTTTGCATCCAATTTCAAGGGCTAGAGGTTTCTTATAGGATTTAATAATTCTTCCCATTATTTATCAAATCTGATTTGGATATTAGTAAAATTAGTTTGAAACTTTGGGGTTATTCTTATTTGTGGTAGGCTTAAGTTTTGATTGTTTCTTCCATTCATATACTTCTTGACTAGTCATAGGCATCAATACTTCCTCCTAGGCTTTTGAGAAGTTATGTAGCCCTGTCAATATGCACTGTTAGCGGTTCGGGATTGTCTATGTCCCTTTGTATCAATTCTGTGGTAGTCCCTATGGTACACTCATCCATTCTTTCTTCTTCTTTAATGTTCTTTTCTCCAACAACACCCACATCAGCACACTCAGCAGCACCCTCAATGGTGCGCTCTTTCTTTTCCTCTATAACCTTCATTGTGCTTTCCCTTCCTAATTTAATCTTGTTCTTCATCTTTTTGTGGTATCTTTCTTGTCATTCCTAAGTCTTCTTCTATCTTTCTTCCTACTCATTTCAATTCTATTTTTTATAATTTCCTTAGCTTATCTTAATTCCTTGTCCCCTTTTACCATGGGTGTTTATATATGGTGTTTCATTAATCCTTATGTATCCCATGGTCAGATTAACTTGAAGAGTTACATCTTTTCAAACCCTCCCCCTTTCCATTTTTCATCTACTTAGGTTCCTTCCCCCTCTCACAAGGGTAGGTCCTAAGAGGATTCACTACAAATCAACTAAAAAATTTGTTATCTTCCTTTCTATTCTTTTTTTCCTCCTTTTGTTTTGCACTTTCCATCTATTGTTTCATCCTATTCTTCTTCAATGTTTTGTCTAGGGTCCCAACAATAGAACCAAATGTTGGAAAGAAAATGGAGAGGACTCATTCTAGAGATCTGAGCCTCATTCAAATCTTTGTATTCATTTTATACCCTAGATGATACAACAAGATAATCATAAAGAATAGTAAGGAATGATAGAAAGTGGTAAGAATATATTATACATACATATCAAGCACCGTCATACACACTTAGACATTAGGTTTAATCCTTATATCTCCATTTTATATTCAACAAAATATTATATACAATTAGGTAGGTCTAAGTCTCTACTCTATATATCTTTCTCCTTACATTCACTCTTACATCTCTTTCTTACATCTTATATTTTGTATATTACATATTTATATATTACATTAGGGATGTGTCCCTTACAAAATGACACTACCTATGTCAGCCTTGTCCTCCACATTCCCCTTGTAGTGAGCTATGATAGGATCTGCTATGTGCCCTACTACTGTTCATACCCTGCCAACAAATCCCATTTTGGCACAGGAAGGGAGGATGATAGCAAAGGTTGTCAAATTTGGCTTTACACCCACCAATTTCATTTACTTGAAAGTTTCTAAATACTTATCAACAAATCCATGTTGTGCATATCTTGTAATAATTGCATTCCATGAGATGGCATCTCTTTGAGGTGTTTTGTCAAGCAGTTCACATGCCATGTCTATGCTTCCACACTTTGCATACATGTCTATCAGGGTAGTTGCAACTATAATATCTGAAAAAAAACCCGCTTCCTTTATGCTTTGATGGATATCCATATCCCATTCCAAAGATCACATTTTAGCACAAGCAAGGAGGATGTTGGCAAAGGTTGTGGAATTTGGCTTTACACTCACCAATTGCATTTTCTTGAAATTTTCTAAATCCTTATCAAAAAATCTATTTTTTGCATATCTTGCAATCATTTCATTCCATCAAATGACATCTCTTTGAGGTGTTATGTCAAATAGTGCACACGCTTTGTATATGCTTCCACATTTTGCATACATGTCTACAAAGGTAGTTGAAACTACAATATCTGACAAAATTCCCATATCCTTTATGCTTTGATGGATGTCCATGTACCCTGTTCCAACGATCCCATTTTGGCAGAAGCAAAGAGGATGTTTGCAAAGGTTGTGGTATTTAGATTTACACTTGCCAACTACATTTTCTTGAAACTTTCTAAATCCTTTTCAACACTAAGAGTCACACATGTGATTGAATTATGTACAACCCTTATCCACTAAACCTACATGGCTGCATGTAAAAAGAATAATAGAGAATTAGACAAATTATGTGAGCAATCTTTGTAATTTTAAGGGATTTTAGATTATGATGGTTTTAGATTATGTATTTTTAAGGGTATTTAACTTTTTTGCTTGTCTTCTTCCTGCAACATCTATCCCCCTATCTATTATCATATTTTTGTATATAGTGTTGAGTGTTGAATTGTAAGAACAAGACATAAGTTAGAGAAGTAACTTGCAGGTTTAGAGATAAATTTGCATTAGGTCTTCAACCTTGTCATATCTTATAGCTCTTTTCACTTATCCATATTTACTATATCACACTTGTTTCTCACCTACATACCTCTTGATGAAAGTAGATTATCATTGATGTCAAATGGTGTTGTAGGTTCAAAAGGTGTTGGCATTGGTATAGTTGTTCATGTTCGTGATGTATACACTCCATTCGTTTCATATCATGTTGCAGTTGTTTTGTGTTGATGTTACAAGAGCTGGAATGGAGATGCTTTTAGTGAAGATACTTTCAAGATCTCAGAACTTCATGTTGAGTGTTGCAGAGATTGTTCATCCTATGTTGTTCTTTGTTGAGGTGGATGTTGATCATTAGATGTTTCTCAGGAAGACCTCAGAGAAGGTCTTAGTTGGTATTGGATTGGTTCATATCTCGTATGCTTTGCTTAGAAGGATCTCAGTTGATTGAGACAATATTTGGTATCATGATGTTCAAAGTTAGATTAGCATGTTTAGTATCCTTTTCATATTTTTCTACCATTCGAAGGCTCTTTTCCTTATGAGATCGGTCATACATTCGAAGGACTTGGTTTATAGTGGAGATGGCATTTTATACGATATTGAATATTCTTTATTTAAGGTGGAGAGCTCAATTTGTAAATAGCATTGACTATAAAATATCAAAAGGGGATGATATTTTTATTAAAAAGGCATCAAAATTCTTGTTCATGAAAAAAAGCATCGTATATCATATAGAATCAAAGGTTTTATTTCTTATAAGTGGATCGAATGCCAAAGTGGTAGCCATCGTATGGAGAGTTTGATTTTTTCAAAAAGCCATTGAATATTATATATTCATTCAAAGGTCTTATATTTGAAAGAGAGCACAATTCTTATGAAAAACATCGAATATTATTTGAAGATCCTTATGAAGATGTCATCAGGTGAAGATTTTTATTTAGTTTACTTGAGGCATAAAAAATTACAAAAATGGCCTTGAATATTATTAAAGATGGAGCCTGATTAATGTGAGAGGCCCAGTAAGCCATAATTGGCTTTATTTCTTTTTTAGAAATTTTTTTTGACATTCCTAAGATATAGATCAAAATAAGGTGATATGCCTTTTATTTTGCAAGGAGATTTTAAATATTAAAAGGCAGATTTTAATAAGGAGTTTTTGGATGAAGTTAAGGTAGCTTTTAAGGGGATTTTGTTTCTATTTTTTTAAAACTCAAGTGGGTTCCTAGTGGAAGTTGAAGATTCTAAAAAGAATTTTTTTTTTGGAGAGAGATTTTATATTTGGCATTCTATTGAGAAGTTTAAGAATTTTGTTTGAGAATTTGTAGAGTTTTTGGAGATTGATAAAATTGATTAAAGATTTTTTATGATCTAATTTTTCTTTGGAGATGTTTTTGCAGATAGAATGAGAAGAAGTTGAAGGGATTTTGCAGAGAGGAGAATAAGTAAATAAATGACATATTGAAGATTTATTTTTTATTATACAAATGAATATTTTATGTTGCAGGTGATTGAATTTCTTTTGTAGAAAAAGGAATATGAAAGGTTTTATGCATGGTTTAATTCATTTGCATGATAGAGAATTTGAAGAGACCATTTTATTTGCAGATACAAGAATTTCAAGGATTGAAATGAATATGCAGAGAAGACAAAATATGAAAGGTCATCAAACATCATTATTGTTGTTGTGTAGATCAACATACAAGGTTGAATACATTTTGAAAATCCTCTTGAAGAAAAAAAAAAGACAGATGAGAAGGTAATACTGTGTATGTGATGAAGAAAGGGTGTGATGAAAATGCATCTATGAGAAAATTGTAAAAGAGATGAATGAGGGTTTGAAATGGTGCAAATTAGATTGACTTGCAATCATATCTTTTACACTAGGTTTGATATTTGTTGATGATATGTATTAGGGGTTGGTGTTCCTTGAAGTTGGTGCTTCTAAACATTGTAACCACTGAAATTTTTGCTTAAGCCAGTGAGGCAGTTTTGAGTGGTTTTTCTACCCCGGGATGGTTTTCCACTCCATTAATTCTTGTGTTAATGATATGCCTCTATGTGTGTGTTTACCTCTATGTTAAGATTTATCTCTATGTGGTCCTGTTCATAATTTTCATTATCATACTTGTACATATATGTGTAATAGTTTATTGATGACTTCTTTTCTCCAAGTCTTGTAAATTAAAAGTTATAATAAGTTGTAAAAATTTATACAACGCTGATTCACCCCCCCTCTCAGTCTTGTACTGGACTCCTACAATTGGTATTAGAGCCTAGGTTCCATGTAAAGGCTTAATCATCTTGGGTAGGTCCTGTGTGTTGAGTACCATGGGTAAGTGCAAAAGAAATAGAGAAAAGAAAAATGTCAAGTCTCCCTCTGATCAAAAGACACCATCTTTATCAAATTCAAATGTTGATATGGAACCTATTGATAGAAATGTTTCACAAGTTGAATCTTGCATTGAATTAGAGGAAAAGGTTTCAGGAGGCCCTTTCTTTGATGGTTTAAATTTTTCAATTTGGTGTATGAGAATGCAAGTTTATTTATCCTCTTTAGGGTATGGTGTATGGATGACTGTTGACAATGGATATTCTTCTAATACTACAAGTAATAAAGAGGCCTTTGATTGCAATCATACAGCAAAGAAAGTTATTTTGTCTAGTTTATCTAATGATGTTTCTTGTAATGTTGTGCAGTGTGAATTAGTTCAAGATGTGTGGAAGAAATTGATAAAAATATATCAAGGAGATGCAATTGAGGGAGAGGAAAAACTCTTATCTGAGAAGAGTGACAATAATGGAAGTCATTCACATGAAGGAGATGTGATACAATCTGATTTAGAAGGACACATTATGAGTGAATATGATCAGGAGGATGATGAACAAAAGTTTGAAATTGACATAGAAGGAGAACTTATGTGTGCCTTGGGTGAAGTTAAGAAATACAAAAAAGAGAACCCAAGATTAATGTGGTAGCTGCAACAAGAAAAATACTTAAAAGACAAAGTGCTTTCATAGCTTGAAGATGCTGGAAATGTGATTATAGATTTGAGGAATCAAATAAGTGAATCAGACAATTTGATTATCAGTTTGAAGACAGAGATTGAGGAGGCCAAGAGGATAGTAGATGTAACAAAATCTAACCTTGAGATTAAAAGAATTGAAAATCTAAAACTAGAGGCTGAAATAGTTTCTTTGAGAAAAAATCTTGTGGAGGTTAAGAAGTAGTTGGAAAAGAATTTGAAATTTGAAGAGAGCTCAAGCAAGTTATATGAGATGCTTGGTACACAAAAACAACATGGGGACACTGCTAGACTTGGTTTTGAAAAGGGAGAGTGTTCCAAAGTCAGAAAGACTCCTAGAAGGAAAATTGGTCTTCATACTAATGTTCCTGAAGGTAAAATGAACTATCAAAAGAGAAATTTAAGAAGGACTACTCCAGTAAGACAAGCATATATATACACGTATAACTATTCATTTTTTGGTTATTGTTATACTTGTAATCATTTTGGACACAAAGCAGTTGATTGCAAGAGGAATACCAATCTTGTGTGTTGCAAGTGCAATAATGTTGGTCACATACAAAGAAATTGTAAAATGCATAGAAGATATCATCCTCAAAGAATTTCAGAAAGGTATGATTACAATATAGTTTGTTATTTGTGTAATTCTCCTGGTCACAAAGCATATATTTGCAAAATGTATAAAAGAATAACATCACCTAGTTTGAAAGGTTGGAAAAAGAAAAAGATTGAAAGGGTTTGGGTGAAGAAATCTTGACAGAAGAAACAAGATCAAGAGAAAATAAATTTTAAACTTGTGCATCTTGCACAAGTCACTTCATCAGTTGCATAACAGATGGCATGAAGATAGGGGGAGATGTTCATGTTCTATCAACTATCCCCAAATAAGTTTCAGGTGGCTAAAAATGGAAGAAGTTAATTCATATCACTTCTTTGCATTTGATTTTTCAAAGTATTGTTTCAGGAAGAGCTTGTTGGTGCAGATTAGTTTGTTGATATGTCACATTCGATGGGCTAATTTATATAAAAAAGTCAAGAGGTAGCAATTCTTGTTTATTGCAATATGTTTCAGATTTAGTTTTGTATATATCAGATTTGACATTGTGTTGCAAAAAGGTATCTTGTGCAGGAACAGGAGGATGGTCTTCATCAAAATAATCTTCATCTCTTCAGATGATTTGCATTCTTTATCATGCCCAGAAGTGTGTGTAGAAGTAGATTGATTGTAGGTTGATTGATCATCTTGGATTCTTGGCAAGGTCTTCTCAAAAGTGGTCAACATGACATCATGAATTGTGAATAGTGTGATGAGAAATCTTCATGACTTTTGCTTGTTGAGTCTACATTATTGTTCATCATAAGTTTTCAAGTGGTTGATATTTTTGCATGAAGTTTAAAGTACATATATGTCAGCCTTCATCTTATCAAAAGATGTAATCAGAGGATCTCATTGATGTCAGTGTTTCATCTTCATCTCATATTTGTGTTGTGATAAGAAATGGTATTGTACTGAGAATATGGGCAACTTATAGCAGTGGTTTGATGTTTGGTTTGGTATGTCTTCAGAGATGTACTTCATGGTGATTTGTTGTTTTCAAGTTGAAGAGTTGTTCATTATGTAGATATACAAGGATAGAGCTTTCAGCAAAGGTGATCAATGCATTAAATTTTTTTGAGGAGACTAGTTGTATCAAAGTCTTGGGTAAGTGATGTTTCAATTCTTGGTTGGTATACAGATAACAAGATTAGTAATAGTGCTTGTGATCCAAGATATAAGTAAGCAGATGTTTGATATCATCATAATTTTCTAGTCTCATACTAAAGTTGTTTATGAGTTATTCTTCATAGGGGGAGATAATAGCCTTTGTCATCAGATGTCAACAAGGGGGCGAAAGAAAAAATGTATCATTAATGACAAAGGGGGAGATTGATGAAAGTAGATTGTCATTGATGTCAAAAGGTGTTGCAAGTTCACAAGGTGTTGGCATTGGTATAGTTGTTCATGTTCATGATGTATACACTCCATTGGTTTCATATTATGTTGCAGTTGTTTTGTGTTAATGTTACAAGAGCTAGAATGGAGATACTTTTAGTGAAGATACTTTCAAGATCTCAGGACTTCATATTGAGTGTTGCAAAGATTGTTCATCCTATGTTGTTCTTTGTTGAGGTGGATGTTGATCATCAGATGTTGTTGCTCAGGAAGACCTCAAAGAATATCTTATTTGTTATTGGATTGGTTCATATCTCTTATGCTTTGCTTAGAAGGATCTCAGTTGATTGAGACAATGTTTGGTATCATGATGTTCAAAGTTAGATCAGCATGTTTGGTATCCTTTTCATATTCTTCTACCATTTGAAGGCTCTTTTCCTTATGAGATCAGTCATATATTCAAAGGACTTGGTTTATAGTGGAGATGGCATTTTATAAGATATTGAATATGCTTTATTTAAGGTGGAGAGATCGATTTACAAATAGCATTGAATATAAAATATCAAAAGGGGATGATATTTTTATTAAAAAGGCATCGAAATTCTTGTTCATGAAAAAAAGCATCGTATATCATATAGCATTGAAGGTTTTATTTCTTATAAGTGGGTCGAATGCCTTTATAAAGTGGGAGCTGTCGTATGGAGAGTTTGATTTTTTCAAAAAGCCATTGAATATTATATATTCATTCAAAGGTCTTATATTTGAAAGAGAGCACGATTCGTATGAAAAACATTGAATATTATTCAAAGACCCTTATGAAGATGTCATCAGATGAGGCATTGAAAATTATAAAAAAGGGTGTTGAATATTATTAAAGATGGAGCCCGATTAATGTGAGAGGCTGAGTAAGCCATAATTGGCTTTATTTCCTTTTTAGAATTGTTTTTTTACATTCCTAAGATATCGATCAAAAGAAGGTGATATGCCTTTTATTTTGCAAGGAGATTTTAAAGATTAAAAGGGATATTTTAATAAGGAGTTTTTGGATGAAGTTAAGTTAGCTTTTGAGGGGATTTTGTTTCTATTTTTTCTAAACTCAAGTGGGTTCCTAGTGGAGGTTGAAGATTCTAAAAAGAAAGTTTATTTTGGAGAGAGATTTTATATTTGGATTTCTATTGAGAAGTTTAAGAGTTTTGATTGAGAATTTACAGAGAGTTTTGGGAAATTGATAAAATTGATTAAAGATTTTATATGATCTAATTTTTCTTTGAAGATGTTTTTGCAGATAGAATGAGAAGAAACTGAAGGGATTTTGCAGAGAGGAGAAGAAGAAAATAAATGACATATTGAAGATTTGTTTTTGATTATGCAAATGAATTTTTTATATTATAGGTGAATGAATTTCTTTTGCAGAGAGAGGAATATGAAAGGTTTTATGCACAATGAAATTCATTTGTAGGATAGAGAATTTGAAGAGACCATTTTATTTGTAGATACAAGAATTTCAAAGATTGAAATTTGAATATCAAGAGAAGACAAAATATGGAAGGTCATCAAACATCATTGTTGTTGTTGTGTGGATCAACATACAGGGCTAAATATATTTTGAAAATCCTCTTGAAGAAAAAAAAAAATGACTGATGAGAAGGTAATATTGTGTATGTGATGAAGAAAGGGTGTGATGAAAATGCATCTATGAGAAAATTGTAAAAGAGATGAATGAGGGTTTGAAATGGTGCAAATCAGATTGACTTACAATCATATCTTGCACACTAGGTTTGATGTTTGTTGATGATATGTATTAGGGGTTGGTGCTCCTTGAAGTTGGTGCTTCTAAATGAATTAGGGGTTGGTGCTCCTTGAAGTTGGTGCTTCTAAATGTATTAGGTGTTGTTGCTCCTTGACGTTGGTGCTTCTTAACATTGTAACCAATGAGGTTTTTGCTTAAGCCAGTGAGGTAGTTTTGAGTGGTTTTTCTATCCCAGGAGGGTTTTCCACTCCAGTAATTCTTGTGTTAATGATATGCCTCTATGTGTGTGTTTGCCTCTATGTTAAAATTTATCTCTATGTGGTCCTGTTCACAATTTTCGTTATCATACTTGTACATATATGTGTAATAGTTTATTGATGACTTGCTCTCTCCGAGTCTTGTAAATTAAAAGTTATAATAACTTGTAAAAATTTATACAACACTGATTCACCCTCCCCCCTCTCAGTGTTGTCCTGGACTCCTACACCTTCCTTTCTATATCCTTGACCTTAAGTGATCTTATACATCATATGGATTATGTTATCTTTACTATGCATATGTTCTTATCTCTTACATAACACTTATATTATGCTTAAATGATTACATTCTCATGACTTCTTGACTATGTTTTCAAAATCCATTCTAACATATTGGCTTTTGTTTGTTATGCTCACTATTGGGGGCAACATTGGGTAACATCTCATTGCACTTTGATACATGTGCTTAAAAGATTATATATTTTTGTTTTAGATGATGTTATCTACACCATTATTAGATTTTCCTTGTGCTAACATGATCATATATTTTACATATCACTATTTCTCTTCCCCTCCAATTCTTTACATCATTTACATGTAACCAATTAGAGGGGGGTGCATATAATATGACTAGCATCCTTTGATGTTTATGATTACAATGATTGTCTCATGGTTATTATGATTCCTTCATAGACCAACATTTTTATATTATGATGTCTCCTTCATAGCAACATATTTTTATTGTAGGCTCCTTCATAGCACGTTTCATGTATACACATTTCATCTTGGTGGACATGGGAGAAAGGTTTTGTTGTTTGCAGAAGGTATAAATAAAAGAACTTCTTTGTTGCGGGTTGAGTTAGTGAGAGTGTGTGAGGTTATGTGAATGAGTGTGAAAGTGAGTGAGTATGTATGTGAAGATGTGTTGAAGGGAACAGTGTTTGTGGTGCAGAGGAAATGAAGATTTGAGCCAGGGTGAAGTGTGTGGATGTTACAGAGGTGTCTTATCAGTGAGGTCATTTGAAGGTGATATTCAAAGGTTGTAGCCTTGTTCTGTAAGTGTTCTAGTATTGTATTTTAAGGAGTTACAACTTCCATTGGGTTGTAGCCAATAAATATGAAAAGAGCACAATTACACTAAGAGGGGGGGTGAATCAGTGTGGTTAAATTCAATACTTTACTCAACAATCTTAAAGATACTATTATGAATTGCATACAAAAGATATCAATTAAATGCAAATAAAGATTAAATAGAGGAATGAAAAATACAAAGAAATAATAACAGTGAGGGACAAATTTTAACATGGTTCACCCAAACTAGGCTACATCCACCAACATAGAGTCCAATATTATTATCCAACAAATCAAACTGATTACAAATAGTAATCCTTGCAACTCAATACCACTGCAAATGCTACAATCTAATGTTTATAGAAACCCTAACCCTTAACCATCTTTATCAAGACTTATGTCAGTTACAAAATAGGGTTTGTTATGCTACCCCTTGACCCCATCTTGGGGGCGCTACCCCCAAACCCTCATTAAATAATTTGGGGAGAAACTGTACCAATAAAAGTGGGAAAAATTTAACCTCTGAGTCTGATTAGGCTCCATATAACAACAATCTCCCACTTGGAGACTGATCAAACTCCACAACATATCATCTCCCACTTGGAGACTAATCATAACACTGCTGACCCTATACCTCCCACTAGAAATAAACACCATGAACCCTGTTGGTCTAGTTTTATTGTTTTCAGTCTTGAAGACCAACTGAAGATGAAGAGGAGCTCAACTTCTCCCTTATCACTACCTTCGTAAACATATCCACTAGATTTTTATCTATGTGTATCTTTTCCATTTGTAACTATCCATCATCTAACACCAACTGAATGAAGTGATACCTTAGCTATATGTGTTTGGTCTTTGAATACAAGGCAAAATTCTTTGCAAGATGTATGGAAGTCTGACTGTCTGTAAACAAATAAATGTTATCCTATTATTTTCCCAATTTATCCATGAAAGATTGTAGCCATATCATTTCCTTGCTTGCCTCTATTGGAGCTACATACTGTACCTCCGTGGTGGATAAAGAAAGCACTTTTTACAACCTGGAGATCCAACTCACCATTGCCCACCTACAGTAAAGACATAACCTGTAGTACTCTACTTGGTATCAATATCCCCTTCTAAATATGAGTCCACATAGCCTACTAAATTAGTATTAGAGCCCCCAAAACATAAGTGTTTAGTGGATGTACCTCTCAAATATCTATGAATCTATTTTACCACATTCTAATGCTCCAATCTAGGATTACTCATATACCTTCTTACGACTCCTACAACATATGCAATATCTAATCTCGTGCATACCATGGCGTACATTAAACTTCCTATAGTTGAAGCATATGGTACCTTGGACATTTTTTCTTCCTCCTCTTGTGTCTTAGGATGTTCTCCTTAGTCAATTTCAAATGACTAGGCAAAGGTGTGCTGACATCTTTTGCATTCTCCATATGGAATCTCTGCAACACCTTTTCAACATAATTAGCTTGAGATAGAGTCAAATTTTTGTTCTTCCTATCTATGCAAATTTTCATACCAAGGATTTGTTTTACTAGCCCCCAAATCCTTCATAGAAATTGATTACACTAACTATTGTTTTAACTCTCTTATGTGATCCATGTTAGACCCTTCTACAAGCGTGTCATCAACATATAAACATAAAATAATATAGCTGTCATTATCTAACCTCTTAAAATAAACACGATGGTTTGAGTTACATTGGCTGTAGCCTTGCTCAACCATAAAACTATCAAATTTCAAGTACCATTGCCGAGGTGCTTGTTTCAAGCCATATAAACTCTTCTTCAATATTCGCACCAAATTCTCTTTACCTTTGACCTCAAATCCCTATGGTTGTTCCATATATATCTCCTCCTCCAAATGACCATGGAGAAAGGTAGTTTTCACATCTAGCTGTTCAAAATGCAAATCTTCAGTAGCCACACTACTTAAAATAGTATGAATAGAAGTCATCTTAACAACCAGAGAGAAAATCTCATCAAAATCAATACCTTTTTTCTGTGCAAATATTTTTACAACTAACCTAGCTTTAAATCTTTTCTTACCTCCATCTTCCTCTTTCAGCCTATAAAACCATTTTTTTGGTAAACCCTTTTTACTTGCAGGCAACTTACATAATTCTCATGTCTAATTTTTTAGCAAGGAGTCCATTTCTTATTTCATTGAAGGCTCCCACTAAACCTTTGTATCCACCTACATAGCTTCATCATACCCTTCTGGTTTACCAACATCTATTAACAAAATAGAATCCAAAGAGGGAGAAAACCTTTTAGGAGGTCTACTTAGCCTTGTTGACCGTTTAACATTCACTAGAGTTTGTGGTATTTCTTGTTGTTGTTTCAGAGCATGAGGAACCACTAGAACATCATTATCTAGAGTATCATCTAGCACCACATAATCCTTTTCTTTCTTCTCATCCTACTACAACTAATCTTTGTATAGCACCTTCTCATTGAATACAACATCCCTTCTTCTCACAATTTGCAGATTTTCAACATCCCAAAGCCTATAACCAAATTCATCAATGTCATATCCAATGAAGATACACTTTTTTTAATTTTTCATATAGCTTGGTTCAATTTTTAGAATCTACATGTGCAAATTCTTCACATCTAAAGGTTTTGAGGAAAGAATAACTCACCTTACCTGTCCATGCTTCCTTTGGAATACCACAGGCTAAAAGAACTGAAGGACCTCTATTAATTAAATATACATCAGTATTGATAGTCTTTTCCCACATGTTTAAAGGCAGCCCCACATGCAATCTCATGCTCCTTGCATGCTCCATTATTGTCCTATTCATGCATTTAGCCACTCCATTTTCTTGTGAAGTCCCTAGAACCATTTTCTTCCTACGAATTCCATTAAATGAATAATAATCCTCAAATTCTTTGCTACAATACTAACCACCATTATTAGATCTAAGACATTTTAATCTTTTACGCATCTCATTCTCAACCAAGCTTCTCAATTTCTTAAATGTTTCAAATACATCAGATTTCTACCTAAGGAAATAAATCCAAACCTTCCTAGTTGCATCATCTATGAATGTAACATAATACTGAGAGCCATCGAGAGAAGATACCTGAGTCGATCCCCATACATCTGTATGCACAAGCTCCAACTTTTCATGTTTCTCTTGCTTCCTATCCTTGAGAAAACTAAATCTCTTTTGTTTTCCATACACAACATTTACAAAAATCTGTATTAATACATTTTAGACCTAGTAAAAATTTCTTAGAATGAAGTACCTTCATACCTTTTTCACTCATATGCCCAAGTCTGTTATGCCACAGTGTTGTCTCAGAACCTCCAGCAACTATTTTAGTCTCTTCCTGCAAGCCCGGAAAAACTATTCCTAAACCTATTTGTTTTTTCTCTACAACAACTAAAGTAGAATAAATAGTATCACATGTACAATGATATAAGGTGCCTACTTTCACACCCTTTGCTACTATTAAGGAACCTCCTAAAACCTTCCAATTTTTATCATTAAAAGTAACTATGCAACCTTCATCACCTAGTTACTCTATTGAAATTAAATTTCTACTTAGCCTTGGAATATGCCTTATCTCTTGTAGTAGCCAATGATTCCCATTCTACAACTTAATCTTAATTCTTCCATTTCCAACAATTTGACAGGATTCATTATCTCTCAAATAAACTAGCCCAAAATCCCCTTGGACATAATCAAGAAAATAACTTCTATGGGGCATAGCATGAAATGCGACCCCTAAATCTAAACCCATGAAACATCAACATTATCTAGGGAAAGAATCAAAGCATCATCTTCATATTTATTACTTACAACATTTGCCTCCTTGTTGCCTTCTTGTTTGTCTCCTTCTTTATTCTTTCGAGACCAGCAATCTTTCTTAAGATGATCTGGTTTCTCACAATACAATAATCCTTCTGTCTTCTGGATTGGGACCTCTTATCCTTTGATTTTCCTTATAACTTCCCATGACCTCTAGAACCTTTTCCTCTCTCCTTTGATCTTCCCCTACTTTCTAAATTCAGAACACTACCTAATGTGGACCCTCCTAAGCTTTTTCATCACATTTCCTCGCTAATGATAACACCAACAACATCATCAAATTTAAAAGTATTTGGACTAGAAACAAAGTTACTTACATCCATTACCAAGCTATTCCACCTTTCTAGAAAAGAACATAAAACCAAGAGAGCTCTCACCTCTTCATCAAATTTCACTTTTATAGAAGTTAACTAAATGGTAATTATATTAAACTCATTTAAATGATTTGTCACAAATGCACCTTCAATCATTTTTAGATTAAACAAATGCTTCATGAGAAATACCTTATTTGATGCTAAGGGTTTTTCATACAATTTAGCCAAACATTTCATCAGTTCATTTATTATCTTCGCTTCTGTTATATTGAATGCCACGGATGGTGTCAAGCACAACCAAATGGTTTCGAGTGCCTTTCTATCTAGAAGTTCCCAATCTTCATCAGTCATTGTTGTCGATTTCTTGACTATTCCTTCCAACAACCTCCATAAATCCTTCTGATAGAGATAATCCTCCATCTCAGGCCTCTCGAGGTGGTTCCTCAGTGGTCTCCCTCTCAAGCATCTCCTGTGGGTAGGGGTTCTGTGGAGGATTCTCCTCCCCTTTCTCCTTGCTCGGTGGATCTGGATGCTGATGTCTCTTAGACATTAGCGCATCACAGGAAGAAGGGTTTGCCAAAGTCTATCTCTCTTTCCCACACTAGGATTAAGGGTGTGCAGAACGCTAGATCTGTTGTTGGTGTAGCTTATGTTGTTTTTCTATTTTGTGGAGTGCTATGTTTTGGATGCTCTATCTTTGTTTGGCACTTATTCTCTTGGCAACTGGGTTGTTGTTGTGTTGTTGGTCAACCTTTGTTGAGGTTCAAGTTTGTTTGTAAAGGGTTTTAGGTCCCTTCAAAACCTGTTTGACCATATTAATAAAAAATAAAACAAAATAACTCTTTAAAATAAAATAACTCTAAAGCCTAAACCCTAAACCCACCACTGCCCAAAAGACTCCATTATTTATTCTAAGTGTTTTAAAAACTATTTAAAAGTTATTTTTATCAATTAGTCCTATAAATATATTCTATCACATAGAATAAATATTGGATCCTTAAACTACATGGATGATAATCCTTAAATATACTTTATGAAAAATATAATATCAAAATTAAATATTATATTAAATAAAATAAGAAATATATAAAAATATTATATATAAAATATTTTACTAACTATAATATTAAATATATAATATCATATATTAAAATGTATATAAATATTAAAAACATTAAATATATATAAATATTGAAATTAAAAACTAAACATATATAGAATATAATATATAATAATGAATATAATATTATCTCATCAATCATTGCTTTTATTTGGTCGTGGGACAATGAATATTTCATTGAAATATTGTTTTTATACATTGAAATTTTATTAATTGTTATAATATTTATTGATAAATAAAATTAATATAAACAAATTATATATAAAAATTATGATAGACATTTTAAAATATTTAGATCTCATTTTTCATTTCATATAACTTTATCCACACAATAATAAAAATAATCAGTTAATTTTATATTAAAAAATTGCCAGTAGAGTGGTACCTATGTAATTAGCCAATAGCTTTAAAATCCCTCTTAATTTTAATAATTGTTATAATATTTATTAAACATTTACTAGGAGAATTATGATTTACTCGAAAAGGAAGTTTAAATTTTTTTAAATATATATACACTTTATATAAATATAATACAATAATATATTTAATATATATTCATAAATATATATTTTATAATATATAAATTATATTTATAAATATAAAATACTATATAATATATTGTCAATATGATTTAGTTGTATAGTCAATCATTCTAATTTTTTTGAGTTTTTAAAATTTTATTTTATATTTAATATATATTCATAAATATATATTTTATATTATATAAATTATATTTATAAATATAAAATACTATATAATATATTATCAATATGAATGTTATAAAATGTATTTTATATTTAGATATATTAATAATAAATTTGAATTAAATAGTTTGAATAAAAATAATATTATATTAGTATTGATAAAATATTTAAAATTTGATATACAAATTTAATATGATAATTAATTTATAATATTAATTAGATTATTATTGAGAAATGTAGAGGCCTGTAAAATTAAAATCAAATAAAATAACTATAAAGTAACTCTTAATAAAGAAAACAAAATAACTCTTTAAAAATAAATTAACTCCTAAGAGTTATTTTATAGCTATTTTATTTAATTTTACTTTTGATAAAGCCACCAGTAATGAATATACTATCTCATCAATCATTGTTTTTTACATAAAAAATATTTACCGAAAAATGAAATTTGTACAAACATTACAAATTATATACAAAGGCTAAAATATTAAGCGAAATGATAAAATCAATACTAGATCTAGATTTGTGGATTCCACTATAATTGATTCCAAACGGACTTTCAATGGGCAAACATCTGCACAAATACTATGTAAGCTAAATTTATTTTTTAGTTATGCTCATAGTTTTTATTTATATGAGATATATGTTTAGCATGTTGTTATCTTGACGTGCATCATTTTGGGGTAGGATGTGTTTCACGTATCCATATTGAGGAAGCAATGATAATTTTTTTAAACGTAAATGTTATTTTGATTATGTTTAAATTTATTGATTTGGCTAAGTTTATTATATGAAATAATTTATTAAATAGAAAGCTATTGGAAGTGTATAATTTATTTCAGTTGTATAGTCAATCAAAATGTTCTAATTTTTTTGTTTTAGAATTTTTTAAATTTTATTTTTATTAGATTTTAAAATACAAACTCAAACACCTCCTTTGCTTGCAAATTATGTGGAGCATACTTGATTCTCTGCCGAGTGAATATTATTTTCATAGATTAACACACTTTCTACAAAAGGTATTCTTCTTTAATCGATATAAAGGCATGGTTTTCTTATTGTTCTTTTAGAGCGGCAATAGATGGGAACCAATTTCCATTGCTTCCCATTTGTACGTGCATTTGTTGTTTTCTTAAGCTTTCTCGTTGTTAAACCAGTGTCTTCAAAGTTGAATTAACTCTACAGTATTAAGTATCCAAATATTTCATTGACAAGAAAGCTTTATTGGAAGTGTATAATTTATTTTAGTTGTGTATAATTGGAAGTTTTCTAAATGGAAAGCTATTGGAAGTGTATAATTTATTTCAGCTATGTTGTTAATCGAAATGTTCTGTTTTTTTTTTGTTTTGTAGTTTTCAAAATTTTATTTTCCTTAGATTTTAAAATACAAACTCCAACACTTGCTTTGCTTATAAATTATGTGGAGAATACTTGATTCTCTAGCTAAGTGAATATTATTTTGATTCACATATGGTTTTCTTATTGCTTTTTTAAGAGCAATGACAGTTGGGAACCAGCCATTGCTTCCCATTTGTACTTGCATTTTTTTCTTAAGCTTTCTTGTTGTTCAACTGGTATCCTCAAAGTTGAAGTAGATCTATAGTATTAAATCTCCAAATATTAGAATAAAGATGAGTCAATATTGTTTGCATAAATGTTTTTCCTGCACATTGAAACTACTTAGAGGTTTCCAATTACATTTAAAGACACTCTTAAAACAACGGAGAAAACTACACAAATACACTAGAAAACAAGCATGGTCAACCATATAATGCAATGTGGTCTACACCTTCATAACACTTTTCAAAATGACACTACTCGGAGAAGAGCAATGATTTCACTATACAATTAATGTCGCAATAGTGTTTTCTACTATTTGACAAACATGGGGGCTAAAAATCTACTCCAAAACATATGAATCCAAATGAAATATACAAATTCCTTCATCTTAAAGTTATACGTACAAAATCTATTCAACAATCCAATCAGTGCATCCAAATTTGTGTCAAAGTTTGTCACAGTGGTAGTATGTAGTCACTCAAACTATTACAAGTCTATTTATTAAACAACAAAATCTAGTTAAAAATCATATTTCTAAATTGCAAACCATAGCATGATAGCTTATGCCACAGACAATTTCAAGAAGGATGTAGCAAAAAACTAGTTGTATAATACCTACATATATTACACAACAGGATGTAATTAAAAAAACATATTCCTAAATTGCAAAACATAGCATGACAATTGACACCATATACAATTTCAATAAGGATGCAACAAAAAGCTAGCTACATATATGCAAGAGGAGCCACTATATTCTGAGAATTGATACTCCCTTGCAATGCCTATAAATCACAAATTACACTACCTTCCTCAAACAATGCAATGCCTACAAATCATGAAACACAATCACTTCTAAAAAAACATTTACTTTACAAATAGATACTCCCTTACAATGCATATGAATCATAAATTATACTACTTTCCTCAAACAATACAATGCCAACAAGTCATGAAACACAAACACTTCTTGAAAAACATTTACTTTACAAATAGCCTATCAGCAAAACTGTTGCACGTTCACCCATGCAACTGCTAGTACATAATTGTTTGGTTTCTTAGTTAGAACACACCACACTTTGAGATGTAGTTAAAGAACATAAATTTGCTTTGTTTTCAGTTATAAGTGGTAAATAATTTATCAGTTAGGTGATTTTTTTATATTAAGGTTAAAGGGGTATTTATGTTTGGAAGTGAGGAAATAATTTATTATTTAGGTCTATGAATAATTGAGATTGAGGGTATCAACTTAACTAAATTTATCTTAGGAATGATGACTCAATCTCATCCCTTGTGATCTTGACCTAATACACTCTACAAGACTTGATCCACAGTGGACTCTTTATGAGCTCAGCAACTTCCTCAGTTGACCAAGAGCCACTTGTAACATTCATTTTTAATTTGTCATATGGGCTACTAATTTAACTAATATATTAAAACTAAAATTGTGCACCAGAAGTAAGCTCCCTCCAAAATGCAATGAACACACATCTTATGTAAGACAACATAAATCTTGATTGCATGTAATGCCCCACCAAGGAACCCAAGAATAATACAACTATGCTATACTAAAGGGATGATTTTTTTTAAAAGGAAAGAGATAACAAGTAATGTAAATCATATCTACACATCATTTAATCTAAGATTTATCCTCTAAGGTTCCATAGCTACATTACTAACATTCTATTAACAAGATCTAAACAAACATTATGAATTAACTAATGACAATAATTCATTCTAAATCTCTTGCATTAAATGAATAAACACTTACATTCCATATTATAGTATCAGTTAAGTAATCACCAAGATCATGTAAATAGAACTACAAATGTATATACAAATTCACTAACATGAAAGTACAACATTACATCTTTTACACTATCACTTTTATGATTACATTGGAATGTATACATCAAGATAATAGTACATGATTCAACTGATATACACGACTAGAACATGAACATAAGTATTTGTCTCCTAAAACTGGTACAAGATCTAAATTCTACTTCAATAGATACATCCTTCTCAGACACGAACAACAAGGGAAAACCAATGGAGAAAAAGCACAACCACCCGACCATGTGGAACCCTAAGGTCCACCCCCAAGCTAGGAGATAGCATAAGGTCCCACTATAGCAAACAATCAAAAAGACAATAGGCTAATAGGTGCAAGGAATACATATGACTCGAAAACAACATGGGACAATATAAACATCACAAGCAACTCCAACATCACTTCCAGAGGCAATCACACAATGAATGGGGAGAACACAATTAGGGAATGCTAGGCTGTAGTAGGAAAGAGTGTCATCACATGGCCCTGACATGGGTTACCCTGACAGTCTCTCACTAGACACCACCCTCATAGGGTGACACATGCAGCACCAACATTCCTTTCGTGGGCACAAGGAAGTTGATTTTTCCAACCAGGCCTTCTCATCCCATCCTTGTCTAAGCTATCACTACAGGAATGGTGAGGAATCCAATTATGTTGTTTAATGTGGAACCTACCCTTTTCCCCCTAATTCATTTTAGGTTATCACTTGGTAATTAACTTTCAATGGGTTACCCTAGCAAGCCACTTTGGGCCCCGGCCAAACATTGAAAGCCACTCCCCTACCTGCATTCTAGAAGACCCTACCCATCAAGCAAGACATATACCATCATAACAACAAGTATTCATATACAATGCAAGGCATTTACCTTCTTGCATACTAAACATAATCACAAGGATCAACTCTTAAATCATTGACCAAAACTTCCAAGTGATGCAATTACAATAATCATAAACAAAATACTTCCTCTTTTATGAATATTGAGGTCTCCCCCGTTATCAAACACAATACTTAACACAAGTTTGATACAATTAAATGAACAAACAATACATCCTTGAAGGAGATTATTACGTCATCATGATGCATTTACAACATAGAATGTACATCATTTCACATTATCATTTACCAAAACCCACATACATAAACAAGAGACATCATGCTCTTATAACATCATTATCTCAAGACACCTAATAACACAATACATGAAATCAAAACATAACATCCTAGGCTTCTGGAATTAAACCTTAACAACTTGCACATAGACCCCCATTACATCCAATGTTCTATCTCACATAAATATCACTTACATAATGCTATTCAACTCACAATAAACCAATTATCTAAATGCAATACTTCTAAACCAAATTTCAAATACAATGTTTATAAACCTAATTCCAAGCCTATTAATCAAATTTCAACTTAACAAAACCATTATAAAGAAATTGTAATAAAATTAATACCAAATTAAATTAAAATCATCAACATTAATATATAATCATACCAATTTTCATTTAATCAAATTAGACAAATGCATTAGATACAATACAATCTATAACACTAAATTTCTTTATCTTATTCCCTTTCAATATATAATTCAATAAATCAAATAATCTATAATTTAATCTAAATGAATCAAGTACTTAACTATAATATTTGATTTATATTTGATTTTAATTAATAATTGAATATTAATAAGACTCAAAAACATTATATTATCGATCAACTCGGGACCTTAATTAGTTAGCCATTTAAACTCACTCAAATCGAATGATATATAAAACCCCACTAATTAAGATCACCTAAATACAAAACCCTAAACTTATAAATTTAAATTTGGTTTCAACTATAATGAATACAAAACCCAAAGCATCTATTACATAGTAATGAATATGGTTTCAACTTGAAAATTGTAAATTTGGCAATGATTGTAAAGAATAAAAAAATAGAAATGAAAAAAAAAAGTTGAACACAAAAAAAATCCCATCAGTGTGCAGATAAGAAAAAACTCTTTTCTTTTAGAGGGATCAATTTTTATACAAAGTGTTTCCTGATTGCAAGTTTTGATCGAGTAGAGCAATGTATAAGGAAACCCTCAAAACAAAGGCAAAAATATAAGGACTTTAGAAACTTTCAAACAAATGCAATTGGAAGGTATGTCAAATATGGACGCATAGCCAAAATACATGAACTATTTGACAAATGCCTCAAAGAGACATCATCTCATGGGTTTCAATGATTGCAAGATATGCACAAAATGGATTCATTGATAAGGCCTTTGAAGCTTTTTAACAAATGCAATTGGCAGGTGTAAAACCAGATCCGCAACCTTTGCCAACGACCCTTCTAGTCTGCGTCAAAATGTGCGCTTTGGAGCATGGAATAATTCAATCATATTTGTAACCCTAATTGCATTATACCTATAGTTGATCATTACATGTGCAAGGTTGACCTTCTTGCCCGTTGGCTACCTTGAGGACACCCTAAACTTTGTCATTACAAATAATTAATCCTACGGTGACTGTAAGGGTGTAATTTCTTGATGTTGGTAGATCACATATGAATTTAGGCTTAGTTTATTTATTGTAAATACTTTAGAAATGATCCAGTAAATGCAAATTGAAAATATAATCTATGGAAAATATGTATGCAAGATCTGGACGCATAGACAAGGTAGGCAAACTATCTGAAAGAAAAATTATTTTGAGAGATGCAGACCATTTTCATCATTAAATAGGTATGATATTCTTGTGGAGACATTGACGATGATAAATAAAACAATCTAAAAACTAGTTTCACACTATATTGATGTTCACTATATTAGATTAACAGAAACAATAAGGATAAAATCTAAAAATTAATGAACCTACATCCAAACACTTGGCTGGGCTAAAGATTCAATGCTGGGTTCGAATGTTGTAGCCACAAAACTAGTCTCTCTAATCTTGAAATGAAGAATTCAATTCCCCATTGAATTCCAAAAATCACAATCCTCCTAAAAGCTTCCCCCAGCTACATACTATGTAGATCTCTTTAAACTTAGACTTGAAATTGATGTGATAGATCAACATTAGTATGATGATGGAGCATTTATTTTCCACCTGCTACTATGGATTGAATGGGAATGATAAGTAGCTTCCCTATAGTTCCTTGGTCACCAACCCATGATCCCCAATTTCTTCTAGATGGTTTCTCCTATGATACAAATTCGCATACCCCAAATTCCATTAATGATAGAAAAACTCATTTTTTTCTTTCTCACATTTTGCTATTAACTTAATTTACATCCAACAATATAATTTTTATTTTTATTTATTTCAATGTTTACTATTTATTTGTTTTATGACAATTTATAGTTATTTATAAATTATATTTATAATAATTTATCAAACATATTCTTGTTTATTTTACATTTAATAATCATCTATATAATTTTGTTTTTATAACACTTTATTTATCCCTTATTATTATTACTATTTATTGATGTTAGATTACATTATAGTATATTTTCCCATAAACTAATAATTTACATATAAGCATTTATATTTATTTCTCCAAAGTGCCCTCTTGACCAAATAATTTTATTTTAACATAGCATTTAACCAAAGCATTAATCAACCAATTCTAAACTAAATAATCCAAATACCAACAATACCTTACCAACATGTATGATCAAAAAGCATGACCACAACAACAGTAATTGACTATCATGCCCATACCAACCACACTGACTAGATACAAAACCAAATACTCAGCCTTTTCAAGGATGATGGCTAACTAGGGGACCATATGTTATCTCCATTCAACAATTTCCATTGTGTTTAAGGCATGCTCAAACCTGTCAATTCAGGTGGAGTCAATGCCTAATACCTACAATGTACAACAAACAAAAATGGTTGAACATATATATATGTTCAACCATTTTTGTTTGTTGTACATTGTAGGTATATATAGTCAAACACACCATGAAAGGAAATCACAGTGTAACAGGGTACTCACACATGAGTAATGCGATACTATCCCTTTCACAACAACAACACATTAAACAATTAACCACATCATGCATAACAATCTGTAACTGAACAACTAGATAAGAAACATCATCAGATAATCGTATTATGCACATAATAAGATTAATCCACAAAATCAATTAAGTCTATAAACTAGTCATATCATAAGCATAACACATTAGTACTAGAAGTATCATCAAACTGTCATCGTAGCAGTGAGTCCAACATAAAAAAATGTCATAATGTCTCAATCTAAAAAAAACAATTATCAATCTAACAGAGAACAACTGACGGCACTACATCCTCCCCCTAGAATCAGGCTTACTCCTGGAAGCCTACAAATAAGTATCGATATAACTCTCACATTTGAGATGCATCCTCCTAGGTAGATGAAGCCTCATCATTAGGATCCCACTGGACCCTTACCTACTCCACATCTTGGCCCCTAAGAGTGAGTCTCTTCTGCTACAAAATGCCTACGGGCCCTCCAAAGCTAGCTACCCATCCTCTACCTATAAAGCATTCTAGTCAAGAACATGAGAAATATCTGGATAATATGGCCTGAGAATAGAAACATGAAATACATCATGGATGCGTGATAAACTAGTGGCAAAGCAAGATGGTACACAATAGGACTGATCCTCTCCAAACCTTGAATGACCCAACAAATTGTAGTGTAAGCTTTGAGTAGTTTCCATAATGGATCAGACTCTTCCATGGATGCACTGCAAGAACACCTGGTCTCCAACTAAAAACTAGTGATCAAACCTATGGGCATCTGCATATTTCTTCTACTTGTCCTACATTGCCACCAAATGCTTGCTAATACAATCAACCTACTACTCCATCTCAGAGCATCTCTGGTCCTAGGAGAACTCTGTCCTCAAGACAATCCCAACTTAGTGGGGTCTGACAAGGATGACCATACAAAGCCTAAAATGGAGACATACCAATAGAACTGTGATACCCATTATTGTACGCAAACTCCATCAAATATGAATAATCCTCCCAACAAGTCTAGTAATCGATGACATACATCTTGAGCATATCCTTGAGAACCTGATTAACCCTCTTGATCTCCCCATCAGTCTTTGGATGGTACGCTAAACTAAAGTTCAACTAAGTCCCCAATGCATGTTGTAAGGATGTCCAGAGAGTTGAAGTGAACACTACATCTCTATCAGAGATGATCTTGCGAGGAATCCCATGCAATCTAACTATGTCCTCCATGAAGATTCTAGCTACAAAAGAAGCATTATATGAAGACCGAATAGGAGAGAAGTGTGCTACCTTAGTCAGCTTGTCCATGGTGACCATAATGGTATCATGATGATGAGAAGATATAGGTAAGCCAACTATAAAGTCCACTGAAATGATGTCCCATTTCCATTCTGGAACAAGATGCGGTTGAAGAAGACCTACAGGGTGCTAATGCTCTTCCTTAACCCTCTGACACTCTAGATACCTCAAGACAAAATTACCAATATCCCTCTTCATTCTGACCCAAAAATACAATTGACAGAGGTCTACGTGCATCTTTTTGACACCCAGGTGTACTGAATAGGGTGCCTGCTGTACCTTTGACATAATCAGGGTATGAAGACCCACTGGAGGAGGAACATAGATGAGACCCAAGTGCCGCAAGAGACCATCTGACTCAAGAAAGTAACTAGAAAATCTATCCTCCAAGGGTCTGCCTAACTCAACCTCTGACTTCACTTCTTGATACCAGCTATTGGTAGGAAGCGCTATAAGAATGTGAGCCCTCAAGTCCACTGCAAGAGTGACTGCTGAAAGCTCATGTCTTCACCGACTAAGAGCATCTACCACAACATTCTCATTATCTTAAATATACTTCACCTTAAAATCATACTCATAGAGGAACTCCATCCACCACCTCTACCTAGCATTCAAGTTTGGCTACGTGAATATGTACTGTAGACTACGGTGATCACTATGTAGTTCAAACTGATGCCCCAATAGGAAATGCCACCATCTCACCAAGGCATACATGATGGAAGCTAACTCCAGATCATGCATGGGATAGTTCAACTCATGATCCTTATGTTTATGAGACTCATAGGCTATAACAGGGCCATCTTGCATTGAAATTGCTCCTAGACCCTCCAAAGATGCATTGGTACACACCACAAAGTCTCCAGTAGGATCAGAAACTACCAAAATGATGTACTAGTCAATCGCTCCTTGAGAGTCTAAAAGGCTTGCTAACACTGCTCTGACCAAATGAACTTCTTCCCTTTCCTCTCAAGAGAAGTGATAGGGTGAGTTGTCCTTGAAAAACCCTGCACAAACCATCGATAATAGCTTGCTAAACCCATAAAACTGTGAACCTCAGAAACATTAGTGGGTACAGGCCAATCCATGATGGCTTAGATCTTCGAAGGATCCACGACAATGCCTTTATCAAAAATAACATGCCCCAAATATCTCACCTCTATCTGAAAGAATTCACACTTTGCCAAATTTGCATATAGATGGTTCTCTCTTAAACATTGTAAAACCTGCTGCGAATGCTCCTCATGCTCCTCCATAGTCCTCGAATAAATCAATATGTCATCCAAGAACACAAGGACAATATGTCAAGATAGGTCTAGAATATACCATTCATTAGGCTCATAAACACAGATGGTGCATTCGTCAACCCAAATGGCACAACAATGAACTCATAGTGCGCATAGCAAGTGCAAAATGTTATCTTATGAATGTCTACCTCAAAGATACGCAATTGATGATACCATGACTTTAGGTCAATCTTTGAAAACCCCTTAGCCCCCTTAATCTGATCAAATAGATCATCAATTCGTGACAAGGGATATCTATTCTTCATAGTCACCTTATTCAACTACCGACAGTCAATACACAACCGAAGGGATCTATCCTTTTTCTTCACAAAAATGATAGGTGCTCCCAAAGGAGAAACACTAGGATGAATGAGCCCCTTTGATAACAACTCTAACTGCAACTGAACCTCCTTAAGCTTTTGAGTGGTCATCTAATACAGAGCTCGTGAGATAGGTTCTGCTCCGAGAACAAGATCTATCCTGAAATCAGTGTCACAGTTAGGTGACATTCTCATAATCTCATTGGTAAAGACATCTGCATACTCCTTAAGGATGGATGATCATCAAGGGATGCCTCTTGGATCTCCCTTAACTCCAAATCATTAATCGTCACGGCAAGCAGCTGGCAACCCTAATCATACGCAAGGAGATGGGCCTCTAAATTCCATCTACTTCTACCTCGCTGCATGAATAATCCAAACACTGCACTAACTTATGCCGATAATCTATCACAGCTCGATGAGCATCCAACCAATCCATACCCAACACTATATCATAAGATACTAAGGGTACGATGCAAAGATCCACCATGGTAAAAACAGATCCAATTCTCAAACCACAACCATACATGAGGAATTCTACCATTATTCTAGCTCCATAAGCCAATTCAACCTACCACCTAACATCCTGCTTTGCTACCACCAATCCATAGTGCTCCACTAAAGAAGGGGAAATAAAAGAAGCAGAAGCACCAGAGTCAAAAAGGATGGAAATACCAATACCTTGCAACACACATGTAGTCTCCACAAATTTACATTGATGCTCTTCTTTGTCTACCACTGCAAACACCCTATGAGATCTACCTGCATCACCCACAATCAGCTTTGAGGATTCCATCCTCTAACTAAATCCTGTAGTGTTCTTCTATGGACACTAGCTAGCTATATGGCCCTGCTAGCTGGAAGAGAAACATCTTGTACCTCTACCATATCCTCCACCACCTACGGGTACATTAGACTACTGGAAACTACCCCTACTAACGGCAGACTATGTGCTCTAAGCTAGCTAATCAGAATGATTACACTTGTTTCACAACCAACTCTAATTTCTCCTAAACTGAAACCTACTACCCTACAGAGACTGAGAATTCTTTGGTTGCGACTAGGAATATTGTTGCTACTATCCACCCTTAGCAGGTGCATGATGGCTCCTTCAGAAACCTGCTACCTAAGATTGACCACCTTGAGACCCAAAGCCTGCTAAAGGTGCACTACCAATCTACACACCTATATGACCTCCTAGAGCCATGGCCAAATTCTCCTCTACCTGTCAAGCCTTTTTGACTGCCAAATCCATGGTCTTTGGCTCAAAGACATGGACTCCTCCACTGACACAGGCATTCAAGCCCCTAAAGAAGTACTAAACTAACATGGCCTCATCATTGCCAATATTTGTGTACTTCTTAAGCTCATAGAACCTACACTCATACTACTCCATCGACATAGCCCTCTACCTCAACTCATGAAACTCATCAACATGTCACTGCCTCTAGTGTTCTAATAGGAAACGAGCTTTAAACCTCTCCAAAACAAATTCCCAAGAAATTGTGCCAATATCCAATTGTAACTTCTACTCCTCCAGCCACCACCAGGTAGACACAAATCCTCTAAGGTGCAAGATGGCACATCTAAGCTTGATGTTACTACCATAGGGATGCATGGAAAAACACATGTCCAAATCTATCAACCACGTCTCTGCCTCCAAACCACCACTAGAACCATCAAAATTGGGAGGACATGCCCTATAGAGGTCTCTCATGTGACCTACTAAGATAGCCTCCTACTCTGCTGTAATCTCTCTCCTCCTAGGAGACCTTTCTCTTTCCCTCTCCACCTGTTGATCAACGTCCTGCCTAGGGATTAGGTGAGAAAGAACCTCCTTGAGCAAATGATGCAACTAAACTCCCTCTAGCTGACCTTGATTCTCTAGATTCTAACCCCCACTTTCCTAAGTGCTCTCATGAGGGGATCTCGGAGGGCTACCACCACCACCTCTCTCGCATCCCCTAACTTGACCCTGATCTCATCCTTGACCTCTAGACATCTTTCTACACAAACACCACCCAAGGACAACCTCAGGTTGTTAGCCAAGGATGACAAAAAGGGGAAAACATAATCTCAAGAAACTAAGAAACTAGGACAACATAATGGGCTCATATAAAACTAGAGTACCTAGTATTAAAACTTGGCTCTGATACTAGGTGTAATGCCCCACCAAGGAAGCCAAAGAATAACACAACTATGCTATACTAGAAGGGACAAAAAATTTTCAAAAGGAAGAGATAACGAGTAACATAAATCATATATACACATATCATTTAATCTAAGATTTATCCTCTAAGGTTCGATGGTTGCATCACTAACATTATATTAACAAGATCTAAACAAACATTATGAATTAAATAATGACAATAATTCATTCTAAATCTCTTGCATTAAATGAATAAACACTTACATTTCATATTATAGTATCAGTTAAGTAATCATCAAGATCATGTAAATAGAACTACAAATGTATATACAAATTCCCTTACATGAAAATACAACATTACATTGTTTACACTATCATTTTTCTGATTACATTGAAATGTATACATCAAGATAATAGTACATGATTCAATTGATATGCAAGACTAGAACATGAACATAAGTATATATCTCCTCAAATTGGTACAAGATCTAAATTTTTCTATAAGAGATACATCCTTCTCACACACGAACAATGGAAAACTAATGGAGAAAAAGCACAACCACCCAACCATGTGGAACACTAAGGTCCAGCCCCTATGCTAGGAGATAACATAAGGTCCCACTACAACAAACAGTCAAGAAGACAATAGGCTAACAGGTGCAAGGACTACACATGACTCAAAAACAACACAGGTCAATATAAACATCACAAGCAACTTCAACATCACTTCCAGAGGCAATCACACAACAAATAGGGAGAACATAATTAGGGAATGCAAGGCTGCAGTAGGGAGTGTCATCGCATGGCCCTGAGATGGGTTCCCTTGACAGTCTCTCACTAGACGTCTGCCCCCATCTATAGTGTTCCTCTAGTTTCATCTTGGATGTGCAGGTGGTTAGGCTAAGGAGCATGAAGAACAAGCTAAAATACTTAGAATACTTGAGGTATGTTAGACATGTGATGATAGGTTTACTGTTAGGATGTAGTTGATGACACTCATTGATATCACTATAATGACACTATTGATACTTTATGTTTATGATTAGTATATTATGTTGTGATTAGTTATGGGTTCATTGATTAAGTAGATTAGTTTTACTATGTGATTTATGAGACTATGTGACTATTTGGTTGTTTAGTTACTGATGAACTTGTTTAATGTGGATATTTATGATGTGTTTGTGAAAGGACAGTGTAGTATTACTCATAATGAGTACCCTACTACGCCGTGATTCCATGTCACTATGTGCCTATTTGGATAATTAAATATACGTTTGTATTCGACACGTTTGTTGCTATAGGTTGCAGGTACGAGGCATCAACTCCACCTGAATTGGCAGGTCTAAGCGTGCCTTTATACCAATGGAAGTTGTGAAATGGAGTTAGCATGAGGTCCCTCAGTTTGTCAACATCCTCAATGAGGATAGTGCTCAGTCTTGGATTCAACAGTTTGGTCAGTTGGAGCATGATTGTGAGTCACTATTATTATGTGGTATGTTATCATTGAGATGTGTTTGAAATGTAGTCTTGAGTGATTATTGTTGGTCTATGGTTTCATTAAATAGATTATTAATCTATATTGTTAAGTAAATAAAACTAATTTTGAGGAATGTTAAATATTGTTTTCAAATAGAAATTAAATTGATAATTTTAATAGATAATAATAATAATAAAAAATAAAAGATAAATTATAAATACCTAATATTTTATTAAGTGAATAAATATTCTTTGTATAACTATTTAAGACATTATTTTGTTATGTTTGGAGAGTTGTCAAACGATATATATATGTATAAGAGTTTGGTTCAATCGATACTACTATATTTTATTCATCTATTTAAATATTTTGGGTACGCAAAGTTTCTATTCTTCGTGATTCTTGGGATATGCTCTTTTGACATATCATGTGTTCCTTGTTGGATTTTGTGATCTTGTGAAATTAGGGTTTTCAACTTCTCACTCATTGTATACTGTTTCAATGTTCTATGGAAATGAATCTTTTATTTCCACCATCATTTGCTTTCATTTTGAGACTGCTCACAGTTATTAGTCTTCTCGCATTTTTTTTATATGTTTTTGTTAACCCTGAGATTACAACTTAGTCTTGTTATTATTTATTATTCATGTTTTGGCATTAGGCAAATGTATAAATAGTTTTTCTTCTTTTCATTGATATCCTTTTTGTATTAGTATTATCCCTGTAAGAGTCCCTTCGGTACCCTTGAATTGTTTTGTAATTTGTTATCACCAAAGATTGGTTTTCAAATCTTGACGCCCTTCACTTATAAGGTCATTGGTTGGTACTATTTGTTTGCAAAGTAGAACAACATGTAGGAGAATTATAAGGCCGATAGCATAGTATCATCAATTTTATTCATTTTTTTCCTTGGACGATATTGTATATTTATTTGTTTATGTGTGATCTGTAGAGTTTATAGGGAAGGATATTTATTATGGAGTCATAACAGTTGCCTTAGTTTCGTAACAATATTAACTCATGATTAGAGGTTTTAAAATAATTGCATGGCATCAAACTGTCACAATACTTTGTAAATAATAGAAGTTGCATTAGTGGCGTACCAATACTTAGCATAATATAGTGATTTCTTTGTATACTAGTGGCGTTACAACATTCAGTGGTTATAAATGATTTCCATTTCATAAAAGATTCTATTTTTTCTCTCATAGAGGTGTAAAATGATCTTTAGCCATTTCTGTCATGGGATGCTTCATTTGTCATGTGATCGATAGGAGGTAGTCAACTACTATTCCCTGCCGGATGCTCGAGGATAAATGGGTGAAATGGATGGAAGCAAACGACAGAGCTGAGCATATCAAATTGCAAGATTTGAGGAGCTAAAGTGGACTACAAACATTAAACAAAGAAATCACCTTTTGTGGAGTCGATCCAAGGCTATCGAGGATAATCTGTGAAATGATGGAAAGTAAATAACTCAGATGAGCTTATGAAATGGTGAGAGTGGAGGTGAGCGGAAGGGGGATTGCAAACAGAAAAGAAAAGAATCGCCTCTCGAGGAGTTGAGCCAAGGCCATGGAGGAAATATTTTATTTAAAATGAGGTATTTCAATCAATTCTCTATTGTCCTAGCATAAAAACTAAAATCTACTTTCTTAAGTTTCTTTATGCACATAAAAATGTTACCCCATTTCAATCTCTACCTTCCACTTGCTCGTCAATTCATGAGGGCTGCTTGTGGACTGATTATCGGGGTAGGTTTGTAACCACTCTATCTCAAAATGTTTGTCTCTAGCACCTTATATGTTGCTTCTTGCCTTATGTTGTCCAACGCTGATGTTACATAATCATCTAGTTCTACATTAACACACAAAAATAGGAAGCAAAACTCTGTCCATAGGATAATATGAATCTCTCAGGGACTTAAATGCTTTGGATCTTCGATATTCCATGCTAAGTCAACGTAAGGCAATGTGAATGCTATTTGTAGGGAGCGGAGCTCCATTATATACAAAAATATCATCACTTCTGTAAGAGAACGAATTTGATTTTCCACACCCTTCTGTTGTCATTTAGATCACTAAAGCTTCATAGAAACCATATTCATACTACCTCTTGGTAGGTTAGAGCTCTCCTTTCATAAGAAGTGTCCTATTGAACAACAGTCTTCTCCTAGTGAATTATTGTCTGGCTACCACAGCTGGTTTGAGTGTATAAACGGGTAACATTTACCACCTTCTTGGTGATTCCATTGCTCTTACATTTCTATTTGGATCCTCAACCTTGCATGCCAACATTCAAACACCAAAATCAAAATAGATCAGAACAGAAGTAGTCCACAGGTGCACAAACCATATATATTTAAGTTTGCCATAAGAAGTGCCATAGAAATTGATGTATTGTAGATTGAGTCATTCTCATAGGAGTTGATAATAAACTAACCTGTGGATTATTCAAAAGAAAGGACATGGTGGAAGTCTTTATGGATGGGATTCCCATATAGTGGCCAAGCTTAAACCCATTGAGTTTCCTTTCACTTTCCATAGGAAGAAGTTGTGTTTTCACCAAAAATAGTATTGATAATGATCTTCTACTCCCAAGTTTGAGTTTTACATGGAACTAAGGATAGAATCAACTTTGTTTTCATCATTAATAATTTTCCATTTTCAAAGTATATATATATATATATATATATATATATATATATATATATATATATATATATATATATATATATATATATATATATATATATATATTTTGTTATATGGCTAATTATACAATTAAAAGTTACCTTAATTTGTCTATCATCATATTCCTTGAAACCCCTATAAGCGCAAGTGCTAGTGTATTTATTTCTTAAGTTAGAAATGAACCTTTATCTTTTAGCAAATAAAGTATCTTTCATTCACAAAAGAATTTTCCCTTATTCTAAATTGAATTTTTTTATTGTTTTAAGAAAAGACATATATGAAAAGATTATATATTACTTATTATGATTTAATTATTATGGATTATGAAGGTATCCTAAGGTTTATGAGTCTTACTAGAAATTATATTATTATATTAAATTTGATAGGTGATTTCTTTAGTAAACTTAATTTTATGATTGATATCAATTTGCAATGTTTAGGTAAAAGCTTGATAATTAAGTTATGAAGATTAGCATGTAATTTTACTATATAAATAGAATGGGAAGTAATCGTATTGATTAAAGCATATGATCTTAGTTATTTTAATATTAGTATTATTATTATTCCTCTCTGAATTCCTTATCTAGAAAAAGGTTAAGGTAATTTTAGTTTGATTAAATAATTTATCAAGGTTAGTGATTATCATTTTATATTTAGATCTTGGGTAGGAAATATGTTATTTCATTCAAAACTCATGGTAGAATTTACTTGTATTTAGTAAATTTAAATTCTTAGACAAGGTTAAAAGTCATTATTACTCCTATTAAAGTCGTAGGTATATTAGTTGTGCTTTATATTAAGTCACTTTTAGTACAAATTAGTTTTATGAGCCTAGATCAATTAAGAGACTCTACCCGATTGTTAGATGCTACTATAATCTTGACAATATAGGTAAATCTTTGAACCTTTCCTTACTTTGATAATCCTAAAATGGATGTAGTAGGCCCGAAGGAATAGTTAATAGTTTATTTCCTTTTTTTCAGTTGACCTCAATGATGGTTAAGTTAACCCTTGTTATTGGAGGATATTATATTTCTAGATAGGATTAAGACTTTCAAGTAGGAAAATGATAATTTTGTCCTTCGAGTAGAGATAGTATCTCATTTTTCCTTGAGATAGCTAGATCTTCTATAAAAAAGCATATCTTTGTGAATTAGTTTAGTTTTGTCATATGACTGTATAACTAACTTATGCTTTCTCTATGAAGAGAATTTATAATCTTGGATTTCTTATGCGAATGATACTAGATTAGTAGAACATTTCATTTGAGAAATAGATTCCTTGTTATCACTTGCTAGAATATAAGTAGATAGACTTTTGTTGTAAGTGCTTTTGTTATAGCAACTTGAATATCATTATTCTGCATTGTAGAGACAAATTTACTTTATGTATGATTAGAAGATAGATCATAGTTGGATTAATATTATACTGTTAAGACCCATTCTTAGTACATTAGATCATATGTTGCATTTGTGGTTGTAATTGAAATGTTGATGAGATGAGCATTGTGATGTGTGTCCATGGTATTGTAATAGTGTCAGGTATTGTGTCATTTGGGAAGTGGGTTCCAGAGGCCTAGGAGGATGTGAATGTGTGGGGGATGACTATGTGTGTATTTTTGTGAGTCAAATGAAATGCTTTCTTGAAATAAGGCTCCTTATTCATGTTGGAATGATACCATGTATGATGGATAATGCCCTACTCAGTGTGTCTATTCATGTAATTATGTAGGATGGATAATGCCTTGCTCTATGTGATGTAAAACAATGTATATTTGTATCATGGTGTATATTTTGAGTAATGTGACAGTTCATACTTGGTTTATGTTCGGGGCTTGAGAATCTAGATGCAGTGAAGGGGGAGTGGCTTTCAATGTGGGGCCAGCGCCCAAAGTGGCTGTCAGGGTAACCCATTGGAAGTTGTTAATTTCAGTGATAACATAATAATAAATTTAGAGGGTTGGGTAACTTTCACACTAATTAAGATAATTGGATTCCTCACCCATGCCTTTAGTGCTCATTCAGGCTAAGGATGGGATAAGAAGGCCTAGTTGGCAAGATCAACTTCCTTGTCCTTATCAAAGGAATGTTGGTTCTGCATGTGTCACCCTATGGGGCCGGCATCTAGTAAGAGACTATCAGGGTAACCATAGATGGGGGCCGGCGTCTAGTATGAGACTGTCAGGGTAATCCAAGGATGGGGGCTGACGTCTAGCTAGGGAATGTCAGGGTAACCCATGTTAGGACCATGCGATGACACTCATCCCTACTGTAGTCTAGCATTCCCTTATTGTTTTTCCCTATTCGTTATGTGATTGCCTCTAGAGGTATCATTGAGTTACTTGTGTTAGTTATTTATGTTGTAATGAAGTCATGTGTAGTCCTTGCTCCTTTTAAGGCTACTGTCTATCTGACTGTCTATTGTCATGGGACATCATTATTATCTCCTAGCTCGGGGGGTGGACCTCAGGGTTCCACATGGTCGGGTGGATCAGCTTTAATCCATTAGTCTTATGGCTTCATGATTCAAGTTTTGGGATAGATGTGACTCTCCAGTATCTAATCAGGTACTTGTAGACATATATTGTACCTGATGGAATCATATTTGTGTATCTATGATTTCCCATTATGTAATTTTGCTATATTCAGAGAAGAAAGCCTTTGTATCTTTATCTTTATGTATCATGATCTTATCTATTCTTGTGAACATTATTGTAAAAGAAAGATGTTCATTCTCTATAATGTATCAAATTTTACTAGTGGACATTTTGATGAGTTATGCATATTAGTGATCTATGTTTATCTTCCTTAATGCAGTTATGTTTCCCTAGAGAGGATAGTTGTTATATAATTAAATTGATGAAATTATTTGTTATTTTATCTGATGAATAATACTTTTACTTGTTAAAAAAAATTCTGCATTTTATTGTGTTGTTTAACCTAACTCTTTAGGGTTGCATGATGGGCCATTACATTTGGTATCAGAGCTAGGTTTGCAACATTGAGACCTTTGGATTGTTGTTGTTGCTCTAGGTTAAATAGTTTTCTCTTTGTGGTGAGTTGGTAACAGTACCTTCCACCTATGTACATTAGTATGACATTAGAAGGTTGATATGTTTGCAGATTTGTTTTTTTTTAAGAAATGAATTCTTTATGTCCTGTTTTACTTAAGTGTCTACAATGTATTCTTTCTTTTTCATTTATGAAAATGTGATGATATATCTACCAATATGAGTTTGTTGTGTGATAGTTCATGTAATTAAGTATTGGATTGACTTAATCATCTGGTGAGTCATGTGACTATGTGATGTTGTCATGTGTGGAGTATCCTTATGTGATTGCTTGATAATCTAATATCTAACTCTTAGATGGTCAAGACCTTATGTGGAATTTTTGATGTGGTTTATGAAAGTTTTCATTGTGTATGCATGTGTAAGAATCAAGTTTAGGAGATCAAATTGGAGCTTGTGTTGGGCCCATGAGATCAAGAATGTGATAATCTAAGTCAATTATAGTTTTGAATTATTCCTATGTGTGACATCATACATTTCCTTTATATCTTCTTGCATAAGGAAGCAATTGCATATTTCCATAGCTTAGTAAAAATAAATTGTATTGTATTAAAGATAGAAGTTGTTTGTAAATAAGTAGAGACTGTGTTGCCTTAAATCTCTGCATAAATGATGCTTAGATATGAGAATGTAGATAACTTAATTGTTTGTGTATATGGTGTACATTTTCTAATGCATTCTGGACCTTGTGTCCTTGAGTGTTGTGTAGCGGATACTCCCTTTTTGTGGCTAAAATTAGTCACATCATGATGTGAATTTGTTTTATAATTTGGTTGTTTTGGAATTTTTTACAGTTATTTCATGTGTTGTTGGAGGTTAACAGTGAATTTTCTTTCTTTGAACTTCTTATGACAAGAGTGGTCACCAATGCTCTTTCCTTTATACTTGATTTATTTTTGGAAATTGCTAACACTCTGTGACTTAAAGTTGGATTTTATTATTATTATTATTTTTATTTCCACTTGGGTTTTCTATTTATTTTTAAAATCTCTATGGTGTCTATTCTGAACGTTTGTTTATGTTGACCTCGTTTTGTGTGAAGTGTTTTTTCTATCATGTTTATTTTGCACTTCTGATAGTATGTTCAAGGGAGGACTCCGTGGAGGATTGTACTTTATATGTTGATAATTAGTCAAAAGCATAGTTGAAATAACATATGAGATGTATTTTCCTTGATTACATGTGAATGCAATTCTTTAAATTGGATTAAAATTCTCAAAATAAGTGTGATTAGTTATAAGTAGATCACTTGATACCTTTGATGACACTCATTGATATCACTATGATGACACTATTGATACTTTATGCTTATGATTTGTACATTATGTTGTGATCAGTTATCGGTTCATTGATTAAGTAGATTAGTTTTACTATGTGATTTATGTGACTATGTGACTATTTGGTTGTTTAGTTACTAATGAACTTGTTTAATGTGGATATTTATGATGTGTTTGTGAAGGGACAATGTATTATCACTCATAATGAGTATCCTACTATGCTATGATTCCCTATCAATACGTGCCTATTTGGATGATTAGATATACATTTGTACTCGACACGTTTGTTGCTGTAGGTTACAGGTACCAGGCATCAACTCCACTTGAATTGGTAGGTCTGAGCATGCCTTTATACCAATGGAAGTTGTGAAATGGAGTTAACATGAAGTCCCTAAGTTTGTCAACATCCTCGATTAGGATGAGTGCTTAGTCTTGGATTCGTTAGTTTGGTCAGTTGGAGCATGATTCTGAGTCGCTATTATTCTGTGGTATGTTATCATTGAAATGTGTTCAGAATGTAGTCTTAAGTGATTATTGTTGGTCTATGGTTTCATTAAATAGATTATTAATCTATTCCATTAAGTAAATAAAACTAACTTTGAGGAATATTAAATATTGTTTTCAAATAGAAATTAAATTGATAATTTTAATAGATAATAATAATAATAAAAATAATAGATAAATTATAAATACCTAATATTTTATTAAGTTAATAAATATTCTTTGTATAACTATTTAAGACATTATTTTGTTATGTTTGGAGAGTTGTCAAAAGATATACATGTATAAGAGTTTGGTTCAACCGATACTACTATATTTTATTCAGCTATTTACATATTTTGGGTACTGAGAGTTTCTATTCTTTGTGATTCTTGGGATATCCTTTTTTGACAAATCATGTATTCCTTGTTGGATTTTGTGATCTTGTGAAATTCAGGTTTTTAGCTTCTCATTCATTGTGTTCTGTTTCAATGTTCTATGGAAAGGAATCTTTTATTTCCACCATTATTTGGTTTCATTCTAAGACTACTCAGAGTTATTAATCTTCTCGCATTTTTTTTATATATTTTTGCAAACCCTAAGATTACAACTCAGTCTCATTATTATTTATTATTAGTGTTTTGGCATTAGGCAATTGTATAAATAGTTTTTCTTCTTTTCATGGATATTCTTTTTGTATTAGTATTATCCCTATAAGATTCCTTTTGATACCCTTGAATTGTTTTGTAATTTGTTATCACCAAAGATTGGTTTTCAAAACTTGATGCCCTTCACTTATAGGGTCATTGGTTGGTATTATTTATTTGCAAAGTAGAACAACATGTAGGAGAATTATAAGGCCGGTAGCATAGTATCATCAACTTTATTCAGTTTTTTTCCTTGGACGATATTGTATATTTAATTATTTCTGCGCAATCTGTAGAGTTTATAGGGAAGGATATTTATTTATGGAGTCATAATGGTTTCCTCAGTTTCGTAATGGTATTAACTCATGATTAGAGGTTTGAAAATAATTGCATGGCATCAAACTGTCATAATAGTTTGTAAAAAATAGAAGTTGCATTAGTGGCGTAGCTATACTTCACATAATATAGTGATTTCTTTGTATACTAGTGGAGTTACAACACTTAGTGGTCATAAATAATTTCCATTTCATAGAAGATTACTCTCATAGAGGCATAAAATGATCTTTGGCCATTTCTGTGGTGGGATGTTTCATTTGTCATGTGACCGAGGGGAGGTAGTCGACTACTGTTCCCTACTAGATGCTCGGGGATAAATGGGTGAAATGGATGGAAGAAAATGACAGAGGTGAGTATATCAAATCACAAGATTCGAGGAGCTAAAGTGGACTGCGAACATTAAACAAAGAAATTGCCTTTTGTGGAGTCGATCCAAGGCTGTGGAGGATAATTTGTGAAATGATGGAAAGTAAATAACTTAGATGAGCTTATGAAATGGCAAGAGTGGAGGTGAGTGGAAGGGGGATTGCGAATAGAAAACAAAAGAATCACCTCTCAAGGAGTCAAGACAAGGCCGTGGAGGAAATCTTTTATTTAAAATAAGTTATTTGCATTAGTTCTCTGCTGTCCTAGCATAGAAACTAAAATATGTTTGCTTAAATTTCTTTACGTACATAAAATTGTTACCCCATTTCACTCTCTGTCTTCCACTCACTCTTCAATTTGTGAGGGCCGCCTATGGACTAATTATCAGGGTAGGTTTGTAACCATTCTATCTCAAAATTTTGGTCTCTGGCACCTTGTATGCTGCTTCTTGCCTTATGATGTCCAATGTTGATGTTGCGTAATCATCTGGTTCTGCATTAACACATAGAAATAGGAAGCAAAACTCTATCCATAGGATAATATGAATCTCTCAGGGACATAAATGCTCAGATATTTGATATTCCTTGCTAAGTCAATGTAAGGCAATGTGAATGCTATTTATAGGGAATGAAGATCGATTATATACAAAAATATCATCACTTCTATAAGAAAATGAATTTAATTTTCCACGCCCTTCTGTTGTCATTTAGATCACTAAATCTTCATAGAAACCATATTCATACTACCTCCCGGTGGGTTACAGCTCTCCTCTCATAAGAAGTGTCCTATTGAACAACAGTCTTCTCCTTGTGAATTGTTATCTGGCTACCACAACTGGTTTGAGTGTATAAATGGGTAGCATTTACCACCTTCTTGGTGATTCCATTGATTTTAAATTGCTATTTGGAGCCTCAACCTTGCATGCCAGCATTCCAACAGCAAAATCAAAATATATCAGAAGAGCAGTAGTCCACAGGTGCACAAACCGTATATATTTAAGGTCCCAATAGGAAGTGCCATAGAAATTGATGTATTGTAGATTGAGTCATTCTCATAGGAGTTGATAATAAACTAATGTGTGGATTATTCAAAAGAAAGGATAGAGTGGAAGTCTTTATGGATGGGATTCCCATATAGTGGCCAAGCTTAAACCCGTTGAATTTCCTTTCGCTTTCCATAGGAAGTTGTCTTGTCACCAAAAATAGTGTTGATAATGATCTTCTATTCCCAAGTTTGAGTTTTACGTGGAACTAAGGATAGAATCAACTTTGTTTTCATCATTAATAATTTTCTATTTTCAAAGTATATATATAGTTATATGGCTAATTATACAATTAAATGTTACCTTAATTTGTCTATCGTCGTGTTCCTTGAACCCCCCATAGGCGCAAGTGCTAGTGTATTTATTTCTTTAGTTAGAAATGAACCTTTATCTTTTAGTAAATAAAGTATCTTTCCTTTGCAAAAGAATTTTCCCTTATTCTAAATTGAATTTTTTTATTGTTTTAAGAAAAGACATATATTAAAAGATTATATATTACTTATTACGATTTAATTATTATGGATTATGAAGGTATCCTAAGGTTTATGAGTCTTGCTAGAAATTATATTATTATATTAAATTTGATAGGTGATTTCTTTAGTAAACTTAATTTTACAATTATTGATATCAATTAGCAATGTTTAGTAAAATCTTGATAATTAAGTTATGAAGATTAGCATGTAATTTTAGTATATAAATAGAATGGGAAGTAATCGTATTGATTAAAGTTTATGATCTTAGTTAATTTAATAGTATTATTATTATTATTCCTCCCTAGATTCCTTATCTAAGAAAAGATTAAGGTAATTTTAGTTTGATTAAATAATTTATCAAGGTTAGTGATTATCGTTTTATATTTAGATCTTGGGTAGGAATTATGTTCTTTCATTCAAAACTCATGGTAGAATTTCCTTGTATTTAGTAAATTTAAATTCTTAGACAAGCATAAAAGTCATTATTACTCCTATTAAAGTCATAGGTATATTAGTTGTGCTTTGTATTAAGTCACTTTTAGTACAAATTAGTTTTATGAACCTAGATCAATTAAGAGACTCTACCTAGTTGTTAGATGCTAGTATGATCTTGAATATATAGGTAAAGCTTTGAACCTCTCCTTACTTTTATAATCCAAGAATAGGTGTAGCAGGCTCAAAGGAATAGTTGATAGTTTATTTCCTTTTTATCAGTTGACATCAATGATGGTTAAGTTAACCCTTGTCATCGGAGGAAATTATATTTCTAGATAGGATTAAGACTTTCAAGTAGGAAAATGATAATGTTGTCTTTCGAGTAGAGATATGATCTCATTCTTCCTTGAGATAGCTAGATCTTCTCTAGAAAAGCATATATTTGTGAATTAGTTTATTTTTGTTGTATGACTGTATAGATAACTTATGCTTTCTCTATGAAGAGAGTTTCTAATCTTGAATTTCTTATGAGAATGAAACTAGATTAGTAGAACATTTCATTTGAGAAATAGATTCCTTATTATCATTTGCTAGAATTTAAGTAGATAGATTTTCTTTGTAAGTGATTTTGTTATAGTGGCTTGAATATCATTATTCTGCATCGTAGAGATAGATTTACTTTATGTATGATTAGAATATAGATCATAGTTGGATTAATATTATACTTTTAAGAACCATTCTTAGTACATTAGATGATATGTTGCATTGGTGGTTGTAATTGAAGTGTTGATGAGATGAGCATTGTGATGTGTGTTCGTGGTGTTGTAATAGTGTTAGGTATTGCATCATTTGGGAAGTGGGTTCCAGAGGCCTAGGAGGATGTGGATGTGTGGGGGTTGACTATGTGTGTATTTTTGTGAGTCAAATGAAATGCTTTCTTGAAATAAGGCTCCTTATTCATGTTGGAATGATACTATGTATGATGGATAATGCCTTGCTCAGTGTGCCTATTCATGTAATTATGTAGGATGGATAATGCCTTGCTCTATGTGATGTGAAACAATGTATATTTGTATCATGGTGTATATTTTGAGTAATGTGATAGTTCATACTTGGTTTATGTTTGGGGCTTGAGAATTTAGATGCAGTGAAGGGGGAGTGGCTTTCAATGTGGGGCTGGCGCCCAAAGTGGCTGTCAGGGTAACCCATTGGAAGTTGTTAATTCCAATGATAACATAATAATAAATTTAGAGGGTTGGGTAGCTTTCACACTAATTAAGATAATTTGATTCCTCACCCATGCCTGTAGTGCTCCTTCAGGCTAAAGATGGGATGAAAAGGCTTGGTTGGCAAGATCAACTTCTTCGTCCTCATGGAAAGAATGTTGGTTCTGCATGTGTCACCCTATGGGGTCGGTGTCTAGTAAGAGACTATCAGGATAACCATAGATGGGTATCAATGTCTAGTATGAGATTGTCAAGGTAACCCAAGGATGTGTTAGGGTTAGCTGGCAGAAGATATCAATTAAATGCAAATAAAGATTAAACAGAGGAATGGAAATATAGAGAATTAATAACAGTGAGAGACAAGTTTTAACGTGGTTCACCCAAACTCAGGCTACATCCACCAAACAGAGAGTCCAATATTATTATCCAGTAAATCAAACCGATTACAACCAGCAATCCCTACAACTCAATACCAATGCAAATGCTACAATACAATATATCAAAACCCTAACCCATAGCCGCTTTTATCAAGCCCTTTTTGTTCGTTACAAAAATAAGGTTTTCTTATGTCGGTCCTTAAAAAAATTTGGGGGCTACGCCCTTGAACCCCAGTGAGAATACATGGCTAGTGTATAGTACTTTCCTGATTAGTTGCCACCTACCAACAATCTCCCACTTGGAGACTGATCCTAGACGACACCACTGCACATGCAGCTCCCACTGGAAATAAGTAACTTGAACTCTGTTGTTCTATTTTTGTTGTTTTTAGTCTAGAAGACCAATTGAAGTTGAAGAGGAGCTCAGCTTCTCCCTTGTCACTACCTTTGTAAACATATCCACTGGATTTTCATCTATATGTATCTTTTTCAGCCTTAACTGTCCATTATCCAACACCAACCGAATAAAGTGATACCTCAACTATATGTGTTTGGTCTTTGAATGCAAAGCCAAATTCTTTGCAAGATGGATGGCACTTTGACTGTCTGTATACAAAGAACTGTTAGCCTATTATTTGCCCAATTCTTCCATGAAAGAGGTCAGCCATATCATCTCCTTGCTTGCCTCGGTTGCAGCTACATACTCTACATCTGTGGTGGATAAAGCAACCACCTTTTGCAATTGTGAGATCCAGCTCACTGGTATCAATATCCCCTACCAAATCTGAGTCTACATAGCTTGTTAAATTAGTATTAGAGCCCCCAAAACATAAGTGTTTATTGGATGTACCTCTCAAATACCTGAGAATCCATTTTACTGCATTCCAATGCTCCAATCTGGGATGACTCATATACCTACTAACGACTCCTACAACATGTGCATTATCTGGTGTCATGCATACCATGGCATACATTAAACTTCCTACAGCTGAAGCATATGGTACCTTGGACATTTTTTCTTCCTCCTCTTCTATCTTTGGACACATCTCCTTAGTTCATTTCAAATGACTAGGCAAAGGTGTGCTGACAGCTTTTGCATTCTCCATATGGAATCTCTGCAACACCTTTTCAACATAAGCAGCTTGAGATAGAGTCAATTTCTATTCTGCCTATCTCTACAAATTTTCATACCAAGGATTTGTTTTGCTGCCCCCAAATCCTTCATATCAAATGATTGTGCTAACTGTTGTTTTAACTCTCTTATGTGATCCATGTTAGACCTAGCTACAAGCATGTCATCAACATATAAACATAAAATAATATAGCTATCATTATCCAACCTCTTAAAACTAACACAATGGTCAGAATTACATCGGTTGTAGCCTTGTTCAGCCATAAAACTATCAAATTTCAAATACCATTGTCGAGGTGCTTATTTTAGGCCATACAAACTCTTCTTCAATCTGTACACCTGTTTCTCCTTACCTTTGACCTCAAATCCTTGGGGCTATTCTATCTATATCTCTTCTAAATCACCATGGAGAAAGGTAGTTTTCACATCTAGCTATTCCAAATGCAAATCTTCAGCAGTCACAATACTTAAAACAATACGAATAGAAGTCATCTTGACAACCGAAGAAAATATCTCATCAAAATCAATGCCCTTTTTATGTGCAAATCCTTTTACAACTAACCTGACCTTAAATCTTTTCTTACCTCCATCTTCCTCTTTCAGCCGGTAAACCCATTTGTTTGGTAAAGTCTTTTTACCTACAGATAACTTACATAATTCCCAAGTCTAATTTTTCAGCAAGGAGTTCATTTCTTCTTTCATTGCAAGCTCCCACTGAACTTGTGTATCCACCTACATAGCTTCATCATACCCTTCTAGTTCACCAGCATCTGTTAACAAAATAGAATACAAAGAGGGGGAAAACCTTTCAGGAGGTCTACTTAGCCTTGTTGACAGTCTAACATTCACTGGAGTTTGTGGTATTTCTAGTTTCTATTGCCGAGCATGAGGAACCACTAGAACATCACTATTTGGAGTATCATCTAGCACCACATAATCTTTTTCTTTCTTCTCATGCTACTACAACTGATCTTTGTACAACACCTTCTCATTGAATATAACATCCCTACTTCTCACAATTTTCTGATTTTTAAAATCCCAAAGCCTATAAACAAATTCTTCAATGCCATATCTAATAAAGGTACACTTTTTTTAATTTTGCATCCAACTTGGTTCTATTTTCATAATCTACATGTGCAAATGCTTCACATTTGAAGGTTTTGAGAAAAGAATAACTTACCTTCTTACCTGTCCATGCTTCCTCTAGAATACCACAGCCCAAAGGAACTGAAGAACCTCTGTTAATTAAATATACAGTAGTGTTGATAGCCTCTACCCACGTGTTTAAAGGCAGCCCAGCATGCAATCTCATGGTCCTTGCACGCTCCATTATTGTCCTATTCATGCGTTCAGCCACTCCATTTTCCTGTGGAGTCCCTGGAACCATTTTCTATCTATGAATTCCATTAAAGGAACAATAATCTTCAAATTCTTTGCTGTAATACTCACCACCATTATCAGATCTGAGACATTTTAATATTTTACCTATATTATTCTCAACCAAGCTTCTCCATTTCTTAAATGTTTCAAATACATCAGATTTCTTCCTAAGGAAATAAATCCATACCTTCCTAGTTGCATCATCTATGAATGTAACATAATATCAAGAGCCACCAAGAAAAGATATCTGAGCCAGTCCCCATACATCAATATGCACAAGCTCCAACTTTTCATTTTTCTTTTGCTTCCCATCCTTTAGAAAACTGACTCTTTTATTTTCCATACACACAACTTTCATAGAAATCCATATTAATATATTTTAGACCTAGTAAAACTTTCTTAGAACGAAGTACCTTCATACCTTTTTCACTCATATGTCCAAGTTTGTTATGCCACAGTGTTGTTTTAGAACCTGCAGTAACTTTTCCAGTCTCTTCCTGTAAACCTGTAGCAATTGTTCCTAAACCTATTTATTTTTTCTCTGCAACAACTAAAGTAGTAGGAACAGTATGACCTGTACAAAGATATAAGGTGCGTACGTTCACACTTTTTTCTACTACTAAGGCACCTTTTGAAACCTTTTAATTTTCATCAGTAAATGTAACAATGCAACCTTGTTCAGCTAGCTGCCCTGCTGAAATTAAATTCTTACTGAGCCTTAGAACATGCCTTACCTCTTGTAGTAGCCAATGATTTCCATTCTACAACTTAATCTTAATTCTTCCATTTCCAACAATCTAATAGGGTTTGTTATCTCCCAAATAAACCAGCCCAAAATCCTCTTGGACATAATCAAGAAAATAACTTCTATGGGCCGTAGCATGAAATGAGGCCCTTGAATCTAAAACCCATGAATCATCAGCATTATCTAGGGAAAGAATCAAAGCATCATCTTCAGACTTATTGCTTACCACATTTGCCTCCTTATTGCCTTCTTGTTTGTCTCCTTCTTTATTCTTTCGAAACCAACAATCTTTCTTCAGATGACCTGGTTTGCCATAGTATCAGCAATCCTTTTATCCTCTAGTTTGGGATCTCTTGTCCTTTGATTTTCCTTGTGACTTCCCATGACCTCTAGAACCTTTTCCTCTCTCCTTTGATCTACCCCTGCTTTCTGCATTCAAAACACTGTCTGATGTGGATCCACCTGAGCTTTTCGTATGAATTTCCTCACTCAGAATAACACCAACAACATCATCAAATTTTAGTTTACTTGAACCAGAAATGGATTTATTAACTGCCATTACAAAACTATCCCAGCGTTCAGGCAATAAACATAATATCAAGAGAGCTCTAACTTCTTCATCAAATTTTACATTTACAGAAGTCAATTGACTGACAATCATATTAAATTTATTTAAATGACCTATCAGAGATCCACCTTCAACCATTTTTAAATTAAACAAATGCTTCATGAGAAATACCTTATTTGAGGCTAAGGGTTTTTCATACAATTTAGCTAAAGCTTTCATTAGACCAACTGTTGTCTTCACTTCTGTTATATTGAATGTCACTGATGGTGCTAGGCACAACCAAATGGTTCCTAGTACCTTTCTGTCAAGAAGATTCTAATCCTCATCAGACATTGTTGCCAATTTCTTGGCTACTCCTTCCAATGACATCCATAAATCCTTTTGATAGAGGTAATCCTCCATCTGCATCTTCCATAACTGATAGTTCTGCCCATTGAATTTATCAACCTTTAATTTACCCTCATCCGCCATTTCTCCCACTCAACCGTGAGACGTTCCTGCAGATGATAATTAAACACAACCTGCTCTGATACCACTTGTTAGGGTTAGCCGGCAGAAGATATCAATTAAATGCAAATAAAAATTAAATAGAGAAATGGAAATACATAGAATTAATAATAGTGAGAGACAAGTTTTAATGTGGTTCACCCAAACTCGGGCTACATCCACCAAATAGAGAGTCCACAATACAATATATCAAAACCCTAACCCTTGGCCACTTTTATCAAGCTCTTTTTGTTGGTTACAAAAATAGGGTTTTCTTATGTCGGTCCTAAAAGAAAAAATTTGGGGGCTGCGCCCCCGAACCCTAGCAAGAATACATGCCTAGTGTATAGTACTTTCCTGATCAGTCACCACCTATAAACAAGATGGGGGCTGGCGTCTAGCTAGGGACTTTTAGGGTAACCCATGTTAGGACCATGCGATGACACTCATCCCTACTACAGTCTGGCATTCTCTTATTGTTTTTCCCATTTGTTATGTGATTGCCTCTAGAGGTGTCATTGAGTTACTTATGTTAGTTATCTATGTTGTAATGAAGTCATCTGTAGTCCTTGCTCCTTTCTAGGCTACTATCTATCTGATTGTCTATTGTCATGGGACCTCATTGTTATCTCCTAGCTCGGAGGGTGGACCTCAAGTTTCTACATGGTTGGGTGGATGAGCTTTAATCCATTGGTCTTTTGGCTTGATGATTCAAGTTTTGGGACATATATGACTCTCCAGTATCTAATTAGGTATTTGTAGACATATATTGTACCTGATGGAATCAGATTTGTGTATCTATAATTTCCCATTATGTAATTTTGTTGTATTCAGAGAAGAAAGCCTTTATATCTTTATCTTTATGTATCATGATCTCATCTATTCTTGTGAATATTACTATAAAAGAAAGATGTTAGTTCTATATAATGTATCAAATTTTGCTAGTGGACATTTTGATGAGTTATACATATTAGTGATCTATGTTTATCTTCCTTAATGCAGTTGTGTTTCCCTAGAGAGGTTAGTTATTATATAATTAAATTGATGAAATTAGTTGTTATTTTATCTGATGATTAATACTTTTACTTGTTAAAAACAAAATTCTGCATTTTATTATGTTCTTTAACCTAACTCTCTAGGGTTGTATGAAGGGGCATTACACCATCTATGGTTACCCTGATAGTCTCTCACTAGATGCTGACCCCATAGGGTGAGACATGCAGATCCAACATTTCTTTTGTGGGGACAAGGAAGTTAATTTTGCCAACCAAGCCTTCTCATCCCATCCTTAGTCTAAACTAGCACTACAGGCATGGTGACGAATCCAATTATCTTGTTTAATGTGGAATCTACCTTTTTCCCTACCACTTGGTTATCAACTTTCAATGGGTTACCCTAGCAAGCCACTTTGGGCCCTAGCCCCACATTGAAAGCCACTCCCCTACCTGCATCTAGAAGGCCCTACCCATCAAGCAAGCCATTTACCATCATAACGACAAGTATTCATATACAATGCAAGGCATTTACCTTCTTGCATACTAAACATAATCACAAGGATCAACTCTTAAACCATTTCCCAAAACTTCCAAGTGATGTAATTACAACAATCATAAACAAAATACTTCCTCTTTTATGAATACCGAGGTCTCCCCCATTATCAAACACAATACTTAACACAAGTTCAATACAATTAAATGAACAAACAATATATCCTTGAAGGAGATTATTACCTCATCATGATACATTTACAACATAGAATGTGCATCATTTCACATTATCATTTACCAAAACCCACATACATAAACAAGAGACATCATCCTTTTATAACATCATTATCTCAAGACACCTAACAACACAATACTTGAAATCAAAACATAACATCCTAGGCCTCTAGAATTCAACCTTAACAACTTGCACATAGACCCCCATTACATCCAATGTTCTATCTCACATGAATTTCACTTATATAATGCAATTCAACTCGCAATAAACCATTTATCTAAATGCAATACCTATAAACCAAATTTCAAATACAATGTTTATAAACCTAATTCCAAATCTATTAATCAAATTTCAAATTAACAAAATCATTATAAAGAAATCATAATAAAATAAATACCAAATTAAATTAAATTCATCAACATTAATATATAATCATATCAATTTTCATTTAATCAAATTAAACAAATGCATTAGATACAATACAATCTATAACAATAAATTTCTTTATCTTATTCCTTTTCAATATATAGTTTAATAAATCAAATAATCTAATAAAAAAAATTCAATAATTTAATCTAAATGAAGCAAGTACATAACTATAATATTTGATTTATATTTGATTTTAATTAATAATTGAATACTAATAACACTCAAAAAAGGAATCAAAAGCATTATATTATTGATAAACTCGGGACCTTAATTAGTTATCCATTAAAACTCACTCAAATTGAATGGTAAATAAAACACCACTAATTAAGATCACCTAAATACAAAACCCTAAACTTATAAATTTAAATTCAGTTTCAACTGTAATGAATACAAAATCCTAAGCATCTATTACATAGTAATGAATATAGTTTCAACTTGAAAATTGTAAATTTGGCAATGATTGTAAAGAATAAAATAGTATAAATGGAATAGTTGAACATAAAAGAAATACTATCAGTGTGCAGATAAGAAAAATGCTTTTCTTTCAGAGAGATCAATTTTTATACAAAGCGCTACCTAATTGCAAGTTTTGATCGAGCAGAGGGAAGTATAAGGAAACCCTCAAAACAAAGGCAAAAATGTAAGGACTTTAGAAACTTTCAAACAAATGCAATTGGAAGGTATGTGAAATCTAGATGCATAGGCAAAATATGTGAATTGTTTGACAGATGCCTCAAAGAGACATCATCTCATGGGTTTCAATGATTTTAGGATAGGCACAAAATGGATTCATTGATAAGGCCTTTGAATCTTTTTAATAAACATAATTGGTAGGTGTAAAACTAGATCCGTAACCTTTGTTGGTGTCCCTTCTAGTCTGCGCCAAAATGTCTGCTTTGGAGCAAGGAATAATTCAATCACACTTGTAACCCTAATTGCATTATAACTATAGTTGATCATTACGTGTGCAAGGTTGACCTTCTTGCCCATTAGCTACCTTGAGGACACCCTAAACTTTGTCATTACAAATAATTAAACCTACAGTGATTGTGATGGTGTAATTTCTTGATGCCAGTAGATCACATATGAATTTAGGCTTAGTTTATTTGTTGTAAAGACTTTAGAAACAATCTAGAAAATGCAAATTGAAAATATAATCTATGATGAATATGTATGCAAGATCTGGATGCATGGACAAGGTAGGCAAACTATCTGAAAGAAAAATTATTTTGAGAGATGCGGGCCATTTCTATCATTAAACAGGTATGATATTCTTGTGGAGACATTGACTATTATAAATAAAATAATTTTCACACTATATTGATGCTCACTGCATCAAATTAACAGAAACAATAAGGATAAAATTCAAAAATTAATGAACTCAGATCCAAATACTTGGCTGGGCTAAAGATTCAATGCCGAGTTCGAATGTTGCAGCCACAAAACCAGTCTCTCCAATCTCCAAATGAAGAATTCAATCTCCCATCCAATTCCAAAAACCATAATCCTCCTAAAAGCTTCCCCCGGCTACCTAATATGCAAATCTCTTTAAATTTAGACTTGAAATTGATGTGATAGATCAACATTAGTATGATGATGGAGCCTTTATTGTCCTCCTGCTACTGTGGATTGAATGGGAATGATAAGCAGCTTTTGTGTGGTTCCTTGGTCGCCAATCCATGATCCCCAATTTCTTCCAGATGGTTCCTCCCATGACACAAATTCTCATGCCTCAAATTCCATTAATGACAACAAAACTCATTTTTTTCTTTCTCACATTTTCCTATTAATTTAATTTAAAACCAACAATAGAATTTTTTTCTTATTTATTTCAATATTTACTATTTATTTATTTTATGACAATTTATAATTATTTATAAATTTATTTTTATAATAATTTATCAAACATATTCTTGTTTATTTTACATTTAATAATCATCTATATAATTTGATTTTTATAACACTTTATTTATCCCTTATTATTATTACTATTTATTGACCTTAGATTACATTATAGTATATTTTCCCATAAACTAATAATTTACATATAAGCATTTATAGTTCTTTATCCAAAGTGCCCTCTTGACCAAATAATTTTATTTTAACATAGCATTTAACCAAAGCATTAATCAACCAAATCTAAACTAAATAATCCAAATACCAACAATACCTGACCAACATGCATGATCGAAAAGTATGACCACAACAATAGTGACTGACTATCATACCCATATCGACCACACTGACTAAATACAAAATCAGATACTCATCCTTTTCAAGGACGATGGCTAACCAGGGGACCATATGTTATCTCCATTCAACAATTTCCATTGGGTTTAAGGCACACTCAAACCTATCAATTGAGGTGGAGTTGATGCTTGATACCTACAACCTGTAGCAAACAAAAATGATTGAACATATATATATATATATATCATACAGTCAAACACACCATAAAAGGAAATTACAGTGTAGCAGGGTACTCATGCATGATTAATGCAACATTGTCTCTTTCACAACAACAACACATCAAACAAGTAACCTCATCACGCATAACAATCTGTAATTCAACAACTAGATAAGAAACATCATTAGATAATCACATGATGCACATAATAAGATTAATCCACAAAATCAATTAAGTCCATAAACTAGTCATAGCATAAGCATAACACATCAATAATAGAAGTATCATCAAAATGTCATCGTAGCAGTGAGTCCAACATCAAACAAAATGCCATAATGCCTCAATCCAAACAAAACAACTGTCAATCTAACAGAGAACAACCGAGGGGCACTACATTGCATCCTCTTAATAAACTCTTTCTAACTTTAAACATCGTGCATTAACCACCCAGTGGGCCCCATTTTAATGTTGATAGAGGTTTGATGTAAGAAGAGTGCCAAATCATCAAATATAATAAACAAAAATTTTGAAATCATGCAAAGGCACTTTGACATACATCCTTCACATGACCCATACATTTCATCATAGAAGGAAGACAATGTACTCTAGAAGATCTTATAAGAGCAGCATTTGAAAGTAATTTGTAGAGCATTTATGTTTGCAATGTTCGAAAATCATACTCTACTAAACATTAGAAAATCAATCCAAAGCATAAAAATGTCATCCATACCCCCACATGGTTGCATTCAGATAGGCATCTATAAGGTTCAGTGATCCTTTTTGATGTAGTGTGTAGGGAGCTTGTCTAAGAAGATACATATTTTATTATTGATAAAAGTTTACCCTTGTTTATGTAATAAACTAATATAATTAAATAGAACAACATAATTATATGCATTTTTAGCACATTATTTAAAGAAACATTATACTAAATTTGTAAATAAATCATGGACAACTAAATGTAAAAATATATTAAACAACAAAATAATTTACAAAGATGGAAAGTACCTACTTAACTAAGATGGAATGTAACTACTAATCCAAGTGTAACACAAAAGCAATTACATGATTATATGACTCTTTGCATTGAATGTATGTTTAATAGTGATAAGCAATATATCTTTTAGGGATTTCCCTTATTAAGTTATATACTTAATGAGCAAGAAACCACAATTAACCCATGCCTATCTCATTACTTAACCCTTTATATACTGTAGATGGACAAGACATTACTTAAACAATAATTAAAATTAAAAACTATAACAAATGCTAGTATAACAAATATTAAACATTAAGTAGAAGTAAATTTCTTCATAGATCAAAATTAAAATAAAACACTAAATAAAATTGTTCTATTTGTTTAAGAACTTAAACATTTACAATAAAAAATAATAGTAACTTTATAAAATCATATATTATTATAAATCTTAAATATCATAGAAAATAGATTTTTAATGAATCTTTAACAAAGAATTAAAAAAAAAAAAAAAAACTGTACCAAAAAATAATATATAATTTATTTATTTTCTATATAACTATTTAAAATAAAATCTTAAAAGTTTTGTTTAAATAACCAAATCTACACTATAAAAAAGAGTTTCTAGCCCACATGTTATTTCCTGGTAGACATTAAGTAATCAAAACAACGCTATTGAAACTCTTGTAGGGGACGGTGTACATGCACTCGAAGCTCTCCGGAATGTATCTAACCTTACTCTCTCCAGTTATTTGATCTTCTTCAGTAAAAATTTAAAGAACCAAAACAACAGCGCTGAAAGTTCTTGTGAACAAAACCCTCCAGGCACCATCAATTTCAGTCCACATGTTATTTCCTGGTGAAGCCATGTTTCTCAAAAAAGAGTACATCCATCAACAACCGCATTCTCCTTTCCAATCACATCTAACAGCGTTATGGCAATAACTCCATCTTTCAGAATCCTTTCAGATATCTTGATTACCCGCATTGTTAAAGTGATTCCCAACCGGTCTTCTTTATTTTGCCAGAATCGTGGGGACCGTCTATGGATCTCGTGAATTGCACTGTGGTTCCACTTTTAAAAAATGTTTGGCTTTTGTCCTGGCGTTATTCAACCGACAGTATACTCTATTATCGATAGCAACATAATTTCAATTCATATGCGGAGTGTGTTCTTATTTATGTATTTATCTCTCCTCCACTTTTATTTGCTGGTTATTAGTCATAACACTCTACTTAAATGTTATTGATTTCAATGGTCAAACACTCCATCAGCGTTATGACAATAACACCATCATTCAGAATTCTTTCCAGTATCTTGATGTACCGGCATTGTTAAAGTGATTCCCAATCAGTCATTGTTGATGTACCCGCATTATTAGTGGCAATAACACTATCTTAAAGTGATTCCCAACCGCTCCTGTTTTATTTGCCAGAATCGTGGGGATCGTCTATGGATCTCGTCAATTGCACTGTGCCTTCCACTTTAAAAAAGTTTGGCTTTTGTCCTAGCGTTATTCAACCTACAGTATACTCTATTATCGAGAGCAACATAATTTCAATTCATATGCGGAGTGTGTTCTTATTTACGTACGTATGTCTCCTCCACTTTCACTTGCTGGTTATCAGTAGTAATGGCCAATCCCTCTCCTTTTGCCCTTGCCTTTTTTTCACTCTGTTTGCATTATGTAAAACTGTGTCTGAGAAGATAAGAAAGCCCTATATTGAAAAGACGTTTAATTAATATACATAATAAAAAAATAACTAGTTTGTATACATAAAATAAACAAAATTTAAAATAAATATATGTAAAACACATCAATAGATATCATTCTTAAGGTATTTATGTTATTGAAAAATAGTCACTTCAACAAGAATCTTTCTAATATCTTTTACATACATTTATTTAAGATAGGTATGCTAGTTTCTAAATTACATATTATGATAATTTAGTTTAGTGTTTTTAAAATTTTATATTATAGTTTACTACTTTTTAAATTAGTATTTCTTACTTAATGTCTAGAAAATTAAAATTTCAAGAACCTAAACATTTTATATATAAATAAATGATTACAAAGAAATTTTAATATAAATGTTATGAATATGAATTTTATAAAAGTAATTTGTGTACATTAGATCTATGTTTTTTTTTTTTTTTTAATGAATAACCATCTATATTATTAAAGGAAAAGTAATATTACACATATTCACAAAAAAGTGGGTGGAAGAAGTAGCACCATTACACATGTTCACAAAAAAATGTGGGTCGAAGAAGTCACATCCCTAAGTCATACAAGGCAACAACATAGAAATTACAAAACAACAACAAAACAAAGGCCCCTGGGTGGCAAGAACTATGCCACTAGATGGAGGAGGATGATCAAAATCATCTTGCTCTATACATAAGGGAAATCTAAGATCTATGTAAATTTTGATTTACAATTATAAGAAATATTATTACTAAATAAAAATAAATTTCTTCCTACATTAAAATTAAAATTAAAATATTAAATGAAATTATAATATTTATTTTAAGAATTTAGACAATTACAATTAAAAAGTTTAATAATAGATTTGCAAAATCATACATCATTATAATAAAATATCAAATACATATTAAATACCATAGTGTAACAAAATAAAATGAAATCATATATGTTTAAATAGTATATATTTTTATACCTAAATATAACTAGCCAATATATTTTATATGTAAATTTTTACTTTCGTGGATGGTCGTCCCGTACGCATATTAGAAATTACAGGGAGAACTTACAAATTCAATCAGAGCAAATATTTCTTGGCGAACGGGCACCTATCAAACCGATAGCACATTATCATAGCGTTCAAGATTGCAATGGAAGAAAGTATGTAAGGAGTGGCATATTTCATGTCGGAAACCTGAGATACTGCACCACCTTTTACAAAGCTTACTAGAACCTTATCTATAAAGTTAGTGGAGGACAACCTTATATTCCTAAGGTGTTATCCTATTTCCTCCCAAAAATCTATGAACTCGATAATGATGAGTCAAAGAGACTCACCATTCCACGTGTTAGCAATGCTAAATGGGGAAAAGGGTGCAAAAATACTTGAATTTATGTCCCACTTTATGGGGTTGATGGGTCCTATGTTTGCTTCGGCAAAGAACATGGTAATAATGAAGCTCAAGGGTTGCAACTTTATAAAATGTGCAATTTTTTCACATGTCTTTGATATTTAATTTTATTCCCACCAATAAATCATCATTCTTTTATTGTGAAACTTTTTTTTTAGTCGATTGTTTTTATATGTGGGCATTCATGCTCTGAAATAAGTATTTCTTACACTGGTTTTATTTTTGGGTCGTCAATTTTGTTTTCTGGTCATTGGTTGTTTATGGTGTAATATTATCACTAAAAGGCAACCTTAAAATCTCTTTCATTTTTTCATTGTCTTGGCAAATCAAGGCACTAGAGGGAGCAAATCTAAAGTGACACTATGCAACCATAGGGAAAGAAGATGCAGTTGAGGGCTTCCATTGAATGGAAGGGAGATGCAATCAAACTAGTACCACCATGGGTTGTGAAACTTGAAGAGACTAAGTAGGGGCACAAATGTACTCATAAACAAGCATTTTTGGGTTACCCATTTTGAAAAAATGCATGAACGAAATGTGGTCTCATGTAATGCCATGATTGCATGATACTTCAACAATGGGGAAATAGAGGAAGCAACCAATTTGTTTGTGACAAAATGACTAATTGAAGTCATATCAATTGGACTGCAATGATCATGGGTCTTTGCAATTTTATTGTTCATAGAAGAATGAAGGAAACAAATAGTTAGAGTGAAGTAAAAATCAATGAAGCTAGGAGGTATTAGAGTGTGAGGTAGATGAAGAGGGTGAGGAGGTGAACAATAGCGGTAGCCACCACTTCAGATGAGTGGTGAATGAATGGGTCAAGGGAGAGAAAGGGGAGTTGAAGGCAGGTTGAATTATGTTTTAGCCATCAGGTTTCCGCCTGGCTCTAGGCAAATCTTTTAGCATGGAGGTCAAAGCCAACCTACTCTAGTAGAATAGGAAGAGGTTAAGACCCACCCTATGTATTGGGACAAGGAAGGGAATGGTAGTACACCCCTAGGTCTATTCTATGGATTTTTTAAACTGCATTTGTTGTACTTGGTCTTTCCCTTTTTCTCTTCCCAAATTTAGGCTATTCTATAAAGTAATGACAAAAATGTCATTTTAATTTTATCATAATAATGTGGTTGAGGGAAGTGACGTTCCCAACACTGATGATGCTATACATACTAGAGAAGAAAAACAAGGCTACTAAAAATTCCTTATCACCAATAAGATGATTGTGTTTTCAATTCCACCAATTTAGTAATTATAGAAAAATATTGAATTAAAACTAAGGGAAAATGTTTGTAATAATAATATCCCTTGCATTATGTTCCAAGGTCACCTCCAAATAGTTATAGCTAATTTCAATGCCTTTTGTTCTTTGACAAGATTTTCAAGAATTTTAGATTAATCATTTATTTATTTGTGATTTTTTTAAAATTCTATGTATGAAAATTAACCAAAATTAGATGATGTTTACAACATGGTTATCCCCTTTTTTTGTCAATAACAAAGAGGATTAAACATGATGATGGTGATGGTAAAGCTTAAGCAACCAGAAAGTTGTTCATTACTTAGGACATCTAAACATTCAAATAACAAACTACATAAAAGGTGTTTATGTCTAGAAATATAAAAATAATGTATTAAAGTGTAAATCTGTGAAAACAATCTGGTTTGAGCAATTGTAGAAAGCAGTAGAAAGAGAGAGGGAAGCTATCCAGGATGAGTATGAAGAAACCAAGACTAAGAATCTAGCAAAGGTCGAGTCATCTACTTTTAAGGAAACCATGCAAGCCCAAGAGGAGCTTATAATCAATCAAGTACTTGACCAAGCCCCTACTTACCTACTAATAGGCAAATCTGAAATGAATCCCAATAGGTTTGCTTGCACATATCTATAGACAAATTTTGTTAACTTATAGTTTGGAAGAGACATAGATTAATACCCACAATGTTGAAGATAGTTATGCAAAAGATCCCCAAACTCTTGGTAACATTACTTCACAATAATTTGTGCCATATGTTTAATTCTTTCACACAGATAACTACTCCATTACAATATACAATGATAAATATTCTCAAAATAGGATTTACATCAAATGTTTGTGTTGAGAATGCCCTTGGTACAATGTATGCAAAATTCAATTCTGATGATCATGCAAGAAAGGCATTTGACATTATGCCTAAGAGAGAGAGAGATGTTATTTCTTGGAATATAGTGATGGAAAGTTATAATAGCAACCATGGAAGGTTGCTTGATGCACACTACTTTTTTTATAGAATGCTTAAAAAGGATGTGGTCTCATGGAATGTGATGATTATTGGATATTGTCAAAATAGTCATGCTAAGGAGTCAGTTATATTATTTCCTAAAATGAAAAGGGTAGGTGTGATGGTAAGCAAGGCCACCCTCTTGAGCATTCTTAGTTCATGTTCCAATATTGTTGCATTGTAGTAGGGGAAACAAATCCATGCCCATACTATCAAAACAACGTATGATTTTTTCATCTTCATGGGAAATATCCTTGTTTCCTTGTACTCAAATTATGGAATATAGACACTGCATACCAAGTATTTGATTAAATGACTAAATGAGAAGTGATATCCTAGACTACAATTATTATATGATTTTCTCAACATGTTAGATGCCAAATGGCCATTGATCTCTTTGATTTAATGTGAGACTGCAATACAATGCCTAATCATGTGAATTTTGTTTTGTAGAGGAAAATTTTATTCTATTCTACTAGGATCCACTCTATTTTTTTGCCACTTTTTATTACATCTAGTTTCTATGGAGAGGAATATGTTAGAATTGGGGAAAAAAATAGTAGGCTCAAATTTTATGAATGTGGTTGATTACTCGTGTCATTTCTGTTTATCATTATTCTCTATTTAAATTTAATTTGGAATTTGACTCGATGGCATTTAGTCTTTTATTATTTCTAGTTTAATTTTATTATGAGTCTACTATATAGGTATTATTTCATTTCTTGCAAATTTGAGTTTCATTTGGGAAAATTTGACCAACAAGTATGATAGTTGACAGCCCACCACATGACTGGCCAATAGAATTTTATAGCCCCTAGGTAATGTTTCCATTGGGAATGAAGCTGATTTCAAAATTCACACAACATTTACCCTATCATTTCACTCACATTTTGATGTAGGAGCATCTGGGTCCATGAGCAATCAACATCAACCAAAAACATTTCAAGTTTTCCATTTTAGTTTCAATTGAGCTTTAGTTTCAGTTTAGTTTTAGTTGTGCTTTGTTTTCAAGTTTGTGTTGGTTTTGGTCTTTTGCTTTAGGAGTCAAATTCAAATTAATTTGGTCAAGTTTGGAGCATTATCTTTTTGAAGAGCCAATTGGGTATCTCCAGTTCAAATTTTGTGAAGTTTGGATGAAAAATGGCTAAGTTAGAACAAGTAAGCTAATTTTCTAGTACATGAACTATTCAGTTCACCAATCCAATGGTTTTTTGATGGTTTGGCTTGTTGACAAGCAATATCGCTACCAAGATTTGAAAGGAGAGTTTAAATTTTATAAAGTTTGCCAATTGGATTATTCACCGATCCTTCAATTTGTCCATTGTACGAATCATCGATGGGGTAGATTTCATAACTTTGAACTTTGGTTTTGTTGCCAAGTTTGATGAAAGTGAAAATCACCGATCAAAGAAGCTTTCTTTTTACCAGCCAGTTCCAGGGTTTTTGAAATCACCGATTCATCGATTTCATGATTTGAAGGATGAATTTCCAAAGTTTGAGTAATGGCCAGTTCACCGATTGAAAGACTAAATGTTAGTTAAGTGTGATATCAGTATATTTGATGGTTTGTGAACCCGTAGGGTCATTGATGACTCATTTTGCTGATAAAAGATTTGAAGTTCAAGGTTTCCTTAGGTTTGTCGATGACTCATTTTGCCAATAAAAGCTATAAAGAATAAAGTTCAAAGCCTTTTTAGTTCATTGATTGATGATATTGGCGATAAAGAAGAAGTTAAAATTATTCAAAGTTCATGAAGTCAAATTGTTTCCAATTCCAAGGTTCATGGAGGTGAAGATTCATTGATAAGAGCACTTGATGGATTAAAGCATTGTATCGGCAAACTATTTAGTTTGCAAACCAAATAATTCACTGATAAAGCATGTGTGTCAGTGAAATCATAAGTTTGTGAAGTGCCAATTTTATTGATAATGTTCTTATATTTGTGTGTCAGGAAATGTCTAAGTTCCTGAACTTGAAAGAATGCTGATGAAGACATGAATGGTTCGTGAAGAGATAAACTACCAATGGACTCATAAATATGTGATTTTATCAAAAGGTGTTTATTTTAATAATCAAACAATATTATCATTAATTTGTTTGGTAATTTGAAACCTCAAGTGGCTATTTGGATACATGTCTATTCAGTTCCATAACTAAATTGTCTGTAATTGTTTAACTTCCACTCATGAAGAATACATGGTGATTATCATTCTTGTTGAGGGGTTGCTCTCTAAATAAAGGGAGATTGTTGTCAATCGGGGGTTCCTCTCTGAGCAAGGGTGAAACAAATGTTGATTGGGGTTCCTCAGGAATGGTTGGAAGGATCCATCTAACACAAAGAAAAAGCATGGGACTTGACTGTTGGAAGGTGACCCATGTATTGCAGAGATGGTTGAGTAGCTTGAGATTGAGAAGATTGTGTGAATGGCTGAAGGTAATGACTTCTAGCAGAAGAATGAGGATGAGCTTTGGGAAGCGATTTTGTGATGTAATCATATAACGATTGAGATATCACAGTAAGGATTTTGTAGATGTAATGGAATTTTGGACAACCTCCATGTAGTAGGACTTTGTAACTATCAAGCTAATGCTATTCTTGTGCCTTAAATTGGTCCTCATTCTGGGTGCTGGATGTTGAACAGTAGAAACTTTCTTCTCCTCTCTTGGTTGTCAAATATGTGGAATGTTGAGGTGTTTGTGATTGTCATCTTTTAATATGGTGTCATTTTACTAATGCATCACATCTAACTAATGCTTTAGTTTTCTTCCCACTAATCAGTAACCTCAAAATAATGATATATTGGATCCATCGATAGTGATGAGTACAACGTGATTCTCATTCTCATAATCAAATACTAACCATATTCAATAGCACATAGAAACACACAAAATATGAAGTAATGCATATAAATTAATATTACTTGATTTCATCCATGTTGGAAGGCTATCAAGAAATAGGATTTTAATCCCCATAAATGTAGTCTCTAGAGTCTATACCCATGGACCGTAAAGAAAAGAATTCAAATGTGGATTCTAGCCCACATTTAGATTTATGGTAATTGTGCACCGACATAACATAATAATTGGTTATCTACATTAAGAGATATTCTTCTATAGTCAAGTTTCTACCTACATGGTGATTCATCCTAAATGTTTCACCTACGGAATAGATCAATCTTTTGCTGAGACTATCAATCATATTGGCTGCCAACTCTTTGATTCATTGATAGGGATGATTGACTAATAGACTTGGCAATTTATTAATGGATGGGATTGACTATTATTGCTTTGTGTGGTAAATTCAACTAAATTCTAAGTATAAGTGTTCATTTACAAATATATTGTGGTCATATGGAGTCACTTATTCTTGGCCATTAAGATTATATTTTGGTAAAAGTGGCAAGTGCCAATATTAACTAGTCAGTGGAATGAGCTAACATAAGAATATTGGGTTGCACCATTTAAGGTAGATGAAATTACAAGGTATGTCTGATGCTATTACTATTATTATTGAGTGCATATCTTATACGATGATCTAATGGATATTATGGTTCAACCATTATGGGTATGATTCATGTATTGCTCATGCTTAAAGTAAGATTATAATCATTATGGTAAGTCATTCAAAGTTTCAGATAGTTTATATGTAGCCTTGTGGTTTGAATGTTATGTTTGTTGGAAAAGGATGTCTTAAAATAATACAAATACAATACTAGATATCATTAAATCACATTATAAGTGGGACATCACTTGGAACCATATTGGTGCTTTGCTCAATTGTCACATATAATTATTTAATTTTGAGACTATCTCACATTAGCAAGTCTAAACTTTTTTTATGGCTGATTAGGAACTACTTTTGATGTTGTATTATTTTTTTATAGATTACATATGTCTAGAATATAACACTTCTTATAACATGTTAGGCTTCTCTATTAACCCAATACTATTTTCAAATTTATATGACAATCTATATAAATTACAATTGATCTAACCATTACACCTCCTTTACATACAAATGCTAATTTACTATGTAGCTATTTACAATTAAATCTTTAAAGCTTTGATTAAATATCTTGATGTTCCCAGATTGTCAAAGTGATATCCGACCAGTCCTCTTTTTTTACCAACTACTATCTTGTCCATTGCATCGTGCCTTCCACTTTTGAAACATTTGGCTTTTGTTTGGGGTTATTCAACCTACTATATACTCTATCATTGATAGAAGCATAATTTCAATTTCACATGTTGAATCTGTCCTTATTTAGTTCCTCTAGTTTCACTTAGTAGTGGCTAATCCCTCACATTTTGACATTCTATTTTTTACTAACTACAACTGTGTTTGAGGAGATAAGGAAGAGGACATGTTTATTTACTAGAATTCTATAGCCCCTATATAATGTTTCAGAAATTCATTGGGAATGAAGCTGATTTCAAAGTTCACACAACATTTACCCTATTATTGAAGACTTTGAAACCAATGAAAACTAATAATCTCTTACAACATATAATAAATCTTACTAGAAAATTTCAACATTCATACTACCATAACATTGATCAGTAGAAAAAAGAAACCATTTATATTTCTCTAGAAAAACTGTAGACAAAGAATAGTTTATATCTTCTTCTCACATTACACACTTCTTTACTACTGCAAACTTATGTCAAAACAATGAACAATTTCTCCTTTTAATAGAGTTCACAGCCCAAAGCAAACTAAATAAAAAATAATCTAAAAATAGAACCAAGTAATTGATGATCATGCATATAGTATGCATCTTACAAATTGTCTTTAAAATATTTCTTGTATATTTGCATGCATGCAAGCATCAATAATCAACATACTCCCCCTTGATGCGAAGCGGACTCACAAGATGATCATTTCCAACTAACTTTGACTTCTATTTTTGAAGACTATCATCACAGTTGTACTTTGTCTTGTAGATCCATTTAGTACAATTCTTTTCCTTGTCATGTGGAAGCTTTGTAAACTTCAAAGGTTCAAAAGCTACATGTGAATGTAACATAAAATTTACAATCTCACCTAGAGGATTCTCTTCATGTGTTTGTGTACACCTCTAAAAAATATCACTAAGGTTTCTTACTTTCCTTGTAGAACTTCCACTAGAAGCTGGACTTGCACTTGGAATTGAATAACTAGATGAGGGGCTACTTGGTGGATTTGTAGCACTTGGAAAAAAACATTAGTGGGCTTCTCATGATCAATATCATCAATAATAACATCATTTAAAATAGATTTTGACTTCTCCATATGGCCATAAACTCCCCCTTCATAAAAAAATCATATCTCTTGACACAATAAGCATATTAGTGAGAGGATTATATAACTTGTAAGCCTTACTTTCCTCACTATATCCAACAAAAATACATGACTCACTTTTGGGATCTAACTTTTGTCTCTTTTGATCAGGAACATGAACATAGGCTAAACAACCACAAACTTTGAAATGATTAATATTAAAGGCTTTTTCTCATACCAGGCCTCAAACGGAGTCATCATGTCAAGTGCACTAGTGGGACTCCAATTGAGAATATATACTATTGTAGCAACTACATATCCCCAAAATGAATTGCTTAATCCCTTTGTTTGTAGCATACTCCTTACCATCTCCACCACTGTACGATTCTTCCTTTTAGCTACACCATTTTGTTGAGGTGTGTAGGAAGTGGTGAGTTGCCTTCTAATGCCATGCATATCACAATAATCTTGAAAGGCTCTTGAAAAAAATTCTCCTCCATGATCAGTCCTTAAGCATTTGATTTTGCACCCTTTTTCATTTTCCACAAGGGCTTTAAACCTCTTGAATGTATCAAGGGCTTCATCCTTGGTCTTCAAAAAATAAACCCAACACTTTGGTGAGTAATCATCAATAAAAGTAATAAAATATGATGAATAGCACCACAAATATTTGAGTGAACAAGCTGATGTGGATGATGGGCCCTCCATGCATTGTCCTTTGAAAATTTCTTCCTTGCATGCTTTCCTTTAGCACAACCTTCACAAATTTCCTTGTGCTCTTCAACCTTAGGAAAATCAGAAACTAATGTATTTGATGTTAGAATCTTCAAACTATGAAAATTTAAATGCCCATACTTGAGATGCCACAACCAACTTGTGTCCTCATATGCCATATTAGCAAGATTGCTGCTATGTTGTCCAAACTTTAATGGAAACATCCTATTCTTTATCATAGGCACAACTGTAACAACCCTATTGCCTTGATTCTTGTCATAGATGATACATTTCTTATTATCAAACACCACTCTGTAGTTCCTTTCACACAATTTTCCAACACTCAATAAATATCATTTACACATTTCTTACCTTCTTTGGTATTCACCTTCATAGCTCCTTTCATTGCAACCTACAAGGACTTGTCATCACCAAGCTTAATTTTGGATTTGAAACTTTCATCCATTGTAGAAAAAATCTCATTATTCCCTGACATGTGGTTAGAACAACCTGAATCTAAATACCAAACCTCTTTAGGACTATTTTCAGCTTTGTCATATGATAAGAATAAATTACTAGGAGAAGCCTCCTCATTCTCATTAACTTAATTAGCATTTCTATTGCTATTACCTTCTTTTAATTTGCATTCCCTTTCAAAGTGGCCATACCTATTACAATGGTAACATTGGATATTTCTTTTATCAAATCTGCCTCTACCTCTTCCTCTATTTCCTCTTGAATAATTTGGGTTACATTCTTGGCCTTGTCCTTGCTACTTTTACTACTAGCACCATCTTTATGTGCAATCTACAATTTTGAAGAAAAAGCCTTCTCGTCAATTTCTCCAAATGTGTCCCTAAGCCTCTTTTCATGAGACATAAGAGATCCAACTAAGTGATCAAACTCAAGAGTAGACAAATTTTTACTCAAGATCCTTTTATGATTATTGCAATGTTATTCCACCTTGGTGTTAGAGACCTTAACACCTTTTTAACTAAAACCTCTTTGTCCACAATTTCTCCATGAGTAGCCATGTTATTGACCACATTTTTTACTCTTACACAATAATCACCCACACTATTAGCTTCTTCCATCTTCAAATTCTCAAATTCTCTTTTCAATTATGTAGCTTAACAACTTTGACTTGATTACTACCTTGGTAAGCTTCCTATAGAGTCTTCTAGACATCCTTGGTTGTCTTTGCACCTATAATTCTTGGAAATAAACTCTTATGTAGAGCTATTTGAATGTAGCATAATGCTTGAGCATTCATTTTTTTAGCCTCCTTCTTATATGTCTTATCATTGGCTGCAAGAGTACTCCAATCTATTGCCTCTTCATAACCCGTTTCTACAATCTCCCACAAATCTTTCCCTATAAAAAATGTCATCATTTTTATGCACCAATAATCATACTCATTTCCATCAAATTCTGGAATGGGCAAGGAGTTAGAATTCGACACGATAAACTTTTGGCCAAATTCCAACCACTAAATCTTTAACCCAAAAGAAAATACCTGCTTTGATACTAAATGAAGACTTTGAAACCAAAAAAAACTCTTACAACATATAATAAATTTTACTAGATAATGTCCTAAATAAAAAAAATCTAAAAACAAAACATCTAAAAATAAAACCAAGTAATTGTTGATCATTCATATAGCATGCAGCTTACAAATGATCTTTAAAATACTTCTCGTATATCTACATGCATGCAAGCATCAATAATCAATAGTCATTTCACTCACATTTTGATGAATTTGGCTAGCATGTGGCCCTGATTTGGATTCCCCCCTATGTTGAGATAAGCACTGGGGGATTTGCATCGTGTGTCAATGATAAAGGACATGATAGATGATTTATATGCTCTACTAAGCACCCTTATCCAAGAGTACTCAAATATAATTATTTAATTTTGAGACTATCTCACATTAGCAAGTCTAAACTTTTTTATGACTGATTAGGCACTACTTTTGATGTATTATATTTCTATAGATTACTTATGTGGTGAACTTAACATTTCTTATAAAATGTTAGGCTTCTCTATTAACCAAATAATATTTTCAAATTTATAGGACAACTATATAAATTAGAGTTGGAAAAACGAAGAATCTTTAAAGCTTTGATTAAATATCTTGATGTGCCCGCATTGTTGAAGTGATACCCAACCGGTCCTCTTTATTTCCCATCTAGATATCTCGTCAATTGCACCGTGCCTTCCACTTTTGAATTTGGGGTTATTCAACCTACAGTAGGATTATTGATAGCAGCATAATTTCAATTTCACATGTCGAATCTGTCCTTATTTATGTGCTTCAGTTTCACTTAGCAGTGGCTAATCCCTCGCACTTTGTCATTCTGTTTGTATTAACTACAACTATGTCTGAGGAGATAAGGAAACGGACGTGTTTATTTACTACATTCGTAATTTAGAATTTGCAAAAGGAGGAAGAAGCCATCCCAAAGTGATGTGACAGCAGCAGAATTCCGCACTCGAGTCTCTCCCTATTTATGGACTAGTGTCTTCTCCAGTTTTGCACAAGAAGAAGTCACCTGCTGGTTGTTGATAGCAATGGCCAATCCCTCTCTCTTTTCGCTTGCTCTTTTTGTCACTCTCTTTGCATTAACCACAACTGTGTCTGAAGAGATAAGGAAGCCATATATTGTTCACATGAGTAAGTCCATGAAGCCTCTGCATTTTTCCCTTCATGAGCACTGGTATGCTTCTCTCATCAATGAGGTAACTTCAGGCTCAGACGATGGAAGCCTGTTGTTATATACATATCATATAGTTCTGCATGGATTTGCAGCCAAGCTGAGCAGCGTAGAGGCTGCAGCTTTAGAGAGCATGGAGAGCTGCTTGGCCGTAATCCCATCATCTGTCAGGCAAATTCATACAACACACTCGCCGCAGTTTTTGGGTCTGGGAGGCTCGCCTAACAATTTGTGGCTGCGGTCCCATTAAGGCAAAGATGTGATTGTGGGCGTGGTTGACACCGGAATATGGCCTGAGAGCGAGAGCTTCAATGACAGAGGCCTGGGACCTGTACCCGCAAAATGGAAGGGCATATGTCAAAGCGGGGTGATGTTCAATTCCTCTCACTGCAACAGAAAAATCATTGGAGCTCGCTATTTCTTTAGAGGCTACGAAGCAAAATACGGTAAACTTGATAAAAGTGATATAAAATCGGCGAGAGACACCAACGGCCATGGCACACACACTGCTTCAACTGCTGCGGGATCGGCTGTGGGTAGAGCGAGTTTGAATGGCTTTGGCAATGGAACGGCTATAGGGATGGCTCCTCAGGCCAGATTGGCCGTGTATAAGGTCCTCTGGGGTGTCAATGGAGCCAGTGAGGACAGCGACATAGCTGCTGCAATGGAAATGGCCATTGCAGACGGCGTGGATATACTTTCTATATCCATTGGCCGAGAGGATCTGCCTTTTTACCAGGATTCCACTGCCATCGGAGCATTTAAAGCGATGGAGAAAGATGTGCTTGTTTCGCTTTCAGCCGGCAACGATGGGCCTTTTACTTCTTCTATCTCGAACACAGCACCTTGGGTAATCACAGTTGGGGCCAGCAGCATTGACAGGCAATTTCCCGCCACTGTCATACTAGGCAATCTTGAGATCTACTGAGGTTCCTCTCTTTCTAAAGCTGCTCAAGTAGCTCAACGATTGCCTCTGGTGTATGTATCTCACAACAAAAGCACCATGAGCTGTGACTCAGGTCTCTCTCCCAGCATGGTCAAAGGTAAAATTGTGCTATGTGATTTTGCATTGAATAATCGTTACATTAATTCCATAGGGGCCCCTTTGCACAGGCGAGTTAGCGTGGTGAACAAAGTGTCAACTCTGGTAAAAGGGATTGGGGGAGCTGCAATCGTCTTCGCCAGCGAGATATACTGGGGAGCACAAGAATTTATTGACGATTATGATCTGCCCTTTATCAGCGTGAGTTTTGCAGTTGGAGAGAAAATCAAACTGTACATAAACAGCACCACTAAGCCTACCGCCGTCATAAAGCCAACAGGATTGACAGTGGTGGGAAAGGCAGTAACAGCTCCACTTGTGGCTTCGTTTTCTGCGAGGGGGCCAAGCCTTGTATTTCCAGATATACTGAAACCAGATCTTGTTGCTCCAGGCGTCAACATATTAGCGGCGTATACAGGAGGAGGATATTATTTTGACTCGGGAACATCCATGTCGTGTCCACACGTAAGCGGCCTTGCAGCGCTCATACGCGGCGTTCATCCTTCCTGGAGTCCTGCCGCCATTAAATCGGCTGTCATGACGTCTGCTTACATCCGCGACAACAGAAATCAGCTCATCAAAGATACCGTCGATTTGGAAGCCGCAGACCCATTCATATTGGGCGCAGGTCATGTAAATCCAGCGGCTGCTGTGGATCCGGGGCTCGTCTACGACATGGCACCTCATGATTACATCCACTTTCTCTGTACTCTCAACTATACCCACAAACAGATAGCTCTTTTGATGGACAACCACACAATCTCGTGCCCTAGATCAAGCAATTTGGAAGACGCAGCTGATCTCAATTACCCATCTTTCTCTCTCCACTTCAAGGCCACTAACTCCACCAGATTAGATCAAGTTGTTGTGAGAAGGAGAACTGTAACAAACGTGGGTGCTGCTCGTTCTACCTACAAAGTGGAGGTGGGGACACCCCCTGGAATAAAAATAAGTGTCCAACCAGAGACGTTAGAATTCACAAAGAAGAACGAGAAGCTTAATTTTCGCGTAAGATTTGAGAGCGCGGTAATCGCAGCAGACGGAGATGGAAGCTCTGGAGAGATATCATGGAAATGTATCCGAGGTGGAACTCATGTTGTCCGTAGCCCAATTGTTGTAGCGTGGCAAGGCAAGTGACAAGTTGAGTAACTATGATTATAAACTAAGCACCGGCTGGGTCTTCCCTGGCCTGTACCTATAAATAAATAAAATTAATATTACTAGTATGGGAGTTATCTAGGCAGTTTTGTAAATGATTTATGTATGTTCTACTGGTAGTCTGTTGTGTCTGCGTCTTTTTGTTGCTGGTGGTCTCTTTTTGTTGTAATGGTCTGTTTTTGTAGACTCTTATGTGTCCCCGTGGGACTATAATGTAATGGGCTCGGTACCCTTGTTTTGTCGCTTATATTATCAAAAACACACCATGCTTTGAGACGTAGTTAAAGAATACAACATTTCTTTTGTCAACACACCAACAGTCTTGGTTACATCAGTTTCATGACTTAATCCTCAGGTTTCATTTACCAATCATGTTTATAAAAGAACAAATAATGTTCCTCACTGCATTGCTACTGTACAGAATTGATCTCCCAAGTGCATAGCATTACAACATTGTACGTTTGGAACAAGCATAAATCTAGGCCATACATCACATAAGCTATGCTCTTTACGTTCCATTAGTATAGGTGTAGAGAATCTCCTCAAACCTCTTTTACTGTTACAACTTGGCAGGAAGCCAAACCTTTCTTTCACATAATGAAAGGATTACATTTTATGCAAGACCTACAACTCATTAAATTAAGGTAGTCATAGTATCATCTCCTTGATATATCATTACGTAAAGTTTTTTTTGCTTTCATAGAAACACTATGAGATTATGAAATCATCTCTAAACTAAAAATCATATCCAAAAATATGATTAATTATAAACTAGATCTAGAGAGATCATTGTCCAAAGAAGAAATAAAATAAGATTCAGTTCAACTGTTACCCTTTTTATTCTCTTTGGTGAAATTAACTATAAGTATGAATGAACAAATCAAATCTGAAAGAACAATACCTATTATTCTTTCTTGTTAATATCATAATCGTAGTTTGATCAAGAGAGAGAGGGAGAGGGAGAGGGAGAGAGATTGTTCTTATTTTAACTTCTGTTAGTATTGAGGTGTCTTCTAGTTTGATCTTCTTGTAGGTGAGGAGATAGGATATCATGGGAGTGAATAACCAGCTGACAGGAATAGTCTAATATAAATATATCTCTCTTTTATGTTCTATTAAAAAGGAAGAAAATAGCCATGATTGTTGCATAAATGAGTGGAAAACCAAATTGAGAAGAGTACCAACAACATTAATAGAGGAGTAACTTCAAACACATTAATGCATGGAAATTTGAATTCAAAAGATTCTCAATACCATTAATAGAGTCAAACCAAGATTTGGCCCACCAAAACTAAAAGAGTGTGGATTGAAATTCCACAACAATTTAGAAGCTTGGATTGGAAAAATCAAACAAAAGTAACATAACACAAATTGAAATTCAATAATAAAGAATTTGGGTCAAAGAATATTTTCAACAACATTGTGAGGGAGCAAACTGCAAAATCAACAAGTTGTAGATAAACAAAAGCAAGTACAATGTTGATAACATTAAATGAGAGGATGAATTGAAATGAAATAGCATGTGGGAACTCAAATTTGGAAGAATCATAAATAGAGAGGATAAGAGTTGAATCCAACATGCTGATGGAGGCCTTCTACGAGTCATCATAGCATTAATAGTGGTAATTAACTAAACATTTGTTAGAACACAAGCAATCTACTTGGGGGTGGGAGGGGGGATCAGTAGATCAATAACACTTAAAACTTCAAGTTTCTAGAATGTAGATCAAATTTAACTTTCAATGCAATAACATTAACAACAAGAATGCATGCACACATGAACACCAAATATACATGGAAAACCCAATATAGGAAAAACCATGGCAAGAAAGAGCTGCTAGGATCTACGTCCTAATCCAGCCTCACAAATGAAACCATTGATTACAATGTTTAATTTAATTATTATGGATTATTTGATTAAAATAATCATGGGTCAGTTATATGGATTATTTAGATTATTTTAAGTGTTAATGATTGAAGGAGTATTTATAATTCAAAGTAAAGAAACAATTTATTATTTAGGTGTATGAATAATTAAGATTGGGGGTATTGACTAAGTTAAATTTGTCTAGGGAACTATCTTGAACTCATCCCTTGTAATGTTGAGATAATGCACTCTACAAGACTTGATTCCTAGTGGGTTCTTTATGAGCCAAGCAACTTCACGAGTAAATCAAGGTTCACTTCACTTGTAACATTCATTTTTAATTTGTTATATGGGCTTCTAATTTAACTAATGTATTAAAACTATAATTGTGCACTAGAAGCAAGTTCCCTCCAAAGCTGCAAGGAGCGCACTTACATCTTGCATAACACAAAACATAAATGTTGATTGTAGATGAGCTCTATAAATTCTTTCTAAATTCTGACATGGTACACTGATAATTTAGTGAGACCCAAAAATCATTATCTATCACAATTTTGATGATAACAAAGTTTCACTGTAGGAAGTCTGCCTAAGCATTAAATATCATTTGCAATAAAGTATGAAAACATGCAAAGACACTTCAACAATACATCATGTTGTGCCTTCCACACATGCCACATTTCATCAAATGGAGATGCCCTTCTTTTTGCTTTGGCTTGGAGTGTCAAACTTTCCTCTTTATTATGATGAGAAAGTGAAGTGGTGCTTCGAATGTAGGATTTGTTCGAAACTTGAGTATCTGGTACATTTGAAGTCATTTGATGCCTTTGGTGGTTGATTTGGAGGAGTTTTGATTTAGTTTGTGCTTAAGAAATAGACCTTTGGTGCCTTTTGCACTAAAAGTGGGTGTTACTGCAGTTTGTGCTAAAATCTAGTGTCACTAGATATAGTTCTTAAAACTACTACTACAGGATGTGTCATGTTGAAATTCCTAGTTTCCATGCCTTAAAATTACAAAATCATGTCAAATTCCACAACATTTCACTAAGGGCTCCTTGTGCTTTCACCCTAACACATGTTCCTGAAGCCCTGAAATTGGCTATGTTTGATGTCTTGAAATCCTAAAAAATTGGCTGAGTCTGAAATCTGGTGGATCCTCCAAAATCTAGAATCTGCATGCTAAATCCCATGGATCTGGGACTTATCTCAAACATCCTTATAGTATATTTCAAAATATACTTAAATATATTTTTAAATATACTGTCACCTAGGGTACTTCAAAATCTAGCATTAAAAGTACCCCTTACTACATTTTGTACTAATATCATGTGTCATTGGATATTAGCGTTGGCCCTCTCATATCCCATTCGGTGCTAAAAAAGACTTCAACTGGATAGAGTTGAAAGTTCACTCAACCAGATATGTCTGGTGGATAGGAATTTCCCCATCGGGCCCTTTAAAAGACTTAGTGCCAAAAGTAATGCTAATCAGATCTACACTAGAATTGACATCCGCTGCATATATACAGTTGGGACCCAAACCCCTACAATACATCATCCACCAAAGTCCCTGCCAACGAAGGTCAAAGTATTCATGCTAAAACATGACTACACCGGATATGTGCTAAAATTGCTTTCAACGTGATATGTCTGGTAGGATCGAAAACCCTGCCATCTTGTTGCCAAGGAAACTCCCATCAAAAGTATTAGAAAGAGTCCAGTGCTAGAATCATTCCCAACTGGATTTGCACTAAAAATGATGCCCACTAGACATGTCCGGTTGATAGCCAAATCCACGCATATCCACTTGAAGACCAAATCCCCACCAAAAGCATTTGTGAAGAGTTGGTTCTAAAAAGGACCTCCACAAGATATATCCTGTTGACCTTGAAATCCCTGGTTTTTTGATAATTTGGGTTGGAAAACTCATTTTTCAAAGGTGTAAACTAGATTTTATTGATGAATTTGATCTCCACATCATTATATTACATCTTGATGAGAATTTTTATCATGTTAGTGTGGATTTTGACCATTCATTGTGTCACATTAATGCTACTACACATGAATATCTTGTTGAGCCCAAAAATCCCACTTTTTGCAAAAAAGGGCTAAAAACATGAAATAAAACTCTAAATGGATCCTAATGGTCACAAAAACATTACAAACCATTATATATTCCAAATGGGTAGTTAAAAATAGTGAAAAACTCAAAAAATCATTGGAAAACACTGAATTGGTGAAGTTGTTCATAAGGAAGCAAATTGATTTTGAGTTGTCATTGACTGATCCATGACTACAAATTGATATATTTTGCTTGTCTTGATGGAAAATGATTGTTTATGGTGAATTTGATGCTTGACCTTGTGGATTGTAGAGGATGAAGCCCAAAGGAGCTTGTTGGAACTGTCTTGGAAGGATGAACGCACAAAGATATGCTGCTGACCTAGATATGTAGAATTATCATTTTATCACCCAAATTGCTGTTGTATATGCTAAAGGAAGTCTGCATGATGTCCAAGATGATGGAGATAAGTCTCAGGAGCTTAAAGACATAGAATATCAGACCTACATTAGTATTGTTCTTGCATATCTAGTCCAATGTTTAGTACATGTTCATAGTTGTCCCATTTATCCAGTCATGCAATGTTGACCCAGCAAGCATCCGGTTAGATATGCCTTGAACTAAAATGTGTATGAGCCATTGGTGTTGGTTTAATCCTCACCATTCATTGAAAAACTAACTATGCTTGCCTCTCTATATAAAGGTAACCTCTCTCATTGTAAAAAAAACATGAAGGGAAGCACTGAAGAGAGGATAATTGAAACACTGTCATTTTTTGTGAATCAATACAACCAAATTTTCGTTTGCCTTTGACATTTGGGTTCATTTTGTTGATTGGACATGGTTCTGATGGTTCTTCTTTACCTTTCCAATTAGTTATTCAGTTGTATTTGTGGTTAATCATTCAAATATTTGATGGATTTCCTATCCATACCATTGATGGCTTACTGATTGTCTGTCATTGTGCATGGTTAGTCTAGACTTATTTATGAGCTAAGTTTGATTGTGTGAGTTCATTGGACTGTACCAGGAATTGGGTGTTGGATAAATCCTCCATAGTTTGAAAACCCTTGTGTTTCCTTAGAAGATTGCATAATCTCTATGGCATTATGGGTTGCCTGGTTAAGCAAGGATTTGTTTATTGTTGGGAATCTATCTAGCTATTTGTTGATCATCTCTATAGTTGTCTATAGGATCTCTCTATTCCTTCTCTCTCCCCTTTTCTTTTGCATTTTGTTTTCAGATTCTATTAGATTAGGTTTCATTAATCCTGCATAGTGTTGTCACATAATCCATACATAACGAATGCAAGTTAGCATATTGTTGGAACTACATGCTAAATTATATATCTTATAGAAATCTGAATATATATCAGTTTATCCATGCATTGTCAAATTAGAAAATTGATCAAGGTCATGTGCAATCAAACCCTAATGCACTAAATTTTGATTTCCATTGCATGTGAGTCCCCTTGTCCGTACAACTAAAACACATATCCACTTAGTTATCATGTGAGCTAAGACCTAATTGTATAAACCTTAGAGAAGTCATATTCCGATGTCTTGGGATAGGATTCCTTTCAAGAGAGGTGAGATACCCTATATCTTATCTGTGTTGTTGTGTGCTAAAAACACCATCAACACATTGTCCACATGATCCACACATTTCATCATAGGCAAGAGAAAATATACTCTACAAGATTTCATAAGCACAACATTTGAAAGTAACTCCTAGATTGTCTGTGTTTGCAATGTTTGGGAATCAACCTCTACTAAACATCAAAAAATTAGTCCAAATCATAAAGAGGTCATCCATACACCAACATTGTTTCATACAAATACATATTTATATAAATCTTCAAACACAATTTACCATATAACTTTTCCTTGTTCTACGTCTCTATTTTCAAATGAGACCAAGAAAGTTATGATCAATGTTATGTTCTAAAACACGTGTTTGGTTGTTTAATGAGATATTTTGTTTTAAATCATATATTTTATCATATCATGCTATGCAAGTGTTAGTAAACACACTAGTGTTAGGTGGACCATTGATAGGGGTAGCTAGTTTGTGTGTAAACTTCTATAGAGTTTACCAATCCTTTTTTATGGAGCACGTAGGTAGCTTTTTTAAGAAGCTACCTATTTTATTATAAATAAGGTTTTCACCCTTTTTTATGTAATAAAAATAATATATTTACATAGATAAAAATAACTATATACATTTTTAGGATATTATTTACAAAAGAATTATACTAAATTCCTAAATAAATCATAGGCAATGGAATGTAAAAATATACTAAGCAATAAAATAATTTGTAAAGATAGAAAGCACCTACTTATCCAAGATGGAATGTAACTACAAATCCAAGTGTAACATAAAATAACTCACATGCTAACAACTCTTTGTATTGACATTATGTTTAATGGTGACAAGTGATATATCTTTTAGTGATTTCCCTTACTATAAACTTAATGAGAAATAAATCCTAATTAACCCATGTCTAACTCATCAGCTAGTTCTTCATATACCCTTGTGGACAAGACATTACTTGAATAGTAACTAGGACTAAGGGCTACAACATATGCTAAATAATAATTATTATAATATATTATTTTTAGGTATACAACGCGTTCATCATCTTAAAGAGATTTATCTCCAAACCTAGTAAAAGACACAAACTAGGAAATGAAAAAAAATGGGAATTACATTTTTATATATCAATGGAGTAGATATTAAGAATGAAAATTTCTAACACTAAATGATAATATATGACCCAAACCAAACCACTAAATAATACAACTTAACAAAACCAATACATGATAATAGGGGATTTCTTTTACTCCTTGGCCCCATTACATTTTATTGGCATATTTTCCAACATCATGTCATAGTGGAATAAATAGTAAGAATGAAAAGTTCTTACACCAAATGATAATGTATGACCCTAATCAACCCAACAAACTTTACAACTTAACAAAACCCATATAGGAGGATGGGGGATTTCCTTTTCTCTATGGCCTGGGATTAAATTTTAAATTGGTACATTTTATAATGTCATGTCATAGTGGAATAGATATTAAGAATGAAAAGTTCTAATGTTGATGTAAATGATAATATATGTGAAAGAAAGCTAAGGTATACAAATACTTCATACACTAATCTAAGAAGAGAGATGAATAGAAAATACAATATAAAATATTTTATGAGGAATGAGAAATCAAAATCATTCACCATAACATAATGATGTATCTTGGGAAAAAACTTTCAAGAAAAATCTCATCCTCCAAACTCTAAACCAATGTATCAATCAACAACAATATCAGTTACAAAACGATCTAGGTAAGGATCCTTCATAGGCTAGAACACCAACACTCAAATTTAAAGTAATATTGGTAGCATAATGATACTTACAAAATTCACTATGCAAACTCCATCCCTAGCACTCAATGTTACATCCCCAACTTATGATTTAGCTTAATCTTGCTTTTGTGTGGTAATCAGGGTGATTAATCATAGTTTAATGATTTGACATTTGTGGAAAATATCAGATAGAATCATTGATTATATATGAATATTCACTAATGTTAGTTAGTTAGACATGAGATTACATGTTGGTACAATTATTTAATTATATGGTTGTGAGTGTGATCATGAAAAGGATCTTCCTTCAAGGATGGAAGGAGAGTATCATCTGGGAGGAGGAGATAGATGTTGGGAAAAGGTCCTAGATCGCCATCTAAGTATCAAAATTAGTCCTTTTGAAACCATGTAAGATAGAGTGAGTTTGTGTCTTTCCCTTGTTAGTCGCTTTCATTTTTGTGTTGGCATGACAATTTAAGTTATCTCGATGTCATCTACATCGATTTGAGTAGACAATATTCTTAGAAAGTCAATGTAAGTTGATAGATAATCTTGTCAGGTTGTCGAGAACTTCCTTGTTTCCTTATCTATTTCCTTATTAGGGTTTTGTGATTATTATTTCTTTTTATATATTACTTATGGTTAATTTAGTGAAGGGGGAGTGGTACTTGACCCCAAAGTCACATTTTGTTGTTGTGTCACACTATCAATGATGTTATCAATTGGTGACATCTTGGATTATTAAATGTTTACCCTTAAACATCATTTAGATGCAAGGAAAACTTTGTGTGATATAATTATTCTATCCCTTGTGATTGAGCACCTTTAATATTAATAATGTATATGACTTATGATAAGTAGGCCAACCACTAACCACGATGACCAGAGTGAGTGGAGGCCAATTTGAACCTATCTTAATCTCTATCGTCACTACCCACTCCATAATGGAGATAATGGACTATTGGAAATCTGAAGGCCTATGGAGTGGTGAAGATTAGAAAATAGCTTTCACCACTATGTTGAGAAAAAGGTGGCAAATCTTGTTGCATGGGATCCATGCAAGAGTATCGAATGTGCCTTTGTTTGAATTATGTTTTTGAATATGCATATGCTGAGAAAGAATAACTTGGAAGTAAGGGTTTTGTCTGAAAATAATGCTATAGAAGTAGTGAGGTGGTGAGTGCAAGCAAGCTCAAGTTAGAGCCATTGAAAAGCACACAAGAGTTATTCCTCAATAGGCTGAACTCCATTGTGTATTTCTTTAACATGTATGAAGTTATACTTCAAAATAAACATAAATTTGGCATGGAATGTAAGATAGTCTTCACTGCATTCTTTATGATGTCAACTTTGTTGACTTCTAATAGTAAATGAATTGCTATGTTATCATTAAAGGCATTCAAGGCCATAAACTTTCACTATGATAAAACTATGATAGTAGATATACTATCAAGCTGTCTTTAAAGGCCTTTGAGGCTCTATTTTAAATCTCGTAAACATTATTTAGTATTTAACTTGGCCAAGGCCATAAGGCCGAGTCTAGTGAATAGCTGTTGCATGCAAGAAACCTTGAAAGCTAATATGGCAAGGGTTGTAAACTATGTCATATATTTCTTGATGCTCTCATTTATTATGATTTGAGCTGACTGTGCTCAAGACCGAGAGTGTATTGAACCCTAATGACTATTGTAAGTGTACCATGAAGTTGGTATTGGAGTAGGTCAAAAGCCTTACTCAAGCCATGATAACAATACTATTAATCTTTAAGCTCCGACCATGCCTAGGGTAATTAATATATTGGTCTCGAGGACTACAAATAACAGTGCTCGACTATTTATAATTGATATTATGATAACTATGGTGCATCCTATGTATTTAAAAGGATATATTTACTCCTCAATGAAGAAGGAGAATTTGGTAAGAGGTAAATAGTATTGTTATCTAGGAAGCATTAAGTGCATGCCATGTTTATTGAAGAAGTTATTCCTCCTTGATAATTATTTTCTTATGAGAATGAATACTACACGTCTAATATGAAACTCTTATGTTTAAATGTATACAAATGCCATCTCTTTTCAAATGACAATACTTCATGAATGAAGTATAAGATATCAAGAACTCATGTGGATTTTTTGAGTTAGAGTCTTTTAATAAGACCAACCTATTTGATGATTATAATATAAGTCTTAGATGATATGAATGTAAATGTAAACCTTATGATAAGTTAAACATGAAATTGGGAACCTAGAAAGGTCATAAGTTGTAAAACATGATTGGTCTATTGTTGTTTTGAAAGGAGAGAATAGAGTGACGTCAAGTCACAGGTTCCCATTACGAAAGCAATGTAAAATTAATGAATGTACTCCCAAGATAGGATTCTATTGTCCTAGAATTGGACTACTACTGAATTTAACTTACCTTTCCTAGACCTAGAGAGGTCAAACTATGATTATTGTAGGATGAGACAACTTCTAAGTCGATTCGAGGTGGTGGACATACAACTATGTTCATTGTGAAATGTATATGTATGTAAATCTTTGGGAAAAGTAATGTATCCATCTCTGCATGCATTAGTCGGTCCACAGTGATCTAGATGGCATAATGTTTCTAGTAGTGTTGTACATAGTTAGAGTGGATCTATAGTTGTATGACTAAGAGACATTATGAAGGACACAACACCAGATACTCAGATGGCAAACCTAATGGTTCCTTATCTCTATACCCTCTATGAAGGGTAGGACTGCTTCTAAGTAGAAAGTTGTGTGGGGGACTGTAAGTCTATGGTTGGAGAAAAATCACTCGGGTGATGCTCTCCTTCGCAAGCAGAAGACAAGTTGAGACTTATGAAGACAGATGTCAAAGTTCTAGATATAGTGCACTCTTCATATGACTTGATAGTCAGTTATTATGTATATTTTTATAAATGATGCCATGAGCATATGTTTGTGCATGAATAGTGAAGGTTATTCACTAAAACGTTATCTATAGATGTTGTAAATCTAAGTTTTTGAATAATTTAGAAAATAATGGCATGTTTAATTATCATGATGGTATTGATTCATTCTTGCTTAATTGTGATTATGTTAATCATGATGTATTCTCAACCTTAATTATGATGGATAATTATGGTTTATTTTAGGTAATATGAGATGTCATGTTACACCCAATAAATAAAGAAACTAATACATGAAACCACCAAAGGAGAATCACAAAACCATGACCTAATTCAACCCAAAAGTGGCACCCAAATCCCTTATTCAAATTCCAACACTCTTGAAATCCCAAGAGAAGTCATATAAGAATCTATCATACCTTTTTATAGTTATCCTCCCAACTTGGGCACTCTAATTTGTCTTATTGAAACCTTCCAATTATGCTTTATGACAATCATAATGACATGATATAGATTGGTGAATGTGTAAATCCATCTTTCAACTATCTTATATGTCATAGATGGGCATGTGCAAAATGATGGGGGACCAAAAAGTGGCCAAACCACTTTTTTGTAATACCAAACCTAAAGCATGAGCTCATTATAATATGAGTGGGATATAACATGCTCATATTTTTTCTTGCTATACGTAAAAACAAACCCACAAGTCATTGTTTTCATTCACAAATTCAATGTGAGGGATAAACACAACTAGGGTTATTCCATGAGCATGTATTGAATAAATTGGAGGAGAAGCACACAAACACTATGCCACCATGCCATTCCCACTCTTTAGGACATCATGCATGAGATCCGTAGTTGCCACAAGGTGAACAAGGTAGGGTTTGCATGTTTTTTTTCTGAATTTGAAAACAAATCATTTGTTTTTCAATGTTTTGGTAAAATTTTATTTTGAATTTTTATCAATGAACCATGTGAAACACCCTCAAACCCTAATCCACCAAATAGAAAAGATGATGAGATTCATGGTGAAGAGGAGGCTCAAAACAACCCTCCTTAAACTCCTCCTTCAATTGCTTTCCATCCACGTGACACATAAGCAAATGTTTTAGGGAAAGTTAAGGAGAACAAAAGATAACTTGAAATCTTAACTGGAACATTAAAAAATCCAAATGTAACTAATCCACACTTGACATCCCTTTCTACATCCTTAGAGTTGATCATTTCTCACATTAATTATGTTACAAGCCAAATCAACAAGTGAGTTGATTATAGGGAGAGTTGTCGGCAATACTATGCAAATAAATTATAATAGAAAATAGGTAAGGACAAGAAAATTATGAAATCCAATCTATGCACTTTATTTGTTGATCCTAGAAGTAATAAGCCATTGCATGAGAGTTGGAAAAGATTTCCCATTCACTGGTGTGTACATGATAGAATACCTAAAATATTTGGGATAGGTGGTGGATGGTTTTTGATGATACACCATGTAACAATAATGAGGTCCTATAGTGTTTTTTGAGGAAACTCTATAACGAGTTTATTCTCAATGACATTCTAAACTATTTTGACATGCGAGATTTCTAGGGCAGAGGCGATGGCTCTACACAAGATAGGGAGGGGACACATTATGACTAGGGCCATCCATCTAGACCCTTAGTGAGGCCATCATTTAAACATATCACACTCCCTTTTACTTTGAAGGAGAGTATTGAGGTGGAGATGCTACATTCTATTGGTTCCCTCACTCAATCTTTATTACAACATGGGAGCTATCTTCCATAGGCTGGTGAGGGTGAGACTAGTAGGCATCATCAGTCCCGCATCTTTTCCATTCATGTGGAGCTTTATGTGATTACAAGTTTGAGGACACTCCTAATACAGACATTGGTCTGGATGCTCCACACTTTCAGGGCTATGCCACACAGGGGCAAGATTAGGCAAAGGACACATCGTATTAGACAATATTGTAATAATAGATGAATCATTGGATAGGAGCATTGGTATTGATACAAAGGCAATTTTTTATAAGGTTCTGCAATTTATTATATTTGTATTTTAAATCTCTAATTAATTATATTAATAGATATTAAAATTTAAAATTAATGTAGGTAATTGTATGCATTATAAAATTCCAGGGTCAAAGTACTCATCATACATCTATCAGCCATACACTGCAAGCTTATGAGAGGAGGTTAAGTTGACAGGTATGTAATTTGAAACAAGATAGTAAATATAGTACATGTAAACTTTTTATCATATATCAATGGTAACCTTATTTAGTGATAATTTGATGATGAATAGGTGGATGTTAGGCCTTTAGCATTAGGAGGAATTGGTGGGGCCAATTATAGAGGCAGTTTCATTGAGGTAAATTTTACTATTTCTAATCATTATGATTTTAAATAATGTTAGGTAGATTTTTGTCAAATAATATTGTTCTATTTTTCAGTCCATAACATCTTTTCAAACTCCTCATATTTGTTAGTTAACAAAGGTGGGCATTGCTACAACTATTTTGTCTTCAGTGCTTCTGACTAAGTTATGAGTTAATAACATATAAATGTCATTATGTATTTCTATTTTTATCTCATGTCATTTAATGTACATAAATGATATTCATCTATACTCAAATTTGGTTGTTCATGCTTCTCATAGGAGGTCACAACTCCACCCATCTATCTATAGATTAAGAGAGACAATAAATGATTGAGAGGGATCACTAGCTTGTGGTAAATGATTGATTACTTATGTCATGTTGTATATTTCATGTTTTCTATATTAATGTGGATATTTTTAATTGTATTAACATGTGGAGCTTTAAAAATATCTATCGAGGAGGTCCAATCAGTGAATGAGAGACCATGAATCCTCGACTGATTCTCCACCTTCATAGCTAAGCAAGGGCCATCGATTATTTTATAGTACTCCATAGAAATTTTGATGTTGGGATATTTTGTTGTATTCCTATATGGCTTTGCAAACAAACTTTTCTATTATACTGATATATATCATTGTATATGTCTATATGGATTTATTTGTACATGCCTATATGGCTTTATAAATACACTTTGTGTTATTTTCATGACATTGTACATATGATATTTGACATTATATATGATGATCAATTATGGTTACGAGATAGATAATGTATCATGCTTAAAAAATTTGATATTGCTTGTTCTTCAATAATTCCATGAAATGATATGATGTTCAATTATGGTTATAAGATAGATAATTTATCATGCTTAAATGTGACATGACTGAAATTGTATGACAAGATCCCTTAAAAAATTTGTAATAGTCATGGAGATTGTTGAGGGTGAAAAAGGCGGGAAATTTCTTGATTAGGTTTCAAAGGAAAATCCTCCCTTCTCACTAAACATTCAAGGGCATATCAACCGAGTTGAATCTCCATTAACCAAGAGAAATCACCTATCAGGTTGGGCTGCCACTTGGAATGATGTGGAAGTTTAGATGTATCAAACAATATCTCAATTTAATGCTCAATTACTCTTAAAACCCTAAATAACCAAAATAGTAAGCAAATTAAAGAAATTATGGCAAATCCTTTCAAACCAAGATGAAGGACAGAGATTGTTAACTCACTATTTTTTGAAATCTGGAATGTAGAACAGTTGAGAACACTGGCACTAGCACCCCTATCTAAGGTATAGTTTTCATCACAAAATTTGAATCTCCTTCTGACACTGATCTACACTATATCTTTCATTTCTACCCCAGAAAAGATGGAGGAAACTGGCACTAGCGCCCTCTTCCCAAAATGTTCACCTTTGTCCTCTTTCTTTCAGATCCTGAATCCTTGTCTGTAACATCCTTTCTGCAACTCCACTATGTGAAACTCGGTACCTGTAACCTGCAATCACAAAGGAGTGTGGGAGGGGGTTGTGGTGTTTAGAGGCTTGCCTTGGTCAACCCCCAAAGAGACATTCAAGTCTTTCAAACACCATTGTCAAATAAGAGTGCATATCTCAGTAGGATAGAGGAAAAAATCTAAATGATAAATGATTGAAAATACAATAGATATCACATTGAAGTGTAGATCTCACATAATGAAGGCTCTTCAATCACATGAGAAGATGAAGTAAAATTTGCAATCACAAACACAATAACAATGCTATGCTCTTGCAACAATCAATATCTTGAAATCACAAATATGCCTAAAGTTTGCAATCATCTTCTAGTTTGCAAATGAAACACTAAACATGCTTATATATGCAACTACAAAGATTTCTGCTAAAAATTTTGTAATTCAAACTTGAGATGTCAGCATAGGACCAAAATAATGGTCATAAAACTGCCATTTAAATTTAGGACAGACCCAAAATAGGGTAGGACTAGGGTGCTAGTGCCCAAGTCCAGCCTCCCATTTTTTTTTAGGTATCATCAAAATAGCACCCTCTAGGTCCTATTTACCATAAGACTTCAAGGTTTTCTCATCTAGATTCAAAATTAACATGCAAGATGCTCTAAATGAATTCTAAAGACCCAGGAGCTAAACCTTAAGAGGGAAAAACCCCCAAGGGGACATTTTCCAACATAAAATTTTCCCCCCACTTTAATGTATGTATAAATGCAAGGCCAATACATGCATTAAAGTACAATCAACAAACATAGCAAACATGCCAAGCATGGTGAAGACATGATAAACACATTGAAGACAATAACAAGCATGCAAAACACCGAGAAGATAGTTACAGTCACACAAAACACAATCAAGACAATATTGAAGACACAAAACACAATGAATACAGTGAATGCAATGATTATTTTCTTTTTCTTTTTCTCATATATGAAGTGTAAAATGCAAGTACAAGGAAAGTAAACACACAACCCAAATGTAGGAGGAGCTCATCACCACCAGTATTGAAACTACACTTGAGAACAAACATGCCATACAAATCCCAAAGTATAGGAGGAGCTCATCACCACCGATCTTGAAACTATGCTTGGGAACAAACATGCCATACACACACACACGGAAGACACAGAGAAAACATGACAGACAAGTGATGGAAGAAACCTATTGCTAGGTTCGCAGCCATCTCAGGCACATTACAGGCACACACTGACGATTGGGTTTCACCACAACAATCACCAAATACACACTTAAGGGTTAGGATAGTCTCAAATCCATCCCGCCTCCTCGAAGGACCTTTTGAAAATGACAGGATGTGCAATCTCCTTGAGAAATACACCATCCCCACCTCCACAGAGGGTTTAAGATAAAAAGGATATGCATGATATCCTGCCTCCGCAAAGGGCTTACTGTTTGCAATAGATTTCAAGCTTTACAAACACACTTTGCTAGAATCTAAATCAGACATTTTACCTTATATACGCCCCCACCTTAAGGTGGTTGATATAATGGAGCAATATCAAGCATTTTAAATTAGGAAGAAAACACAAAAGGGAACATGAGCTCTCACAAAGCCCATGCCCCCAGAGATGACATGTACTTTACGATTGCCAAATGTTCCCACAAACACACAATTTCCTACAACAAAAGGTGTTATCATTAATATAATCATGATAAACAACAATGCATGTAATTATTTAGATAGAGACCCATCAAAAGCAACATCCAAGATAAACAAAGTGCACAGAGGAGTAGTATTGTATGTTTTGTAAGTATGATAAGACAACATCAAGATAGCACACAAAGTGATTTTATTAGTGAAGCATCGAATAATATATATCAACCTCATTGTCATGTATGGACTAGGTCCATTATTTGATTTCTTGCCAAAGGGAAACTAGTTCTGTATCAATATTATATGTTTTTTGTCATCCACCAACTAGAGATAGAACCACTAGAGGAAGGTAAACAATAAATAGAGAGAGAAGAAACAAATGCCTTAGGGGTAGTCACATAGGAGGGTGCCTCCAAGTCACCAACTGCAACGCTATGTCCATAAGACACAACACACGATAATGAAAATAGAGAAGAAGAAATATAGAAGAATGATGATACAAATAGAAGAAGGATCACAATAGAGGTGGTTTTCCAATATCCTTGACCTTATGAGAGAATCAAGGGTAATCCTTGGAGGCCTAAACAACACATAACACATCACAAGGGAAACACAACATAGAGGTAAAGGGTTATAAATACTTACTTGATACAATCCAATGTTAAGAACATACATATCTAGGAAGAGACCACCCTGGAGAGAAACTATAATATGTTCTACAATGAGTGTGGCTTATTGGCTTAGGATACCTCACATGTTGATTTGGTCTTGTTGAAATTGCATTAACATTGAGTTTAGGACAACGAGAGGCTTTCTTTTCTTTAAAAGGATTATATCCAATGTCACTTGAGTAATGTCTTGAAGTGGATTCTATAGGTACTTGAATCCTTCATTGAGTTACACCACATCCATTACCTACATAGCCATAGTTGTTATAAAGGAGTTTAAATCCTTGACCATAGAGGGATGCCATGTCTTTGAAAGATGGTGAAGCCTCATAGATCTTGAAATTTATAGTATAAATAAGAGTATTGTCTTTGTTTTCTATCAAGGAAGCTTTAGGTTTCCCAGGTGTTTAAAAAGATTGCTTGGATGAGATCAATGCGACTTTTGATGTGTCAGGGTTATTAAGTTTATATTCCCCTACACTTCAAGGATTAAAATCTAATGAACACCAATCATCACCAAAAAGTGTATTCGATGTTTTAGAGTCTTGCATAATATTATCCATTGTTTTTCAATATGTGAATAATTATCTAGTTCAGCATCAGTGTGTATGTTGCAGATCTTGTCTTGATAAATAAACTTTATTGATCTATGAAGGGTAGATGGAACTACCCCCATGGCATGAATCCACAATCTACTAAGAATCATATTATATGAAAGTGAACCAGGTATCACATGAAAAAGGGTAGGTAAAGTCACAAGACCCATCTTTACAGGTAAGGTTATAGTACCTGTTGTGATGTTCACAACATGCCCCATTTTACTCCTTAGCAAAATGTGGACCCCTGCTGTCGCTTTGCTTTTTTTCTTTTTGTGTGTGGGCCTGTTTGGTGGTAAAGGGAAAAGAGGGTTAAAATTGCAAACTTTGATAAAGATAGAGAAAATATGCATTTTCAGTACCAAGGCATAATATGGTTGGATTCCTTGTGAAAAATGAGCTAGGGTTGCTTTTTGAACCATCTTAAAATTCGCTATATTTTGCAAGTTATGATCATTTTGGTAAAATGTACATTCAGGTCTGTATATCTCTTTGCATATACAAAGTCCTTTGTATGTGCAAAAATGTTTTATACTTAGTCACATTTGCAATTGGGTTCATATAATAAGGTTGTTTGCGTGTTGAGTCGCTTGCATATTGCATATACAATCCCTTTTGTATATCGCTTCCATATACAAGGCCAATTGTTTGTTTTTTTCCTTGTATGCATTTTAAATAAAAGGCTTTATACATACATACAAGGTGGAACCGAAATAATTTATTGTTGAAATGGATAAATGTTTGAAGTCCGTTGCATGTATCTCACATTTGTATGTTCGGTAGGTCAAAACATATAAGACAAATGTACAAGTGCTACGTACAAGCCGCGGATCCGAAGTGTTATGAAATAGGATTAATTCATTGTATATCCGCGAGCTTGTATGTTTCAGTAGCATACAAGTGTTTTATACACTGGGTGGACCCGACGGATTTATTAAAATGAGTAAAATTTTTGTATATTCGGCCCTTGTATGTTTAATACATACAAAGGGACATACATACAACATGGAACCAAGGGCATTATGGAATGGAGTTAAACCGTTGTATGATTCCGACTTGTATTTTATCAAACATACATTGTGCATATACAAGTGCTAGACTCGAAAAGTCTATTAAAATAGCTTAACTCTTTGTATGTTTCGACTTGTATGTATGTTTCGATATACATACATTCCGAAACATACAAAGCGGAGATACATTGCCCGGAACCGAAATTTCATGAAGCAGAGTTAATCCAATATATATCAGGCTTGTATATTCTTATATACAAGCTGATATGCATTGCGCTTATAGAAAGCAGAATCAAAGAGAAAATCAAAACCAATTTAATGCTTGTATCAAAACCAAATGTATATCGAAAGATACAAGTGTTTTGTACATGCGGCGGACCCAAAAAATTATTGGACATAGTTAAATCCTTGCATATTTTTGTGCTTTGTATATTGAGGATATATAAGGACATTATACAAAGTGGATCTCAATGAGGAGTTAAATTTGGTTAAATGCTTGTATCATGTTTGGTTTGCATATCACGTGATACATTGCGGATTCGATGGGATTTTCTTGCCGAAAGTCTTGGTCTGCCTGATGGGGCCGATATGCAAGGGGAACGATATATAGAGAATTTGAACAGGGGCATCAGCGTAAGGTGGGCGATCAGAATGAAACATTAAGCCCACGCCGATAAATGTAAGTCATGCCGATAGGAAAGAAACACAAGCCAATAAGGCTATTTCGCTGAGAGTTGAGTGATCGCTATGAAATTTCTAGCTCACTCTGATGGGCATATCTTACGCCGATGGAGGAGGAAGTGTATACCGATAAGGCTATATCGGCATAGGATGGGCGATCGGCCGAGAATTTTTTGGACTCGCCGATAAGTGGATATCACACCGATAGGTGGGAAAAGACAGAGCGTTAGGGTTTTGGGCCATTTTTGGCGCTGCATATGCACGTTTTTGGTCAGCGATGGTTGACCCGATGGTTTTTGGATGCTATATATGCATTTTGATTGCAATTTTTGTAGATTTTAGGGCCCAATCACAACATTTGCACATGTCACACCTTATTTTAACAAGTGTTTTAAATTTTTTGTTGTTTATTAAAGTGAAATGGGGTACTTATTGCTTGTCTATTTTTTTTGCAAGTTTGTAGTTGAGGAAGGAGCTGAAACTTGATGGCGATGGCGTCATGGAAAGGAGATCCGATCTCAGGAGCAGAGGAAGATAAGAATGAAGGGCAAGGAAGTCAAGGGTTTTCATTTATGAAGGCAAAATGCAGATGAAAACATTATTGTAGTAGACCACAGAAGTTAATATGGAGCTGCTAGGGTTTCCAGTAGGGCAATATTTCGCCCAGATTTGATGTATGCTCAGAGATATTTTGGGAGACTTATTCTCCACCATTTATTGCTGTAACCAAGGGTTTGAACTAGGGTTTGAACTAGGGTTTTGAGCTATATTAAGGACAATCAAGTCTATATATTGTGCCTCTATACACTGTAAAACTTTACACAGGGGCTACATAGAGATTTGTAGTAGCAAGAATTTGTAAAGGTAGCACATAGTATAGTTTAGAAGTAGAAGAAGGAGTACTCATGTGTCTACAATAAGGAATGCGTGGAACATCTAGCTTCCTTACTGTATCTGTAAAGCTTGTAAGTTTTCTGTAATTTGATCATTGAAGCTAAGAGTCATTCAAACATTGTAAATCTTATATGACTGTCTGTTTCTAATACAATTGAATCTGGAATTCTGCATCTATCTTCTGAGTGTTTTCTTGCTCTTCATTGTGTTTGAAACATTTTCTCTTAGAGCTTGCAATTTTAATTGTATGTTTATGAAAATGGTTAGAACTTACATTTAAGGTTTTAGTCTGTGGATTTAATCAAATTGTTGTATTATTTGCAAAGTGCATAACAGAACAATTAGATCCTTTGGTAGAATGAATGATGTTTAGATTAGATCTTTCTAACTTTTCCCAACCCATCTGAAAATACTTAGCTAAAAGAGTAGAAATTTAAAGGAAATTGTCTCATATTTGAAAGAAGTATGCATTACTGAGTTGAAAGTGGACAGTTTTCATAATATATAAAGAGGAGGAAGCTACAATAATTTCAATAAAACCCATTAAAACCTTTGCAGCACAGTAACACTTTTATGCAAAAAGAATGAACCACATGCTGATATTTATTATCTTTTGCATAGTTTGAGTCTAGTAAACCAACAAGAAACCCTAAATCACGTAAGGGCCCTTGTACATTATAGCTTCACGTCAACCAACTAAATTTGTCCAACAAGTCAAGACCTGACCATATTAAACTTGGGATTAAGCAAATCTTAATTGATTTCTTCATATCTTTCAAGTCAGTTTTGGTTCATTTTATGTGAATTTTAACTAATTATTATGACTATCTTAAAACAATCATCAATAGTTTCCTGGTGCTAGAAGGAGGGCCCACTTGAGTTAGGGTTTGTTTCAAGTAAAACTGGCTAATAGCAGTGGTAGAGTGACTAGGTCTAGATCCAGTTCATGGGATATATTTGTTCAACTACCTGACATAAGGCGAAGTAGGAGTCCTCTGATTTGGAACCCAAAAATAACACACCTAGGAAGCTCATCTAACACACCCCCTGGATCACCTTATACTATCCATAACATTGTGAACCCTGACATTTCTTCATTCAGATCTTTGAATCTTGGTTCAGATATTCCTAGAGGTCCTAGTCATCCTGGAAATCCTATCCCACCAGTAAATCTAGGTATTCTCCTAGGTCCAGGTCAAGCACAATCACTTGCAATGGCTTATTTTAATACCAACTCTCCCATAGCGTTCCTTGATTATAATGAGATGCCCAAGAATCTGGAAAATATATGTCCCAAATACCAGTTGCACCAAGACCCAGAGGACCACATTAGAATATTCAAGGAGGCATGTTTTAGGGCCAGATTAGAACATGAGGATGTTGTGTGTAGATTGTTTCCCTACACCTTTAATGAGAAAGCCTCTAACTGGTATGTAAACCTACCCAGTGGCTACATTTCTTCTTGGTTACTTATGGAAGAGGCATTTTTATCTAGATTTAGAGGACCCATTGATCCTTGCATCATGTATCACAAATTGGCTACCATAAAAAGAGGAGAGGGGGAATTTATTGATAATTTCAATGACAGATTTCAAAAGGCCTACTCTAGGTTGACGGCCCCTTACACCGTAGATGATGATACCTTGTTAGCCATGTACTATGTAGCCTTAGATCCTTTAACTGCCATGTTTGTCAAAAGAAAACTTGACATAGATTCAATATCTGAAGCCTACAAAGAGGTGGCCTTAGTGAATCAAGAGATGAGGCATACAACTTGTAGCTCATTTGTTAATGGAGGAAATCTTGGGATGCAAAATTAGGCACAACCTTGGAATGAAGTCCCTATGCATCACACTCCATTATTAAATCTGGTTCCTTCTTACACACCTGTGTATAGTCCTACCCCAATTCAAAGCATAACTCCTTACATGGGTAACACTGCTAATAACAGTCAAAATAATGGTCAGTCTTTCTTCCGACCTCCTAGAGATACAACTGTGGGAAAAGCACAAGAGGAAAGGGAAGAAATCAAAGAGATCACTACGCATTTGAAAAGATTAACCACTGAAGTGACACAACTAAGAAATGAGAACCTCTATGGAAGGGGTAACCAAGGATACAATCAAAATCAGAATTATAACCAAGGCCAAAATTAGAACTATAATGTAAATCTAAATCAACGCTACAATCAGAGCCATAACCAAAATAGCAGCCAAGGCCAAAGTTCAAATCAGAATCAAAACTATAATCAGTATCAAGGTCATAACCAAGGGCAATCAATACAAAACAGAGGGCCGGTGATAGATAATAGGGCCTGGGGTAACCATAACAGAAACCAAAATCAGCCTAGGCCACCCAAGATATGGAACACTAGACCAAATAATGGTACCCTAGCTTCTCCCTTTGAGAACATAGAAAATCATGATGGAAAACAAACGACTGGCATCCAAATTGCCAATACATCACTAAAAAACTGGTGCAGATTTCACAATACCAATTACCATGCTAAGCTTGACTGTCCACAGTTCCATTTAGTAGCCAGCATATTCAATATAGACGTGCAACCTCCTACTTCTAAGTTTCTCATTCCCAAGGGTAATGAGGTAGTACCCTCAGGGTATGATACAACTTTAGTATTAGAAACCTTTACCTTTCCAACCACATAACAGAAAGAGGATGAATTGTTAGAGGATGAACCATACTCTTGTGAAAATCTTTATCCTGAATCAGCCTTTGTGTTAAACACTTTTCAGTTTCCTTTTGAAATTGAAAATGAAGTATTGACTGAAATAGAAGAGGTGCAGGCTTTTCAACAGACAAATAAAAACCACACCTACAATTTAAGGAACAACACCAGGCTAGGAGGACCTTTCACCACTTCCATTCCTCCTAACAACTTCAATACACCCCTAGATCAGAGTGCTAGCAACAATCCCGCTATACTTAAAGCTAATCATCATACAAATGATGCAACAGCAGAACAAAAGGCCCAATCAAGTAAAATTGAAACAGTAGAGACAACAAGATCAATGAGCTTCTGGTTAGAGGAAATAAAGAAAATCAAAGTCAGTGTACCTTTGAGTGAATTATTGAAAACCCCAAGGATCAGAAATGCTTTTATAAAGTCCTTGGATACAAATGAGGTTACTACTACTATAACTGATCCTAATAGAGATTCACCACCTAAAGAGAAAAGTAAGAAAGTTGAACAGCCTTCCAATACAAATGTAGTAATGTATGCTAATAAGAAGGATGCTCCTCCTTCCTTTTTAACTGTTAGATTATGTGGGAAGAACATACACAATTGCATGGTGTACTCTGGTGCCTCAGACAACGTAATGCCCTTAGGGATATGTAAAACTCTCGAGCTGACTCCCACCAAATCTGCCAAGGTTGTCACACAGTTAGATAAAACTAAGGTTAGTGTGATAGGAGAATTGATGAACATTCAGATGCAATTAGCTTCAGACCCTAGGGTAAGCCAATTCATTGACATTCAAATAGTGGATATACCCGAGAATTATGGAATGTTGCTGAGTAGGGATTGGTCCAAGACATTAAACAGATATGTGGCCACTGACTTTTCACATATGTGGCTACCTTGGAGAGGTGTCCCAAACCAAATTAGAATAGAGGCAGAACCCACGATGAAACATATGATAACAGAGTATAATCAAACGAATGAAATATTATATGCTGCTGTTGAACCTGGTGTTTATAGGATTACTAACAATGGGGTACAAATTGAAGAGATCATGGTGTTAAACATTAGAGAAAAATGTGTAAGCAAGGAGACAACATTATTCATTAAGTCTGATGGAAATTCTTTGGATGAAGAAAATAGTGCAATGAACAAATTTGGTGATGCCATTAGACAAAAGATGGAGGAGTGCATTAGACAAAATCTGTCAGTCCAATGTAAACTATATAAGAGCAAATGTAGAGTCCATGATAGGCCACATTCTGAGGAGAGTTGTGGAATGTGCAAAGACATCATCAAATATGAATACAAAAAATGCATGAAGAGAGTAGGGTTACAAGAGGAAAATGTGAATCATGATCAACCACAGAGATACATTCAGAGTGATGTAGATGCTCTAATTTTAAATTTAGGAGAGGGAATAAAAGACGAGGGTAGTTGTCTTTCTAAGTTGCAAGATGAAAATACACATATGCAAGTTGACCAAATAGAAATACCCATGAATAAACAAACTAGCACCTCACAAGTGATAGAAAAGACAAAACATGCCAAGGTAAAAGGTCACAAAAGTAAAGATGGCATATGAACACTAAAATGTGATGGGTCCAAATCAAAACAAGGTGTAGGTGCGGGTGCAGGTATTGAACTCATAGATCCTCAGGGTAAATCATGTCTAGTAGCATATAGGCTGCAATTTTCCTGTACTAATAATATTGCCAAACATGAAACCTTAATTTTGGGACTTATCATGGCCATCAGGAAAAGTGTGAAAAGGATTAAGGTATTTTCAGACTCTAAACTAGTAGTCAGACAAGTAAGGAAACTATATGCTTGCAATTACAAGAAAATGATTAGTTATAGACATAGAGTATAGGGTTTAATAGATTTATTTGATGCTTTCAACATAGAACATATCCCTAGAGAGTTGAACCACAGGCCAGATGCACTAGCAATTGCTGCTAGCACACTAGAACCCTTGACACTGTCAGGATTGAAACGATTTGCTATTGAGTTAGTTAATGTTCCCAGTATCCCGAACAGCATTACACACTTTCAGGTATTTGTAGGGGATCAGCAAATCATTGACTTTCTGACTTGTAATGAGGTATTTGAGGCTCAAATCATCGATGAATAAGAAAGGCCTGAGATAACATGGGATGAAGAGGATATAATCAATTTGAAGAGCAACTCCCTACCCAAGGGAGTAATTGAATTAGAACATATTTTTAACTTCAATGGATGATGAGACAGAAAGACTTGCCCAAAACAGAAGGGGGTAAGTGTGATCTACACAACTTACGACAGAGCAAAATCCACAAAATGTGCCGATCGGGAAGGCCTACTCTGAGAAAATAAGAAAAGAAATTATTGATGCCTTGAAAGATTATAAACACATAATAGCATGGACATATGAAGATTTGAAAACATATGATACGTCCATCATAACTCACGTAATACCTTTGAGACTGGAGGTTAAGCCATTCAGGAAAAAACAAAGGCCTGTGAATGCCATTCTAGAGCCTTTAATCTTCAAAGAAAGAAATTACTGTCTGCTGGAATAATTTTCCCAGTCAGACATTTAGCCTGGGTAGCTAACCTAGTACTAGTGAGGAAAAAAAATGTAGACATCCGATTATGCGTAGACTTTAGAAATTTGAATAAAGCATCTGAAAAGGATAATTATCCTCTGCCTCCAATAGACGAAGTACTGCAAGTAGTAAATGGGGCAAAGATGATGTCCTTAGATGGTTTCTCAGGATATAACCAGGTTTCAATTGATAACGATGATAGATTAAAAACCACCTTCACTTGTAAATAGGGAAATTATGCATATAGGCAAATGCCTTTTGGTCTGATCAATGTAGGCATCACTTTTCAGAGAGCCATCGACATTGCATTCTGTGGATTATTAGGTAAGTGCATTGTTGAGTATATGGACGATCTGACTATGTATTCGAAGGATGCATACACTCATGCTAAAGATCTTAGGAAAATACTTAAATGGTGTGAAAGGTACGAAATTTCCCTTAACCCTAAAAAATGTTCGTTTGGGGTAACTGAAGGTAGATTATTAGGACATGTCATTTCTGAAGATGGAATATCGATTGACCCAGATAGAATAGAATCAATAAAAAATTTGCAAATACCAAATAGTAGGAAAGAGTTAAAATCATTTTTTGGTAAAATTAACTTTGTTCGGAAGTTCATCATGGGTTTTGCAGAAATCGTGCAGCTGTTAAATGCCATGTTGAAGAAAGATGCACGAATGGAGTGGATGCCTATGGCTAGAGCCACATTCGAAGATATCAAAAGGGCCATTTTTGATGCCCCTGTGCTGACGAGCCCAGACTACACAAAGCCATTTTATATCTATTCCTTCACATCCTCCCATTTAGTCGCTGCTGCCCTGACGCAGAAAGGTGCATACAATGAAGAAAGACCCATTGCATTTATGAGCGCACTTTTGAAGGATGCACAACTGAAATACCTGGATACTGAAAGACAAGCATTTGCCTTAATGAGGGCTGTGAAGAAATTCAAACATTATATTTTGCGCAGCTAGGTCAAAGCCATAGTGCCCAATGCAGCAGTAAAGATGCTGCTGATGTAGAACGAACCTAGAGAAAAGAGAGCCAAGTGGATCACCACGCTACAAGAATTTGACATGGAAATCATTCCCATGAAGCTGGTCAGAGGGCAGGCATTAGTGCAAACAATAGCGAACATAGACCTAGATTTGATAAAAGAGCAATATGTGCTAAATTCCCATGACACATCAGACTGGTATGGTGATTTAAACACTTTTTTGATAGCTGGAAAGTACCCAAAAAAGATGAAAGCTTCTCAGAGGAGAGCTTTGAAGATTAAAGAACAAAAGTATATGATACAAGGAGGTCATCTATTTAGGAAGAACCATGATGGAGGTTATTTGAGGTGTTTAAACCGAACTGAGGCAGATAAGGTGTTAACAAAACTGCATGACAAGTACGGAACTGGTCATGGTTCCCATCTAGCCACAACACACAAAATATTGAGAGTAGGCTACTACTAGCCTACGATGTTCAAAGATATAGAGAGTCACATTAAGATTTGCCACACCTATCAGACTGTAGCATATAAGGGAAGAAATCAGGCCAACCCATTACAACCTGTGATTGAATCAAGACCACTTGCATAGTGGGGCCTAGATTTTATTAGAGTCATCAATCGTCCATCTTCTACAAGACACAAGTTCATACTAACGGTAACGAACCACTATACAAGGTGGACTGAGGCCACCTGCTGCAAATTCTCCACAACTGAGGTACTTATCAAGATTCTTGAAGAGAACATCATCACCAGGTTTGGAACTCCCTATTCATTGGTATGTGACAACTGCCCTGCTTTCTCTTCTTTGAAGTTTTCTAAATGGGCATTTGAATACGGGATTGTTTTAAAGTTTTCTTCAAATTATTACCCTCAAGGTAATGGATTAGCTGAGTCTACAAACAAAATTTTATTAGACATAATCAAAAAGTTAATTGCAAAGAGTCCTAGAGAGTGGAATACCTTGTTAAAATACGCACTATGGGTAGATAGGACCAAGTTTAAAACAACTTTAGGCAGTGCACCTTATCATTTAGTTTATGGGACTTATCCCATACTTCTAGTAAATCTGAGAATACAAATCTAGAAGTTTGCCAATGAGTATTTAGGCTTTGATAATCATAGGGAAGCCAGGGTAGTACAAATACTACAACTAGATGAGAAAAGAGGTCAAGCCATTGAGAAGTTCGCCAAACACCAAGCAGTAGTTAAGAGGTGGTTTGATAAGAGGACAAGAGTCAAAACATTTAGGATATCAAACTTAGTGCTGTGCTGGGATAAAGCACATGAAAAGAAGGGGAGTTATGGAAAATTTGACAAACTATGGTTAGGTCCACTGTAAGTTTCAGAAATAATAGGAGATAATACATTTAGACTCAAGACCTTGATAGGGGAAGATGTGCCATTACCAGTTAATGGCCAACATTTGAAACACTACTTCCAGGCTTGAGGTGAAGAGCAGTCCTTTCTGGTGTAATATAGTGTAAGTAGTGTATAGTTTTCCTTTTTTGTTGTTTCTTCTTTTGTTGTTTGTTGTTGTAGGTTAGTTGCTTGTATAGCTTTGTTTTTGTTTCTTTCTGTTTTGTTGTTTTGTTTCTGTACAGTCTTCTTTTGCTTTGTTTTCTGTTTCTTTTGTCTTTCTTGTATAGTCTGTTTGTTGTCTCCTTACCAGGGATCTTTGTTTTTTCTTTAGAGTATTAAGGAGAAAACTAACAACCATTCAAAACAGTATAAAATTCACAATATTTAGGTTAATCATTTGCAATTTATGCATAACTTGTTGTGACTGTCATGAATGTAGAGAGTTGCTTAACTTTTGAAATTTTGTATTCAATAAATGTTATTGAGAATTTGAGGAAGGTTTCTCATGATGACACACCTAAAATCCTTGGGTTTGTTGAACCTACCAGTGTAGATATTAGGTGAAAAATTTAAGGTCACCCTTGCTACCATTACAATTCTCAGCTTGATTTTAGCAAGTGCTCATTCCTTGCATCATAAAGTTACAAATTGCTATATCTTGTGAAATTTCTATCAAATATCAAAAAATATAAAATATAAAATAAAAATAAATAAATAAAGCAGATTATACTGAAAATCTAGATTAAGCCATCTAAGTAACTCTACCGGGACTATAGATGCTCGCTGGCAGTGGGGTTCTACTTAGGAGAATTGTAACGATAACCTTGTCGGGGCTATGAACGCTCGCTAGTAGCAAGGCTCTATCCAGTCGGCTATGAGGGAATATCCTCAACTACATAGGCTAATATCAGTCACTGGTTTGTTCAATCGATCTTCAAGATGAGGATAATTAATCACGTGCACACACTTAAACTAAAAAATAAAAATTCATGCACCCTTATTGAATACCTTAGGTCTCGAGTTGAATAATAATTTGTAGGAAAGATAGTTGGAAGTTATGGACTTATTTCATTTAGTTTTCTTGAATACTTTGAATTTAATTATTTTGTTTGGTTGCTAGTTGTTGTGATGTTCACAACACGCCCCATTTTACTCCTTAGCAAAATGAGGACCCTTGCTGTTGCTTTGCTTTTTTGCTTTTTATGTGTGGTCCTGTTTGTTGGTAAAGGGAAAAGAGGGTTAAAATTGTAAACTTTGATAAAAATAGAGGAAAAATGCATTTTTAGTACCAGGGTATGATATGGTTGGATTCCTTGTGAAAAATGAGCTAGGGTTGCTTTTTGAACCATCTTAAAATTTGCCATATTTTGTAAGTTATGATCATTTTGGTAAAATGTACATTCAGGTCTGTATATCGCTTTGCATATACAAAGTCCTTTGTATGTGCAAAGTCATTTTATACTTAGTTGCATTTGCAATCGGGTTCATATACTAAGGTTGTTTGCATGTTGAGTCACTTGCATATTGCATATACAATCCCTTTTGTATATCGCTTCCATATATAAGGCCGATTGTTTGTTTTTTTCCTTGTATGCATTTTAAATAAAAGGCTTTATACATACATACAAGGTGGAACCGAAATAATTTATTGTTGAAATGGATAAATGTTTGAAGTCTGTTGCATGTATCTCATGTTTGTATGTTCGGTAGGTCAAAACATACAAGACAAATGTACAAGAGCTACGTACAAGCCATGGACCCGAAGTGTTATGAAATAGGATTAATTCGTTGTATATCCACGAGCTTGTATGTTTCGGTAGCATACAATTGTTTTATACATTGGGCGGACCTGACAGATTTATTAAAATAAGTAAAATCATTGTATATTCGGCCCTTGTATGTTTAATACATACAAAGGGAGATGCATACAACGTGGAACCGAGGGCATTATGGAATGGAGTTAAACCATTGTATGATTCTGACTTGTATTTTATCAAACATACATTGCGCATATACAAGTGCCTAACCTGAAAAGTCTATTAAAATAGCTTAAGTCTTTATATGTTTCGACTTGTATGTATGTTTCGATATACATACATTCTGAAACATACAAAGCGGAGATACATTGTCCGGAACTGAAATTTCATGAAGCAGAGTTAATCCAATATATATCGGGCTTGTATATTCTTATATACAAGCCGATATACATTGCACTTATACAAAGTGGAATCAAAGAGAAAATCAAAACCTATTTAATGCTTGTATCAAACCCAAATGCATATCGAAAGATACAAGTGTTTTGTACATGCGGTGAACCCAAAAAATTATTGGACATGGTTAAATCCTTGCATATTTTTGTGCTTTGTATATTAAGGATATACAAGGACATTATACAAAGTGGATCTCAGCGAGGAGTTAAATTTGATTAAATGCTTGTATCATGTCTGGTTTGCATATCACGTGATACATTGCGGATTCAATGGATTTTTCTTGCCGAAAGTCTTGGTCTGCCCGATGGGGCCGATATGCAAGGGTAACGATATACAGAGAATTTGAATGGGGGCATTGGCGTAAGGTGAGCGAGTGGAATGAAACATTAATCCTGCATCGATGAATGTAAGTCATGCCGATAGGAAAGAAACACAAGCCAATAAGGCTATTTCACTGAGAGTTGAGCGATCGGTATGAAATTTCTAGCTCACTCCGACAGGCATATCTTATGCCGATGGAGGAGGAAGTGTATACCGATAAGGCTATATCGGCATAGGATGGGTGATCAGCTGAGAATTTTTTGGACTCGCCAATAAGTGGATATCACACCGATGGGCGGGAAAAGACAGAGCGTTAGGGTTTTGGGCCATCTTTGGCACTACATTTGCACGTTTCTGGTCAGCGATGGTTGACCCGATGGTTTTTGGACGCTATATATGCATTTTGATTGCAATTTTTGTAGATTTTGGGGCCCAATCACAACATTTACACATGTCACACCTTATTTTAACAAGTGTTTTAAATTTTTTGCTGTTTATTAAAGTGAAATGGGGTACTTATTGCTTGTCTATTTTTTTTGCAGGTTTGCAGTTGAGGAAGGAGCTGAAACTTGATGGTGATGGCGTCATGAAAAGGAGATCCGATCTTAGGAGCAAAGGAAGATAAGAATGAAGGGAAAGGAAGCCAAGGGTCTTCATTTATGAAGGCAGAATGCAAATGGAAACATTATTGCAGCAGACCACAGAAGTTAATATGGAGCTGCCAGGGTTTCCAGTAGGGCAATATTCACCCAGATTTGATGTATGCTCAAAGATATTTTGGGAGACTTATTCTCCACCATTTATTGCTGTAACCAAGGGTTTGAACTAGGGTTTTGAGCTGTATTGAGGACAATCAAGTCTATATATTGTGCCTCTATACACTGTAAAACTTTACACAGGGGCTACACAGAGATTTGTAGCAGCAAGAATTTGTAAAGGTAGCACTTTGTATAGTTTAGAAGTAGAAGTAGGAGGTCACATGTGTCTGCAATAAGGAACACGTGAAACATCTAGCTTCCTTACTATATCTATAAAGCTTGTAAGTTTTCTGTAATTTGATCATTGAAGCTAAGAGTCATTCAAACATTGTAAATCTTATATGACTGTCTGTTTCTAATACAATTGAATCTGGAATTCTGCATCTATCTTCTAAGTGTTTTCTTACTGTTCATTGTGTTTCAAACATTTTCTCTTAGAGCTTGCAATTTTAAGTGTATGTTTATGAAAATGCTCAAAACTTACATTTAAGGTTTTAGTCTGTGGATTTGATCAAATTGCTGTATTATTTGCAAAATGCATAATAGAACAATTAGATCCTTTGGTAGAATGAATGATGTTTAGATTAGATCTTTCTAACTTTTCCCAACCAATCTAAAAATACTTAGCTAAAAATGTAGAAATTTAAAGGAAATTGTCTCATATTTGAAAGAAGTATGCATTACTAAGTTGAAAGTGGATAGTTTTCATAATATATAAAGAGGAGAAAGCTGCAATAATTTCAAGAAAACCCATTAAAAGCTTTCCAGCATAGTAACACTTTTATGCAAAAAGAATGAACCACATGCTGATATTTATTATCTTTTGCATAGTTTGAGTCTAGTAAACCAACAAGAAACCCTAAATCACGTAAGGCCCCTTGAACATTATAGCTTCACATCAACCAACTGAATTTGCCCAACAGGTCAAGACCTGACCATATTAAACTTGGGATTAAGCAAATCTTAATTGATTTCTTCATATCTTTCAAGTCAGTTTTGGTTCATTTTATGTGAATTTTAACTAATTGTTATGACTATCTCAAAACAATCATCAACAGTACCTATAGATTGTCTACTATGATTATTAAAGCCACAAATGCTAAGTTTATCTAGTTTAATCAAAGAGGTATCAATCTTAATCTTATGTAACAAATCAATACCACAAACATTTAGAGTTGGTCCATTATCAATCATCACATGCTTGATCAATTTCGTTTCTATTTGGACAAATATTATAAGAGGGTCATATTGGTTTTGAACTTCAATTGATGGTAATTCATGTGGTTGAAAGAGAATATCTATTTTGTCGCATGCATAAAATCTAATAGAGCTGCTACATCATTTGACTTAACAACAGGTGGCACAATCACCTTTTGTAAACCTTCTTGGTGCATTCCATGGTATGTAGGTGATGTTTATATTAAATCCCAAAGAGATATCTTAGTCGGGGTAGTGTGAAGCTGTTTGGCAAGATCATATTCTTGATCACTTTTATGAGTAAGACAAGGTGGCAGAGGGAGCATAGGTTTAGAACATGGCATAGTGATAGGAACATGAGGTGCTTTCTTACTTTTCTTGTTATTACAGATGTTATATGTGTGAGCAATCATAGGATGTTGCAGCACATTTTGAACACATTGATTTCTTTGAGGGATTTGTTTTGCATAGTTGTAGATGTGATTGAGGTGTCTAGGTGGTTGTTGAGGACCTTGAACTGTAATCATTGGTTTTAAGCAAGAAGGTGTACTAGGTGCCCCTCACATAATCATCTTAGAAATATTGCTACAAAGTCTATTAGTGAAGATCAAATTAACATTGTTTTCTTCTTGATTATACCCAACATCTATCCCTAAAGCATTTAATGTGAGATACCTTTTCTCATCCACTAATGGTACATCTTGGCCAGGGAGAGCATTGGAATGAGAGGAAGGTACATTGTTGTTAGGAAGGTTAGGTGTTGTAATATTAATAAAGCTATCCATAGTCTTCTCATCTAAGGTTCTTGGACATTCAACTATAGGAGAAGTAGGATAACTTATGGAATCATCATCACCATATGTTTTAGCTATTAATTCCAAAGCGTTAAGAGGAGTTTCACACTCATTATTCTCAATCTGTTTTGTTAAATCTTCTACTACCAAAGGGTATGTATTCATGAGAGACATGAAGTTGTCATAATCAGATACATAGTCAAGGATTTCAAATGAAGAGAATTTAAGTATATCCTTGTGATACATAGCTTGTAGATGAGTGAGAACATGAGGGTTCATATTAAGAAATTTGTAGAAATTCTCAAAAATTTTGAAATATGCATTTAAAGATACCAAAGAGCAATGAGATGAATATGCCATGGTGAAATTTCTTGTAACATCAATGTCCAATAAGATGTAATAAGACAAGACGTGCAAATTTTTATGATAATTATGGCACCCTAGGTGTGTGACTATTTCACTCCTAAAAACTTGTTTGAGGGAAAGGGATAAAAGGACACACCAAGTTTACAAAAAACACAATGGATAGGAGGAAAATAGTACAATACAAAATGGTCCAATTGATTATTGTATGTATTTTAGATTGAATGCAATGAAACAACACAAATTATGCTTGTTTATGCACCTAAAATGTTAACTTTTCACAAATTTTCAATGCAAATCTCTAACGGAAGAGATGTTGTGAAGAATTTCAAGAGGGACATAAAGTAATATGCCTAAGAACAGCCCAATTATGTGAAAATATCTTTCACAACATGCATTTGATGCAAGTCTAGAGTGATGACATGTTAAAACGTAGTGAAAATACACCTAAAATATGCAATTTTTCATCAATTTTCAATGTAAATGCCTAATAGAAAGGGTGTTGTAAGGAATTTGAGGAGGGAAAGAAGATAATAACACTAATTTTAGTCAAATAATGTAGAAAAATCCCTCACAACACACTTGTGATGCAATTCTAGAGAGACGATAAGGCCAAATCTAGTGAAAATGCAAGGTTTTCAAACCCTAGACATGAAATTTTGGAAGAAAGCCACTATGATGCAACACTAAAATTAGAAACCAGTCCTAATGAGTCTTTCAAAAGGGTAGTAAAATCTGAAACAAGATTTTAACTACAAACCCTAGCTAATGCAAAACTAGGTTTTTATGAAAAATGCATAATTTCAAGCAATTTTTATCAAATTAAGCATGAAAATGCAATGCAAATAAATACTAAATGATGAATTTATGTAATTTAAATCAGATCTAATGAAAATAACATAAATTTAATGAAATTAAATGTCAATTAATTTAAATTATGCTAAAATGCAAGCCTAAGATGCCAAATTTTTCAAAATTTTCAATTTTTTTTATAATTTTTCAAATGCAATAAAATGAATGAATACAAATCTATCACACAACACTTAGCAAGGTGTAAAAAGTCCAATAACGTGGGTTCAACAAAATGTTTAGGGTGAAAAGGGGGGAAAATGTTTTTCAAAGACAAATACTCCCTTCTCACTAAACATTCAAGGGAATATCAACTGAGTTGAATCTCCACTAAGCAAGAGCAATCACCTATCAGGTTGGGCTACCACTTGGAATGATACAAAAGTTTAGATGTATCAAAAAATATATTATTTTAATATTCAGTTACTCTTAAAACCCTAAATAAGAAAAACAATAATAAAATTAATGAATTACTGCAAATCCTTTCAGACCAAGGTGAAGGACAAAGATTGTTAACTCACTATTTTTCAAAATCCAGAATGTAGAATAGTTGAGGAGACTGGCACTAGCGCCCCTGTCCAAGGTATAGTTTTTGTCATGGAATCTAAATCTCCTTCTGACACTGATCTGTACTATATCTTCCATTTTTTCCCTGAAAAAGATGGATGACACTGGCACAAGCACCCTTGTCCCAAAATGTTCAGCTTTGTCCTCTTTCTTTCCGATCCCGAATCCTTGTTCTCTACAACCTCCTTTCTGCGACTCCACTCCATGAAACTCAGTACTTGTAACCTATAATCACAAAGGAGTGTGGGAGGGGGGTGTGGTGTTTAGAGGCTTTCTTTAGTCAAGCTCCGGAGAGACATTCAATCTTCTGAACAACGTTGTCAGATGAGAGAGCGTATCCTGATGAGATAGAGGCAAAAATCCTAATGATAAATGATTGAAAACACAATAGATATCACCTTGAAGTAAAGATCTCACATAATGATGGCTCTTCAATAACATGAGAAGATGAATTCAAATCTACAATTGCAATAATCAATATCTTGGAATCACAAATATGCCTAAAGTTCACAATCATTTTCTAGTTTGCAAATGAAACACTAAACATTCTTACATATGCAACTACAAAGATTCCTGCTAAAAATTTCGTAATTCAAACTTGAGATGTTGGCATAGGACCCAAATAATGGTCATAAAACCAACATTTATATTTAGGGTAGACCCAAAATAGGGTAGGACTAGGATGCTAGCGCCCAAGTCCACCCTCCCATTTTTTCAGGGATCATCAAAATAGCACCACCTAGGTCCTATTTACCATAAGACTTTGGGGTTTTCTTATCATGATTCAAAATTAACATGTAAGATGCTCTAAATGCATTCTAAAAACCCAGTAGCTAAACCTTAAGAGGGAAAATCCCCCAAGGGGACATTTTCTGGCATAACAGAGACATCTAATCATTAGTTTACAATAAGAGTAACACATGTGATTGAAGTATGTACAACCCTTATCCACTAAACTTGCATGGTTTCATTAAAATAGAATACAAGAAAAGATTACAATGTTAGGATATGTTCCAGAGTTCTTTATTAATTCAAATATTTTGAAAGAATCCTTGCAAATTATATTTTGTGCATATCCTGCAATCATGGCATTCCATGAGACTACATTTCTTTGAGGCGTCATGTCAAACAATTCATGTGCCTTGTCATGCTTCCACATTTTGCATACATGTCTCCCAAGGCAGTTGCCAGCACAACTTGTACAACATCTGATAAAATTCCCATATCCTTTATGATTCGATGGATGTCCATGTGCCCTATTCCAAATATCCAATTTTAGCATAGGTAGGGAGGATGTTGACAAATGTTGTGGAATTTGGAATTACACTTGCCAATTGTATTTTCTTGAATGTTTCTAAATCCTTATCAAAACATCCATTTTTTTCATATCTTATAATCATTGCATTCCATAAGGCCGCACCTCTTTGAGGTGTTCTGTCAAATAGTTCACGTGCCTTGTCTATGCTTCCACATTTTGCATACATGTCTACCAAGGTAGTTGCAACTATGATATTTGACAAAATCGCCCTTCCTTTATGTTTTGATGGATGTCCATGTACCTTGTTCCAAAGATCCCATTTTGGCATAGGTAGGGAGGATACAGGAAAAGGTTGTGGAATTTGAATATATAGCCACCAATTGTATTTTCTTGAAATTTTCTAAAGCCTTTTCACCAAATCCATTTTGTGCATATCTTGCAATCATTGTATTCCATGAGATGGTATCTATTCCAGATGTGTTGTCAAATAGTTCATGTGCATTATCCATGCTTCCACATTTTGCATACATGTCTACTAGGGTAGTTGCAACAACATCTAACAAAATTCCCATATACTTAATGCATTGATGGATGTTCATACCCTATTCCAAAGATCCCATTTTAGCATAGGTAGGGAGGATGCTACCAAAGCTTGTAGAATTTGGCTTTATACCCACCATTTCAATTTTATTGAAAGTTTCTAAATCCTTATCAACAAATCCATTTTGTGCATATCTTGCAATCATTGCATTCCATGAGACAAAATCTCTTTGAGGTGTTATGTAAAATAGTTCATGCACCTTGTATATTCTTCCACATGTTACATACATGCCTACCAAGGTAGTTGCAACTACAACACCTAAAAAAAAATCCTATATCCTTTATGCTTTGATGGATGTCCATATGGTCCTATCCAAAGATCCTATTTTGGCACAAACAAGGATGATATTGGAAAAGGTTGTGGAATTTGGCTTTACACCTGCCAGTTGCATTTTCTTAAAATTTTTAAAAGCCTTATCAATGTTATGTTGTAAATTGTGCTACTTCGTTGTGCGCACACAATTTTACTATGTTTAGCACCTTCTTTTAGTGATCTCTAGCCTAGTCCATTTTAGGTCTACCATAAAGCCCTGATTAGGCCCTAATTTCACAAAATGTTGCATTCTGACTAAAGTTTGGCCAAAACCCAAAAAAAAAGTTTAAATTTGATATTAGCTCTATGCTAAAGGCCGGATTAGGGCATCTAGTGCCTTACTTCCTCCTTTGTTTTATGGGTGGTAAATTAATTTCATCTAGGTCATCCTTTGTGTTGGTTAAGTCAACCCTGAATTCAAATTTCATTTTACCACATGTTGTCAGCTCTTTAATTCAAATATCTCATTTCTAGGGCCTTGTATATAATCTTGAAGTGACATTTTCATTTGAATCTAGATGGAAAAAGATAAATGGAATGTAATCTCTTTATGCAATATTATGCTCTTGTTGCTCTTGAATTACTATAGGTTGTTGTTGATCAATTTGAAGTGACTTTGCTCTCTTGGAAGGATTGTTGAAGGCTAGGTCTAGCAAGATCTCAAGTCTATCTTGTCATTCCTAGGTTGAACCACTTTGTATGATTGGCAGATGGGTTGGAACCACCAAATAAATATTGGCTTGAGTACCCTCCTAGGGCATGGTTGCATCACCTTATTATTCTGCAAACCTTTGATGAATTCTCCTCCTTGAGGTGAAGTTATATGTTTCCTTGATTGAAGCATTTCTACTATCATCCTATCCTATTTTCTTGAGTAATCTAGGGCTTCGGTTTGATATTTGTGATTAGATCTTGCATGTTAATGCCCATGCTTAGGATTTCTAAACACATACAACATCTTGTCCTAATCTTGGCTATCTATGATGTAGGAATACCAAAGTGGGGGCTTAACTATGGAAAGCTCATATATAGCCACAACACTTGTCCCCCTTGTTTTGCATGTACAGGTTAAGGTTACAGGTTTTAGAAGACACCAGTCAGAGGAAAGGAAGGTCTTGCAAGTATAGACCTAACAAAGTTTAGACTTTCTATAGAACCCTAATTTGGGCCTAGGGTGCCCAACACCTTAGTACCTCTAAGCCCTTAGACCCAGGTTCTTGTTTCTCACTACCCTCTAATCTTTGCTATTGTTTTAGATTTCCTGTAATAGTTTCCATTAGTCATCTATTCACTGATCTTACTCAATTAGGGTTTCCTACTTTACCTTAGTTTGATTGGTTATATTTGGTTAACACTCTTTTATATAGGAAAGAGACAAAATCCATCTAGTTTGGCTCTCCTTCAAAGGTAGAAGCCAAGTTTGATTTGTGTTCCAATGTTGATAGAAGAGGGTTTGTCCTAGTTTAGGGTTTTAATCTAAGTCTCCCTTTTCCATCAAACATTTTGGTGAACCCAACATATCCTACACTCTTAGATCCTTCTTCATTTAAATTTAATCTATTTTTTGTCCTAGAGTTGATTAGGATTGAATTTATTCATCATTTACATACTTGCATACCTTGCATTTTGCATTTGATTCATTATTAGGGTAACAAAAAACCTTGCATTTCTAGAAAACCTAGCTACTCTTGAACTTAGGGTTTATAAATTAGTGTGTTGTTTCAGATCTTTGTGGCATTAATTGACTAGTTAAATTGATTTCATTTTTTGTAGCTTATCATTTTTTGTGTTTGGAGCATTCTCGCATAATTGCATGTGCAATTAGAAAATCAAGCATTTAATTTAGGTTTAGAAAAATGTATCTTTGTCATATTATTTATTTTTCATAAATTTAGATCATTATATCATCATATAAATTTCTGATTTTATGCATTAGATCTGATTATTATTATTTTTAGTAAAACACTTCTCAATTATACATCTTGCATTCATACATATACATTGATTAGGATTATCAAAAATCTCATTTGTTGATAATTCTAGCTTGAAAATTGTAAAATTTTAATTAGGTTTTAGCTATTCAATGGATAACATAATTATTTTTCATAGTTTAGTTTATTTCATTTTGTAAAGCATAAAAGCTTAAACAAACTTCATTTCATTCTTCTCCTTTATACCATTTGTATAAGGCTTAAAAAGTAGAGTATGCAACTATGTCAGACCTCTTTCTTCAACACTTTAATGATTTTGATGAGCAGTTTAGTAGTGATAATTTTGACATGTTAGATGAAGCCCTAGATGACTTCATCTCTACAAAACCATCATCTATGACTCTTAATCCAACTTTATTACAAAGACTCGTAAATACAATCTATGTTTCTAGATCCCAAAAAGAACCAGAGAAACCCAAAATTGTATTGAATCTTCATAATGATGCTCCTCAATAATAATCTAAACTAATTCTCACAATAGGAGGTACTCTAAAAACTTCTAGACCTCCTAGTTATATCTTAAACTACGCAAAACAAATCACTAAAAACAATCAACTCAATCAAAATATGTTGCAAAAACCTATTCACCATGAGGTTGCTTACATGTATAACACTAGAAATAACAAACAAAGAAAATAAATAACATTTGTTTTGACTTCTTTTCCACATTCTCAACCTACTCTTCCTCAAGCACCTTGTCTTCCTCAACATATTAGTAGAGATTATGATCTTGTGGAGCAGCTTCATGCTACTCTTGCAAATATCTCTCTATGTGAATTGATACAAACATCACCTACATACCATAGAATGATCCAATAAGCTTTACAAAAGGTAATTGTCCCACCTACTATTAAGTTAAATGACATAGAAACCCTATTAGATTCTATGCATGTGACAAAAATAGACATCATTTTTCAACAACATGAATTATCGCCCATAGATGTTCAAAACCAATATGATCCTCTTATGATATTCATAATTATTAATAAAATGAGTGTAAGACACACTATGATTGATGGTGGACCAGGTCTTAATGTTTGTGGCATAGTCTTATTACTTAAAATCAATGCTGATACATCTCTCATTAAACCAGATAAGCTTAATATTTGTGGCTTTGGTAATGTTGGTAGACAATCATTTGATACTTGATCACCTTACTTGTTAAGGTTGGACCTATGACTTTATCTACCCTTATCAATGTCATGTCTAGTTCTCTTTCATACAATATTCTTCTTGGTAGACCCTGAATCAATGCCATGGGGGTAGTCTCATCTACCATTCATCTATCAATCAAATTTGTTTATGACAATAAGCTCCAACAATTGAAGTTGATCTGATTCCTGAAAGTTGTCTACAAACCGAAGCTAGAAATCAACAATATTTTAAAACTCTTACTCTAATTCCTTCTCTTTCCAAAGTAAATTCATCTCCTCCTACAGAGGTTATTGTAGAAGAATCTAAGTAACCTTTAGGTACACTTTTCAATGATGATTGGGGTTCATTAGAATTTACACCTACCTTTGTAGGTGAGTATACAGTCTCACCTTCAAAGATAGAAAATTCTAAGGTTTCTACAATTTCTCCTTCTAATTCTTCTCATGAGAAACCTAAGATTTCTTTAAATTTAAGCAATGATGTTAACACTTTTATACTACAAAATATGAGACCTATGAGGCACCTCCTTCCTCTTCAAAAATGGCATCTATTTATGGTCAAGGTTTTCAAATTCTTTCCCAATGTGGATACAATGGCAATATTTGTGGTCTAAAGGAGCAATGTAGTAAAGTCCCCTTAGAGGCTAATCCATATTACTCTTCAGTTGGTCTCGGATACTATTCTCTACAACCCACTAAAGCCATGCGTCATCCTAACCTAAATTATGTAAATACAATTTCATTATCTACAAATCATATTCTGACACATAATTGGGTATATCAAGAATTAATCAACATAAGATGTGATTCTAAGAATATTCCTCTGGATAGTTTTCCAATAAATGAATCTTTGGCTGAATTCCTAGGAGCTTATGATCATTTGCCTCATTACAATCATAATCATAGTTTTCCTTATTGTTTGGTAAAGATGCTTGTTTATCTAATGATACCTTGACATATCAAGAATTGAATATAGAATCTATTAATTCTCCTAATGTCCCAAACTGCAATACTCTCCTTGATGGAAAGATTATTGATGTTTCGATGAACAAGGATGACCTTGAAAAGTTATCCCTATTGGAGACTATCTAGATCCTAAAGAAAATCATGACCTTACTTCTCCTTTACATGATTATCCCAATCTCTTTCCTTGGACATATTCTGACATGCTCGACATTGAGCCTAAGGTTGTAACACATAACATCATCATACATCCTAAGGCCAAACCTATAAAATAAAAGATTCACAAGATGAATCCTAAGGCTACATTATTAATCAAAGTTGAGATAGAGAAGCTTCTACAAGATGGATTTATCCACCCTATTGAGTACTCACCTTGGATCTGGAATATTGTGGTTGTTGTTAAACCTAGCAACTGTGTTTGAATTTGTAATGATTTTGAAATTTAAATAAAGCATCTTTAAAAGATGATTTTCCCCTTCCTAGCAGTGATATGATTGCCGATTCCACTATAGGCCATGCCTTACTTTCATTTATGGATGGTTTCTTTAGTTATATAGTCAAATGTTCATCAATCCTCAAGGTCAATATAAAACAACTTTTATAAATCCTTGGGGAACATTTGTTGATTGTCATGCCATTTGGATTAAAGAATGCTGGTCAAACTTATCAATGTGCTATGCCACTTATATTTCATGATTTCATGCATAACATTTTTGAGGACTATGTCGATGACATTCTAGCCAAGTTTGTTTTGTGCCAGGATCATGTCAAAATTCTTTTTCACTTATTCGAATGTATAGATAAATACAACATGCACTTGAATCCCTATAAATGCATCTTTGGCATTGATAGCAACAAGCTATTGGGATTTAGCATTTTGCTTCATGTTATTGAGGTGGATTCAAAAAAGACTGACGCCATTGTTGACATGCCACCTCCTAAAAATATTTCACAACTTCATAGTTTACAAGGGAAGATACAGGCCATCCATTGATTTTTCTCACAACTCATGGATAGGACTCATCCTTTAACACAACTACTTAAGAAAGAATATAACTTTAATTGGGATAAGGATTGCCATAAATCTTTTGATGATCTAAAAAGCTACTTGGCTAATTCTCCTATATTACAACCTGTCATAATCTCCTAATGCTCTCGCAACATTGTTAGCACAAAATGATAATGATGGTAGAGAATGTGTTGTATATTATATCAGTTGAACCTTCCTCAATTATGAAGTGTGATATTCTACGATAGAAAATAAGTGCCTCACTCTTGTATTTGCAACACAAAAATTGAGACATTATCTCCTAAATGCTAAATTTAATGTAATCGTAAAATTTGATTCATTAAAGCATCTCTTTGCTAAAACAGATCTTTTAGGATGCTTAGTGAAGTGGGTTATGTTGTTAATGGAATTTGATCTTAATTTTATCTCTCAAAAGGCAATTAAGGGTCAAGTGTTAACCAACCACTTAGCTGAAGCTCCTTCACCATTCTCTATTGAATCAAGAATCATTCCATAATGATCAAATCCTTTCCCTAGATGTTGATTACAAGTGGAATTTATTCTTCAATGGTTCTAGATGTTGAAATGGTTCTAATGCTAGAGTTATATTAGTACCTCCATTAGGAAATCTAATTCCTCTATCTTACCATACCAACTTTCTATGTACCAGCAACATTGCAGAGTACAAGCCCTTATTGCTAGCTTGCATGTTGATTTGTCTCTCAACATTAAACACATTTATATATTCAACAATTCTCAATTGATCATAAGACATGTCACTGGATCTTATCAAGAAAAGCAAGATAAGTTATCTTAGTATCAGGACTTGGCCTTATCATTATTGAAGAATTTCACATCTTTCACAATTGACACAATTCCACAAAAAGACAATCTACATGAGGATGCAATTGCAAGCATTACTTCTCTTATATCCCTTGACGATTCTTCCATGGACTATCAATTTATTATTCATAATCTCACATCACCTTCAATATCTAAAACATCTTCCAATATTGCCTTTTGTGATAACATAGATTCAGATGAATGGTACTCCCATACACTTCAATATTTGTTTGATGGTACTATTCCTAATTTAGCATCCAAAAGTTTTTGAATTCGCATACACAAACTAGAGGCACACTATATCATATTATCAAATATACTTTATCAATGAAGCTATGATGGTCTTCTCCTTCATTGCCTTAACAAATATGAGATCCCAATTGCCCTAGAGGAGGCACATTCAGGTGCTGCAGAGGACATTTCAGTGGGAAATCTATAGTTAAAAAATTACTTCATATGTTTTACTATTGGCAAAGCATGGAACAAGATTCTTTTCCTTTGTCAAAAAATGTCTGCAATGTCAGCAACATAACACTCTCATTTGAGCTCCTTCCCAGGAACTTCATGCTCAAGTTTCACCTTGTCCATTTTCCATGTGGGGCTTGGATCTTATTAGAAAAATTTCTCCTCCGTATTCTCAAGGACACACTTTCATTTTCACCGCCACTGACTACTTCACAAAATGGGTCAAAATGGTTCCTCTCTGATCCATGATTGTTAAATTAATTTGTCGTTTCATTGAAGACAACCTAATTTCTTGATATGGTATTCCTTTCACTTTGATTTATGACAATGTTACATCATTTAAGAACAAAAACGTGAAGAAATTCCTTGAAAGATATCATATTTAACATCGCTTATCCATGCCATACTATCCACAATCAAATGGTCAGGAAGAAGTTTCTAACAAAATAATTAGACAAATTCTTAAAAAATTGTTAACAAACATAAGAAGGATTGGCATACTCAACTATCTTGTTCATTATGGGCTTACTAAATGAGTGTTCATATGGCTATATAGGTACTACCCCGTACAACCTTGTGTATGGTGCTGATGCAATCATGCATTCGGAGTTAGAAATTTCTTCATTGCAAATTTCTCTAAATGGCATTCTCAATGAAAATACTCAAAGGGAAATAAGATATCAACAACTTGAAATTCTCGATGAACAACACATACATGCTCTCAAACATCTCCAAGCCCATCAAAAGACCATTCAACACTCATACAATGAACATGTTATTCATCGTTCATTTGAGATTGGAGATCTTGTACTTTATGAAAACCAATGCAACATCAATGCACCTCCTAGAAAAAAAGGGAAACTCAACTCGAATTGGCTAGGACCATACATCATCACTAAAGTCTTCAAATCAAGGGTGTATAGATTGTTTGATATGCATAGTACGCTTCTTAAAGAGCCTAATAACGCTACGCATTTGCATCGATATTATATTTAATTTTTTACTTTCATTTGTATGCTAACACTTTCTTTAAAAGCAAATGATTGTTAGATAGTAAATAAAAATTTCCTATTTCATATTGTTTGCTTCAATCCTAACAAATACATAATTTTGTCTTGATTCATTAAGGTATTTTTCTTAGTTTAGAAAATTATATGGTTATAGCATATATTGTGTTAGGTTTGCACCATGTTCAATAATCATTGTTGTATCTAATTTAACAATGTTACAATGTTTTCCAGTTAGATCATAATTGAATTATCTGAACATGAGTGTATACCTTAGTAATGTGTAATCAAACATATGTGCATTAATTAGATAAATTATTCTTCAATCACAAGTATATATGGGTAAGTACACAAAGATGAGGGACCAAAAGAGGGTCTTAAGATGCCACTTCTTTTCTAAAATCAAGAAACATTGATGTTGGGTGAGAAATTGAAGACAATTACACTCAAAATTTGAATATACAACAAAAACAAGAGTTGTAGTCCTCTGAATCTAGTTTTTAAACTACTATTTTTTTCAAAATGGTTGAGATTAAGGGGTTCAAAAGGGGGAGAAACAAATTGGTCCTATTTAAAAAAAAAAACATAACATAGCATCTGGTATGCTCCCCCTAAAATGTTAACTTTTTTTAGTATTTCAAATATTGCTTCAGTGAGAAATTAGCTAACACCATGTAGTTTATCCTAATTTTTTTGATAATTTTTTCATGAATAATTGATTTTTTAGTAATTTTCAAAGTGGGCACATCCTCAAAAATAGAAAATTTGAGCGTGCTCCCCCCTAAAATTTTTGAAAACTAATCAAAAATCATTTTTTTAATACATGTAGAATGGAGTCTAGTTTCTAAAAATGTAACTTATTTCAAATTTCGATGAATGGTTAAAAAAAAGGTCAAAAATACTAGACACTAGTTTTTGACAAAAAATGGATACACTAACAAAAGAAATTAAAGATGAAACCCTTAACGTACTCAAAATGTGAAAAAAATTATATGGTTAGATAGCTAACAGAGAGATTAAGATTATGGTGGTATTTTTTTTACTTTTCAATGAAAAAGTGCCATCCTGATGGGGAGAATGCTCCAAATTATCTAAGAATTTTGTAAAAAAATAGAAAAACACATCCAAATAAGCTCAACATAATGTGCTCATGCTATGCTAAGCTTATTTGGCTTTACACATGCTAATTACATTTGGTTGAATGTTTCTAAATCCTTTGCAAAAAATCCATCTTTTGCATCTCTTGCAATCATTGCATTCCATTACATAACATCTCTTTGAGGTGTTAGGTCAAACAATTGACATGCCTTGTCTATGCTTCCACACTTTACATTCACGTCTACAAGGCCAACTGCACTTCCTACCATCTCTCACTCTCTACTTCCCTCTGCTCTCGACCTCCTACCCTCTCTCTGAGTCTCTGCTTCTCTCCCCTCTCTCCTCCTACCTTCTCTCTCACTCTCTTCTTCCCTACGCTCTCTACCTCCTACCTTCTCTCTCACTCTCTACTTCCCTCCCCTATGTACCTTCTACCCTCTTTCTGAGTCTCTTCTTCCCTCGCCTCTCTACCTCCTACCTTCTCTCTCACTATCTTTTCCCCCTCTCTACCTCCTACTCTCTCCTACTCTCTACTTCCCTCCCCCTCTCTCCTACTCTCTACTTCCCTCCCCTCTCTACCTCCTACCCTCTCTCTCAATCTCTTCTTCCCTCCCCTCCCTACCTCCTACCTTCACTCTCACTCTCTTCTTTCCTCCCCTCTATCTCCTATGCTCTCTCTCACTCTCTACTTCCCTCCCCTCTCTACCTCCTACCCTCTCTCACTCTCTACTTGCCTCCCCTCTCTACCTCCTACCCTCTCTCTCAGTCTCTTCTTCCCTCCCTTCTATACCTCCTAATCTCTCTTCAACTCTCTGATTCCATCCCCTCTCTACCTCGTACCCTTTCTCACTCTCTACTTCCCTCCCTTATCTACCTCCTACCCTCTCTCTCACTCTCTTCTTCCTTCCCCTATCTACCTCCTACCCTCTCTCACTCTGTACTTCCCTCCCATCTCTACTCCTACCCTCTCTATCACTCTCTACTTCCCTCACCTCTCTACCTCTCCTCATCATTCTTGAACCCATCCAATGAAATTTCATAAATTATCCTATTTCCATTTCATCATCCCAATTTATATCCTCATCCCTCTTTGCATGTTCTAGTTTTCTTGTTTCCATGTTCTTCATTGACAAGGGAGAGGGAGAGGGAGGAAGAGGGAGAGAGGATGGAGATGGAGGGGATAAAGAGGGGAGAGATACCTGGTGATAGGAAGAGAGAGAGAGAGTCCTAGTTTTCTTGTTTTGGAGAGAGAGAGAGAGGGTTGGTCAGGTTTTTGAGTTTAGGGAACTATTTAAGTTTAGGGTTTAGGGGAATTATTTAGGGTTTAGGGGTTTAGGGTTGATTGGGAACTTATGGTTTATGGTTTAGGGGTTAGGATTTAGAGGCATTATTTAGGGTTTTGGGGTTTTGGGAGAGAGAGAGGTTTAGGTTTCTTAGGTTTAGGGGCATTATCTAGGGTTTATGAGTTTAGGTTTGCTTATAACTTTAGCAGCATCATTTAGGGTTTCCCAATTTTAGGGTTTAGGGCTTAGAGTTAAAGGGGAATTTATTATGGTTTAGGGGTTTAGCATGGTTGCTCAAGTTTAGGGTTTAGAGTTTTGGGGTTAGGGTTTAGGGAAATTATTTAGGGTTTAGGAGTTTAGGGTTTCTAAGGTTTATGGTTTAGGGTTTAGGGGTTAAGGATTTAGGGTTTCTTGGGTTTAGGGTTTAGCGGTTAGGGTTTAGAGAGAGATAGAGTTAGGAGACTGATAGATATTAGGAGAGATAGGGATATAGAGGTTTAGGGTTTCTTCTAGGGTTTATGGTTTAGGGGAATTATTTAGGGTAACTTAGGGTTTATGGTTTAGGGGTTAGGGGTTAATGTTTAGAGGTTTAGGTTAGGGTTTAGAGAGAGAGAACTGATAGGGAGATATGGAGGAGACTAAGGGGAGTGATAGGGAGATGGAGAGTGAGGGACATGGTCAATGACATAGGAAGAGAGATTGAGAGGTTAAAGGGATGATAGAGACAAGGAGATAGGGTTTAGGGTTCATCAGGTTTAAGGTTGATTAGGTTTGGAGTTTAGAGAGGGAGAGATAGGGAGATAAAGCATGAGGGACATGGCCAGAGACATAGGCAAATAGATTGAGAGGTAGAGGGATTATAGAGACAAGGAGATAGGGGTTTTAGGGTTGATCATGTTTAGGGTTTAGGGGTTAGGAGTTTAGAGAGAGAGATAGGGAGTTAGAGGGTGAGGGACATGGCCAGAGACATAGGAAGAGAGATTGAGAGGTAGAGGGATGATAGAGACAAGGAGATAGGAGTTTAGGGGTTTAGGGGTTTAAGGTTGAACCATGGACCTTAAAACTTGGATGCTATACACTAGACCATGGAATTAAGACCCTAGAATGTAGAACACAAACTCCATACCCTAAATCCTAAACCCTACACCCATGGATTGTGGATTGTAGACCAAGAAATCTTTACCTTGTAGTTTGAACTTTGGACCCTAAATCTTGAATCCAAGACCTCAGATCCATAACCCAAAATTGAAAACCCTAGAAGCTAAACCTTTAACCCAAGAACTTGGATGCTTAACCAAAAAATCCAAAACCTTAAACCTAAGACTGTGGACACTAAACTCAAACCTAGAACCCTGGACACTAGAAACTTCAAAATTAGACCTCAAACCTTAAACCCTAGATCTTTCATTTGACCCTTGACCTTGGAAACTATACTTGGAATCATACATTGTATTCGATAAGCATTGATTATGGACCCTAGACCAAGAAACCTTTTACCTTGAACCCTTGGACCTTGAATCATGAACCCAAGACCCTTACACTAAACTATAAGTCCATGGCCCTAAACATACGATTGTGGACACTAGACCCTTTGAAATTGGAATTAGAATGTTGAACCCATGACTTGTCCCTTGGACCTGAACTCTAAGACTCTAGACACTTATAACTTGGACCTTAAACCTTTAACCCTAGACCTTAGACACTTGATCGCAATTGTTAAATTGAAGACCCTTGACATTAAATCTTGAAACCGTGATCCTAGATGCAAGATAGTGAACACTAGACCCTTTGAACTTGTACATGAAACCTTGAATACATGACACTGAATCTTGAACCTCAAATCCTAAACCATGGACACCAAACCTTGAACATAAGACCATGGACACTAGACACTCCAAACCTAGACCTAAACCTTGAATATATACCCACCAATTTAGTTGGGGTCTCGGCATGCTAGCCCACACTTATGTTCATGCAAGGAGTAATATATAAAATGGATTATGTCTTATTTTTTTAATATCCTACAATTAGGGTATTCCATGAGAACACGTTTCTTTGAGGCACTCTGTTAAACAGTTCACCCTTGCCTATGCTTCCACATTTTGCATCTCTATCTCTATATCTCATTGTCACTCTCCCACTCTCTATCTCTCTGTCTATACCTCCCTCCTCTCTTTCTCTCCCTCTCTATCCATATCCCTAAATATCCCCATCTCTCCCACTCTCTATCTATATCCCTCAATCTCTCGTATCTCCACCCCTCTCTCTCAATGTCTCTATCTTGAATCTCTTTTGCCTCTCTATGTCTCCCCTATCTATCCATATCCCTCAATCTCCCCCCCTCTCCCACTTTCTATGTATATCCCTCAATCTCCCCTCTATCTCTCCTCTCTCTATCTCCCCCCATCTCTCTATATTAGTCCCTCTCCATCTCTCTCTCTCTCTCTCCATCCCTCTCTATCTCTCCCTCCATCCCTCTCTCCCCCCTCCCTCCCTCCCTCCCTCTCTCCCTCTCTTTATTTCTATCTCCTATTATCCCCACTCTCTCTACCCTTCTCTCCCCCTCTCTATCTCTATCTATATATGTTTTCCTCTCTATCTCCCCACCAATGTAACATTTCATAAAATGGACATCCAAACCCTCCTCAATGGCGATCACAAGTCTAGTAGAACCAGTAGTAGAAAAACCAACAATAGAATAATTAGTAGTGGCCAAATCAACAATGGCAAAACTAGCATAGGCCATAGTAATTTCCAACCCGGTTAGACCACAACACATGCAACAACAGTATAATCCTCAACAAGCTTATAATCAATCATACCAAGGTAAAGAAAGATGATTTCCTTGAATCAACATCAAGGGCTCTTAACTAGTCCAACAAACACAACAAATCAACCTCAAAATGAACCAGTTACTCAGCCACCCCTACCTAAACAACCTATAGAAAACTTGAGACGTAATAAATAAGAAACAACAATTTACCTGATTGATCAAGAAAACATGGATGGAATAAATGTTATCTGTTTGAATAATCTCCAACTTTGTTTAGGAAAATCTTTACCAAGACCATCTCCTCCCTTGATTGTTGAAATCACTGATGTACATGAATCCATAAATTCCTCTAAACAACAAATCCAGGAGGAGATTACTACCATTAAAGTGCCCCAAAATAATCTTTAGAAGACTCTAAAGTTCCTTCAGAGGTGCCTTCTAGAGCATCTCTAGGGATGCACTCTAGAGCTTCTCTAGAGATTCAAAAGCAAGAACCATTCCCTAAATGGCTTAGACAAGTTACTCCCCAAGAACAAACACCATCTACATAAACTCAACCTATCATTGAGTCTAAATTATTGCAATAAATAAGATAGTTAAACATTGAAATTCCACTCCTCCTAGCCATAAGAGATGTCCCAAAACTCAATTAGTTTATTAAACAACATTGTGTCAAAACACAAGGTAGAAAGGAAAGCTTTCCCAAAATTATTCAAGTGGAAGGAAATGTAGTGGACCTACTGGTTGGAGAGATTCTCCATCCTAAGTATGGTGACCCTAATAGTTCCAAGTTGTTATCATAGTCCACCTTGCATGGGTTGAGATATTAAATGTTTCTGTTGACTTTAGATCAGAAATTAATGTTATGACAGTCCACACTTTAGACAAACTAGCTCTCACAGGTCTTCAAACCACTTATACAATATTAAATTTATTTGATCAATCATTAGTAGTCTTAAAAGGGTCATTAACTAATGTCTGAGTCAGTGGAGTCTTGGGACATCCCAGTTGATTTTTTGATTTAGAATCAAGAAGCCAAATAAATACTTATCCCTTGATCTTAGGAAGACCATGGATGACTACTTTAGAAGAATTAATTGACTATAGGACTTGTGATATGGTTATATCCAATGGCTTGAACATGAAGAAAATATTCCTATATCCCCCAGCTAAGCCCTCTCTAAAATATTCATGTGAAGTTTGGGATGATGAACCCAATAACACATAAAACAATGCCTCTTCGGCTATGGTAACCATCATGCAACACTTAGGAAACTTGGGGGAGGAAATAGACACTAACACTCCTAAAGGCATTACCCATATCATTATAAACAACCATTTGATAATTCACTGAGGATCCAAGAAGAGAATTTTTATCAGCAACACATTGTTCATTGGCAAATGTCATTCCCTATGGTGAAATTTTTTTATAGAGACATTACTACATTTCATATGTTATTACCCCATTCCTATCCTTTAAACCCAATGAAAAATGAGCACAAGACTGTTCAATATATTGATCAGGACACCAAGCAAGTTATGGTTTTACCAAGGAAAACTTTGAACATTAACACCTAGTTGACAAGAGACCAAGAAAAAAAAATTATTGACCTTCTCGTGTCTTATACCACAACTTTTTCTTGGGAATATGGGGACATGAAAGGAATCCATCTCAAGATCTACACCCACCATATCTACATTGAAGATGTGAAATCAATTAGGGAGCCTCAAAGGAGAGTGAATCTAGCACTAAAAGAGATAGTTAAAACAAAAATAGAAAAGCTACTGCAAGCAAGTTTCATCTATCCTATCTCTGACAATCAATTAGTATCCCCTTTAGTGATTATGCGCAAAAAGAGTGGAAAAATGGAGATTGTGTGTATACTACAGGGAGCTAAATAAAGACACTAAGAAAGACTACTTTCTATTGTCATTCATTGACTAGGTCTTAGATAACCTTGGAGGAAAGAAGTACTTTTCATTTCTAGATGGTTTCAGTGGGTATAATCAGATCCAAGTGGCACAAAAGGATACATACTTACAAAATGATATTTTGAAATGACTTCATTTGATCCCTCAAATGTGAAGCAAAATTGTTTTTTCTCAACATTTTGACAGTGCAAATAAGACTCCACAAGGGTTTTTTAAGCCTAGGGGTTTCTATCCAAGGGAGTTAAATCTAACCTCCTTTAATTAAACCCCCTTAGATGGAACCTCTCTAGACTTAAATCATGCATTTTTCTTAAAAATAAATGATTTCAAATAAAAAAATGAGGATATATAATTCAAGCTCATACATTTCATAATTTCAAAATTAGGGTTCTTAACTTTGACTTTGAATGTTTCATAATTAATGTTTTGTTAAAGACTAAACTACATATTGCTAAGTTTAAAATCAAGGTTTATTTTACCCTTAATTTTATAATTAATGCTTTAAAGTTAATTTTACTAATTACTAAATTAGAGATTGCTATAACTTAATGTAGTATTTTCTAAACTTCATATAATGGTTTATTAATTTCTAAATTAGGGTTTTTAAATCTAATACTATAAAAAATAGAGTTTTAAGAACTTAAATATTTTATATATCAATAAACCAATTACTATCGAGATTATGTGTCATACATTTTATTCATTATGTTGATTATTTATTAATTATATTATTATGTTCATATGGAAAGGGGCATCCCACTTTCACTTGGCCGATATCTCATTTATATTCATTGGTATGGCGTGTGTAAGAGTTTGTGAGAGTATCTATGTCATGTAAGATGTGTAAGAGAATTTGTAACATTGTATGATGTGTAAAAGATTCTTTGATGCGAGCAAGAGCATGTAAGATGAAAGTTACAAAGTGGATTGGGAATCTTGACTCACTTATGACATGTAAGAATGATGTATTATAAAGTGTCTTTATAAAGGAGATAAATGATGAAATGGTATGCCCAACTTTTATAGCATGTTTATAATGTGTAAGGGAATATGTTATTAATATTTTGTTGATTGTCATGGGGTATGGGTCAAGGGAATTCTTACCATGGTATTTTGGAACCTTGTTTAGGCCCATGGTGTTGTCTTTTGGTGGTTTTTGGGCCTCCTTTAACTCTATATACTAAGGGCTTGAGATGGGGACATTATGGATTGTGTATAGCAGGGTTATGCTATCAGTCTTCCTCTATGTTACAGGTGATGATCTCCATGGAAGGTATGAAGCTTAATATTGTATTGTAGCTATGTTGTAGCTTAATATTGTATTGTAGCTATGTTGTTGCTAGGAATATATTGGTTTCTCAAAGAGTTTTCCTAGGGTATATCTGTGTCTTTCTTGTTCATATGTTGGCTTCTATTTTCTCTATGATTCTTTCATTTTAAGTGGTGTTTTATATGTCTTTATGCTAATGAAATTTCTTTAGATTAGTTTTTGTAATTTTTTCCTCAGAGAATCAGTATGAAAATATCTACACATTTAGTAGTTAAACTTTGTTTTGAATTCAATTGTTACAAGGTTCATGAGCACTCTTCCATACAGTTACAAAAAATAAAACAAATCTACTATAAATTTAATATGACTATAAATTCTATAAATATAACTTTTATAAACAAAATTCTTATAAATTTAAAATTTAAAATATAAGCAATATTAAATATTAAGTAGAAATAAATTCCTTCTTAAATCAAAATTAAAATAAAAACACTAAATAAAATTATAATATTCATTTTAAGAACTTAAACATTTATAATTAAAAAAATTGTAACTTTACAAAATCATATATCATTATAATCGATCTTAAATACCATAGTGTAACAAAAAATTTAAAACAATTTTAAAATATTGGTCAATAAAAAATTACAAAGATTAAACAACCACCAAAATAATATGTATTTTTATATTACATAAAATATAATTTATTTATTCTCTATATAACTATTTACATTAAAATCTTAAAAGTTTTGATTAAATAAACAAATCTACTTTTTAAAAAAAAATTCTAATCAATATAACTATATACTATAAAATCTTAAAGGTTTTTGTTTAAATAAACAAATCTACCATATTTTAAAAAAAATCTAAAAAAAATTGAAGTTTTGTTTTCAAATTCCAATCAACATAGTCGTAAGTTATATTATAAGGTTACCCAAAAAAATAAAAAGCAAATGATAAACAAGCTCATAGTGAAAAGTATAAAGGGAGTAAGTTATATTATAAGGTTACAAAAAAAAAAAAAAAATCAAATGATGAACAAGCTCAAAATGAAAGATATAAAGGGAACAACAAAGTAAGGAATCCAATAAGCTTTGAATCTTATTGTAGTGGAACAACTAAATTTTAGGGATTGAAAATAAGCTTGAAGAAAAGGGCTGAAATTATGCAGCAACTGCATAATGCAAAATATGCCATGTGGCTATATATATTTCCTTATTTTTTCATTTTCTTTTAAATCTTATCCTCTAAATTTTCTATATTAATAAATAATCATTTATTGATAATTTGTTTTTATTTTTCTTAATATAATAAAAAACTAAAATTTAAAATAAATACTAGAAAAATAAAATATTCATAGCTCCACAAATATCTCTTTAAACAATTGAACAGTAACTGCTAACCAAAATAAACTAAAAAGCTGCACGGGGCCTACCTAAACTATATTATAAGTATAGCTGAAAACAAAAACCAAATGATGAACAAGCTCTAGTGAAAGACATAAAGGGAGCAACAAAGATTTGAATAGCTGTTTTTAAACATCGTCCATTTCAACAGTCAAAAGTCAATTTTGGCCAATAAAAATAGGACAAATATTTACCACTTTTTGTTGTGAATGAAGTGTAAAATTTTTATTGGTTGTTTAACCATTGAAGTGGATGATGTTTAAGTAGAATAAAATTTTCTCTAAACATTGCCACACTTTAATTAATCAAAACAACGCTATTGAAACTCTTGTACGGAACGGTGTACATGCACTCTAAGCTCTCGGGAATGTATCTACACCTTGCTCTCTCCAGTTATTTGAGCTCCTTCAGTGAAAATTTAAAGAACCAAAACAACAGCGCTCAAAGTTCTTGTGAACAAAACCCTCCAGGCACCAAAATTTTCATCATTGTCTGTACGTCAATCCTTAAATATTGTGCATATCAACATCTGAGGTAATCAATTTCAGTCCACATGTTAGTTACTCAACAAAAGAGTAATGCAGGTACATCCATCAACAATCGCATTCTCCTTTCAACTCGAGCACAATCACATCCAACAGCGTTATGGCAATAACACCATCATTCAGAATTCTTTCAAATATCTTGATGTACCCTCATTGTTAATGTGATCATGTTTTATTTGCCAGAATCCTTAGGGACCGTCTATGGATCTCGTCAATTGCACTGTGCCTTCCACTTTAAAAAAGTTTGGCTTTTGTCCTGGCGTTATTCAACCAACAGTATCCAATTCCTCTCACTCCAATAGGGAAATCATTGGAGCTCGCTATTTCTTCAGAGGCTACGTGACCTGAGGCCAATGCGAATGGGTTTGCGGCTTCCACTTGCTGCGTCTTTGATGGGCTGATTTTTGTTGGCACGGACGTAAGCAGACGTCATGAGAGCCGATTTAACGGCAGCGGGACTCCAGGACGGATGAACACCGCGTATGAGCGCTGCAAGGCCGCTTACGTTAGGACATGGTATGGATGTCCCCAATGGCCTTCAGTTATAAACAAACAAAATTATTATTGCTAGTTAATCATGTTCGTAGTTAAAGAATATAACTTCATGGTTACAAGTGGAAAATAATTCATTGGTTAGATGTATGGATTATTATTCTTTCACTAAGTGTTAAGGGTTAAACACGTATTTGTGGTTAGAAGTGAAGAAATAATTTATTATTTAGGTGCATGAATAATTGAGATTGAGGGTATCAATTCAACTAAACTTTTGTGTTGAGCATGATCTCAATCTCATTCTTTGTGATGTTGACTCAACACACTTTATAAGACTTGATTAGTAGTGAATTCTCTATGAGTTAAGCAACTTCTCAAGTAAACCAAGGGTCACTTAACTTGTAACATTCATTTTTTTAAATTTGTGATATGGTTTGCTAATTTAACTAATATATTAAAACTAAAATTGTGCACCAAAAGTGACCTCCCTCTAAAGCTGCAAGGAATACATTTACATCTTATATAACACAAAACATAAATGTTAATTGCATCCTCTTAATATACTATTTCTAATTGTAGACATGCTATTTCCACAGTCCATGATATAAATTAGAGCTTCTGGGAAAACTGTGTAGCTTTTTTGATCGACATTTCAGATCACACTCTGTGATCCATCATCAAGAAGAAAACAAGAGAATGAGTAAGTTAAAATTGCAAAGACGGTAACTTAAAAAGATAGAGAGAGGGGTGGGCACAAAGTACCATAATTAACCGTCTCTGCAATTTTAACTTACTCATTCTCTTCTTTTCTTCTTGATGATGGATCACAGAGTGTGATCTGAAATGTCGATCCAAAAAGATACATAGTTTTTCCAGAAGCTCTAATTTATATCATGGACTGTGGAAATATCATGTCTAATTTATATTATTTCTAACTTTAGATGTGGTGCACTGACCACCTAGTGGGCCCCACAATTCTTCATATATCATCATTTCAATGTTGATAGAGGTTTGATGTAGGAAGAGTGCTAAATCATCGAATATCCTAAACAAACAATTATGAAAACATGCAAACAAACTTTGACATACATCCTTCATAGGACCCATACATTTCTTCATAGATAGAAGACAATGTACTCTACAAGATTTTATAGGAGCAACATTTGAAAGTAATTTGTAGAGTGTTTATGTTTATAAAGCTAGAAAATCATACTCTACTAAACATTAGAAAATCAATCCAAAGCATAAAAAGGTCATCCATACTCCCATATTGTTGCATACAGATAGGCATTTATATACATCTCCAAATATAATTTCCTATATCTCTTTTCCTAGCTTTACCTCTATTTGCAAATTATACCAAGAAAGTCATGGTCAATGTTATGTTCTTAAACACAAAATGTTTGATTGTTTAATGAAAATGAGCTAGTTTGTTTTAAATTATATATGTTATCATAACATGTTATGCAAGTGCTACTAAAACACATTAGTGTTAGGTAGATCATTGATAGGGCTAGCTAGTTTGTGTGAAAACCTATATAAGTTTTAGTGATTCTTTCTTATGTAGTGTGTAGGGATCTTGTCTAAGAAGCTACCTATTTTATTATAGATAAAGGTTTACCCTTCTTTATCTAATAAACTAACATATTTACAAAGATCAACATAATTATATACATTTTTATCACATTATTCAAAGAAACATTATACCAAATTTCTAAATAAATCATAGAAAACTATTGACAGAGCATAGGGCACCCACCAAAACCTACCGCAGGTTACCACAAAGGGCATGCAGAGGATAGAGCCAACACATAAAGAGGCATTTTGGGAAAGGACACACCTCTAGGTAGATATATAAGAGATACATGTAAAGAAATGTAAATAGGGAGTGTAAGAGTGACTAAGAGAGTATGAGATAGATATGTATAAGGTAGAGATTCAAAATTGTTGGTATGAAGATGTATGTACCAATTGATGAGGAATATATATAAAAGAAATATAAGGGTTATGATATGTGTATATGTGTCTTGTGAATGCTTTACTTTACTTAGATGGTACTACATAATAGATTTCCTTAATGTTTATCTATGACTCTCTCATTGTCTAACTCGGGTATAAACAAGACTTAGAGACTTGACTGAGGACCAAATCACTAGACCGGTTTCCCTCCCATTTCTTGCCAACATTGGGTTCCATTGTCGGGACCCTAGAAAAGGACAATGAAGAAAAAAGATGATAAATAGTAAAAAAGAAAAGTGCAAAGTAGCACAAGGTAAGGAAACTAGAGTGACCGCAAACCTTCAAAACATTGAAATTAAAGAGGAAGATAGTGAGGAAGAAGAGACCCTCTTCCCTAATAAAAATCAACATTATAAAACTGATAAGGTTAAAAGGAAGAAGGGAGCCTTGGAAAGAAAACTAAAGAAGCTGGAGGAGGAAAGCAATTTGCAGAAGGATGAAATATCAGGATTGAGGGAACATAATCATAAGTTGGATCAATCACTCATAGCTTACATGAATGAAAATGAATGTTTATGAGCTAAGACATTACTTTGTGATGATTCATGTGATACAAATGATTTGTGTGCAACATTTGAAGCTTCTTTAGATGATAAGAATAAGGTTGAAGATGGCAAAGTGTCTAAACCTGCAAATATTGCTACTTGTGGTGAAGATGGCAAAGGAAGTCTAGATAATGTTGGTTCTAAAATCATGAGAGGTTCATGGGATATGAAGGAAAAGGAATGGGAAAGTATTAGCAAGGAATTAGAGACGCTATTGAGCCAATAGTGAGGCCTAGGAATTAAGGCCTTGGATATGTCAAGGGTAAAAGAAATAGAAGGGATATCAACAAATCAATTAAAAGAAGGCAATGTATATAATGTACAAGGACATTATACTTATCAAAAAATTAAATTAAATCACCTATACCTAAAAAAAAGTAATAGAACTTAAAATAAAGATTTAGAATTTCTTTCAATAAGAGGATAATAATGCAAAGAGCATAGTTGTTCTAGACAAGTTTCAAGTTTTTCTATATTTAGCAAATAAAAAAGGTTTGTGAATAGTTCATACAAGATTAGTGAAAAATAAAACTTAAACACATTAAAAAGTTAAGAGCTAATTTAGTTTAAGACATTGGTAAAAAGATGTTAAAAGTTCACATATTTTCACTAAAAATTCAATATCTAATAGGTACCATATCACATTTGTCCATAAAGATATTTTATTAATTACTAAAAAAAATTGCATTTTTATAGTGTCTTTTATTAAAAGGTTAAAGAGAAAGATTAATTATTCTATAAAAAAATTGACTACATTAATAGTCATTAATATTTTTATTTTATTTTATAGAATTAGAAAAATAGTTACCTAACAAATCAGTTTAATATTTTATAGATCTCAATAAATTTCAGTAATATTTTGAAATTAAATTTAATAAAAAAATTCTAATAGAAAAAAAGATCGAAATAAAAAATGAGTATTAAAATTTTATACAAATGATTAATTAATATACATAATAGAAAAATGAATAATTAGTTTACATAGTAAAATAAAAATATATTTCAAACAAATAAATCTATGTAAAAGATGTATACTTAAATAATCTTTGGAGATCAAATTTAATTAGAAAAAAGGTCCAATAAAAATAAAAATACAAATAAAATAAAAGTATTAAAAATTATTGATAAAATGTTTAATTAATATACATAATAAAAGATAAATAGCTTTTATACATAAAATAAAGAAATTTAAAACTACTATATCCATTTAAATGAATATATGTAAAACACATCAAGAGATATCATTATTGAGGCACCTATGCAATTGAAAAATAGGCACCTCAAAAAGAATCTTTCTCAACATCCTTTTGCATAGACTTATTTAAGATAGGTACGCTAGTTTCTAAATTATATATTATGATAATTTAGTTTAGTATTTTTAAAATTTTATATTATAATTTACTACACTTTAAATTAGGATTTCTTACCTAATGTCTAGAAGATTAAAGTTTCAAAAACCTAAACATTTTATATATAAATAAATAATTACAAAGAAATTTTAATACAAATGTTAGGAATATAAAATTTTATAAAAATAATTTGTGTAGATTAGATCTATGTCATTCTTTTTTTAATGAATAAGTGTATATTATTAAAAGGAAAAATAATATTATAGATATTCACAAAAAAATGTGGGTGGAAGAAGTCACACCCCTATGTCCATACAGAAAACAACCTAGAAATCACAAAACAACAACAAAACAAAGGCCACTATGTGGCAAGAGTTATGGCACTAGATGGAGGAGAAGGATCAAAATCATCAAGTCCCCAATGTATGTAAATTTGATTTACAATTATAAAAAATGTTAATACTAAATAAAAATAAATTTCTTTGTACATTAAAACTAAAATACAAATATAAGGGGGAGACCTTGTGGTGAAATGGTGGGGCTTCTTGCCTGTAGTGCCAACAACCCATGTTCAGACCTTGTGGGGTCACCCAAGAGGTCTACCACACCAACAATTGAGGGACCTTACCTCCAATTTTCTAGGTGGAAGGGCGGGTGCCACTTCACAATAATGTGAAGTGGCTGACTTGGCAGGGCAGGGGTGTGCTAGCAGCTCGTCCAATAGGGGCTGAAGGTTCTAGAAGATCAATGGAAAAGTGGCTCATACTCATTAATGACAAGATTGGTAGTTCCTCAAGGCAAATTGAAAGGCGACTTTGCACGCTCAAAGTGATTATGTAATAAGGGCCAAGTAAGGTTGAGAGGACATCTTCCATCATTTTTTGATGGTCTTGCCATTCCCTAGAGCTTGGCTCGGGATAGAGGAGTTGACATAGCTAGTAGCGTGAATGTGATGAGAGCATCACATGTCTCCTTCTAATTATGGAGGCTAAGTTAACATGTTTTAAGTATTCATTGAAAGGGGATGCTTTTTCCAGCTGCAGTTGTGGTTTCAAGTTAATGGTAGATGCACCATACTTGGTATTCCATCTACCGGTAGATACTCTAGCCTACAAAGGAATGGAGTCTCTCATCTACCTAGGTAGAATCATGGAACAATGTCTGTGTAGGGTGTTGTTGCAGAATGACACATTTATGATTGGGGTGACCAAGCTCATTTTGGGGAAGGCATTCATGGAAAATGGGGAGCATTACAAAGTGGACTCTAATATTGTCTCGAGTTTCATGGCGTCTCTGCTCAATTTGATGGCACCCAAGGATGAAATTTGAGTTCTGGTGTAGAGGCTTTTCAAGCCAGATTTGTTAGAAGGGCTGGATGGAATTTTTGAGGTTGTAGAGCTTGGAGTAGGGCTGCCTAGGCCGTGGGACCTGTGTAAGATCAATCATCCTAGGGAGGTGGTTAGGTATTTCTGATTAATTATGAATATAAATGGTGATGACCTGATCTTCCTCAAAATCAAATCCCACAAAGGTCATGATTTCCTAAAGAAAATGCTCCATTTGACAATGGTCAAGGGTTTCGACTAGATTATGGAATATAGGGATTATCTATTTGAGCGGGGTAAAGCTTGATGAGAACATGTTTTTTCTATGTTTTCTGTTATATATTTATATCTCTATGTAGTTAGTTATCAAGGTGGGCAATAGGCTATAAAGGTGGTCTAGGTTTAGGGTATAGATTTCTATGTTGTTTACCTTGCATGGCAATTTTTAATCTATCAGGGTAGAAGAATTTAGACATGAAGCTACTTGCGAGGCATCAAATATGTAATCCTTTTTGTTGATATTTCAATATAATATAATCTATCTTACAAACCCCCAAAAAAAAACTAAAATACAAATATTGAATAAAATTACAATATTTATTTTAAGAATTTAGACAATTACAATTAAAAAGATCAAAAGTAGATTTGTATATATTTCCTGGCTAATGGGCACATCATACCGACAACATATTATTGTAGCATTCATGATTTCAATGGAAGAAGTTATGTAAGGAGTGGCATATTTCACGTGGGGACGTTGAGATACTCCTCCACCTTTAACAAAGCTTACTAACCTTATCTGTAAAGTTAGTGGAGGACAACCTTACATTCCTAAGGTGTTATCCTATTTCCTCCCAATAATCTATGTACTCGGTAGTGATGAGTCAAAGAGACTCATCATTCCACATGTGTTAGCAATGCTAAATCGGGAAAATGGTGTAAAAATACTTGAATTTATGACCCACTTTATGATGTTGGTGGGTCCTATGTTTGCTTCGTCAAAGAACATGGCTATAGAGAAGCCCAAGGGTTGCAACTTTATAAAATGGTCATCAAAGTAATTTTTTCACATTATGCCAAGTCTTTGATTAAATGACTGAACAAGATGTGATATGCTAGACTACAATTATTATAGGATTTGCTTAGCATGGTAGATACCGTGAGATTACGATATAAAGTCTAATCATGTGACTTTTGTTTTGTAAAGGCAAATTTTATTCCATTTTAATAAAATCCACTCTATTTTTTTGCCACTTAGTATTACATCTGGTTTTTGTGGAGTGGAATATGTTAGAATTGTAGAAAAACAAATAGTAGGCTCATAATTTACGAATGTGGTTGATTACTCATGTCATTTGTATTTATCATATTCTCTATTTAAATTTAATTTGGAATTTGACTCGATGACATTTAGTCTTCTTATTATTTCCAATTTAATTTTATTACGAGTTTGCTCTATAGGTATTATTTCATTTCGTGCAAATTTGAGTTTCATTTGGGAAAATTTGACTAGTAAATATGTAGTGCCCCCTCTTTTTTGGCTTGTAATAGTGGTAGTTCTGTATTGCTCTCTGTCAGTCAGAGACAATTGTTAGCCGTTCATTACATTGATACAGTTTTGAGACATTTGATTAGTAGGTTATGATTTATGTTTATTTTGATCTGGATAAACTATGTTTGATTGATATAACTAGACATGTGTTATGAGTTTATGAGGGCCTTACTATTATTCCAGTAACGATGTGAATTAATATTATCATGCATCATTTGATTGTTGGTATTTGAATTCAGATAATAGTTGTTATGATATTGTTTTAAGAGTAGAGACAGTGTAGTACTACTCGCTTCGAGCACCCTACTACACTGTGATTCTTTGACTCTCTGTGTGTAGACCTATATATACTTGATTGTATACAACCAATTGTTTGAATGTAGGCTGCAGGTACCGAACCTTGCCTCCACCTGATATAGCAGGTTTGAGCAGGTTCTTGCACCAATGGGTATCAATGATGGGAGATAACGTGAGGTTTATTCCACTAGGTCAGTCCTTGTCTTCTGTGGTAGTCTCATGTCGGGTTGTGATGCTTGGTCCTCACCTACTAGGTTTGGTAATCTCGTGTTGTAGTGTATAGTCGAGTTGTGTTATCTATGCTCTTGTGTGTGGTTGGAAAATACTTTAATGATTCATTATTAAATAATAATGCTTCTTTCATGATTATTGGATAATATTTGTTTGGCTTAGAACTTGGATTGATGCCTTGGTTGGATTTTAAAATAGACTAGAATTATCTATCTACTGTCCAAGAGCATTTATGTCATAAATTTGGAGTTATAGGTATCTAGTATAATTTTGGGTATGCATTAACGGTGGTGGGGTGTTGGATATGATTCTAGATTTGGGAATCTTTTTCTAGAGGAAGAATTTAAATTTGTGGAAGGGAATGCATGGGGGATGAATTTTGGAGCTGAACCATTTTTAGGGTGGGATTTCATTCTGAGAGGGAGGGAAGGAGGAGAAATGTGGAAAAAAATAGAGGAATGGTTATAGGAAGAGAGAAGCTCGGTAGAGGACTAAAAATTCAGTGCATTTGGAGAGGATCACAGACAAGATGGATTCACCAAGCATTGTCAAAGCGCTAGAGTAAGGAGTTCGTAGCTTATTAAAAATCAATTTTTTAGGAATAATGAGATATGTGCAGATGTTTTTATATGATTTCAATGCATGCAGAACTGGTATGTCATATTATCTCTTCGCTTCATCGTTCATTTGAATGGCTTCTATGGTTCTTTCAATATATCCAATCTTCTTTTTCATCGTTTGTTTAAGCCATTTCTACAAACCCATTATGCGCATACCCTTCAATTTTAGTTATGAAAGGAAATTGTCTTATGCTTTAAGTTTTCTACATGTGTTGCGATTACTACTTTTCTTGAGGCATTCCATCAAATGATTTGTTTCCCTTGTTTGTGTTTTCACATTTTTCATTCATGTTTATCAGAGTATATCCAATCTGTTATTTGGATGACCATACCTAGCTCCAAACTCCCAATCTGGTGCGAGCATAGAGAATGGCAGTAACATATGTGAAATCTAGCTTTTCTCTGCCAAAATTGCATTTGCATGTTAGTTTCTAAAGCCTTTTCAACAAATCCATTTTTGTGTTGATCTTGCATACCAGCATTGACTACCCTTTTATGGCATACTAATTATGTCTATTACACCTCATGCATCAGTATCTAAATGATCTCTCCATTACTCATTCTTGGGTCACAGAGCTAAGTTCCCTAATCTTCATTTTTATGGCAAGGATGGGAGCTTTTCCATGGAGCCTGATGCCAATGGAGAAGTTGACAAGAGAATAAAATTACCAAAGGTTTTTTTTAAGGGAAATGAATAAGTTAGGTTCAGGTTTCAAATCAATCTGTTTGCCTGCCTTGTTGCAACTTGAAGGCTGCCATAGTCATATTCATGTAGGATGGTAAGACCTCCCAGATTTGTATGAGAACATATACACATGAGCACCTTCCTATGGTAAAATAGAAGGATTTTGTTGTGTCTAAGGTAGATGTTTCTTATGGTAGATCAGAAGGGCATTGCAACTCACCTTACTCAATTTAGTTAGTCATCCAATTTATAATCTTGTTCAGCTTATTAGTCATTATCTATGTCAATCCTCTTTTCTACATTTAGATATGCACCGTATCTACTTATGTTTCCAATTTAGAAGGTTGTCAATGAATTTGAAAGATTTATTTGTTTCTAATCTGCAAGTCTCTTGAAATGTTCTAATGCTTCCTAATCAATTAATGTGTTCGACATTTTAGCTTAGCAATAATAACTCCTTTCCGCAAGAACTTGAGTAGTTAATATGTATTTTTTCAACCTTAGTAGAATATCTAAATCATGGAAAAATTGTTGCTATTGACATGAGCATTAGATTTTAGTTGGTATAATGTAATTACCAATATCTGTTATCTAGATCCATTCGTGCACCCATTTCTTCAAACCTTAATTGTGTATAAGTTTCAAATCCGATTTCTATTTTGTAGTAGTTATAAGAAATTCCTTGCATTATTTGCCTTAGATTCAACCCATAACCTGCACAAATTGATCAGAACATATATTAACTGATCCATTTTTACTGATTCATTAATATACATATATTAGTTGAACTGTTCGACTCAGTTGATTTGATCTATCTTCATCAATAGCATTTTGGAATATCAAGTCAAATGTTATTAGATCAATGAGATGGAATAGAAATTATTATCTAGCTAATGTTCTTGTTGATACAATTAAAGTTTTCACTCGAGTTAGAGGTTAGTTGTGTAGATTATTATACTTGTGCTATTTAGCTCAAATGTCAAACCCATTGAACCTTTTGAACCTATGTATCTCATTGAACTGATGAACCTTGGTGTCTCGTTGAGCCATTGAACTATGTTGAACTGGCAGGTTCATTGGACCAATGAACATTGGGACCTGTCGAACCGTTGAGCCGGATCAACCATCAGCTAGACCTATTTCTATCGGCGTGCTCAGAAACTTCTATACCAATACACCGATCACTTTCATCCTTTTGACTCCTTCGAACCTTCACTGTGAGATATAACCGTCGGCCTTAATTTAGTTTGATTCCCTGATGTCTTATCTCTCGCCGACAGGTTCAACTTGTATAAGCATAACATGATTTTCATGTGACTTGTATATAGAAGCTCATGCATACACTGTTTTTTTGGTTGTTTTAAAAAGGGTGTGGTTAAATGTTAATTGATGGTAATGTTTATTAGTGATTTATGTTATAGGTCAAATCTTAGATGCCTAAGAAGTTTTATTTATATTTATGGTTAGTAACATATAGGTTTACGCTTATCAAGTATATTGCTGTATATTTATTGTTGCCTTTATTTAATGGATTATTATTAGGTCTTCTTGCAAATTGTGCATTAGATAGAAAGGAGATCAAGCAAGTTAAATAAAAACATATTAAATTAGATACTTTTATTTAAATAAATCTAGGATTTATGTTCAATTATAATATGTGGAATTAAAGTGTTTTTATCTGGGATTAAGTAATGGAGTTATTTGATAACCCTTCTTGGTTTGGCTAAGTAAGGATGTTAGGATTGTGGTTCACCTATCTTGCCTTGTTAATTCCTAGCGATTTAGAGTTTTTCTTGTAGCGCTTTAGAGTTTTGCTTTTTGGATTATACTTGTGTAAGACGATATAATGTCGGAATGAGATTTAGTCAAGTGGTCAAGTTTGTTTTTCCAAGGCCTATGATGTTTATGGTTTATTTCAGTTAATGTGTTATATTATGGCTCTTGTTCATGTGTGGGGAATCTTGTAGTGTATACGGGGCAGAATGATGCACTTGGTCTATTACATTTCTTAGTTTGAGTCTCATGTTGCAAATCAAGTGTCAAGTTGTTAAATCTTGGGATTCATGTTGGATGGGGAACTTATATGTGTTCAATGTTTGTGTGCTGACTCTCGAGATTAGGTTTGCATTCTATTTTGTTATTTTTCAGTTCTAATGATGTTTTTGATTAGGTGGTTGTATGGATAAGGGGAAAGTTTTGTTATAGAAATGAGAAGTGAAAGTAAAGATCTCTTAAATATTTCCATGTTTTAAGTTATGAATTATTGAATCCCTTTTGGCTCATTTTCCTCCTGGTTGTATCCTTATGCTTGTTTTGGATCGTATGTTTGCATTGGGGGGGGGGGGGGAGATTTGTCTATGTTTGGTTAACTGTGAATTGTGAATCTTGAGGGATGTCATGTGTACTTGGGATCTAAATGTGGAAGCATTGTCCCTATCAGATAATGGTTACTTTATCATTAGTTGTATCTAACTCCAGAGGTGTGGTGTTTTGAGTTTTAGTCCATATAGTGGCATGTCAATATTATGGGTTCCCTAGATTTTCGTGTGTTGCAATGAATGGGGAAATGGTCTCTTGGATATGGTACTTGGTTCTAGATTGTATTGCTTCAAAGTTTTTGAAGAGAATCTATGGACTTATTGTTGTGGCCTAGTGAATGGCATAAGTTATGACTTGGAACTGATTTGTGACTTTTATACCTGTATGTTGTAGTATGTATGATTGATTAGAGAATGCTAAGGGAGTGGCTTTCATGGTGGGGCCGGTGCCTAGTGAGAGGCCGCCTGGGTAACCCCATGGAAGTGGTAAGCATGTGGAAACTTATTAACTTAATCAAGAGGGTTGGGGTATTAAAACACTTAACAAGATAAGTAAGAAACCTCACCCATGCCTTGAGTGCTCTCATAGGCTAAGGATGAGATGAGAAGGCCTGGTTGGCAAGGCCAACCTCCTTGTCTCCATGAGAGGAGCAATCGGTTCTGCATGTGTCACCCTATGGGGCCGGTACCTAGAGAGAGGGTTCCAGGGTAACCATAGATGGGGGCCAACTTTTAGTGATAGATAGCCTGGGTAACCCATGATAGGACCATGCGATGACACTCTCCTTACGTAGTTCAGTTGTTTCTTTGGTTGTACCTCTGGAGTGATGTCTTGTCTTGTGTAGTTTTGTGGATATGGTTAGTCGTGTAAAGTCAGTTGTCATTCTTTTATTTTTGGGTGTTGTTTCTTAGCTTAGTGGAATCCTCGTTGTTATCTCCTAGCTCGGAGGGGTGGAGCTCAAGGTTCCACGTGGTTGGGAGGCAGAGCTATCCATTGGTCTTGTTGGAGATGCGGTTCGAGTTCTATGCAGAGGTGTTCCAGTTTCAGATTGTTATCCACTTTCAGTGATGTATTCTTTCTTATGTATTCAGTTGAAACTGACATGACCGGTCTTGTAATCTTGTGCTGTAATCTTGTAAATCATCTATTTGGCTAATGTAAAAGTTGTTCTTAACTGAAGTAGCAGTAAAATGTTTATCACTTGTGTGGTTTTTACTTTATTTTCTCTAATGCAGTTATGTTCCCTAGAGAAGTTAGAAGTGCACTTTTATTTATGATGTGTATTATAATATCCTTGGTTACTATTATTGCATTTACTTGCTTAAAAAAAAACAAAAAAATTATTTCTGGAATTTTGCTTTTGTTAGCCTAACTCTCTAGGGTTGCATGACGGGGCATTCAATTTGGTATCAGAGCCAAGTTTAAACACTAGGTACTCTGGTTACAATTGAGCCCATTATGTGACCTAGTGCTTAAACTCTATAGATTAACTGTATTCTGGGTTGCAACACTGAGACCTCTGGATTGTTGTTGTTGCCCTAGGTTAAACAATTTTTCCCATTGTAGTGAGTTGGTAATAGTATCTCCCATCTGTATACATTAGTATGAAGGTTGATAAGTTTATAGACTTGCTCTTTAAGAAATGAATTCTTTATGCTTTATTCAACTTATGTGTCTGCTATGTTCTTTCTCCTTTTCTGGAAATGTGATGTTACATCTAACAATATGTTCTCCCTGCAAGTTAATGCATCTAATCATCTAGTGGCATCATGCATCATGAGTTATGTGGTTATGTGATGTTGGCATCTTTACTTGGTTGCTTGAAAATCTATATCTAACCCCTAGATGGTCATGACCCCTTATGGAAGAATTGTTGTAATTTATAGAAGTTATCATCATATATGCCTGTGTAAGAACTATATGCAGGAGATTAATCAGAGCTTGTGTTGGGACTATGAGATCAGGTATGTGATAATGTAATTCAAATGTAGTTTGAATTAGTCCTATATGTGATATCATATATTCCTTTTATATCTTCTTGTGTAAGGAAGCAATTGCATATTTTCGTAGTTTAGTGGAAAGAAATTGTATTGTACTAAAGATAGAAGTTGTGTAGATAAGAGGATATAGTTAACATAATTGTTTGAGTGTTGGTGTACATTCTCTAACACATTTTGGACCTTGTGTCCTTGAGTGTTGTGAAGCAGATACTCCCTTTTTGTGGCTAAAATTAGTCACATCATGATGTGAATTTGTTGTAATTTGGTTGTTTTGGAATGTTTGACAGTTGCTTCATGTGTAGTACGGGCGGTTAACAATGAATTTTCTTTTTTGAACCTTCTTATGTTAGGAATGGTCACTAAGACTCTTTCCTTTATTCTTGATTTATTGAAATTTGCCAGCACTTTGTGACTTAAAGTTGGATTTGATTGTTTTTCCATGTGGATTTGTATCTATGTTTTAAATTTTCTTTGGTGGATATTCCAAATGTTGGTTTCTATTGGCCCCAGTTGTGGCAAGTGTTGTTTCCATCATGTTCATTTCAAACCTCTGATAGTATGTACATGGGAGGACTCCGCAGAGAATTGCACTTTGCATGGTTGGTAATTAGTGAAAATAAGTTATGAGATGAATTTTTCCATAGTTATACATAATTGCAATTCCTTGGATTGTATGAGATTGCCGGAAAAAAAAAAGTGTAATCAGATATAAGTAGATCATAGGATGCACCATAAAGGTAAAGAATAGATGTTTTTCTTGTCTCTTATTGAACATATGTGCTTGTTTTATGAACAATTGTTTAATATGGATGCATATGTTGGCAATGGAATACGGTAATATTAATATATTATCTTTCTACCCTAATCTGTGACTTCCAAGAGTAAGTCAACTTTTAGGGGGGAGGATGTAGTGCCCCCTCATTTTTGGCTTGTAATAGTGGTAGTTCTGCATTGCTCTCTATTAGTCAGAGACAGTTGTTAGTCATTCATTGCATTGATACAGTTCTAAGACATTTGATTAGTAGGTTATGATTTATGTTTAAATTTTGATCTGGATAAACTATGTTTGACTGATATAACTAGACATGTGTTATGAGTTTATGAGGGCCTTACTATTATTCTAGTGATGATGCAAATTAATATTATCATGCGTTATTTCATTATTGGTATTTGAATTCAGATAATACTTGTTATGATATTATTTTAAGAGTAGAGACAGTGTAGTACTACTTGCTTCGAGCACTGTACTACACCATGATTCTCTGACTCTCTGTGTGTAGACCTATATATGCTTGATTGTATACAACCAATTGTTTGAACATAGGCTGCAGGTACCGAACCTCAACTCCACCTGATATAGCAGGTATGAGCAGGTTCTTGCACCAATGGGTATCAGTGATGGGAGATAACATGAGGTTTATTCCACTAGGTCGGTCCTTGTCTTCTATGGTAGTCTCGTGTCGGGTTGTGATGCTTGGTCCTCGCCTACTAGGTTTGGTAATCTCGTGTTGTGGTGTATAGTTGAGTTGTGTTATCTATGCTCTTGTGTGTGGTTGGAAAATACTTTAATGATTCATTATTAAATAATAATGCTTCTTTCATGATTATTGGATAATATTTGTTTGGCTTAGAACTTGGATTGATGCCTTGGTTGGATTTTAAAATAGACTAGAATTATCTATTTGCTGTCCAAGAGCATTTATGTCATAAATTTGGAGTTACAGGTATCTAGTATAATATTGGGTATGCATTAATGGTGGTGGGGTATCGGATAAGATTCTAGATTTGGGAATCTTTTTCTAGAGGAAGAATTTAAATTTGTGGAAGGGGATGCATGGGGGATGAATTTTGGAGCTGAACCATTTTTAGGGTGGGATTTAGTTCTGAGAGGGAGGGAAGGAGGAGAAATGTGGAAAAAAATAGAGGAATGGTTACAGGAAGAGAGAAGATCGGTAGAGGACTGAAAATTCAATGCATTTGGAGAGGATCACAGACAAGATGGATTCACCAAGCATTGTCAAAGCACTGGAGTAAGGAGTTCGTAGCTTATTAAAAATCATTTTTTTAGGAATAATGAGAGTTGTGCAGGTGTTTTTATATGATTTCAATGCATGCAGAACTAGTATGTCATATTATCTCTTCGCTTCATCGTTCATTTGAATGGCTTCTTTGGTTCTTTCAATATATCCAATCTTCTTTTTTATCGTTTTGTTTAAGCCATTTCTACAAACCCATTATACACATACCCTTCAATTTTAGTTATGAAAGGAAATTGTCTTATGCTTTAAGCTTTCTACATGTGTTGTGATTACTACTTTTCTTGAGGCATTCCATCAAATGATTTGTTTTCCTTGTTTATGTTTTCACATTTTGCATTCATGTTTATCGGAGCATATCTAATCTATTATCTAGATGACCATACCTAGCTTCAAACTCCCAATCTATTGAGAGCATAGAGAATGGCAACAACAGATGTGAAATCTAGCTTTTCTCTGCCAAAATTGTATTTGCATGTTAGTTTCTAAAGCCTTTTCAACAAATCCATTTTTGTGTTGATCCTGCATACCAGTTTTGACTACCCTTTTATGGCATACAAATTATGTCTATTACACCTCATGCATCAGTATATAAATGATCTCTCCTTCACTCATTCTTGGGTCACAGAGCTAAGTTCCCTAAGCTTCATTTTTATGGCAAGGATGGGAGCTTTTCCATGGAGCCTGATGCCAATGGAGAAGTTGACAAGAGAATAAAATTGCCAGAGGTTTTTTTGAAGGGAAACAAATAAGTTAGGTTCAGGTTTCAAATCAATCCATTTGCCTGCCTTGTTGCAACTTGAACGCTGCCATAGTCATATTCGTGTAGGATGGTAAGACCTCCTAGATCCGTGTGAGAACATATACGTATGAGCACCTTCCTATGGTAAAACAGAAGGATTTTGTTGTGTCTAAGGTAGACATTTTTTATGGTAGATCAGAAGGGCATTACAACTCACCTTACTTAATTTAGTCAGTCATCCGATTTAGAATCCTGTTCAGCTTATTAGTCATTATCTATGTCAATCCTCTTTTCTACATAAATTTAATTTAGATATGCGCCATGTCTACTTATGTTTCCAATTTAGAAGGTTGTCAATGAATTTGAAAGATTTATTTGTTTCTAATCTGTAAGTCTCTTAAAATGTGCTAATGCTTCCTAATCAATTAATGTGTTTGACATTTTAGCTTAGCAATAATAACTCCTTTCCGCAAGAACTTGATTAGTTAATATGTATTTTTTTCAACTTTAGTAGAATATCTAAATCATGGAAAAATTGTTTCTATTGACATGAGCATCAGATTCTAATTGGTATAGTGTAATTACCAATATTTGTTATCTAGATCCATTCGTGCGCCCATTTCTTCAAACCTTAATTGTGTATAAGTTTCGAATCCGATTTCTATTTTGTAGTAGTTATAAGAAATTCCTTGCATTATTTGCCTTCGATAGATTCAACCCATAACCTGCACAAATTGATCAGAACATATATTAACTCATCCCTTTTTACCAATTCATTAATATATATATATATATATATATATATATATATATATATATATATATATATATATATATATATATATATATATATATATATATATTAGTTGAATTGTTCGACTCAGTTGATTTGATCTATCTTCATCAACAGCATTTTGGAATATCAAGTCAAATGTTATTAGATCGATGAGATGGAATAGAAATTATTATCTGGCTGATGTTCTTGTTGATACAATTAAAATTTTCACTCGAGTTAGAGGTTAGTTGTGTAGATTATTATACTTGTGCTATTCAGCTCAAATGTCAAACCCATTGAACCTTTTGAACCTATGTATCTCATTGAACCGATGAACCTTGGTGTCTCGTTGAGCTGTTGAACTATGTTGAACCAGTGGGTTTGTTGGACCAATGAACCTTGGGATCCATCGAATTGTTGGACTGGATCAACCATCGCCTATACCTATTTCTATCAACATGCTCAGAAACTTCTATACCGATACACTGATCACTTTCGTCCTTTTGACTCCTTCAAACCTTCACTGTGACATATAACCGTCAGCCTTAATTTAGTTTGATTCCCCGATATCTTATCTCTTGCTGACAGGTTCAACTTGTATAAACATAACATGATTTTCATGTGACTTGTATATAGAAGCTCATGCATACATTGTTTTTTTGGTTGTTTTAAAAAGGGTGTGGTTAAATGTTAATTGATGGCAATGTTTATTAGTGATTTATGTTATAGGTCAAATCTTAGATGCTTAAGAAGTTTTATTTATATTTATGGCTAGTAACATATAGGTTTACGCTTATCAAGTATATTGTTGTATATTTATTATTGCCTTTATTTAATGGATTATCATTAGGTCTTCTTGCAAATTGTGCATTAGCTAGAAAGGAGATCAAGCAAGTTAAATAAAAACATATTAAATTAGATACTTTTATTTAAATAAATCTAAGATTTGTGTTCGATTATAATATGTGGAATTAAAATGTTTTTATCTGGGATTAAGTAATGGAGTTATTTGATAACCCTTCTTGTTTTGGCTAAGTAAGGATGTTAGGATTGTGGTTCACCTATCTTGTCTTATCAATTCCTAGTGATTTAGAGTTTTGCTTGTAGCACTTTAGAGTTTTGCTTTTTGGATTATACTTGTGTAAGATGATATAATGTTGGAATGAGATTTAGTGAAGTGGTCAAGTTTGTATTTCCAAGGCCTATGATGTTTATGGTTTATTTCAGTTAATGTGTTATATTATGGCTCTTGTTCATGTGTGGGGAACCTTGTAGTGTATACGGGGAAGAATGATGCACTTGGTCTATTACATTTCTTAGTTTGAGTCTCATGTTGCAAATCAAGTGTCAAGTTGTTAAATCTTGGGATTCATGTTGGATGGGGAACTTATATGTGTTCAATGTTTGTGTGTCGACTCTAGAGATTAGGTTTGCATTCTATTTTATTATTTTTTAGTTTTAATAATGTTTTTGATTAAGTGGTTGTATGGATAAGGGGAAAGTTTTGTTACAGAAATGAGAAGTGAAAGTAAAGATCTCTTATATATTTCCATGTTTTAAGTTATGAATTATTGAATTCCTTTTGGCCCATTTTCCTCCTGGTTGTATCCTTATGCTTGTTTTGGATCGTATGTTTGTGTTGGGGGGGGATTTGTCTATGTTTGGTTAGCTGTGAAGTGTGAATCTTGAGGGATGTCATGTGTACTTGGGATCTGAATGCGGAAGCATTGTCCCTGTCAGATAATGGTTACTTTATCATTGGTTGTATCTAACTCCAGAGGTGTGGTGTTTTGAGTTTTAGTCCAGATAGTGGCATGTCAATATTATGGGTTCCCTGGATTTTTGTGTGTTGCAATGAATGGGGAAATGGTCTCTTGGATATGGTACTTGGTTCTAAATTGTATTGGTTCAAATTTTTCAGAGAGAATCTATGGACTTATTGCTGTGGCCTAGTGAATGGCGTAAGTTATGACTCAGAACTGATTTGTGACTTTTATACATGTATGTTGTAGTATGTATGATTGATCAGAGAATGCTAAGGGAGTGGCTTTCATGGTGGGGCTGATGCCCTTGAGAGGCCACCTAGGTAACCCCATGGAAGTGGTAAGCATGTGGAAACTTATTAACTTAATCAAGAGGGTTGGGGTATTAAAACACATAACAAGATAAGTAAGAAACCTCACCCATGCCTTGAGTGCTCTCATAGGCTAATGATGGGATGAGAAGGCCTAGTTGGTAAGGCTGACCTCCTTGTCTCCACAAGAGGACCAATCAGTTTTGCATGTGTTACCCTATGGAGCCGGTGCCTAGAGAGAGGGTGCCAGGGTAACCATAGAGGGGGGCCAGCTTCTGGTGATAGATAGCCTGGGTAACCCATGATAGGACCATGTGATGACACTCTCATTACGCAGTTTAGTTGTTTCTTTGGTTGTGCCTCAGAGTGATGTCTTGTCTTGTGTAGTTTTGTGGATATGGTTAGTCGTGTCATGTCAGTTGTCATCCTTTTATTTTTGGATGTTGTTTCTTGGCTTAGGGGAATCCTCATTGTTATCTCCTAGCTCAAAGGGGTGGACCTTAGGGTTCCACATGGTTGGGAGGTAGAGCTATCCATTGGTCTTGTTGGAGATGCGGTTCGAGTTCTGTGCAGAGGTGTTCCAGTTTCAGATTATTATCCACTTTCAGTGATGTTGTATTCTTTCTTATGTATTCAGTTGTAAACCACCATGACCAGTCTTGTAATCTTGTGTTGTAATCTTGTAAATCATCTATCTGGCTAATGTAAATGTTGTTCTTAACTGAAGTAGCAGTAAAATGTTTGTCACTTGTGTGGTTTTTAATTTATTTTTTCTAATGTAGTTATGTTCCCTAGAGAAGTTAGAAGTGCACTTTTCTTTATGATGTGTATTATGATATTCTTGGTTACTATTATTGCATTTACTTGCTTAAAAAAATATATATATTTCTGGAATTTTGCTTTTGTTAGCCTAACTCTCTAGGGTTGCATGATGGGGCATTACAAAATACATTAGTTGATGATCCACAACATGACTGACCAATAGAATTCTATAGCCCCTAGATAATGTTTTAGAAATTCATTGGGAATGAAGCTAATTTTAAAGTTCACACAACATTTACCCCGTTATTTTACTCACATTTTGATGAATTTGACTAGCATGTGGCCCTAATTTCAATTTCCCCCTATGTTGAGATAAGCACTAGGGGATTTGCATCACGTGTCAATGATGAAGGACATGAAAGATGACTTATATGCTCTACTAAGAACCCTTGTCCAAGAGTATTCAAATATAATTATTTAATTTTGAGACTATCTCACATTAGCAAGTCTAAACATTTTTTATGACTGATTAGGAACTACTTTTGATGTATTAATTTTTTATAGATTATTTATGCCTGAAATTAATATTTCTTATAAAATGTTAGGCTTCTCTATTAACCCTATACTATTTTCCAATATATAAGACAATCTATATAAATTGCAATTGAAAAACTAGGAATCTTTAAAGCTTTGATTAAATATCTTGATGTGCCCGCATTGTTGAAGTGATACCCAACTGGTCCTCTTTATTTCCCATCAATATATCTCGTCCATTGCACCATGTTGTTGAAGTGATACCCAACCGGTCCTCTTTATTTCCCATATATATATCTCGTCAATTGCACCGTGCCTTCAACTTTTAAAACGTTTGGCTTTTGTTTGGAGTTATTCAACCTACCATATACTCTATTATCGATAGCAGCATAATTTCAATTTCACATGTCGAATTTGTCCTTATTTATGTCCTCCAGTTTCACTTAGTAGTGGCTATTCCCTCATACTTTGTCATTCTATTTGTGTTAATGACAACTGTGTCTGAGGAGATAAGGAAGCAGATGTGTTTATTTAGTAGATTCATAATTTAGAATTTGCAAAAAGGGGGAGGAAGCCATACCAAAGTGATGTGATAGCAGCATAGTCTATCCTTATTTATGGACTAGTGTCTTCTTCCATTTTACACAAGAAGAAATCACCTGCTAGTTGTTGATAGCAATGGCCAATCCCTCTCTCTTTTCCCTTGCTCTCTTTGTCACTCTACTTGCATTAATGACAACCATGTCTGAAGAGATAAGAAAGCCATATATTGTTCACATGAGTAAGCCCATGAAGCCTCTGCATTTTTCCTTTCATGAGCACTAGTATCCTTCTCTCATCAATGAGGTAACTTTAGGCTCAGATGATGGAAGCCTGTTGTTATATACATATGATATAGTTCTGCATGGATGTGTAGCCAAGTTGAGCAATGCAGAGGCTGCAGCTTTAGAGAGCATGGAGAGCTGCTTTGCCGTAATCCCAACATTTGTTAGGCAAATCCATACAACACACTCGCTATAGTTTTTGGGTGTGGGAGGCTTGCATAACAATTTGTGGCCGCGGTCCCATTATGGAAAAGATGTGATTGTGGGCATGATTGACACTAGAATATGGCCTGAGAGTGAGAGCTTCAATGACAGAGACCTGGGACCTATACCCGTAAAATGGAAGGGTGTATGTCAAAGCATGGTGATGTTCAATTCCTCTCACTGTAACAGGAAAATCATTGGAGCTCACTATTTCTTCAGAGGCTACGAAGCAAAGTACGGTAAACTCAACAAAAGTGATATAAAATTAGTGAGAGACATCAAGGGCCATGGCACACACTATGCTTCGACTGCTGTGGGGTCGAAAGTGGGAGGAGCGAGTTTCAATGGCTTTGCCAAAGGAACGGCCAGAGGGATGGCTCCTACCAGATTGATCGTGTATAAGGTTCAATAGTTCAGAGGCGGTGTGGACAGTGACATAGCTATTGCCATGGAAATGGCCATCTTAGATGACATAGATATTGTTTCTATGTCAATTGGCAGAGGGGAAAGGCCTTTTTACAAGGATGTCCAAGCCATCAGAGCCTTCAAAGCGATGGCCAAGGGCGTACCTATTTTGTCTTTAGCCGACAATGATGGGCCTATTATAACTTCTATATAAAACATAACACCGTGGATGATCACTGTTGGAGCCAACACTATGGACAGAAAGTTCCCCGTCGCTGTCAGACTTGGCAATCATGAGATCTATGGAGGTTCCTCTATTTCTAAAGGTGTACAAGTAGCTCAACAGTTGCCTTTGGTGTATATAGTTCACAACAAAAGCATCATGCACTACCTCTCAGGTCTCCATCTCAGCATGGTGAAAGGTAAAATTGTGCTGTTTGATTCTGGAAATCCTGAATTCCACAAGGTAGTTGGCGTGGTGGAAGAAGTTTCAACACTTGTGAAACAAGTTGGGGGGGCTGCAATCATCTTCGCCAATGAGATCTACTATGGAGCACAAGAAACAATGTAGGATTATGATCTGCCCTTTATTGCCGTGAGTTTTGCAGTCAAAGAGAAAATCAAAGCATACATACACAATACTAGTAGGCCTACCGCCGCCGTAGAGCCAACAAAATTGACAGTGGTGGGAAAGGCAGTAACAACTCCACTTGTGGCTTCATTTTCTGAAAGGAGGCCAGGTTTAAAATTTCTAGATATACTGAAACCAGATGTGGTTGCTCTAGGCATCGACATATTAGTGGTGAATAATAGTGATGAAGGATTTCATTTTATGTTGGGAACATCCATGCCATGTCTGCACGTAAGCGGCCTTGCAGCGCTCATATGCGGCATTCATCCTTCCTAGAGTCCCACCGCCATTAAATTGGCTCTCATGACATCTACTTACATCCATGACAACAAAAATTAGCTCATCAAAGATGCGGTAAATTTGGAAGCCGCAAACCCATTCGCATTGGGCGCAGGTCATGTAAATCTAGTGGCTGCTATGGATCCAGGGCTCGTTTATGACATGACACCTCATGATTACATCCACTTTCTCTATACTCTCTGTTAATTTTAAAGTAGCTCGGATAGGTGTTCTAGTCTTGAGTTGTGATTACAAGGCTAGAAACACAACTGGAATAATTATCTCCATACCTAGAAAATTGATTTCTCGAGAGACTTCTAGACATTAAGGTTTGATAGAGTCTAATTAATCCTAGCCATTGATTGAGATTAAATCATGGCCATTGGTTTTCAATGAGAGGATTATAAAAGAGCATCAATAGACATTTGGAGAACACAGAGATCTGAAAAATATTTGCAGCGATAGCAAATAAATAAATTTGTAGTAATAGCAAATTGATTTATAGTGAGAGCAAGGGCGCAGTGATAGCGTTGGAGAGCAGCAGTGGAATTGCCAGATAAGAAAATTATTTTCGGAGAAGGAAAATATTTTTGGATAATAAAATATTACTAGAGCAATTTTAGCAGGAGCGATTGAGGCAAGGAAAATTACTGAAAAAATATTGCCGGAGCTCTGCCAGTAAGAGGCAAGCAATTTTATATCTCTTAATTTTCTGTAGTTGAATAAAATTCTTATGTACTGACTGGTTTTCCCTTCGGGGTTTTTCTAGGGACAATTTGTCCAAAAATATTATGTTCATTAGTTTTCTCCATGATTATTTTTGAAGTTGCAGCTGTATTATTTTTCAATATTTGCTGTGAATTAATTTTTGGTAGTCAAATAATCTATATAAGATAGGAGATTAATAATCAGTAGCTACAATAGAATTTTCACATGGTATCAAAGCAAATCTAAGGGCAGAAAAGGTATAGGGAGAAAGAAAAAATAATAAATAAAAATCTAGGGTTTATAAAACCCAGTTTGACCTCTTCAAAATTATTATTATTTTTCTTTTGAGATGGCCTCAACAGGTTTAAGAGATCAGGACAGATTAGATGGAGCCTCAAATTTTGGTGTCTAGAAAGCCAGAATTTCTTTATTGCTGGAAGAGAATGGTATCAAGGAATATGTGACCACTGTTGTACCTATACCTACAGATGCAACATAGCTCTTAGCATATAAGAAGGAATATGCCAAGGTGAGGAGGCTGATTCTTGACAGTGTTAAGGATCATATTGTTCTACATATTCTAGAGTTAGATATAGCAAAGACGATGTGGAACGTCATTCTAAATCTGTACCAGAATGCTACCACTAACCGAAAGTTGATTCTCAGATAAAAGTTGAGCAATACCTAGATGAATAAGGGAGAAGATGTTATAAGTTACCTCACCAGGCTTAGACTTGTTAAGGATGAGTTGGCAGCTGCTGGAGACAAACTAAATGATGACGAGCTAGTACAAATAGCCCTGAATGGGTTTGCTAAGCAATGGGATGTCTTTGTTCAAGTTAATAATGGACGAGACACCTTACCGAGTTGGGATCGACTATGAAGTGACTTCACTCAAGAGGAGCTTAGACTAAGTCTTGTCAGTGGAACCAGCAGTAATTGTCAGAAAAGTGAGGTAGAACAAGAAAATGTTACCTTAGCAGGAAAAGGGAAAGCAAAGAAGGGGTCTGGCAAAGGATCAAATCCAAAAAGTGAGAAGAAGAAGGACTTGTCTAAGATCAAATGCTATGGCTATCACGCGTTTGGCCACTATGTCAGTGATTGTCGACAAAGGAAGAAAAATGAAAAGAAAGGCAAGAAGCAGACGACAGCTTCAGCAAGTGTAGATGAGCTTTCTAGTAGAATGGAGGATGAGTTTGCACTCATAGCTTGTCTAACTAGCTCAACCTCATAGGGTGTTTGGTATATAGACAGTGGGGTGTCATTTCATATGATAAGAGTTAGGGAGTACTTCTCTAGTTACAAGGAGAAGGACATCAAATTCTAGATTCAGATGGGAAATAAGTCCAAGTGTAATCCAGTAGGGAGAGGGACTATTCTATTTCAGAGGGAGAATGACAAGCCTATTTCTATTCATAATGTGTTGCATGTGCTAGGCTTGGGCATGAATCTAGTTTTTGTATCTGTCCTTCAGGATAAAGGCTACAATGTACTCTTTAGAGGGGCGCATGTTTTAATCAAGCATAAGGATTGGAAATCACCCATAGCTATTGGAGTTAGGAGCGGCTGACTTTATAGGTTGTAGTTTGATACTCTTAAGGCACTAGTGAGCAGCAGTAATCCTAGAGATTAAGGAGAGCTATGGCATAGGAGGATGGGCCATATACATCATGGAGCACTTAAATTGCTTCGTGAGACAGTGACAGGTGTTCCAGAGATGAGCACAGAGCATGATGATGTATGTAAGGGATGTGTGTTGGGGAAGTTTGTGAAAATAGGTTTTCCAAGGAGTGACACCAGATCTGAGGGGGTTATTGATCTAGTACATTTAGATATATGTGGACCAATGTCAACAAATTCTCTCAAAGGATACGAGTACTTTGTTACTTTTATTGATGAGTTCCCCAGGAAGACCTGGATATACTTCTTGAAGACCAAGGATGAGGTCTTTAGTTACTTCTAAGAGTTCAAAACTCTTGTGGAGAATTTGACAAGCAAGAAGGTAAAGGTTCTTCGGTTAGACAATGAAGGTGAGTACAAAGTGAAGAGTTCCAGGAGTTCTGTACTAGGGAAGGAATCAAAAGAGAGTGGACCATTCCTTACAACCCACAACAGAATGGGGTTGCTGAGAGGAAGAATTGTTCTATATCAATAGTAATAAGGGCTATGTTGTATGACCAAGATATGCCATGTTACTTATGGGCAGAGGCTTGTAGTACAACATTATACATACATAACAGGGTTCCACATAAGGTATTGGGAAAGATGACACTAGAGGAGGCATTCTCAAGGAAAAAGCCAGATGTCAGTCATGTCAAGATATTTGGGAGTTTGGCATTTTGTCACATTCCAGGGCCTACACGTTCCAAGTTAGATCCAACTGCAGAGAGATGGTACTTTGTGGGGTACAGCGAGACCTCAAAGGCATATCAGATATTTATTCTAGGGACCAAGAGGATTATAGTTAGGCGTGATGTCAAATTCATGGAGGACAAGGCATATAGGAGGTCTAGAGATTTGCCAGCAGATGATCAGAATGAGCAGCCAACAGAAGCTCCAAGGATTGTTTGACCAGAACAGGGGCAGCGAAGCATGAGTATAGTTACTAGTACAAGCATAGGCTTAGGTGTCGAGAGGTGTCGAGAGTTCATAGAGTATGGAGCAACAGATACAGTAAATCCAAGAGATGCATCAAGAAGATATGGAGTTTGACATTTCATCCTCTATAGTTGACAAGAGGAACCGTGAGGTTCAACAGACACATAGGGATACTCAAGAGTTTGTGGGAGCTCCTAGGATGAGTAGTAGATAGAGGAAACAACTAGCCAGGTATAATGAGTATGTGGCATTTGTTAGTCAGTTGGTAGATAGCGAGCCTTCCAGCTATTAGGAGGCTGCACAGCAACAGGTGTGGCAAGATGCAATGGTTGAGGAATATACCTCAATAGTGTAGAACGATGTGTGGGAGGTTGTGCCTAGACCAACAGATTGGGCAGTGGTTGGATCATGCTAGATCTATAAGATTAAGCATAGTGCAGATGGTAGCATCGAGAAATACAAGAGAAGGTTCATGGCCAAGGGGTTCTCTCAGAAGGAGGGAATAGACTATGATGAGACATTCACTCCAGTGGCTAGGTATACTTCTATACAAGCCGTAATCTCACTTGCAGTACATATGGGATAGCAGATCCATCAAATAGATGTCAAGATGACATTTCTTAATGGTGAATTGGTAGAGGAGGTATACATAGAACAACTAGAGGGCTTTGTAGCACATAGTAGTGAAACCCACGTGTGCAGATTGAAGAGAGCTTTGTATGGACTCAAGCAGGCTCCCAGGGTGTGGTATGAGTGCATTGATGGATACTTGCAGGGAATAGGCTTTGTGAAGAGTGAGGTGGATGCTAACCTCTACTACTTGGTGGTTGGGGGTGAAGTTCTCATTCTTGTTCTATATGTGGATGACTTGTTTTTAACAGGTTCACTGGGGCTCATAGAGGAGTGCAAGAGGGACCTTGTAGCAGAGTTCAAGATGAAGGATTTGGGGCTTATGCACTACTTTCTAGGCATGGAAGTGTGGTAAACAGATGGAGAAATTTTCCTTGGACAAGGGAAATACTGCATTGAAATCTTGAAGAGGTTTGAGTTGCAAGATTACAAAGCCATGTCTACACCTATAATCACAAATTGGAAGAAGGTAGACTAATCCAAGGAAAAGGATGTAGACCCCACCTTATATAGGAAGTTGATTGGATCTCTCATGTATTTGGTCAACACTAGGCCAAATATATCCTTTGCAGTAAACTCTCTTAGTCAGTTTATGGTCGAGCTGAAGAGAGTGCATTAGATAGCAACAAAGCATGTGTTGCAGTATTTGCATGGTACAATCGAGTATGGGATCAAATATGCTTGAGGTGATGGTATCAGGTTGATAGGCTATACTGATGCAGATTGGGCAGGTAGTACAGTAGACAGGAAAAGTACTTTAGGGTGCTGCCTTAGTTTGGGATTAGGAGTTGTCTCTTGGTACAACAGGAAGTAAAAGTCCGTGGCTCTGAGTTTTGTAGAAGTAGAATACATAGCAGCTAGCATGGCAATGTGTGAGGCTATATGGCTTCAGAAGTTGCTGGTAGCCTTATTTGGTTAGAGGGTTGAGACTACCATGATACATTGTGACAATCAAGGTTGCATCAGATTATCTGAGAATCCAGTGTTTTATGATAGGTCTAAGCATATAGACATCAGGTATCATTTCATCAGGGATTGTGTATAGCGGAGGATTGTTCAATTATAGTATATACCTATAGATCAGCAGGTAGCAGACATTTTGACAAAAGCATTAGGGAAGGTGAAATTCATCTTCTTCAGAGATAAGTTGGGTGTTATGCAGAACACCTTCCTCGCTAAGAGGGAGTGTTAATTTTAAAGTAGCTCAGACAGGTGTTCTAGTCTTGAGTGGTGATTACGAGGCTAGAAACACAACTGGAATAATTATCTCCATACCTAGAAAATTGATTTCTCGAGAGACTTCTAGACATTAGGGTTTGTTAGAGTCTAATTACTCTTAGCCATTGATTAAGATTAAATCATGGCCATTGGTTTTCAATGAGAGGATTATAAAAGAGGATAAATGGGCATTTGGGGAACACAGAGATCTAAAAAATATTTACAGCGATAGCAAATAAATAAATTTGCAGTAATAGCAAATTGATTTGCAGTGAGAGCAAGGGTGCAGTGATAGCATTGGAGAGTAGCAGTGGAATTACTGGAGAAGAAAATTATTTTCAAAGAAGAAAAATATTTTTGGATAATAAAATATTGCCAGAGGAATTTCAGCAGGAGCAATTGAGGGAAGGAAAATTACTGACAAAAAATTAACAGAGCTCTGCCAGTAAGAGGCAAGCAATTTTGTATCTCTTAATTTTCTACTGTTGAATAAAATTCTTATGTGCTGACTAGTTTTCCCTTCAAGGTTTTTCCAGGGGCAATTTGTCCAAAAATATTGTGTTCATTATTTTTCTCCGTGATTATTTGTGAAGTTGCAGCTGTATTATTTTTCAATATTTGCTGTGAATTAATTTTTGGCAGTTAAATAATCAATATAAGATAGGAGATTAATAATTAGTAGCTGCAATAGAATTTTCACACTCTCAACTATACCCACAAACAAATTGCTCTTTTGATGGACAACCACACAATCTCGTGCCCTAGATCAAGTAACTTGGAAGACGCAGTAAATCTCAATTACCCATCTTTCTCTCTCCTCTTCAATGCCACTAACTCCACCAGACTAGCTCAAGGAGTTGTGAGAAGGAGAGCAGTAACAAATGTGGGTGCCGCTCATTCTACCTATAAAGTGTAGGTGGAGAAGCCTTATGGAATAAAAGTAAGTGTCCAATCAGAGATGTTAGAATTCATAAAGAAGAACAAGAAGCTTAAGTTTCGCATAAGATTTGAGAGTGCCATCATCGTAGAAGATGGAGCTCAAAGCTTTGGAGAGATAGCATGGAAATGTATCCGAGGTAGAACTCATGTTGTCCATAGCCCAATTGATGTAGCTTGGCAAGGCAAGTGACAAGTTGAGTAACTATGATTATAAACTAAGCACTGGATGGCTCTTCCCTAGTCTTGACCTATAACTAAATAAAATTAATATGGCTAGTTAATTACGTTATATGTGAGTTATCTTGGTAGTATGGTAAATTATTTATATATGTTCTACTTATTAGTCCCTACCGTAGGCAGGGATATTGTTGTATTCGCTTGCAGGAATTAATCTTCCTTTGGGACCCATGTAGAAGCAAAAATTTGAATTTATCCTAATGTATTTCTTGTCTAGGAATTTTGATCTGTTAAAATTTGATTTATCATTGGTCCATTCCAATAAAGCCCATTGGCATGCATTTTTCCAATTCTTAAAATCTTATGATTTTTTATGGTGAATATATTTTGTGTTTCTAATGTTTTGTTCCATTTTCTAGAGTTTGGACAGGTGTAAACAAGTTCACTCAACAGGTGTTTGCATACATGCCTACCAGGGAAGTTACACTTGTAGTAATTTATTTATGATAAAATTCTCCATTTCTAAACCTTCAAACATACAGTCTTATCATTTTGTAGACATTTGCTTATAGTTGCGGTTGGTCTAGTGATCATGTATGAAAAATGAAGAAGCATAGACATGGCACATGATATGTTTGATAGAATGCCTCACAAAAATGTAGGTAAAAATGAGATGACATCCTTCTACTCCAACCCTCATATTTTACTTCTAAAACTATGAAGTAATAATTTAATCATTGTAGAAGGACACATAAAGCATCTAAAATGGAATATAAGGCTATTGAGAGTGTTTTATAGGCAATAAACCCTCATACTGGCGAGGTATGTGCCTTTGTGAGTATAGTAGTGATGCAAAGCATGCAGCCAGAAATGTTAAATGGAGTGGTGGGATTTGATATCCCACACTTCATCGGCAAGAGTTAACAAAATGTCTCACCGAAATATCCTACCGGCCAAACTGAAACCATCGGTATCTCAAACACCGTTCACTCCGATACCCATCTCACCCTGATGTGTGATTCGCTTATATTTCCTATCGGCAAGACCACCTTCTATCGGTCGAACTAGTTTCCTTCACACCGATAACACATTTCATGCCGATACTCACCTTTCTTCGTTGAGACTCCAACAAACTCTCTCTAATAGACTAACCCCTCTTCACTTCACACTTGTTGCTGTGGCGATACCAATGAAACTTATGCCAATACCTTTGGTCACTCCAATGACCCTTCAGACTTCATGCATCGATGTGACTAATGCCATCGGTGGAACATTTCATTCCTCCACTGATAGTATATCTCATGCCGATGTGACGACCATCAACTCGCCATCGGTAAGACTTTCCACATCGGCGAGTCTCAACTTTGCTCAGCTGATACTATGGCTTACGCCGATAGACTCTGTCAGTGATACTTTATATTTGTCACCCCGATCAGCGAAAGTGCCCCCTATCAGTGCAATGAAAACTTTTCAACCCAATGGTTCTTCTCATGCTGATGCCTTCATAAACTTGCACCGAAAACCCTAATCTTGACCTGATCCATTCACTTAGCAATTTCGACACATAATTCTTTCTCCTAAACCCTAGCACATGAGGATGCTAGGTTTATTTACTGCATGAAATATTTTGATCCCAAAAACATGAAATGTAAAAATAGAAAAGTGAAAATGCAAACTAAACTACTGTACATGTCCATTCCACCAATGCAGAGAATCAACTGGTGGAATGGACGAATGATTTCATCCCAACCACAAAATAGGAGATATGATCACACAGATAAGTCAAAATTAGACAGATAACACCAATGGAATCTTCTTTATTTCAGTATCAGAGATGCATACAAATATTTGACTTCACAGTCCCACTGCACAACACTACTCTGTCAAATCTCCAAACACAATTTCTCTATGAACTCTGAACTATCAACTCTATCCCACAACAACCTGAACTAGGGTGAATATATCTACTCCTCATGAGTAGTACAGACTCAATTCCTAGCGGCTGGGAGACTTCCAAGCGGCTGAGAGAGGATAGCTACCATAACAAACATAACTATCTACACACAATCCTAGATTGACTTAAAACATAAGAATTGGTCACATGGACCTTATTACATCACAGATTAAGATATACTATAATTAGACCTAATTTATATTTTGAAGGAGTGCTCCTGCACCATACTCCCCAGAAAAAGAAATCTCAAGTCCACTTGAGATGAGAGTATGTAGGTCTGAAACATATTGGGTGATCTGTTCTGCAGTCATCCACACTACTTCTGAATCAGATTTGCCCTACCAAGCCACTAAATATTCTAAATATTCCTTGTTCCTAGTTTTCTTAATCACTCTAGTGTCTAAAATCTTTTGTAACTGTGCTGGATCATGTTTTGGAATGTCATTAGCTACTGTATCCTGTAGTAGTTCATGTTCTTCATTTGGATTATGCTTGTATGGAGTTAAATCACATACATTGAATATAGGTGATAATCTGAGATCAGAAGGAAGTTGGATCTCATAAGCATTATGTCCATGTTTTTTCAAAATTTGACATGGTCCAATCTTCCTCTACATGAGTTTAGTATATTTGCCTTTAGGAAGTCTTTCCTTTTTCAAATGAACACATACCAAATCTCCAACATCAAACTGGACATCTTTCTTCTTTTTATCAGCAGACTCTTTATACTTCAAAGTAGTTTGTTGGAGTTGGTTCTTGACCTGATCATGGACCTCTTTTATGGCTTCTGCAAAAGCTTCTCCATCTGCACTAACGGAATCTCCTATATGTAGATCTCTCAACTCCAAAATACCTCATGGATGCACACCATATACTATTTGAAAAGGTGATTTCCTTGTACTCCTGTTGACAGTATCATTATAGGAAAATTTTACCTGAGATAGGATATTATCCCACTTGTCTCCATGTTGTTTTGTCAAACATCTGAGCAAATTCCCTAAGGAACAATTTACTACTTCAGTCTGTCCATCCGTTTGAGGATGATATGCGGATGAGAAAGATAAATTTGTTCCAAGTTTCTTCCACAGAGTTCTCCAGAAATGACCAATAAACTTCACATCCCTATTGAACACTATGCTCAATGGAAATCCATGTATTCTTACTATTTCTTTGAAAAATAAATCTGCAATATATGAAGCATCAGTAGTGGTTTTGCATGGCAAGAAATGTGCCATTTTGCTGAATCTGTCCACTACAACAAAAACACTATCATATCCCTTTCTGGTTCTGGGTAAACCCAACACAAAATCCATACTTATGCTTTCCCATGGTCTGGAAGGAATGGGTAAAGGCTGATATAAACCTACATTAGTTGACCTTCCTTTTGCTTTCTGACATATCACACATGTTTCTACAAATTTTCTAACATCTGATTGTAACTTAGGCCAATAGTAATGTCTTCTAACAAGATCAAGAGTCTTATCCAAACCAAAATGTCCTGCCATAGCTCCACAATGTTTCTCTTTAATAATGTTCAACCTCATAGAACACCTTGGAATACACAATTGTCCACCTTTGAATAGCAATGCACCTTAGATCAGAAATTCAGAGAACTCAGCATGATATTTATCTCCAAAAGAAGTACATACCTGATATATCTCTCCAAAATCTTCATCATCATCATACATGGTCTTTAATGAATCAATGCCAACACTTTCCAACTGAATCTAGTTGACTGTTAGAGCTCTCCTACTCAAGGCATCTGCTACCTTATTCTTGACTCCTTTCTTATGCTTCAATGTGAAAGTAAAAGCTTACAAAGTTTCTACCCATTTCATATGCCTATGATTCAATTTTTCCTGGCTGTTTATGAAACTCAGAGCCTGATTATCTGTGAATACTATGAATTCTTTTGGCATCAAGTAATGCCTCCATTTCTTGAGTGACTAGACTAGAGCATACATTTCCAAATCATATGATGAATACCTCTTTTTAGCATCATTGGGCTTCTCACTGAAAAATGTAATTGGCCTTCCTTCTTGGCTGAGTACTACTCCAATGGCCATGTGACTTGCATCACATTCTACCTGAAAGATTTTGTTAAAATCTGGAAGTGCAAGGACTAGCTACTGTGCCACCTTCTTCTTCAATGTTTCAAAGGAATCTTTTGCTTCCTTAGTCCAAGTAAATCTGCACTTCTGTCCTCCTTTTATAGTATCAAACATGGGTGCACAAATATGACTAAACCCTCTTATAAATTTTCTGTAGAAGGTTGCTAACCCATGGAAACTTCTGACATCATTCATAGTCCTTGGAGTTGGCCAAGATAATATGGCACTCACCTTCTCCTTATCCATTTGCAGCATGCCTTGTGAAATGAAAAAACCTAAATAGGTGATTTCCTCCTGCATGAACAAACACTTGTCCAAATTTATCATCAGCTGCTGTTCATGTAACCTCTTGAGAACCAAATCTATATGTCTGAGATGTTCTTCCTTTGTATTACTAAAAATCAGAATGTCATCTAGATATACTATGACAAACTTACCCATGAATTCTCTCAAAACCTCATTCATCAATCTCATAAAAGTACTAGGTGCATTAGATAAACCAAAAGGCATAACTTTCCACTCATACAACCCTTCATTGGTTTTGAATGTTGTTTTCCATTCATCTTCTGGCCTAATTCTGATCTGATGATAACCACTCTTCAAATCTATTTTTGTAAAATACTTAGCACCTCCCAAATAGTCAAGTAAATCCTCTATCCTAGGTATTGGAAACCTATATCTAATTGTGATCTTATTAATAGCCCTGGAATCTGTACAAAGCCTCCAAGTGCCTTCTTTCTTTGGTGCTAGTATAGCTGGTCCTGCACATGGGCTTAAACTTTTACCAATTAGACCTGTGTCTAACAATTCCTCAATTTGTCTTACTACTTTTGCATTCTGTTCTGGAGTTAGCTTATATGCTGCTTTGTTTGGAAGTGTAGATCCTGGGATTAGATCTATGCAATGGCTGATATCCCTTATAGGTGGTAGGGATCTTGGCATTCCATCATAGATGATGCCTTTATACTTATCCAATAGCTCTTGGACAGCTGGGTCTATGGACCTCTGCTTCTTCTCTTTCTTGACTTCTTGCTGTTGTTCTCTATTCACTGTCAGACATGGAATTAGGGCATATGCAACTACGCCTTCTGCTGCTACTTCTTTCATGAACTATTTTCCTTCCATCAGCATTACCTTCACCTCTTTTCCTTTTGATTTCTCGTCCTTCTCTGTCCGTGGGATCAACTCTATCACCATACCATCTTTGGTGATTGTATAGGTGTTCCTAACACCATCATGGCATGCCTTCAAGTCATACTACCACGGTCTTCCAAATAAGAGATGGCAAGCATCCATCTTGATAATATCAAACAATAACCTATCTTTATATGCTCCAATCTGAAATTCTACCCAAGCCTGCTCTTCTACAACTGTTTGCTAACCTTGGGTAAGCCATGAGACCTTATATGGGGATGGGTGAGGTAATCTTCTAAGCTTAAGCTTTGTTACCATTTCATCAAATACAAAATTTTCAGTAGAACTAGAATCAGTTAAAACTTTACATGCCTTACGTCCTGCCTTGCATGTAGTTCTGAAAAGAGACTTTCTTTGCGGGGTCTCTTTGTCAGGTACCCTCATGGTAGTCATTATTCTCCTCATCATCAGAGATTCTCCACTCTCTAGATATCCATAATTGTCAGGAGCATTCACACTTTGAAAAGTGTTTGAGCTTGTTGCACTTTGACTATCAGGTTCTTGGATCAGATTCGTTCTCCTTTCTCCTGTTGAGATTGTTGCCTTTTCTGGACATCTGCTGGCTATATGGCCTTCTTTATTACAGTTATAACATCTGATAGATCCTCTACCCTAGGATCTTCCTCTAAAAGGTCTTCTGCCTATCAAGTTCCCTTGCTGATTGTAACTTTCTCTCTGGTTTTGACTATGATCTCCCTTGATGTTGTCATGACTAGATTCTCCTTGATATCCAAATCCATGTCCTCTACCTCTAAAAGGACCTCTATCACCTCTTTGTTGTTTTCCTCTTCCCCTATTGTTCTATTCTTGTCTTCTCTTTAACTTTTCTTCCACTTTCAATGCCAACTAAAAACATTTATGAACTGTGTCTGGATTATGTAGATTCAAATCTTCCTGAATGTTGAATCTCAATCCATTAAGGTATCTGGCTACCTTTTCCTCCTCACTATCTTTTACCTTTGTCTTGACACAGATCTTCATGAACTCTTCTGTATATGAGCTGACATCTAGCTCCTTCTACTTCAGGTTTTGCTTCCTCTTATGTAGTTGGATGTTGTAGTCCAACGGGACATAGGCTTCTTTCACTAAAGCCATCATCTTCTTCCACGTAGCAACTCTATGCTTTCCTTCTTGTACTCTATCATCTTGGATAAAATTCCACCAAGTTAATGCAACCTCTTTCATTTTTTATTGGGCTATCTTTACCCTCTGGTGTTCTGGTATCTCTTCTGTCTCAAAGAAATTATTTAGGGAGTCTATCCACTCCATCACCGAATCAGGATCTATCTTTCTGTAAACACTGTTAAATCCAGTTTCACATCCATGGTTCTCTCCATGGATTTGAGGGAATCCCACAAGGGTCTCTGGTCTACAGTAATGTCTACCTCGTTCCACTTAGGGATCTCCTCTTCGTCCCTATCTTCTTCTTTACCAGAACCTACTCTGTCCCTCAACATTTCCAACTCATCTTTCAATTCCTGATTCTAAACTTTTAGAACTTTGCTTTCTACAATCTGCTTCTTTACCAGAACTGGTAACTCAGCATTGGTCATCCTTGCCAGAAACTCTGATGTTCCTTCTTCATCTGACATCCTACTGTCTTCTTATCTTCCCAGAAGATACTCCTTTGCTCTGATACCACTTGATGCAGAGCATGCAGCCAGAAACATTAAATGGAATGGTGGGATTTGATATCCCACACTTCATCAGCAAGAGTTAACAAAATGTCTCACCGATATATCCTATCAGCCAGACTGAAACCATCGGTATCTCAAACATTGTTCACTCCAATACCCATCTCACCCCGATGTGTGATTCACTTACATTGCCTATCAGCAAGACCACCTTCTACCGGTCAAACTAGTTTCCTTTACACTGATAACACATTTCATGCCGATACTCACCTTCCTTTGCTGAGACTCCAACCAACTCTCTCCGATAGACTAACCCCTCTTCACTTTGCACTTGTTGCTGTGACATATATCATCGGTGATACCAATGAAACTTATGCCGATACCTTTGGTCACTCCAATGAACCTTCAGACTTCATGCATCAGTGTGACTAACACCATCGGCGGAACATTTCATTCCTCCACTGATAGTATATCTCATGCTGATGTGATGACCATCAACTCGCCATCGGTAAGACTTTCCACATCGGTGAGTCTCAACTTTGCTCGGCTGATACTATGGCTTACGCCAATAGACTCTTCGTCGACGATACTTTATATTTGTCACCCTGATCAGCGAAAGTGCCCCCCTATCAGTGCAATGAAAACTTTTCAACCTAATGGTTCTTCTCACGCCGATGCATTCACAAACTTGCACTGAAAACCCTGATCTCGACCTGATCCGTTCACTTAGCAATTTCAACATAGAATTCTTTCTCCTAAACCTTAGCACATGAGGATGTTAGGTTTGTTTACTGCATGTAATATTTTGATCCCAAAAACATGAAATGTAAAAATAGAAAAGTGAAAATGCAAACTAAACTACTGTACATGTCCATTCCACCGATTCAGAGAATCAACCGGTGGAATGGATGAATGATTTCATCCCAACCACAAAATAGGAGATACGATCACATAGATAAGTCAAAATCAAACAGATAACACCAATGGAATCTTCTTTATTTCAATATCAGAGATGCATACAAATATTTGACTTCACAGTCCCACTGTACAACACTGCTCTGTCAAATCTCCAAACATAATTTCTCTATGAACTCTGAACTATCAACTCTATCCCTCAACAACCTGAACTAGGGCAAATATATCTACTCCTCATGAGTAGTACAGACTCGATTCCCAGTGGTTGGGAGACTTCCAAGCAGCTAGGAGAGGACAGCTAACATAACAAACATAACTATCTACACATAATCTTAGATTGACTTAAAACATAAGAATTGGTCACATGGACCTTATTACATCACAGAGTAAGACATACTATAATTAGACCTAATTTGTTTTTTGAAGGGGTGCTCCTGCACCAAGTAGGATGAAAGTACAAGAATTTGGTTGAGTCCAATCTATCATGGCATAATATTAAGAACTGCTAAATTTTATTATTCTATTCTTCATTGTGTTTGGCATTGATTTTTGTTTTACAATGTTGTAGAGTTGTGATGCTAAGGTCTAGCAAAGATTCTGTATTTATTGCACGGTAGTTTTATCTTTTAGTTTGTAGATTTTGTGGATAGGGAATAAAGGTGAGCTTTCACTTGAATAATGACTTCCTGAATCGGTCTTTGAATTATCATCATTGGATGTCTAGTCTGAGCCTAGTTAATATGTGTATAAGTTCTCTTAAATGTTTTATAAGTATTGTTGTGAAATACAGTGCCAATTTTTAGCATATAGGTTTTTGATAACAAAGTGTGACTAAGAGAAATACTTCATGATCTTTTAGCTATGTAGTTTCTTGTTAGCTAAAATGGGCTTAATGATAGGAGTGCATTCGTCTTGATAGCCGTTATTGCAGGGGTACTGTTGTTTTCACTTGCTAGTATTAGTTGTGCCTCAGAAATAGGATAAATCTATGCCTTTTTGAGAGATGAAGCAAATTGCTTTCTAATATCCACAGCTTGGAAATAGTTCCTAAATCTTTTTAGTCATGTGCTTTCCAGCCATGATTCTGAGCAATATGTAGAAAAGGCAACGACTAATGTGGAAGCAACTATTGGACAAAAGATTGTGTTGAAAATGACTTTTAAATTGATATTCACATCTCACTGCGTGTTCCATCATTCAACTCGAGCCAGATGCTATTTTGGCATATGACACCCCTTTTGTGGAGTCCTAGAAGGGAATTTCTTTCCATTTACCTAGTATACCATTTAAATTTTGTAACCCTAGATGGTGACTTCATGACGAAGCTCTGGATTAAACTGAACCTTAACAATCTAGCAATAGCTAGAATTCTAACCCACCAATACTCTACTGCTCACAATGAATAGAATTTAGCCTATTCATTGCCCTTGCTAAAAAATTGTCACATTTGAGGTTTTGTACTTTCTTCTACCTTCATATTTGTAACTCGCATGGCATAATTTTGTCTTTCTTGTTTTGATTTTATGGTTTGACAAAGCATTGATCAAAATTAAAAAAGTAAAAGCTAAATGGTACTGGCCATTGTTTTGAAATATGGGCACTAATTTTTTTGCATATTTTATAATTTATATCATTTAACATCTTACAGATTTTTTATTATTATGCAACATAGTTTCAAACTTGTTTAGATTGGTTATATGCAACATAATAGGAATTTAGCTGTAGAGTTTGAGTCAATTTTTATTATTCATAATTTTTGAATAGTATACAAATATTAAATTGATTATTTAGACTCATAAAATATAAATCCATAAAAAATAATACAAATTTACAAAATTAAATTTTGATAAATTATGTGAGTTGCATATTGATTGTAATGCTTACACTCAGGGCATTGCATGAAAAAGACATGAGAAAAAAGGGTGGCTTGACAAGACTGCAATTTTTCCTACTAGCTTTAACATGTAGCTTAGCTTATTATATAATACCAGGTTATTTGTTTAGCACAGTGTCCACTGTGTCAATTGCTTGCTTAATTTGGAAAGGCTCAGTGGCAGCTCACTAGATTGGATCAGGGTTGAATGGGCTTGGCATTGGATCCTTTGGCTTTGACTGGTCAGTAATTGTATCATCATATTTGGGAAGTCCTCTAGCCACCCCTTGGTTTTCCATAGCCAGTTCACCACGGTGGGTTTCTTCATCATTCTATATGCTATCACTCCAATTACGTACGGGGGAAATGTTTACAATGCCAAGAAAATTCCAATATTTTCATCACAAAACTTTGACATAAATGGGGACAAATACAACATAACAAGGGTACTATAATCCCTTAATAAGCACCATTTTGTGGCCATGCTATAGTTGATTGTGCATTGTTGTTGTATTTTGTTCTTTAATTCTATTGTCATATTGCTATTGTATTTTCCCAACTAAGCTGCCATATTGTTTGCATAACGTTATCTACATGAAACATCTTGTAGCATCCATTGGCATCAACATGGATAATAAAAGACCAACTAGTACGTCATTAAATCTATCCATCTGATAGGGTAATAGTTTACCCCATGCTTGTCCAACATTGTTGTCTATACCAATGTGGCTATTGTTGTCTCCCTATTGCTATTGTCTCATGTTGTATTTCCAAGTCCCATTGACCTATTTTGGTTACATATGCAATATAGTGTATATTAATAATTATAATAAGAATTGCAATGGTTGATTGACCATATATGAAGATAATAACAATAATGTGGCTAGCTTAAGCATAATCATTATTGTTATTAAACTTGTGTCATCTAGGCTCTGAAGATCTGTTATAATTCTAGAACATAAATAATGTTTATAGTTAGAAATGGTTTTAAAATTAGTAACCCCTTTAGAGTTTCTTCTAGATGATATAAGTTTGTTTGATCATTTGACAAATAATGGTATCTTTATAAATGAAGATTGATGGTGGCATTTCTCATTTGGGCTTTGAGACATCAATAGAAATTGGAGTGTAGCCCTTTTAGTTGTATAGGATTCTAATGTAGCTGTGGACAATTAATACCTGTGCAGACATACTTTTGTAGTTACACAAACCAACAGTCATTAATTTTGCATGATATTTTGTTAGATTGATTGCTCCTTGTACATTAGAATTATAATTGTAACACTTCTAACAAAATCAAGGTGTTATTGAAAAACAATTCGATATGGAATCCTTGGATGTATGTCATTTTACTATTGCAAATTGTTGGTCTATTATTTCTAACCTGCATTTAGTTAGCTTATGATATATATTATGTCTTTTGTTAAGTGCTTCTCTCAAATTTGAAAGACAATTAATATAATATAAAATGTGTGTTTGCAGCCTCAATTCTTGATAGTGTGAAGGTTCAACTCTTGCAACGAATTCATTCATTCCTTATGTCTGCTGCACTATAAAGCTATTGATTTAGCCTCCAACATTTATGAGAAGCAACCATGAATACCCAACAGAAAGTCCAAACATTAATAATCAACTATTTTTGTTTTCAATTTTCACATTCTTGTTTTTCAATGATCTATTTCTATTAAATCCAATCCCATCTAGTAACATTTGGTAGGGACTTCAGCTACTCTACAGCCCTTGTTTTTTTTAGGTTCTTAATTATAAGATAGCATTTTTTGAGATGTAGTTAAAGGATATAACTTCATTTTCCTTTTTATATATATAACTTAAAAATAATTATTGGTTAGTTATATAGATTATTATATTATTTTAAGTGTTAAGGATTGAAGGAGTATTTATAATTGGAAGTAAGGAAATAATTTATTATTTAGATGTATGAATAATTAAGATTAAGGGTATTGACTAAGTTAAATTTGTCTAGGGCACTATCTCAAACTCATCTCTTGTAATGTCGAGTTAATGCACTCTACAAGACTTGATTCCTAGCGGGTTCTTTATGACCTAACAAACTTCACCAGTAAACTAAGGGTCACTTCACTTGTAACATTCATTTTTAGTTTGTGATATCAGCTTATAATTTAACTAATATATTAAAACTAAAATCGTGCACTAGAAACAAGTTCCCTCCAAAGTTACAAGGAGCACACTTACATCTTACATAAGACAAAACATAAATGTTGATTGTATCCTGATCTATAAATTATTTCTAACTTCTGACATGGTACACTAACAACTTGGTGAAACCCAGAAATCATTGTCTATCACCATTTCAATGCTAAAAGAGGTTCAATGTAGGAAGAGTGCCTAAGCATCCAATATAATTTGCAATAATGTATGAAACATGCAAAGACAATTCAACAATACATCCTTCGCATGATCCATACATTTCATCATAGGCAAGAGAAAATCTACACTACAAGATTTTATAAGAGCAACATTTGAAAATAACTCCTAGAGCATTTGTGTTTGCAATGTTTGGAAATCAACCTCTACTAAACATCAAAAGATTAGTCCAAATCATAAAGGCGTCATTCATACCCCAACATTGTTTCATACAAATACATATTTTTACAAATCTTCTAACATAATTTACCATATCACTTTTCCTTGTTCTACCTCTATTTAAAAATGAGACCAAGAAAGTTATGATCAATGTTATGTTTTAAAACACATGTTTGGTTGTTTAATGAGATATTTTGTTTTAAATCATATATTTTACCATATCATGCTATGCAATTGCCAGTAAACACACTATTGTTAGGTGGATCATTGATAAGGGTAGCTAGTTTGTGTGTAAACTTCTATAGAGTTTATCGATTCTTTTTTATAGAGAACATAGGTAGCTTGTTTAAGAAGCTACATATTTTATTATAAATAAGGGTTTACCCTTTTTTATGTAATAAACTAATATATTTACATAGATCAACATAACTATTAAGATCAAATTTATTTCAAAATGCCTCTCTCGCTCGTTCCTAAAACCCTACCTGAAGATTTGAAGGAGGTTTTTCTACTGCTCTCTGGCAAAAATGTGGCAGTTAGTAGTGGTGGTTCTATTGTACTATTACCCAGTGGTTGTGGCTCGGTTGATGGTGGCAAGAGTGATTTGGTTGCTGGAGTCAATTTGAATTCAAAGGAGGTTTTTCTACCACTCTCTGGCAGCACTGTGGCTATTGGTAGTGGTGGTTCTGTTGGCAGTAATGTAGCTACTAGTAGTAGTGGTGTTGCTACAACATTGCCCATTGGTGGTGATTTGGATATAGATGGCGATGGTGTTTTAGCTACATCACCCAGCTTAGATGGAGTGTTTGGTGGCAAGTCTTTTGCAGGTGTGGTGCATGCCAGTACTGGGAGTGCCTCTCTGGTGGTGAGGATTGTTGTAGACCCAAGTTCCCAGCCTCCTCTTGTGGTGGTTATGGGTAAGGATGTTTTAGAGAATGTGAAGTTTTATTCAGAAGAAGGTTTGATTTGTAAGTTTGAAGGCTCATGGCCTCCACTCTTTGCTTTTAATAAATGGATTCAACTTTTTTGGCTCCCCCATTTAGATGGGAAAGTTGAAATTTACCCCTATGCAAGGGGATGCTTTGTGGTAACTTTTGCTTCCATTTTTGATTGAAAATTTGTTGAAGAGTATTCATGGTTAATGGGCAAGTACCCCTTCATGGTGAAGCCACGGTATCCTTCTTTTAACCCTCTTTATGAATCTTTCCATAACAAAGTGGTGTGGATCCACCTCCCAAATCTTCACCTTCATTTCTCGTGTGATTCAAGTTTTTCAGCAATTAGAAACTCTTTGGGCTATTTTTGGATGGTGCATTTAGCTACCTCTTTCACTCATACTAGCTATGCATGAATGTTAGTTGAAATGGATATGTCCAAGCCTCTTCCTGCATAGATTATTTTATAGGTAGCGGATCTTCCTTGGACTCAGTCTCTTGATTTTGAAGGTATTCCCTTTCGATGTTGTAGGTTATTTGCTACAAGTCATCTTGCATCAAATTACCCTCGTCTAAAGGTTGTCAGATCTTCTTCTTGGTGGGAGGATGTTGCTCTTGAGTATTTTACTATAGATGTTGAAGACTCTTCATCAGAGTCTCCCAAGTCTTCTTCTAATACTGTAAATATTTCATAACCTGCACCTTCATTAGTTCATTGTTATGTGCTTGATCCCTTTTTGCCACTTTCTAGCTTTTGTGTGGCTTATGGTCTCGGTATTAGCTCTGTTGTGCCCTCTTGTGGTGGTTTGGCTATTGATGATGGTGTCACTATTGCTTCTACTAACATAATTTGTTTTGTTGCTCCGCCTAGCTTTGGTGGTTTGGCTAGTGGTGGTAGCAACGAAGTCATCCCATAATAATGGATTACACTTTTTGGCCAAACTTGACATTGAAATCAACATTTTGAACTAAATCTTCACTTTCTAACACCTATAGCCGCTAAACTGTTAGGAATTTGAAGATGATGTGAGCTATTGATTTGTGAGATTTTGTCTGTAGATTCTAAAAATATATTTTAAAAAAAAAATTAGAGTTAAATTGTAAAATTTTTTGTGTCTCCTTTGATAACTAGTTTTTAATAGTAAACAACATTTTTTTAAAGTGATGTGTATTCTGTCGTACATAACATTTTTTCTAAAAATGATAAAATTTTGATTCTTTTGAATTTAGACTAGTAACACTGATATATAGGGCATGCATTTAGTTTCATAATGTTTTGTTGAATATTTTTTTTTTAATTAAGTTTTGAAGTTAAACCAATTATAATTTAGACATATGTGTATTCCATCAAACATAACTTTTTCTATATGTATCAAAATTCAATTTTTTTTTGTTGAAACAAGGACATCAATACCTAGGGCATAGATATTTCTCATAATTTTTTTTCACTAATTTACTAATTTTCTATGTGTGTAGAACAAAGAACTTGATGTTAGGTGAAAAACCTATGTTTAGTAAAACTAAAAAAATATAATAAAATCAAAGTATATCAAAATTATACTTGTTGGAAAGCTCATTTCAAAAACTATGATCATCCAGTTTGGTTTGGCAAGGCGATTTCATATGGACCTTCAACTGGGCTTCGAAAGCCAAAATTTTGAAGAAGAAAAGGGAAGGGAAGGAGGGAAGGTGTCTAGTAAGGGTCTTCCTTCAAAGACCCCTTCTAATGAAAGTAGGTGATATCCTTCATTCGAAGTGTAGTTGCCTTCGAACGAAGGTCCAAACATGGTACCAACAACCCCATAATGGCCACCTTCGAATGAAGGTCCCTTGCATTAATAAAATAATTAAATTTTTTAACAATCAACCTTCATTCAAAGGTTTAGCCAACTTTTTCTTTTTAAAATGTTTTAATTTTTTCCGCTTGAATATAAATAGGATGTTTTTTTTTTTCATTTTTACAAACCAATGTAACAAGACAAATTCACATTTTTATTCTGCAAGGGAGGAGAAAATCTTTGAGAGAAGAATTTTCAAGTCATATTTTACAAAGAAGGAGATGGGAAACAAAAAGAGAAAACAAAATAAGAGTGCACGAAAGCATTCCATAGAAACTACACAAAGATTAAATGAAGAAAGATTGCAATAATATTATATGAAGAAAAGTATGCATCTTTTCTTTTCTATTTAATCTAGGTTATTTTATTTATGCTTAAATATATACATGTATTGATGAATCATGTAGTAGGATGTCATTTAATCTAGGTCACTTGATTTATGCTTAAATTTGCTTGTTGTGTTTGTTGTATTTACATGTCTTATATTTGTAGATCCCTAAGCTAATAACAAAAGTATCCTCTCCCCTTACCTATCAAATGGATCTTGGGTGTAACAAAATTTGTTATTATCTTTAGAGAGGCTTGCCTTAGTGGGAAGAGAGGTACTCACCCTAAGGGAATGATCTCAAGCAGTACTTTCATTCAGTCCACTATATAAAAAGGATTAGGTGAAAGCTAAGTCTAACCAGTATTAGCACTTATCGTACAGTGCTAGTTTGAAATGAAGCATACCTTGCATATATGAGACTAATGGTAGGACTGGTTAAAGCATTAAGTAGCTTGCTAGATGCTCGTAACGTGCTGGTCCCATGAATCATTACTAGAAACCACTTGTTCTAGAAACTAAAAACATTTTTGCTTGCTGGTGCAGGGGGTCAAACCTCTGAAGCCACCCTATACATACTATTCATTGTGGAGACAAAAAATCCCTTGTTCATAAGATCTACAAATCTTCAGGGTAAGATATTTGGTGTGCCCATGTCATGGTGGGGGAGCCATTATCACCAATAGATCTCTTGTTGTCTACTTTGTCTTAGTATATGCAGTAATCCAAGTACGGACTTAGTAAGTAGTATCCTCTTTCTATCCTAGGTTGTACATGCTTACAAGTGTTTTCAAATTTGTCGAGACCAGTGAAAAATTTTGGGCTAATCTAGGCCCTCATTAGGCTTTTACTTTGATTTTTTATCAGAGTCATCTAAAACCTTCTGATTGTGTGTTTTTTGTTTATTCTCTTGCCAATTTATACCTATCAAAATCCAATCACTATCACTAAAGCTTTCCTTTGCAAAGACCATCCACACCTTTGAGCCATATCCAGTCACCTTTGAATGATAGAAACTCACATCTGAGTCATCCTGAATTACCTTTGATCATCCTACAGTCACCTTTGAGTTATCCAAAATCACTTTTGCATCATATCCAGTCACATTTGAGCCACAGAAAATCACCTTTGATCAATAGAATCACACCTTTGGATTATCTTGAGTCACCTTTGAGCTACCATGACTTGCCAAAATATATCAATACTTAGAACTAAATTATAAGTTTTCTTTAATATGTATTTCCTTGATGTGTGATACATTTCGAGAGCTTATTATTTAAATTAAATATTCTAAATTTTTCTCTTGTATATATGACTTTTGTCTGTACCTAGGCTCAACATATAGATACTGAAGTTGACCCAAATTAAGCTACTAGAGCAAACGAGGGTTAAGAACACATAGCTGATGTTAGCCTAGAGGAGGCCCAAGTGCAAACAATGGATGTTGGAGAGGGGTCAGGATCGCTTCCTTTGACCATGGATGAGCATATGAATTGAGCTAAAGAGGTGAGGAGAAAAAATTCTTATAGAAATTTAGATCATTTACTTGAAATGGATATGGAGAAATTGATACTTTATGCTAGACAACCTAGATGTACTGATAAGAGGTCAATGAATAAAACTTCAAAGGAAATAATTGCTCATTTACATAATCTTGATACACTTGAGTGAACCCAATTGTTATCAATTGTACTTCTTAGTAATGAACAAAATGAGCCATTACAATTGTTGGGTGTAGATTCATCATTGAAAAAGGGGAAAGATTCACACCTAGAAAAAGATATTGTTGAAAATGTTAAAGAAGGTTTGGCTTCCATTGGGAAACAATCTCGATCTGCGAATAAGTTCATTTCAAGAAGAGTGATGTTGGCATCTATTTTAAGTGAAAAAAATTCCAAAAAAAGACAATTGTCTTCAATTTTAACTGAGATTGGTTTCAGTAGAAAGATACTAATACAATATGTGAAAAGGAGAAAATTATTGGATGATAGTACCTTGGAAGGCAATATTGCAATTATGTGTAGAGTTCCTCGATTTGACAAGATTCAAGATGTTGTTGGGAACTTGATCTCAACCTTTTGGAACGATAATACTCATGCTTCATCAAATAGTAGAGATGTTATCAAAGACAGAACTAGGCCCAATAGTCATGATCTACATACAAAACATTGGTTAGACACAACACAACATGAGATGTATGTGATGTTTTGTTATTCAAATCCTCATATAAAGATTGGGCAAACAATTTGTTTGAAAGGTTAAGGCCATATTATGTGAAGACAAACAAGGTTTTTGAAACTTGTTGTTAGTATCCTATTGAATTTGATCTCTACTATTAGTAGTTTCGAAAGATTAGATAAGATTGTGATGGTTTTGTAAATGCACCTCCTAAACAAGCAAGTCAGTTCATATCATCCATCTTATGTGATAAATCATATGATGATAATGCAACTGGGCAAATAAACTGCATAAAAGGTCTTTGTGAAACATGTGGAAATTTGCCTAAAATGCCTTTGAGAAATGAAGATATTGACCCAATGAAGTTGGTAATTTGCAAGAGTTACAAATACATAAAGTTTCAAACAAAAAATGGGAAAGAATCCATAAGGTTAGATTATGTAGAAGAGGAGATACCTATTGGAACATTTATGGAAAAATTTTGTAAATTGATACAACCATACATACATCATGTTTTTTTTGCTAAGTGGCAAGCACAATAGTTTCAAACATTAATAGATACTTTCCCACCTAGAACAATTTTATTAGTAGTTGACTTTGTAGAAAATTACTCTTTTGTACATCAAAAAGAGATTCAATCACAATATTACTTTTCAGAGTAGATCACTATTATGGTGCATGTGTGTTATTGGCATGCACAATTGGATTTGGATGGTGTTGATAGTACATTTGAAGCATGAGTCATTAAGAAAGAATATCACTTTTGTATTAGTGATGATAAAGAGCATGACACACATTTTGTAGAACATTGCTTTGAGAAGTTTTTTGAATATTTGGCAAGCAAGTGTGTAAAAATTGAAAGCATATTGTATGGATAGATGGATGTGCATCACAATTCAAATCATCAAGGCCATTTTATGCACTATGTAGATATCATCAAAATGACAATATACCAAATGTTTGGAGTTTCTTTGAGAGTGGGCATGGAAAGGGTGAACATGATGGTGCAAGAGCTTGCATCAAATTTTCTCTAAGAAAACATCAAATGAATTATGAGGGAGATCGTATAAATGATGTACATGATGTTGTTGAATGGTGTAAGACACACTTTGCATCAAATGAGGTCAGCACATCTTTAAGAACAAACTGATACATTCCACATAGAGTGTTTTGGGAGATATTAGGTATGTATTGTTTGAAAATTTAATACTTTAAATATATATTCATATATGATATGTGTACATGAGTTTGTTTATTTTTGTTTGAATTTAATTATTTCTATTTATTCATAATGTACAATATAATAAATTTGTAGGTGTGGATAGAAGATCAATGCATGGATGCAAGAGGGTAGAGAAAACAAGATCTTTACATTGTGTCATGAGTATAGATAGCCAGACATGGATGTTCCACACTAGGGATTACTTGTGTTTTTGTTATGAGTGCATGTTGAGAGATTGTGAGAATTTTAAGAACCAACAACATGGATATGTTAGTGAATGGAAAAATGTGCCCCTAGTTGATGAAAGCTACGAAGACATTCCTTTGATTTTAATTGATTACAACCATATTTCAAGATTGGTTAAAAAAGGTATGTGTTCATATATATAAATTTTATATAAGGTATCTCTAAATTATTTAAATTACAAATTTTCCATGTAAATTTGGTGCAGGAGATGTTTTTGCAGTCATAGCAGAGGTTTGAAATATAGAAGATGTTAGTTATTATTTATTGTGTTGGACAGATTGAGAGGCAAAAGCTAATAAAGCCAGAAATAAGTGATGAAATGTTGTTTCCCACATGTTTAACTTTATTTAATATATTTTTAAATAATTTTGAATTTGTTACATATGTACATGTCAAGTAGTACCTTGAGTGATTTAAACATTTGATTTATATTAAATTTTATAATTTACATAGTTATGTCTTATCGAGCAATGAAAATGCTATAAATGAACTATGTAGGTTACATTTACCTTGAAAATGTTATGTCTTATTGTGGAATGTTGTTTCCCATAGGTTCAGTTGTAGTGCAAGGGACATATCTCAAACAAGTCAAGATTGTTCAACATGGGATTCACTTTATTGATTATCAACCTGAGAATAAGGTATATCAGTATAGCCACCTAGTAATTGCTACTAGCCTATCTCTTCATTTAATTCAACATGCATGTGAACATCATAAGTGGAGACTAGATAGTGATGATCATCAAAGAATATTAGATGTAATTGAAGAGAGAGCTAAACCACTTGATGTGGTATGAAAAATATGGATGAAGAACTTACAAGTTTTATTTTGAAGACCTAAATTCACTATCTAGATCTATGTGAACATGTATTAAAGTTGTTTTAAAATTTATGCAAGTTAAATTATAAGTTCTTTCATTGACCAAATTTTAATTTCAACATGTGGTATTTAACAAATGATCTCTCTCTATATATAGTCTTAAATTAATAGTTCTTTCGTTGAACAAATTTTAATTTCAACATGTGGTTTTTAACAATGAAATTACAAAGATGAAAGACAATAGGAACTCATGTAGAGAATGCCCTAGATTCTTATCCAAGCATGTGATATGATAATTTTTGAATGCTTTGATTTAATTCTATGTGCCCTTTGAACATGCTCTCTAAGTGTTAGGTCCTAAATGTGTTCAAATGAACTAGAGTTAAAGGCCTTAAATATAATTACTTGAGGTGAAAAAAGAAACATTTCATGCATTTCAAGTTGATGCATAATGGTTAGCTAGGATGGCTAGGTTGGCCCTAAATTTGAAACTATATAAATTACAACCATAGAAAATGTACACAAGACCTAGACTCAGGGATGTATGTTGATCTAGACACAAGGGGATAGACTCAACATTAGGCTACATGTAGTAATTAGCCAATTAATAGAAGTCATTAGCTACTTGTACTTATGGATCTAGAAGGCCAATGAGGGTGGTCATAAAGGCCATTGACATGATAATTAAAGGGAAACAATAACATATAATAGTTCTTTAGAAAACCATACCCTATAATTATAACAATCACAAGTTCTCAAGATATTTATAATAAGTTATTTTCTAAGTTACATATAATTGAAATTATTCAATATTCATAATCCTATGAATATGTTTTAGATACATGGGCACACAAAATATTTGATAAATACTATGTTTATGAAACTGAACTATGTAGATTGACAAAGATTAAGACTATACTACACTACTACTTGAGGACATATGAATATGATTTATTAAAAGTATTTGATCATTCATCATCAAACATTGGTGCCTATCCAATGGGAAACAAAGTCCAAATGATGTAGGAGCATCTCTAGACTTGAATAATCATGTTAGATGAAAAGTATTTTCTTCTAAGATTTGTTAGTTTTGTAGCTACTCTAGGTGTTGTCTATTTTTGCTTTTAATAAAGTGTAACGAGTTATTAGGACCACATTCTTCTACATATGTTATTTATTATAGATTTAATCTTACTATCTTTACTGGATAGAAACATTTAACATGTAGTAGCTGTTGATGTATAAATTTGTGGGTCTAATCTAACAACAACATGGGAAACTCTGAAAATGTGGGGGCTTCTCAAAGTAACCTCCAAATTTAAGGGAAGCTAGCTCTTCCTTTTCATGGGGATTTTGGAAAAGGGAAAGAGAAAAAGATTGCAGAAATAAATGCCTAATTCTATGGCAATGCGCTAGATTAAAACCAACCCAATTACACAGTGTCAAATCCTAATAGATCTAACTCAAAAACCAAAGAGCTAGCAATATGATTGTTTACCCAGTTTAATAAACCTATTCAACAAAGGCAAAGAAATAGAAATTAAGAAGCAAGAAAATAGAGATGGATTCAATATGCACAAAGTAGTATTGCTCATTAACTGAGTGATAACAAATTATAGAGGCAAGATTGATGCACACAAAATAAAATGCTATAACTCTCATTTGAAGCTTCTGCTGAGGCAAAAAAAACATATCTCTATCTACTGCTAAATAACTCTCCGATATATGGAACTATATGGGACTCCATGGAACTAGCCTTCTCTGTCTCAGATTGCATTGATAAGCCAAAAAGACAAGGAAAAAATATCTTGCAACTGCCCAAAAAATCTGAAAACCCACAAAACCTGGCACAAAATCTGGCTCTGATAACTAATTCTGGTAATTGAACTAAGTCTTCCATGGCTGAAAAACATCTTCCTCCATCTTCGGCCTGTGTAAAAAAAATACTTCTTGCCCTTATCCTTCCTTCCACGGCTGCCATAAAAATGAAGAGGATGTGTGAAACTTAGCATTGCATCTCTTTTATTATCTCCCATGAGGGGTCAAATGAGTCTTATAATAATAAAGCACTCAGCTTTATGTTACTTCGGGACCCACCACTAATTCATTATAAGAAAAGACTCTTATATTATTTATTAAACTAATTTAAACTTCTCGTGAGCTGCAAGAAGAGATCCTAATTACTAAACAAAACTAAGCCTTTATGAGGGGGGCCCCACTGGATGAGATTCAACATTATCGTTTAAAATGATTTTAGCTTCCTTGATGACCTCTCATGACTCATTAGCATTTTATGAATTTTATAAAAATGAAATAGATCTCATTTCTTTGCTTTCCGCTAGCTCCACGTGGTGAAGTGGCGCTTGTTTTGGGAAAGGAATTCCTTTGTGCCCCTCAAACTCCCACAAGAGAGACAAGTGGCAGCGTCGAGTGCCTCCTTTCAAATTGCTTCCTTTTCCTGACACATGGCAATGTCCACTTGCATCCCAAACAAGTTCGTCAGAACCGTTGATCTCCTCTGCATCTAATGGTGACTTTATTGTTGTGTTTTGAAAACCCTATTTCTTGCCTGCATGCTTCTTTGCTCTATGGAATGGCATTCATTAATGGCTGAGACTCCATTTTAGAGAGAACCTTCTTATATGGCCAAGCTTCCTTTGTATGGTTGCATTTTTATTTGTATGCTGGCTATGAGCTATTCACCATATAGGTTGATCCCCATTAATCATGGCTGCCGTGTCTAATGGCATTGTGATCTTCATCTAGTATCTTGAATATGGGCTTTAGAGACTTCTTCCTCTAGGCCGAGCCTCAGTTTAAAATGCTTCGTGAATTTTGAATGCAACATATCTTTTTTTTAAGATAGCGCCACTTTCCTTTTGATGACTACACCCCAAACACTTATGGGCCACACTTTGCATCAGAGCACCATGACTTTCAATGAAAATAACAATGCATTGCATTGGTGGCAACTTGCACCATATTTTAGCAATGGTTTATATTGAAAGGACTGCACCATCCTTTAACTGTGTGAGTTTCAAAGTTATTGTGCCTTGAATGGATAGTGTCTTCGATACTTGCTCCTTCAGATTTAGCAACTGTACTAAAGTAGATGACTCTGAGTTTTGATATGGTTTGCATTTTGGTAGAATGATGCTCTTTCTTTCTTGATAAGGCTAATGTTGTATGGTAAACTCCATTCTTCTTGTGTGATTTGTGTGGGGCCACCTTTGATTTTAATGTTTAAACCTTCATACCTATGCCTGCCATGTTCGTGATGCATTACCCTTGCTTATTGCAAATGATTCATGTTCTTTATATAGGATTGAGCCTCATTTGATAGTGCTTTGATGGTCAATGCTTGTATTCTGGTGATATCTTCATATGTAATGGCTCTACACTTTCTCCTATGGAGCTTGAACACGCTTTCGTTCCTTATATTGGCTTTGTTTTGTATTGTTGATGTTTGGCTTCATCTGCTTAGATCTATAAGTTGCACCATATTGATATAGTAGCATCAGGGACTTCATAGATCACACCTTTCCTTAAAATACCACACAATGATCTTTCCTGAGCATTGGCTTTTGAAAGCGTCCTCCATCTACTCTTGGTTTTCCTATGTCTGAGAACTTACATATGACTAGCAACGCCTTCACTCTGAATGGTAGCATCACAATTATATTTTCTAAGTGTGATCCTCCTGACTAACTGCACCTTTCTTGTTGTGAACCATCTTCTTAACTTGGCTAAATACATGTATCTTTGTAGTGGTAGTGTGACTATTTTGGGAGGCAGTATTTAACCTTTGATGGCTGAGCCTCATGTATGGCAACATGTGCTCACATTGAAACCTCTGACCACACCGTGTTTTTATCTTGTAGTGTCTTGATAGTTTCAAAACAGGCTCCTTGGATTCCCTATAGCTGGTTTGCCATCGTTGTAGATACGCTTTTCTTGGAAGCTGATCATGGCCCGTGCTTTGAATGGATGTTGTACTTCTACTTTCTTATTTGAGCCAAGGCTTGCTTCAACATGTTTGAGCAGTACCTTGACATAGAGCTTTCTAGCACTCTTTGATCATTATTTACAATATGCCATGGTATGACATTGCTATACCACAATTAGAAGAAAGCATGCCTTCATTCTTTGAAATAAGATGTGTTCAAAAGGTAGTACTCTATTCGGAAGGGTGCTTGATATTTCATATTACAAGTTGCACCATATTTTATAAGGCCGCCATTGTTTGTATCTTTGATAAACCCTAAGACTCATGCCTTTGGTTCAAGATGATATTCTCTTCCTTTATAACTGAGCCTCTAAGGCCTGAGCCACATGCCATACGATGTATGCCTCTCTACATTGATGAATTCTATCATATGGCTAGGGTTTTATCTTTTGAATACTAAAAATTGACTGGCTATTATGTCTTTGACGGATCTTCACCTAGTCTTCGTGAAACTTATTTTCCATTGAAACTAATACCCTAAGAATAAGACTTCCTTGAATCTTCTAAACTGTAATTAGAAAGTTTTGAAAATGTGTGCAGAAAATGCACAACAGTAGCCTTATTACAACACAGTTTGAGAATCCTTTATATTCCTTTTATGTTTCATGAAGATGTTATTATCACATCTATGATCTCTACTTTGAGTATAAGGAGCATTGATTAGGGTAAATTAGTATGTTATGCTTAACCTTCATGTTATTGTAATAATAGAAATTGCATACTCCACATTCCATTTTAATTTCAATAAAGGAGAAAAGTGCAAGGTATGTAATTTCCACCATAACAAATTAAAGTTTAAATATTTTATACCACATCATAAGATATTTTTTTAAAGGATTAGAATGAAATGTAGTAGGACATGTAGGAAGCTCTCCCCAACAAGAGTATCATGTCTATATATACAAATTTTACAAGTATATCAAACATATTTTGCAAACAGGTTATGTGAAGAAACCTTGAGGTAAATATGTTCTTCTATTTTACAACTTGACTATTAATATTGTGATATAGTATGATAAAAAAATTGATGACTTAAACTTAAAGTGACAACAAATTAAATATCACATATGTGTGTGTGTGTGGTCAAAAAGTGTATTGACTACATACTCTAGTCTAAAAAGGTAACAACATACCTACTTACATGTAGTGTGTTTGTACATGTGCAAATGTAGATAGAAATGTCTACAAACATGTAGAAATGTCTAAAAACACATGTAGATAGAAATGTAGATGAAAACATGTAGATCTAGAGAAATGTCTGAAAACATGTAGATAGAAATGTTTGAAAGCAAATATCTAGAGAAATATCTGGGGAAACATGTCTTGGTAGTGTTGGTAGCCTAGTCATCATGTCGGCTATGAGTTGAGAAACCCTCTGAGTGAGCATTCTCCTCTAATGGATGCACTGAGCCCCAGAGATAGTACAACACATGTACATTAAAGTGTACATTATGTTAAATCAGTTTAATGTTAAATATATATGTACATGCACATACAAATTATATGCAAACATGTAAGTACATGATTTAATAATTTAAAACTCACATGTCCACTAACATTACTAGCATTATCTGAATCACGCCTGTGTACACAGTCCATCCCCAGACTAGGTGTAACATATGCTAACCCCTATAATATATATATAGACACACACACATTAGGACTCTATCTGGCAAAGTAATTTTACTTTATTTAATTTGAGTTCTTTTAAACCATGCATGTGTTCACATACACATGTACATACCTGTGTATCAAGTGGTCTAGGATCCACTATAATGATTGTATTTGATGCCTCCTTGGCTAGCTCTAGTAATGATGAGTGAAGTGGACTATGTAGGAGAGTTCGCATCAAAGAGACTAAATGTAGAAGCATATCCACATAACCTGACAATCCCATCTACAACTGCAACTCCTCAAGTGAATCTAGGGAGGGCTAGGATGTCTGATGCTCAACACTCATAGGAGGGGTAGGTGTATCTACCTCTATAGCAGTTGAATGATCTGTGGGTGGATCAAGATGTGGAGTACTACTAGGGTGATGAGAAGATCACACAGCCTGACTAGATCGTGACCCAAGCTATGAATGGAAAGCTCTACCCACATGTCCTTTAACCTCATGTAAAGGGATACAAAGCTTTGATGCAATGAAAGCATATGGCTCCAATAGGTCCTCAAACAAACGACTCACTATAGTTCGAAGCATATGGTCTCCTATAAGACCATGTATGTCTACGAGTGAAGGGACACCCACAATAGAATAAGGACCGGTAGCATGATCTGATGGTTAGGATCATCTAGGATGACTCATCAAATATCTTCCCACATGATCAAAAGATATAATAGATCTGGTAGCTAGAATATCACCAACACTGTCGATTGTTTCCCTTTTGGAAGCAATGACAACCTAATCAACAATAGGAGCTAGGGCTGGGGAGATAGCAAGCATCCTCTCCCCAACCAGGGCTCTATAAGCTGGATCCTGTCGATCTACTCGATGATAGGTATCTCTATCAGTAACCCTACCTTGCCCCTGACCAAAATATGCTAGAAAATCCAAGTAGTTGACCTTGAGGCCCATATGAACCTCTCCATACAACCAAGTGCAAAATATAAAGGAATTTGGTCATTATTGGGATAATGACCATGAGCAGCAAGAAAATGTGAATATGTCAATAGGGCCATAAGAGGGTCTGCACATCTAGTCACTCGGTAGCCCTTCACATTAGGCCTACCAACATAATATGGAAAACATTGGGATTTGATGGTCTCTTTCGAGACACTAAGCTAAACAGAAGCAAGAGAAACATCACCAGTCACCTCTTGTCACATCTGGGAAAGAATAGTAGCAAGAGTATCACCCAAATAAGAATGGGTATCTCCTAGACTCTACCTAATGCACTACAAACTATATAAATTGATTGACAAGTGTCCTGATAAACCCCTATTATGTTGGGGTCAGAAAGAACACCTCTCAATCTCTGTATCTCATTATCTCTATGAGTAAATATAGAAGATCCAGGAGGTGGTGGTGAATGTGCCATGATATCTTGACCTAAATTGTGCACAAAAATAAATTACTTATTCCAATGTATGTGTGCATCTAGTATGTATCTAAATTAATTTTTAAATTTAACATCCAAGATCACATGTTCTAGTTCACTTGAAAATATTTCAATACATGTTTGAAACAAGTGATAACATGAAAAGTAAGTGCAATAACTTAAAGGACACATCACCCCTCTTTCCATGTCACCTTTTTATCCTTTTAATCAAATTATTTAATGAGATCACATGTCTTAAATCTAGTGTAATGAGTTCACCTTGTAGCTCCTGAAATCTCACTTTCCAAATCTTTTCATGATTGGGAATCACCAGCCTTCGGTGGGAAACTTTCTCCTTCATTTGTCCTAGGAAATTGAGCTTCGAGACTTCTCCTCACCCTTGGATGTAGGGGAGAGGTGTCATCCACATCCTCCAATCACACTCAATTTTTCACAACAACCTCATTTGATCATGACAAATAGGGCACCAACTATGTTTCTAGCCCAAATCCCCTCCAAAAAGTCATCAAAAAGCCTCCCTATCTCAATTTTTATATAACCTAAACAATAAACTTTCACATTGAGAGAAACTTATGAGTAATAGTTTCTAAATAAGTTCAAGGCTAGGATGTTAGTGACTAGAGCATTTTTAGAGTGAGTTATCTTTTATTTGAGCTCTTGAAAGAGTTTTTGGAGCCCTATGTATTTAGTCCATATAGTTGAATCAATTAATTGAAGTATCTATTTTTTGTGTTTTTGCACTAGCTAGCTTAGGTTTCTTGTTACAATAGTTTTATTTTCATTCCCTTTTATCTTCTAATATGCATACTATCACTTCTTGTCCATTTCCATCAATCCTTGAATATGGAAATTTTGTCATCTTTTTTGTAATGTCCACCCATGTGATAACTCTTGCCTTGTCCAATGTATTATGAGATATGTGAGAGGTTTTACTACTTCTTTATAGAAATTCATATCTCTCACTAAGATCTTAAGATTCATTATAAGGATCAAAGATGTGTATAGTTTTATGAACATCTATCTAGACACAATCCAACATAAATTTGCATTCTTAAAAGATCATAACTTGAATTATGAATTTTCTTTCAATTTTTTTTATTAAAATACATTTTTCTTGCAACCCCATTAACCTATTTTGGTTACTACAAGTGAACATTATTAAATATAAATTTCAAAATTTTCATACACATTGTACAGTAATCTAGAGTAGATATTTTTTTAATTTCCTATCAGATGATTAAAGTCCTAATATATAAGATAGCCTTAAAAGGCATTGAACTTGAAGTCAACCTTTTATCCTTAAAGCATATGTTAGGCACGTGCACATAATACTACATTTGATAAAGGATACCTTGATCATAAGTTCTCTATTTTATTGTTGAATATAAAGTTACATAAAGAAATTTAAATATAATTTTTAAATGCTTTAGATAAATAATCTAGGCTAATAAATAAATGCCCCTCGAATTAAACCCAATTAACCTAGATTAAATCAAAGCTGGGTTGATAAACTCTATTCATATAACAACCTAAAAGTGCAATTATAGTAGACATATATATCTTCTAAAAGCATTGTAATTTCCGATGCAATGTAACAAAGATTGCATTAGTTTCACAACAAAATAAAATAAAATGGGCAAACTTTATTTCAATAGATTAAACAAATCTAAACCTTTAGCTAGCATGACATATGGATCATGCAATATGTAAGTAACTTTTTTATTGACATGTTCCAGGTAGATTTAATTTTTTTCTTTCCAACTTAATTGCTTTTCTTTCCCTTACTTTTAAAAACTAAAAATTCCCTAAATCACCTAGAAATAATATACAATGTAAGCATGAAGATCAGTGAAGCCAAACATGTTCCTAAAGTGAGGGGGAAATAGAATATGAAATAGAATAAGTACCAATGAAGCTAAACATTTTGCACAAGTTCAAGGGAAGAGTAAGCAAGGGACATAATCTACATTCTAGATCTAATGGTAATAATGACATCAATGATATGGTAAATTGACAAACTTAGATCTTTACTTTGATTCTTTTTGTGTTAGCACATGTATCCATTAGATAATCTTCTTTTTTCATGAAAAATATTCCAACTTATCCTCAAGTTGTTTTTTGTAGTGCCCCCTCGTCGTTGGCGTGTGATAGTGGTAATTCTGCATTGCTCTCTATCAATCAGAGACAGTTGTTAGTCATGCATTGCATTGATTCAATTCTGAGACATTGGATTAGTATGTTATGGTTTATGTTGCACTTTTAGTCTTGCACTCTAGGGTTGCATGACGGGGCATTACATTTGGTATCAGAGCCAAGTTTAAACACTGGGTACTCTGGTTACAATTGAGCCCATTATGTGACCTAGTGCTTAAACTCTGTAGACTAACTGTATTCCAGGTTGCAACACTGAGACCTCTGGATTGTTGTTGTTTCCCTAGGTTAAACAATTTTCTCATTGTAGTGAGTTGGTAATAGTATCTCCCACCTATATGTATTAGTATGAAGGTTGATAAGTTTATAGACTTGCTCTTTAGGAAATGAATGCTTTATGCTACTTATGAGTCTGCTATGTTCTTTCTCCTTCTTCTCTGGAAATGTGATGTTACATCTAACAATATGTTCTCCCTGCATGTTAATGCATCTAATCATCTGGTGGCATCATACATCATGAGTTATGTGGTTATGTGATGTTGACATCTTTACATGGTTGCTTGAAAATCTATATCTAACCCCTAGATGGTCATGTTCTCTTATGGAAGAATTGTTATAATTTATGGAAGTTATCATCGTATATGCCCGTGTAAGAACTGTATGCAGGAGATCAAATGAGAGCTTGTGTTGGGCCTATGAGATCAGGTATGTGATAATGTAAGTCAATCATAGTTTGTGTTATTCTTGTATGTGATATCATATATTTCTTTTATATCTTCTTGCGTAAGGAAGCAATTGCCTATCTCCGTAGTGTAGTAGAAAGAAATTGTATTGTATTAAGATAGAAGTTGTTTTGATAAGAGGATGTAGTTAAAATAATTATTCGAGTGTTGGTGTACATTCTCGAACACATTCTGGATCTTGTGTCCTTGAGTGTTGTGAAGTGGATACTCCCTTTTTATGGCTAAAATTAGTCACACTGTGATGTGAATTTGTTGTAATTTGGTTGTTTTGGAAATTTTAACAGTTGTTTCATGTGTTAGTATGGGGGGTTAACAGTGAGTTTTCTTTCCTTGAACCTTCTTATGTCAGGAATGGTCACCAAGACTTTTTCTTTATTCTTGATTTATTGAAATTTGCCAGCACTTTGTGACTTAAGGTTGTAATTTGATTGTTTTTCCATGTGGGTTTTTACTTATTTTTAAATTTTCTATGGTGGAACTTCTAAATGTTGGATGTTGTTGGCCCCAGTTGTGGTAAGTGTTGTTCTATTATGTTCATTTTGAACCTTTGATAGTATGTTCAAGGGAGGACTCCGCGGAGAATTGCACTCTACATGACTTGTAAATTAGTGAAAATAAGAAATGAGATATATTCCTTTCCTTGGTTATATGTGACTGCAATTCTTTGGATTGTATGAGTTTGCCGAAAAGTTTAATTAGTTAGGAGTAGATCACAGGATGCACCATAAAGGTATAGAATTGATGTTTCTCTTGTCTTTTATTGAACATTTGTGCTTGATTTCTGAACAACTGTTTATTATGGATGAGTATGTTGGCAATGGAAATTGGCAATATTAATATTTTATGTTTCTACCCTGATCTGTGACTTCCAGGAGTAAGTCAAGTTTTAGGGGGGGAGGATGTAGTGCCCCCTCATTGTTGGCGTGTGATAGTGGTAATTCTGCATTGCTCTCTATCAATCGGAGATAGTTGTTAGTCATTCATTGCATGGATTCAATTCTGAGACATTGGATTAGTATGTTATGGTTTATGTTGCACTTTTAGTCTTGCACTCTAGGGTTGCATGACGGGGCATTACATTTTTCTTTACATGTTCTTCTTTTCTTGCCTTTTCAATTATGTGTTTCTTAAAAATGATACTCCTTCACATGTTAGGTGTAAATACATGATAAAATAGTGTAGTATCTTCTTATCTATGTTTGTTTTATTGCTTGTTGTTATCCTAGAATGATACTCTTTGGATGGAACACAACATTTTTTTTGGTTTCCATTTTTTATTTCTTTTCTTGAAACTCAATGACACTTGGTTCCTTTTGATCTTTCTCTAGGACATGCTCATTTTGTTCTTTCTTCAATGTGTTCTTCTTTTGGTTCCTCTTTGGTTGGATAGAATGCTTCTTTCTTAATTTTGTTTTGGTTTCTTTTTAACTCATCAAAGTGGATCATATAAATCATGAATTGTATCATCTCTCTCATAAGGCACATCACAAGGAGGTTTAACAAATGTGTCCACTATAACTTGTGACTAACAAATCTGATATTGGGTTCTAATGAGTTGTTTAAATTTTGATTAAACTTTCCTTCATGTATAAACTTAACACATTGATGTAAAATATATGGCACAACTTTGTCAAACCCTAGTTTGCCAAATTAGGGTTTCGCAAACTAGGGTTTGACAAACCCTAGTTTCAAAAGAATACAAAGTGACTAGTTCATATGATATTGGGTTCTAATGAGCTGTTTAAATTTTGATTGAACTTTTCCTTCATGTATAAACTTAACACATTGATGTAAAATATATGGCACAACTTTGCATTGTTCAATCTCAGGTTTACCAAGTAAATGTAGTAAATTCATCTTTTGAAACTTTGTATTTATCACAAGGCTATATATACTAAGCCTATCGATGCATTTAGGATCTTTTGGCAAACTTTGTGTTGTTGATAGGTCAATTTTGTGTTACTCTATATTTTAGTTATTTTCAATATATGAATGGAAGCATGAGGAGTTGATTTTGAAGTCGTAAACTTTGTGTTATGGTGGATGAATCTGTATTCTTCTTAGGTATCCTTTTAAATTTTCTTTTTTTAAATATTTATCTATTAATTTTCCTTAATCAGAATTGTTCCTTCCTTGACATTTGTCTCTATTCCGGAGGCTTTATGTAGAAAGATGGGTGTGTTAGAACTGTAGCCTAGAATAGAACTAATGTTGTTGATCTTTGATACTGCATAAGCTATAAATTCACGAAGTAGATTAGACATTACAATATAACATTTGATATTTTTGCTAGCCACATTATAATTTTTCAAAAAATTGCCAACACAATTGCCAAATACTTTATTTTACATTTTTGAACATCTATATAATTTGCCACCTAATTTATTTTATTTTTTGGAATACAACTATAATTCTCCAAGGAAGTTAATTATTTTTTACAAATCTATATACAATTCACTAGCAAAAAAGCCAACATCGACAAATTTGAAAAAAATTGCCAATGAATTTTTTTTTTCAGAAATAGGCATAGATTTGTCAACATCTTTTTGGCCTCGAGATAGGATTCACCAGGATTTTATAGGTTTTTTTGGGGGGGTTCCTTAAAGTTATCCCTGGCTATAAATAAACAAAATTAATATTACTAGTTCATTATGTTCATATCAAAGTATGATTTATATGCGTAGTTGTTTGGTTTCTTGGTTATAACATACCACACTTTGAGACATAGTTATAGCACATAACTTCACTTTGTTTGTTCATTTGCTTGTTTGTTTTTTGTTATAAGTGGTGAATAATTTATTGGTTAGAGTATTGATTTTTTTTATTAAGGGTTAAAGGGGTATTTATGGTTGGAAACTTGAGGAAACAAATTATTATTTAGGTACGTAAATAATTCAGATTTAGAGTATCAACTCAATCAAATTTGTCTTGGGCATGATCTCAATTTCATCCCTTGTGATGTTGACCCAATACAATCTACAAGACTATATCCATACTAGAGTCTTTATGACCTAAGAAACTTCCCCATACTTGTAACATTCATGTTTAATTTCTCATAATTTAACTAATATATTAAAAACAAAATTTTGCACCATAAGTGAGCTCCCTCCAAAGATGCAAGGAGCACACTTACATCTTACATAAGACAAAACATAAATCTTGATTGCATCATCTTAATATATTCTTTCTAACTTTAGGTGTGGTGTACTAACCACCCGATGGACCCCACAATTCATCATATATCACCATTTCAACATTGATAAAGGTTTGATGTAGGAAGAGTGCCAAGTCAGCAAATATAATAAACAAAAAATTATGAAAGCATGCAAAGGCACTTTGACATGCATCTTTCACATGACCCATATATTTCATCATAGAAGGAAGACAATGTACTCTATAAGATCCTATAAGAGCAACATTTGAAAGTAATTTGTAGAGCATTTCGTAATCTACTAAACATTAGAAAATCAATCCAAAGCATAAAAAGGTCATCAATACCCCCACATTGTTGTAGATAGGTATTTATATACATCTCCAAATATAATATTAGATCTATTTTCCTAGTTTTACCTCTAGTTACAAATTATACCAAGAAAGCCATGGTCAATGTTATGTTCTTAAACACAAAATTTTTGGTTGTTTAATGTAAATAAGCTAGAGTTTGATTTAAATTGTTAATGTTGTCATATCTTGTTTTTGATAAGTTCAGTTTGAAACCAGGGTCCAAATCCCTTTAACAAAATAGCCCCAAGGGCATCAGGCCTTTAACATGCTAGAAACAGTAGAGTAACAACACAGAAACAACAAAACAAAACAACAGAACAAAACCCTATGAAATGACGGAGAAACAAGAGACTAAGGGTTGTCAGTCACCCCAAACTTGGCCAAGAACTCCACCATCTCCTTGTAGTTGCCTAAGCTGTCAATGCCCACTTGTTTAACCTTGTTATCCAGATCCTTCATCGCGAAGAAGATGGAAGCCACCCTGTGTAAAGCTTTAGCCACGAATTCCGCCATGACCTTCCATTTGTCTTGCATATAGTCCATTCTTTTCTAAAGGTTCTGAATATCCTCCTCATGTTTAACACATAGAGCACATTTCCCCTTACTAGCTTGATGAATAGCCTCCCCCACATCTTTCTTACCAACGGTGTTGTCATATCTTGTTATGCAAGTGCTAGTAAACACATTAGTGTTAGGTAGATCATTGCTAGGGGTAGCTAGTTTGTGTGTAAACTTCTATAAGGTTGAGTGATCCTTTTTTATGTAGTGTGTAGGGACCTTGTCTAAGAAGATCATATTTTATTATTGATAAAGATTTACCCTTCTTTACGTAATAAACTAATACAATTAAATAGATCAACATAATTATATAAATATTGAATTTCTGAACAAATCACATGCAACTAAATGTAGAAATATATTAAACAACAAAATAATTTACAAAGATGGAAAGTACCTACTGACCTAAGATGGAATGTAACTACTAAGCCAAGTGTAAAACAAAAGCATTCACATGATGATATGACTCTTTGTATTGAAAGTATGTTTAATAGTGATAAGCAATATATCTTTTAGGGATTTCCCTTACTATATATTTAATAAGTAAGAAACCACAATTAACCAATGTCTAACTCATTACTTAACTCTTCATATACATATAACGTAGATGGACAAGACATTACTTGAACAATAACTAAAACTAAACGCTATGATAAATGCTAATATAAGAAATATTAAATATTAAGTAGAAGTAAATTTCTTCATACATCAAAACTAAAATAAAACAAGTTAAGTAAAATTATTTTATTTGTTTTAAGAACTCAAACATTTACAATTAAAAAATAGTAGTAACCATACAAAATCAAATATCATTATAAATCTTAAATGTCATAGAAAAAGGATTTTTAACGAATCTTTAACAAAGAATTACAAAGAATAAGCATACCAAAAAATAATATATAATTTATTTATTTTCTATATAACTATTTAAAATTAATCTTAAAAGTTGTGTTTAAGTAATCAAATCTACACTTAAAAAAAGAGTTTCTAATCAATATAATCCTAACCCCATGTCCCCATGTAGATGCTTAAATGGATTTATAGTTTATCATAGTGGAACCATTAAATTTTAAGGATTGAAAATAAACTTGAAAAAAGGGGCTGAAATTATGCAATGTAAAATATGTCATGTGACTATATATATTTCCTTATTTTTTTCATTTTCTTTTAAATTTTATCCTCTAAATTTTCTATATTAATAAATAATCATTTATTGATAATTTATTTTTATTTTTTTAATATAATAAAAAACTAAAGTTTAAATAAATACTAGAAAAATAAAATATTATAGCTCCCCAAATTGCTAACCAAAATAAACTAAAATAAATAAACTAAAATAACTGCATGGGCCTGCCTAAACTATATTATAAGTATAGTGGAAAACAAAAACCAAATGGTGAACAAGCTCTAGTGAAAGATATAAAGGGAGGAACAAAGATTTGAACCCATATAAAGTTTTCTCTAGACATTGCTACACTTAAATTAATCAAAACAACGCTATTGAAACTCTTGTACGGGACGGTGTACATGCACTCCAAGCTCTCGGGAATGTATATACACCTTACTCTCTCCAATTATTTGAGCTCCTTCAGAGAAAATTTACAGAACCAAAACAACAGCGCTGAAAGTTCTTGTGAACAAAACCCTCCAGGCACCAAAAATTTCATCATTGTCTGTAAGTCAATCTTCAAAGATTGTGCATAACAACATCTGAGGTCATCAATTTCAGTCCACATATTATTTCCTGGTAAAGCAAGGTATCCAATGCCATGATCCTGAGAAAAGAGTAATGCAGGTACATCCAACAGCGTTATGACAATAACACTATCATTGATAATTCTTTCCAGTATCTTGATGTACCCGCATTGTTAAAGTGATTCCCAACTAGTCATTGCTGATGTACCCGCATTATTAATGGCAATAACACTATCTTAAAGTGATTCCCAACCGCTCCTGTTTATTTGCCAGAATGGTGGGGACTGTCTACGGATCTCGTCAATTGCACTGTGCCTTCCACTTTAAAAAAGTTGGGCTTTTGTCCTGGCGTTATTCAACCTACAGTATACTCTATTATCGATAGCAACATAATTTCAATTCATATGCGGAGTGTGTTCTTATTTATGTACTATCTCTCCTCCACTTTTATTTGCTGGTTATTAGTCATAACACTCTATTTAAATGTTATCCACTTCAATGGTCAAACATTCAATTGTAATTTTATGATCTCAATCTCATTCTTTGTGATGTTGACCCAACACAATTTATAAGACTTGATCCATAGTGAACTCTCTATGAGCTAAGCAACTTCTCAAATAAACCAAGGGTCACTTAACTTGTAACATCAATTTTTTTATTTGTGATATAGTTTGCTAATTTAACTAATATATTAAAACTAAAATTGTGCATCAAAAGTGACCTCCCTCCAAAGCTGCAAGGAATACATTTACATCCTCCTAATATTTTATTTCTAACTTTAGATGTGGTGCACTGACCACCTAGTGGACCCCACAGTTCATCATATATCATCATTTGAATGCTGATAGAGGTTTGATGTAGGAAGAGTGCTAAATCATCAACTATCTTAAACAAAAAATTATGAAAACATGCAAATGAACTTTGACATACATCCTACACATGTCCCATACATTTCTTTATAGATGGAAGACAATGTGTTCTACAAGATTTTATAGGAGCAACATTTGAAAGTAATTTGTAGAGTGTTTATGTTTACAAAGCTGGAAAATCATACTCTACTAAACATTAGAAAATCAATCCAAAGCATAAAAAGGTCATCCATACCCCCACATTGTTGCATACAAATAGGTATTTATATACATCTCCAAATATAATTTCCTATATCTCTTTTCCTAGTTTTACCTCTATTTGCAAATTATACAAGAAAGTTGCGGTCAATTTTATATTCTTAAACACAAAATGTTTGGTTGTTTAATGAAAATGATCTAGTTTGTTTTAAATTGTATATGTTATCACATCGTGTTATGCAAGTGCTACTAAAACACAATAGTGTTAGGTAGATCATTGATAGGGGTAGCTAGTTTGTGTGTAAAATTCTATAACATTTAGTGATCATTTTTTATGTAGTGTGTAGGGAGCTTGTTTAAGAAGCTACCTATTTTATTATAGATAAAGGTTTACCCTTCTTTATGTAATAAACTAACATATTTACAAAGATGGACATAATTATATACATTTTTATCACATTATTCAAAGAAACATTATATTGAAATTTCTAAATAAATCATAGGAAACTAAATGTAGAAATATATTAAAAACAATATAATTTACAAAGATGGAAAGTGCCTACTTACCTAACATGGAATGTAACTACTAATCCAAGTGTAACACATAAGCACTCACATGATGATGATTCTTTGTATTGACAATATGTTTAATAGTGATAACTGATATATCTTTTAGGGATTTTCCTTACTATATAGTTAATGAGTAAGAAACCTCAATTAACCCATGTCTAACTCATTACCTAACTCTTCATATACTATAGGTGGACAAGGCATTACTTTAACAATAATTAAGACTAAGGTTTATAACAAATGCTAAAATAATAAATATTATAATATGTTATTCTTAGGTACAACATGCTCTTCATCTTAAATTTGTCTCGAAAGCTAGTAAAAGACACAAACTAAGAAAAGACAAAACTAAGAAATGAAACAACTAGGAAATGATAAAAATTGGGAGTTACACTTTTGCATATTAATGGAGTAGATATTAAGAATGCAAAGTTATAACAACAAATGATAATATATGACCAAAATCAAGAAACCAATTAATGGAACAAGTAAAAAAGCCCATACATGATAATAGAAGATTTCTTTGACTCATTAGCCCCCTTCATTTCATTGACATATTTTCCAATGTCATGTCATACTTGGATGCTTACATGTGGAATTCCCATTTCACATGCTCAATATTTCTTTCTATTTTTTCCTTTTGCCCCATTCCTTTTCATTCCTAGGTGACTATGTAGAAAAACCTTATTCTACGAGGTTGTATTTTATATAGGAAGACATATCCACTTGACCTTGTATAGTTGAGCTACTCAATTTCAAAGGATATCTACCTCCTCCCCAATGATACCCTCTGGTTTTAGAACAAACTTCCCTTCATCTATGATGGTGATTTGTATTTGTTTGATGATATTTAAATCAAACTTCTTCAAACAAGAGATATGGAACATATCATTAATCCTTCCCTTGTTTGGGATGTCTAATGCATAGGCCACTTTAGCTATTTTTACATGAATCATTTATATTTTATAATAATTTTGTGTAATGCGCCTCATTTTTGGATTGTGACAGTTGTTAGTTTTTCTATTTCTCTTGACAGTTTTGAGACATTTGAGTTGTTAGACTTATGGTTTATGCTCATGCTAGACTATGTTTGACTGAGGTGATTATTGACTTGTGATGACATTATTGATATATTCCAGTTTATGATGTGATTGACATGATCAGTAATGATTATATATTATCATGCTTTATGTGATTTGTTGGTATCTGACTTATAGTTGGAGGTGCTTATGTTATTGTTATGCTTTCAGAGAGGGGACAGTATAGTATTGTTCATTCCGAACACCCTACTACGCTGCAAATCCCTAACTCTATGTGTGTGCTATATGTGTATATGCTCAAATACAACATATTGTTTTGATGTAGGTTTGCAGGTACCGGGCCTCGACTCCACCTGACTTCGCAGGTCTGAACGGGCCCTTGCACCAATGGATAATGTTAGTGGGAGATAACATGGGGTTTCCCTAGGTCAGTTCCCATTTTTAGGTTGTGTCATGGGTCTTGAAGTCGCTCTAAGATTCTTGTCTCAGTTTTTAGTCGTCATGTGGTTGTTGAGGTATTGTCGAGTTTTGCTTGTTAAGCCAATGTGTGTTTTGGTAATGCATTATTGAATTTATTATAATTTATTATTATTATAATAATGTTATTTTGTCAAATATAATGGTGTTTTCGTAGTCTTATATTATTAATGAGTTTTGGTATATTATTTTTAATAAAGATTAAATTAATTATTTTTATGTTTTTAATAGAATATGTCTCATAAGTATTTATTATGGTTAAAATCGTATATTGTAATTAGTAAAATAATTTTAGTGAGCAATTTAATTCTTGAGAGTTGTTGAATAAAGATTCCAGATTTGGGGAATCTCTCTAAAAAGTAAAAATTAATTGTTTTCTGTTTTAAGGGGGGTTAGTGGGATTTTCTGTAACGGATTTCTTGGTAGTGGAAAATTAATGGAGTTTGCCTATTTTTGGTTTATGGGAAGCTATTTGTGGAGAGAGGAATTCTAAGATGAGATAGACAAGGAAGCTGAGGAAGTGGGAAGCTAAAGAATTTTTGGAGCCTGGGATTAAAATTTTGGATATGCTTACTTGTTCTTTTGAGCTTTTTTGATAGATTAGTTTGCATCTCTGTTGAATTTCTTGTGTGTGCTTTTTCTTAACTTATTTCTTTATTCCTATTTTCCTGTTGCCTGAAGATAACTTGGCCTTGTCGCCTGAGTTCTTTGAGAAAATCTAAGTCGGTCCTCTTCTTCCATCTTGTTGAAACCCCAGCTGATCCATCTGTAAAATATGCAAAGTTTATCAAACAAATTAATCATTTGAAATGGTTCTAATTAAAATCTTTCACTAGACTCCATTGCTAGAAAATAAGATTTTAAAGCCAGGCAATGATATGAAATTTCTATGGCATTCTATCAATATTTTACCTCTGTTATACACCTCTCATATCCTCTACTTTGTCAGACTATGTTAATGGTTTATTGGGTGATTTTGTTTGATTGTAACCTGTAGCCCACAAACCACCTCTGCTACTGCCATGCGGCCTCAGCTCAGCCTTTCTTGAATTCCAATATGCCTTTAATCTTTGCCTTTGATTTAATATTTTTTTAAAACTCAACTCTACTCCTTCTCTTGGCCCTTGTACAGCATTTTGCTGGAATTTGCCAGTCCATACAAAAAAGAAAATATTAAATCTGTATCTTGCTTGGGGATCATTCTTCTTGGAGTTTTCTTTTCTTCTCTTCTTGAATCTTCTGCAATTTTTCTCCTCTTCCAAACAATTTGAACATCACTGGTTTCTCTGTCAAATTCTTGAATCCTTGAAAATTTATTTTTGAATCCATCCTGTATCTATGATTCTATATTTCCATCTTGCTCTCATGGCTTTTCCTGGTAGTTCATTCTTCATTTTTTGAAACCTCAAAAGTCTTCTTTCATTTCTCCTCTTGAACTTCTCAAATAAAATTATATTATTTCTCTATAGGAATTAAAAATGAGATAATTTATTAGTGTGTATATATATATATATATATATATATATATATATTTGATGGGATAAATTTGTAATATTTTATTCTTTAGAATAAATGCTCTTATGAAGAATGGAATTGAGTTAGTAAATGTAAGAATATTTAATAAATAATTTTTTTTTTAGAATGTATGCAATTGTAAGCTAAGAATTAGGAAAACTGCTATTTTGAAACTCCTTGAGCAACTCATTAATCTTGCTTCATACTTTTTGTAGTTTTGATTTATTAAAATTGTTAATTTGACTTTCTTTTTTATCAAATTCATTAAATGGCAATAGTGATAAAGATAATATTAGTTTATATTAAAATATTAGGATAGATTTGTATTATTTTAAAATTAATTTTATTTAAATAAAGTTGCTTTAGTAGATGCAAGTTTGTTAAATAAATAAATTAGCTTTTCTTTTAATGTAAAGTAGATTTTATGGTGATGCTATTTATTAAACAAATGATAAATAATAATATAATTCTAGAATTAAATGTATTGAATTAAGTATTAGTTATATTCTTTTTATCTTATTTAAATATAAATTTGTTTAGTCATGATTTAGTAATATACTATCTTGTGGTGCATTGGTTTTAATTAATAAATAATAAATTAGAGATTTATTGTGAATTGAGTTATTATGGTATTGATTAAACAAATAATAGATAATTCTAGAATAGAATAGTATATGTTATTATTATTAGAATTTTATTTAAAAGAGAGTTAAAATTTTTATAGTGTTGTTGTTAGCAAATAATATAGGAATAGTGTCTTAAAACTCTATTAGATTGCTTGACCTATGTTATGGCTTTATGGTTAGTATAATTGTGCAATGTTGATGAGAAGAAGCTTCGCCTTACAAATTAATAGGTTTCTCCTATGATATAATTATTTGGCATGTTTGGATAGTAACCTCATAAATGTTTCAGTAGAACAAAATTGCTTAGTATTGTGTATGGATGTAATAGAAACCCTCTAAAATTGATAATGTGATACTTGTTTATGAACATTGTTTTAACGTCGTAGGCATTGATGATGTTAGTTGAATGTTGTTAGTAACCTTATATATTGAGGGATCTTAGTAGTGGGAATAGGACTTTAATGCATCTTGACTATGACTAACATTCTGGATAGTAAGATGGTAGGAGGTTGATGTCTTGATTCAAATCTTAATATTGTTTTATTGCTTTAAAAATCATTTTTTGTTTTATATCAATTTAGGGTCATAGATTTACTTACAGTTTGAGTTGAGATTGGTATTATTATAGTTATAGATGTGAATTATAGTAGTAAGTTATTAAATAAATCATAGAGGGAATTATAGATCCTGAGATTTGATTAGAATAGTGTTATCTTAAGTAAGTTTATGATTTAACTAATAAGAGAGATTTTAAGTCTTTTATTGAATCCATGTTAAATTGATCAAAAATTGTTGTAGTAATTGGGCCTTGGTTTTATATATATTCTTTGTTGTTTATTGATAATTTTAAACTGATGTGTATCGATGATGCATTTGGGTCATTGCATTTAATTTGGTTTTGAGTCTTGTTGTTATGTTTTGTCTAGCTTAATGTAATGGTGATCATGTTAGTCTTGTGAGAGGTCAAGCTTGTTAAGAGTCATGCTTTGGATAGTTGTCTATTGATATTTGTGTTAAAATCTTTTTAGCTCCAGAGGCTTGTTACCTTGAAATCTAGTGAGATATTGTAGCAAGGATGTATTGGTGATGTGTCTTTTGGTATGAGGTCTTGATGTGGATTGGAAAGATTATTGTTTTGAAATTTGATAATTGTTGATTAAATGTTTTATTTGATTTCAAATGGACAGGGGAAATTTTCGTGGTTGAAAGTTTTGGATTTCAAATGGTCCATGTAATGTTTTGGATTGTAAAAGATAGATGCCTCATAGTCCCTTGTCCATGCATGTTATTGGTTTTTGGATGTTGGTTAAGGGTTGCTAGTTGTATGTAGGAGATTGGCTTTCATGGTGGGGCCGGTACCCAAAGTGGCTGCCTATATAACCCCATGGAAGTTGTAATCAAGTGATAACTTAATAATTTATCTAGGTGGGTTAGGTAGTAATTCACATAACAAGATAAGTATGATGCCTCAACCATGCCTTGAGTGCTCTCATAGGCTAAGGATGGGATGAGAAGGCTTAGTTGGCAAGGTTGACCTCCTTGTCTCCATGAGAGGATGTGTCGGCTCTGCATGTGTCACCCTATGGGGCCAGTGCCTAGTGAGAGGTCGCTAGGATAACCATAGATGGGGGCCGGTTTCTAGTGAGAGATAGCCTGGATAACCCATGCTAGGACCATGCGATGACACTCTCCCTACTGCAGCTTAGCTACTTCCTCTTTATCTTATGTTGTTGCCTCTGGAGCATTGTCTTGTCTTGATGATTTGACTTATTTTAACAATTGACTTATCTTGAGGATTGACTTGTCTTGATGATTTGACTTATCTTGATAATTGACTTATCTTGAGCATTGTCTTGTCTTGATGATTTGACTTATCTTAATGATTGACTTCTCTTGAGGATTGACTTGTCTTGATGATTTGACTTGTCTTGATGATTGACTTTATCTTGACAATTGTCTTGTCTTGATGATTTGACTTATCTTAGCGATTGACTTATCTTGAGGATTGACTTGTCTTGATGATTTGACTTATCTTGATGATTGACTTATCTTGAGCATTGTCTTGTCTTGATGATTTGACTTATCTTAATGATTGACTTATCTTGAGGATTGACTTGTGTTGATGATTTGACTGATCTTGATGATTGATTTATCTTGAACATTGTCTTGTCTTGATGATTTGACTTATCTTAACGATTGACTTATCTTGAGGATTGACTTGTCTTGATGATTTGACTTATCTTAACGATTGACTTATCTTGAGGATTGACTTGTCTTGATGATTTGACTTATCTTGAGGATTGACTTGTCTTGATGATTTGACTTATCTTGATGATTGACTTATCTTGAGGATTGACTTGTCTTGATGATTTGACTTATCTCGATGATTTGACTTGTCTTGATGATTGACTTGTCCTGATGATTTGACCTGTCTTGATGTTTGAGTAGTCTGGATGATTTGTGATGATCTAAGTTGTCTATGTCAAACCTTTATCTATTTGCTTGTATCCTTGACTTAGTGGAACCTCATTGTTATCTCCTAGCTAGTGGGTGGACCTCAGGGTTCCACATGGTTGGGTGGAAGAGCTTAATCCATTGGGTTTCTTGGATGTTCTAGTTCGAGGACATTGTAGAAGTGTTTCCAGTTCCAGATTTGTTCTGCATCTTCAGAGTTATAGTATACCTTCATAATTGTATTATATTGTTGTATATTGTAAACCGATGTGATTGGTCATTTAATCTTGTATTTGAACCTTTGTAATTATTCATCTCTGCAAATAAAGGATGTAATCCTCTTATGTTGTATTATAATGTATATCACTTGTATTGTTATGATTTCATGTTTATTTGATGCAGTTGTGTTCCCTAGAGGTGTTAGTTGTATAACTTGTTTAAATGTTGTTAATAGTGTTATTTTATATAATGATTCATGCTTTTACTTGCTTCAAAAAAAAATATTTCTATAAATTTTGCTCTTGTTAGTCTAACACTTTAGGGTTGCATGACAGGCATCACACTTTGTTGCATATATTTCTTACTTGACTCCTATAATTTCAACTACTTATATGGTTGGAGACAAATGAAGACCATTTAACACATTTCAAATTGGTCTTTGTCCTATGCTAGTCTTCTTGTTGCTTCATTGTATTTGTACTTATTGCTAACTTATCCTTTAACAATGTAAGGATGTTTTAGATTTCCTCTAATGTACCAACAATTATAAGAACTAATCCTCAATAAACTACCCAACCTAGAGTTGCGGGAGGCTAATGAAAATATAATGCCTTAAATGCACTCACATTGATTGCAAATTTTTAATGTGTTGTTCCATTACTTTTCCAAGTGCAACCATTCTACTAATTTACATAGTTTTTCCCTTGCATACATCCTAGGGTAGCCCTCCAAAAATGTGTTCAGTACCTCTATTTTACCATATAATTATAAATGATAGGATGTGTTCAAATTGAAGAAATTCCTACCAAAATATATCTTAAAATTTTAATCTTGATCACAAATGATACATTATGGGATCTCATGCAACTTTAAAAATACTAAAAATATATTGTCTTTTGGGTTGACAAACACTTAGTCACATGAAGGAAGTGCACATACTTTGTCAAATAGTTTACCACAACAAATATTTCATCCTCACCTTCATATTGTGGCAATCCTGAGACAAATTCTATTGAGATAATTTCCCACTTTTGATTAGGGGTAGCATTTGGTTGAATTAATTTAACAGATGGGATACTATCCACTATATTACATTAATAAGTATTGCATTAAACTAAAAATTTGAGGAGTTCAACCTTCATATTCTACCAAAAGAAGCTAGTGTTTTTATTCCTATATGTTAAGTTACATCTTGTAAAATGGGTTTTTTAATCATATGTTGTGATTACTAATTTTAATTTAGGGTTTCACAATGTTTTTATTATAAGGCTATTAATATTCTAATATGTTAATATTAGTGAATTTAAAGGGTTTTATAATGATTCCAGGTGAGGGGTCTATTAGTTATATTTTCTTTGTTTATTTGGATAAATAAATGTTACCATCAAGGTATTTCTTTAATGATTAGATTGTTATAGTTTGGGGGGAAATGGGGATTTAAATTTCTTTTTGTAGAATGATGCAAGGAAATTATTTTAATATATCTTTTCTAAAACTCATATATGTAGGGAAGACTTTTTAATAGGCTACTTTGGAACATGGGAAGGTTATTGTTTAGGGCCATTTGATGTAATCATGGATGGAGGATCCAATGAAAGACAATCCAACCATGCAAAAAAACCCAAAACACACAACACTCATAGCAAATAATAATGGAATAGTAACATGATATTTTATTGAATTCAAACTATAAATGATTACATCTATCACAATGACCTACCTACATGCCAGGTTGTAGTTGTTTGATTACTAATATACATTGAAATAAAATTCAATGCATTTAATGACATCTGCATCCTTATCATCAAACTCTATCTTGAAACTAAACATCCTTATGTTCACACTTAGACCTCTAACTTATTCTTAAGTTCTCTCTAACTCTTCTTGATGATCTTAAAATCATGAGTAACAAATATATAGTAATCTTAAACCTCCAAAATGATCTTCCTCGACTGTAAGGTGGTGCAAAATTCTATACTTCATTAAATGTGTAGTTAGTTGGTGAAATAATCCATCGAATAAAGAAATGGTAAAAAAATAGAAATATGTGCAGTGCTTGGTGTTTTCTCCCCTTGGTCTAATAAATTTTCACACGTACTTCTTGATTGTTGCAAACTTCAAATGCTCTAGTGTCAATTGTATATTTATAACTATTACAATTTTCTAGTCTAGTGTAAATTATGTCACTCTATGCATCCAAGTATCCAAAAATGAGGATATAACATTCAAATACCTATATAAAACATTATCTCAAAACTGTAAGAGCAAAATTCAAGTTACAATAGAGTGTGGTGGCTTCTACTGATTGGAAAATGAAAACCTATAAATAGACAAACAAAGTGAACTAAGAAAAATATTTTTTTGGATGATGCAAGATTTCTCTTGACCCCCAAGGATGCTCCTACATTAGACACCCAAGGTTATTTTAAAAGTGAGTCCCTCACTTTCTAGTGACTAGGGGAAAACTAAGATGATCTACCTCAACCCTGGAAATCTAGCTTGAGACTTCTTTCCAAGTTCCTCTCCATTTCACCAAATATTCTTCACATTTCCTATTCTTGGTGCACTTTCAAATTTTATTGTCCAATATCTCCTCAATCTCTTCTTTTGGTTGTTGCAGTATGGGTTTTTGTCTTTGATCCACTGTGCTCCTTCCTTCTAAATCCCCCTCATGGTATTGGTATAGGTTTGCAATGTTGAACACTAGAGATATACCTAATTCTTCCCATAGCTCCATCTCATATGCATTTCCCAAATTAAATATTCTTACAATTTTATAAAGACCAAACTTTTTCATCTTTAATTTATTGTATGTTCTAACTAGAAATCTTTCCTTTCTAAGGTACATCATTACTTCATATCGCACCAAAAAAAAATTGTGTCTTCTTTCTTTGTCAACTTTTCATGTATAATTGTCATTCTTCTTCTCCAAGTGGCTCATTGCCTCTACATGCACCTTCTTCATGTGTTTTGTGAACTTGTCTGCCTCCACACTCCTCATGTCTTCCTTACTAATGTCCCTTAGTTAGGATGAATTCTTGAAGATGCTATTGTTCACAATCTAAAATGGTGTTTTTTCGATGCTCCTATTTACTAAATTATTTTATGCAAACTTAGCCTACAATAGGATCATGTCCTAATTTCCTACCTTCTCTTTGACCAAGCATCTAAGCAAGTTCCCTAAACTCCTATTCTCAAATTTTGTTTTCTCATAAGTCTAGGGTGGTATACTAAATTGAAATTCAAACATGTCTTCATATTTTTCATAATGTTCTCCAAAAATATCCCACAAACTTGATCTCCCTATCTAAAACTATGCTCCTTGGTAAACCATGCGACCTTGCAATCTCCCAAAAAAAATATGTTTTCTATGTGTATTTCATCATTTTTCTTCTTATAGGGAACAAATTGTGTCATCTTAGAAATAATATATACCACTACTAATAGTTGACCATTCCCCCTTTGTGTCCTAGGTAGCCACAACACAAAAACCATACTTATGTCATCCTAGGACTTCTTTGATACTAGTAATGGCTAATATAATCCAACATTCTGACTTCTTCCTTTAGCAACTTGGCAGGTTCTACAATGTTGAACAAATTTCCTCACATATTTATATATCTGTATCTAAAAATATTTGTTACTTACCAAGGAAACTATCTTTTCTATCCCAAAATGTAGAGACAAAACTCCACAATTCTTCTCTTTGATCAAGTTCTCTCTCATGCAAATTCTTGGTATACATAATTGGCTGCCATTAAATAACATCTCATTTGGAATCAAATAGTCTAACCACTTACTCATATTCATGGTCATTAGCTCCTTGCATTCCTTCCATGCCTCCCTAAAATTAGAATCAACTTCATAAACATACCTTACCTCCTCATAGCCAACTACTTCTACCCTCATTTATGTCAGTAGATTTTGTGTTTTACATAATGCAAATTAACAACCTTGTTAACTTCATGATCCTATAATTTAACACAAAAGTATAACTCCACATGAAATCTACCCACCGCATATGTCTATGACTCAACTTACTTTGGTTATTTAAGCATTATAGTGTCTGATGGTTAGTGTACAACACAAACTCCTTGGGTAATAAGTAATGCCTCCACCTCTTCAATGCTTACACTATGAGATAAAATTCTTGGTCATAGACTGAATATCTCCTTCTAGCATCACTCAACTTTTCAATGAAATAGGTTGTTGGTCTTCATTCTTGGATTAGTATTGACCTAGATGCATTTCCACTTGCATCATAATCAACTTGGAATATATTATTAAAATTTGGAAAGGCCAACACTAGCTATTATGCTACCTTCTTATTCAGCAACTCAAAGCTTCTATCTACTCTAGTAGTCCACTTGAATTTTCTCCTGTCCCCTCTCATTCTCTTAATCAACAACACACAAATGCTACTAAAATTCCTAATGAACTTTCTATAGAAACTTGTCAACCTGTGAAAATATCTTAAGCTTCCCCTACATTTTCTATGTAGGTCACTCCATAATAGCTTTGACTTTCTACGGATTCATCTTCAAACCTTTAGTTGAGATAACAAATCCAAATACGTGCCAATTACTCCTTCATGAAGCTACACTTTCTCAAATTGATCAATAACTTTTATTCTCTCAACCTCCATGGTACTAACTTGATATGCTCCAAGTGTTACTCCTTAGTCTTACTAAAAATCAAAATGTCATCCAAGTAAACTATTACAAACTTACCTAAAAATTTCCTCAATACCTCATTCATCAACTACATAAATGTACTAGGCACAATGATCAATCCAAAAAGTAGAACGAGCCACTCATATAATCCTTCATTAGTGTTGAATGTTATTTTCCATTCATCTACTTGAACCCTTATTTTTATCTAATGATAACCACTCTTAAAGTCAATCTTAGTAAAGTACCTTACTTTTCTCAAATAGTCCATTATATAATCCATCCTTGGCAATGGGAATCTATACCTTTCTACGATCGTATTGATTTATCTAGAATTAGTACACATTCTCCACTCACAATCCTTCTTGGATGCTAGTATCATAGGTACCACACATGGGGTCAAACTCTCCTTGATTGGGCCCTTCCTTAATTACTCATGTACCTACCTATTAGTTCCTCATTTTCTATTGGTGTCATCCTATGTGATGCTTTAGTTGGAAAATTAACTCTATAAATTAGGTTCATATGGTGACTGAAACTCTTTATGAGTGGTAACCCTTCTGGCATGTAGTTTGATATGATATCTTTGTATTCTACCAATAATTTTGAATTCTTCTGCAACACTTCCTCATCACTTGTGGAGTCATTTTCTACATCTACATTGCCGTGCACCTTGGTAATCAATGCAAAACAAACATTCTCATTTCATAGTCCATTTAAGAACTTCCTTCCATCCACCAAGCATATCCTAGCATTTTTAGAAACTTGATCTTCTCTATCTTTTAGTGGTATCAACCTATGTCTCTAACCATCTCTATTTATAGTATATGTATTGGCCCTTCCATCATGTATAATATTTTGGTCAAACTACCATGGCCTCTCCAATTATAATTTTTATAATTTCATTTCTTTCTTACAATAATCATTTTAAAATTTATTGTTATTATTTATAATAATAATTAATATTATTACTTATAAATGATAATTATAATTTATTTCTTATAATAACATTTTATCATTCATAACAATTATGTTATATTAATAATACTTAATGTTTTAATTATATAATGATTATTATAATTTATATAATTGCTTTAATTTCCATCCTTAATTATCTTTTGATTTCTATAATTTCATTTACTTCTTGTAATATTCATAATAATTATTCTATAATATTTAATATATTGTTAATTATATTGTAAATGTGATATATTAATAGTTTAGTTATAATTTCTTTCAAATCATGGAATCTCTACATTTATTATTTAGGTTGTTTTTATAACTTTTGTTTTGCATGCCTTTATTTCTTTTTTTTAGAGATTTTGATCTACAATCTACATCATATCTTTTTTCCTCATCTTGATGATGGATCATGAAGTGTAATTCGAAATGATGATTCAAAAGCTTGAACATAGTTTTTATAGAAATTATTTATATAACTATAATGGAATGTGGAAACATAATATCTAATTGAAAGCGAATTGGCTTGGGCCTAGAGAGACATTTGAATTTTGAAGGTGAAGGTCAAGTAAATTACTTGGGTCAGTTTTGTGTCCAAAAATCTATCTTGAGAATTTAAGAAATGATAATCTCAAAGTTATGAAATGTCTAGATAAGGGTTAAGTTCAATTTGTGATGATCAATAAGAAATTAAGATATGTGGAAGTGACAAGTCAATTAAAATAATGTACCAAAACCAAATACATAATGATAAAACATCTGCACAAAGTAACCTAAAATAAAATATAAAAATACAAGGTATATATACTTTTCACTTACAATCCTCATACATACAAATTCAAACATTTTAATTTACCTAGAGGTCTTATCAAATAAAGAAAGTAAAAATCAAAAAGTGAAGAAAAAGCTTTACTTTCTCAACAATCTTATATCAGATTACAACATATTACATTTTCACTTTCATTTAATTCCCTAAGGATTTAGGCATAGGGGAGAGGACCCAATTGTTGAGGATGTTCCAATAGCTGTGATAGTATTTGTGGATTTAAGGTCCAATTTTTTTAAAAGTTTAGCACTAGTAGTTATGACTTTAAGATTGTTAGTGTTGACTATAAGTACTAATAATTGAGTGAATTGTTCTTTTAGATCTGAAAAGAAACCAATCATGTGATGCCACATCAATGCACAAGTAAAACATGGCTTAATGCACAACTATTGGTCCACCCATTTTTTGGTATTTTTGGACACCTCAACAAAAAGAATGTTGATGTGATTCATATTTGATGATATGGACCTAAAAATTTAGTCATAAGGGGCCTTGCCATGTAAGCTACTACAAAATTTTTGGAGTGATCCAAAATTGCCAGGTATGATTTTGAGAGGCATGAAGTTAGGGTGTTCATATACTATGTCCTCTCCCCTATGCCATGATTATATTCATAGTAACTACATATATTTTATAATGGTTATCAATGTGGATTGTACAAGAGTGCGGGTACTATTAAGAATGTATAAAATCCCATGGCATGTATGCTGGTTGCCCACAATTTTGTTTACAAATGATCATATAAAACTAGAAAGTATATCAATGCATATAAGTCTTGGTCTTGGGTAATACTCCTTGTCTTGGTTTTTTTATCTAGTTGTTATACATACATATTCATCTAGCATTGTTAGGAATTATTATTTTGTTATTATTACGAGTCTCTTACTTTATAATGGAGGCTTTGTTTATTTTTAATTAAAAGTTGAAGAAGCATCACTCTTTTAACATTTAAGAATAAAATATATTAGTATAGAATATCTTAAATACATCTACTTTAAAATGTTAGAGATATTTTATTTACTTAAGAATTATTTTATTTTACTTTAGTATTATTTAAGATTTATTTTATTTTACTTCATAACTTTTAAAATTTTATATTATTTTATTTATTGTAAAAGGCCAAGAGATATCATTCTCAAGTGTTATTCTACTTAAATCATAAATATTATTTACTTAAGAATTATTTTATTTTAATTTAGAACTATTCAATAATTAATTTATTTTATTTGTGTTGTTTACTTTATTTTTATCAAAGATTTTTTTCTATGAATAAAGTTTTTATTACTTTTTAAAAAGGTAAAAAGATAAATAATACCATATTCAGAAGAAAAAACAAAGAGGTAGGTGGTAAAAAGGCACACCCTTAAATTCTATGCAAGATATAATCCAAAACACAAACAAGAGACTAAATGGGGCCAAGCCCAAACATCATAAAAATGCTACTAAGTAGCTAAAGTAACACCGATAGGAGGGGGATCTTTATCATATAGTTTTCCCCAAACATCATTAGGAACTAAACTATCATAAATAGGCTTCAAGCTAGTGAGAGCACCCTCTTCCTATAGGGAGTCATTTATAGGTTGTTAAGCACAAACAAGAGAAATTGCTATCTCTAGATGAGGAAACTTGCCAGAATTTATCCAACCAAGAGCATAAAACCCATGAGAAAAGGTAAAAGGTGACCAAGAAGGTTAAGACTAGCCATTGGCTACATTAACTCTATACCCTAAAGGTTAAAATTTATAGAATTGAGATCCTCAATCATATCTAGAAAATTAGGTATGACTATGCTAGCACCCTCAAGGAGGGGAGGAGGAAGGAGGTGAAACTCTAGCAACTGTGCAAGGGGTGTTTCACCAATGATCAAGAAGCTTTTGTAGATGTACCACTTCAAGTGAAACCTTTCTAGCTTACTCCTAAATCTACATAAGAATATTAGAGAAAATCATAGCTTCAGTTTACAGAGAAATGAATATCAACTAAACAACCTGAAAAGAGAGATGAATTTCTATCTTTCTGGAAATACTAAAGATAGTTTCTACCTTGAAAGCATGTCAAATCTGGGTGTATTTGAGTGAGAGACAAAGCTGGTCTTCAAGAAAAACCATATACTATGAGAAAGGGTTGAATCAAAAAGGCCCGAAGAAATCATGAATCCAATTCCAAGCTTCTCAATCTCTAGTATAAAAATAAAAGAGATGCTTGAAAGTAGTAAGATGCATCTATCTTCCTCTTCTAATTTAATATCTACTAAAGCAAGATGACCCTAAATCGAATTAAAAACATTCAAATGATCTACAATAGGATCACCATATTTCATTTTCAAAGACTACAACTATCCTTTGGGATTTGTTTCATTTGGTAATATCACCTATCCTCTTCCATATCTTATACACAATGATCTCCTCAGAGGCATTTAAGAGTATGAAATCTGTAAGACACAACTGAATAATTTTGCATTCCTTCTTGTCCAAATTTTTGGACAATCATCATAAAAAATTTCATATGGTTTTTTTCTTTGTAAACCAACATCCACTAATCTCTTTATTCAAAAATATCTTTCATCTTAAGCTTCCACATCTCATATCTAATACCATTGAATTTCTCAATAATTGTATGAGAAGTAGAGGCCATGGTTTTCAATCTCTTCATAAATCTATAAAACCACACAATGCAAAAGCTCCCACTACAACTAGAAAAGCTTCAACATTTAATAGAAAGGCATCCTCCTCTATGCATAATCATTAGCTTTAATACCAAATGTTGATAATCAAGGGAAACTACTACAGTAAAATCTTTTACAAACTATATGCAAATCTAAGATTTGTTCCTTTTATGAGATTACCATAAAGATAATATGTACCTACACAAATCAATAAATAAGAAATAAAATCAACAAACCATACTAATATAGGATTTATGTGGAGAAGCCCTTTCAAGAAAAACTCCACAAGAGAAAAGAGGACAAGCACATATTTGTCTTCAATATACATAATACAATATCAACACACTACCACTCAAAACTCTAACAATGTTTTGACAAAACCTATGTACCTATAAAATAACACTCTTAAATCCACTATCTCATACTCTCAATTTATAAGAAAGGAAGAAGCAAAACCACAAACGATTTGACCAAAACAATGCTACCAAAACCACATGATGCTACAAAAGTCCACATTACCAACTCAAAGAGCATATTCCAATAATAGTAAATAATTTAATAACTTCACATGGTCTCAATTAATGAGTACCCAATTAGAAATTGTAACTAAAATAGCATCTATGACAAATTCATTCCCACATCCTCAAATATAGTGCTCCAAAATGGAGTGGCTAGCTTATATGTGTTGCATCCATCATAACAACATCCCAATCCTCAATCCTATTGCCTAAAAGTAGGGAAATGCCATAAATGAGTCCAAAGCCAAAAACAAGTGCTACTGTTGTACTCCACCTCCTTCATGTCTAAATTACAACTAATACCAAAAATCTAGGAAATCTAAATCACAAATTAATTCTTCTAATTACACCCTAGATGTCTAAGGACACTTTCCAAGAGTCTTTGAAACACATAAAATATACATAGGATTTGCAAGGTAAATATTACCTTAATCCTAACGATATACTCCTATACTACTAATAAATGAAGAAAGATGTAATTTAAATTATAAGATTGATCATTCAACAAGTTAAGACCACTCCCTATCTCATTGAGAAATAGAGTCAAAATATTAAAGGAAGACAGATATTCATATGAATCTAGAAGAAGGAACTAGACATTTAAATATGAAAAATTAAAGAGACTAGAGAACTAACATGACTAAATCTACTTCTATAATAATTCCTACTCAAAATACATCCCATATGCATTAAGGAGAAGATCATAACAAAATATTTATAATTTTTTATAGTATTGTCACACTCGCTAATGCCCAATTTAGAAAATCAAAAAAATGTACTTGAGGAATTTTTTGGCACACTAACATAGTCCCCTAAAACATTTTAGTTAAGCATGGAGACATATAGCTAAGGAGATTCCTCTTCTTGACTACACTATCCTACATTCATACAAAACACATCCCCACCTTTACAAATTCAAACTTGCATCAATTAATCCCATAGAATAAAATATAGACAACCTATGAAAAATTTCTTCAATGGCCAATAATAAATACATTCACAAAATATTATATAAAGAGAAAACACATTGACCTATAACCCATATGATTTTTCCATTTGTCATAATCTTAAGGCTATATAAGATACACTAGTTCTCTATTCTAACATTCAATGAACTTGCAATAATAGGATATAGAAATTACATCTCTACAAGTATGACAATCTAATAGATTTGAACTCACTATAAAATAGGGAAATTTCCCTTTAATAAAGTACATTACATTGACTACACATAACAAGCTCCTTCATTAGTCTATAACTCTAAAAAAATATAGAATGGTGGCCTATGTGAAAAATGTTGATTTAGCTTGGCAACTTCACATGACATAAGCACATGTCAAATTATTGATTATATGATCTAGCTCCATCCTCACCACAAACAATAAGCACAATAAGTTTGGCATTCTCTAGTGACATCCCTATACATGGCTCCATACAAGTTTGAAATGCTGACTTGTACACCTAGCAAGTCATTTAAAACACCACAAATGGTATCCAACAATCCATTAGGCTCTTGAAGGTGTTTCCAAATATTCCAAAAATCTACCCACACATCCATGAGATTAAAACCTAAAACATGGCACCATGTGCTAAAAAATAAGTCACATAATCTTAAATGGTTTACTCTCTTTAAAATAGGTATAAAATTGATGGATGGGAGTCTCCATGGCCAAGACCCACATGATCTATAGTATAATAGGGTAGCAAAGAGTGGGGAACCTACTGGCTCACTCCACTCCCCACTATAAAGAGAGGGCTTCACTAGCTAATTTACTAGTTAGCACCCAAGCTCAAAGCATATCACTAATGCTACAAGCCACCAATTAAGCATGTTACTCTTACATTAGAATCCCCATATAAACACATATTCACCTTTAAGCCCCACAACATCAACAAATTAGGTCAACTGTCATTGCCAACATAGAGACATGCAACACCCTTTCATTCACTAATCAAACTCATGAACCAATTTTTAATCTACCTAATAAAAAAATTCTATGTGTTGGCCACCTATATATATCCCACTATATTTTCCACCACATAAAAACTTATTAGAGCTCAAAGAGCCCCACAAATTTGTCATTAATCCACATGGATTTGAGAAATTTGTTAACATAAAATAGGACCCATCCACTCTATCCACATTGATACCCTAGACCAATAGATTATATAACTACACACACATTACATCCATGCCACTAAAGATATGTTGTCAATAATAAGACCCTAAAGTCATAATAGAGAGTGAAGGCGCTATTGGTCTATCTCACTCCCCACTAAGAAGAACGCTTACTGAGCTAGGTGATTCCTTGGTTAACCATAGAGTAATCATTTCCGTGCTTATAACTGGTAGCCACAACTAGCCAATCCACATCCGTGTATGCCCATGCATGGTCGAAACACCAACTCATCTCCATAGGCCCACCAACTTACTGCATGAGGGCATGTGACACATAATTATTTACTCACATATGTAGGAGCTAGCCACACCATCTATAACATCATTTTCAAACTAGTGAAAATCTCCATGCATGTTACATGCACATAGAAGCGACTTCTAAAGTGCATTGACAATATAGATAAGCACTATGCACCAACTAGGAGATCAAATGATTTATGACAACACATGACACAATTTGATAGCTAGTAGCAACCAACCAAAAATAAAATGCACTAAAATTATCACCCAATAACAAATAATGAGCTACAAGACATCACCTCTAGACATATCCTTTTCACTATGGAGCCAATCAACTTGAGGTCCCACAAATATGCGAGCACACACTTACTGCAGCTAATATAAACATGACACCTCATTGTGAAACTACCACCACTTATGTACCCTTAACCAATAAGGGCTTGCTACATTAAGAAAATATTGCCATGAATTGTACACATCATTGCCAACTAGATATTACTAACGTGGTCTTTATAAGGTGTGATAAAGGCTAGTGGAGAGTAGGGAGGCAAGCAACTTAACCCACTATCCATTTCAAAGAGGACATTTCTCCAAGATTGTTACCAATGGCCATTTAATTAAAATGGTTTCACTTAAGTTGTATCCTACTGGTAGCAAATGTAGACACTTAGAATTGTCCATGTCTTCCAACACTTAGTCGACACATCACTAGAGACATCATATGATATTTTGTTCTAATCCTACTCCTAATCCCATTTATCCCACTATCCAATTAATTAAATAAATCCTATTTATATAATTAATTTCCCTCTCCCATTTTCTAACTAATTCAAATAAAATATTTGAATTCGTCCTCACCTTTCATCTGATTACAACACATGTCACATACTACACTTTTCATTTAATACATTTCACATGTCCCACTAATTTAAATAAAACATTATTTAAATTAGGTCTACCCTACACTTGTCACATGACTACAACTCCTTGTGGAGTGGGAAATTCTATTCAATCCTACCATCCACATCATTCAAATCAACTTTCAATCATAGCCATCCATTCAAATCATGCCTTTCCTATAAATCAACCCTCAACCAATCCATTTGCACCAATGAGTTTCCAAGAAACCTTGTTCTATCAAAATGACATTAGAGCCTCTCATCATTCATCCTCATACCATTGTTATGCTACAAATTTGAGCAATCAACATCCACTCAATAACAACAATCTTCGATACTTTGCATGCCTATGCGAAGTTGAGAAGGACAATGGAGGGAAGTCAAATGTAGCTTAGGATCTTAGTTTGTTTTCTTTATTTGATTGATTTCTAATTTATTTGCACTCCATTGAGTAGTTAGGGTTTGATTCTTTTATGTTTATGGATTTATCCTTGATTTTCCCTAGCTTACATTGGTGAAACTGACGTGAAGTTTGCTAATTTAATATTTTTTGTCAAATCTTGGAAGTCAAGTTTTGCAAGTTTCTCCCTAGCCTAAAATAGACTTCGTCATTGCATCCAAGAGGCCTCATAGGTGAAAAATGACATAAAACACCCTATATTTCACTCATGGAATTTTTTTTGAAAATTTTTGAATTTTTTTACTCTCAGATCCGTATAGTATGGATTCCTACTATATAGATCTGTACAGTATAGATATGTACTGTATAGATCCTCTGTGTGGATTGCCTAGGTCTCTAGTTTTTTTTTAAGATGCGTGTCTAGTTTTTTTAGGTTCTACTTGCTAACTTTGCAACCCCAAACGCTATTGGTTGTCAACTCTGTCACAAACCCTAGGTCGCTGCTCCAAGACTCCTGGGTTACTGTAAAAAAAAGGAAAAACCCCTGTCGACTATGTTCATTTCTACCACCACTATCGTTGACTTCAAACTCCCATTCCACTGCTTCTGACCTTTTTTTGCCACCCCAATTATACTTCAACCCGTCACCTAAAAACCTTAAGTCTTCCCTCTGCATGCTTTGATGGAAACAATGCAGATAACTGAGAGGGGGGTGAATCAGTTATCTTATAACTTTTCTTATTTTTACTTTCTTTTCTTATCTTATCATTTAGTGCTATATCAAAACAATGCAATCATAAGAACTGAAAAGGAATTAACACATAACACAAGGATTTTTACATGGAAACCCTGCTAAGGGAAAAACCATGGGGTGACTAACCCAAGATTGTATTCTCTGTTAAAAGAATAAAGAGTACAAATTTGGCACTTGCTAATTAGGCCTCACTACCTGACCACACTGCTCACAAGAGTCCCACTACGTACAGGAGACTCACTATCTACAAATGCTTATAGATGATACCAAGGTGTTTGAACTGAAGAACAACATCTATATATGCAAGAAGTCAGTTCTGGTTAGGTGCAGTATACTGATCTAGCACATTTCATTCTTCCTCTGCTCAATATCACTCTTTAGTCATATTCTCGATTCAGATCTTTATTTTTACACTTCTAATATTTTCTTCAACATCTACATGCACAATAATGATTCACAAGATTGAGACCGTCGAGTATATATATCTGCATTAAGGATTTCAACTAACTTCATAGTTGGCAATAAGAACACTTGAGATATTTGCAAGTTTCTATTATGTCCATTGAATCCTTGCTTGGTTGATGATGCGCATCAAAACTTAGACATAGAATTCATTAATCATATCAGCCAATAATGTATAATGTCACAAATTGCTTGATCAACAATTTTTATACATCCAGATTGAAGTCTTGTATTATGTCAGTCAGTTCTTCCTCTGTCTGCTCTGTCTCACTGGAACCCAACACTCAAAAGCTCATATCTTTTTCATGCTTTATCACCAAAGGCCAAATCTCTAGAATACAATAGTCATGATACCCTTCTTGATTTGTCCAAGTCCGTAACTTACTGAGTTACACCATATGAGAGATCCGGACCTGATTGATAGACCATGTTGCATACTCTGTTCTTTTCCACTAGACCAAAACAATCTTCATCGTGACTTCTGGTATAGGCATATTATGTACTACAGATGTGTAGGATAGACTTTGTTTCCATCAATGACAACACTTATGAAGCCACACAGTGTCTCTTGCCAACAATCTCCCCCTTTAGCATTGATGGCAACACTTGTGAAAAATGGCTAAGTGTCGTAGTAACTCCCCCTTTGCTTGTGGTCTATTTCTTTGCACTGTTTACTAGAGCTCCCCCTTTGCTGGATTCCACATTTTTCACTGCTCTTCACTCCCCCTTTGACATCAATGGAAAAGGGTGGAATCCACATACCAAAATTATGCAAAAATTAGCATATACATGGCCACATATGTATAAACAAATCATACGTTATACTTACATATACTTAAATATATCCGCAAAGGTTGTCTTCAACTGTATAATTTATGTGGCCCAACTCCTCTTCATTCTATCCAAAATGGAGATGTGTCCACTTAATAAAAATGCATATGCTTCTGCCCTCTTCAAATCTATTGGATTATTGGTCCGAGTTGTACTTTGAGAATCTGTTAAAGCATCATGCAATACTTCTAACTTAGGGAGGATTATTCCCCTAAGTTCACCCATTCTATGCATCAGATTCCTCTTCTCTTTAACTAGTTTCTTTATCTCATTTATGATAACAACTACCTGACATTCTTGGTTTACCAAAGAGATGGTAAGAGGATCAAAATTTTTGGGACAGGCTTAACAACGTTTCTTCTTGTTCTTTCAGCTTCTTTTCAATGTCCACTGAAACTTTAGGCCAAGATAAAAAAAATTTATATATATCTCCTCCATCATTAAACGCATTTTCAATTTTCTTTATTCCAATGTCTAAGGTTCTTCTGTCATTGTTAATTAGTTCTTGTACCTCACTCAGCCTTTTTTCAGACAACTCTTTCTGGACCTTAGTTTCTGCTGATTTTTCAAGAGATTCAAAGTGAGAATTGACATAATTAACCAAGTTTTTCAAGTTACCTGATGGAGAGGCAGATGCATCCTTTTGATATATAGGCATGATCTTCTCTAGTACACCAGATGCAATATTCAATAGTTCACTATCCTTCATGTGTGATTTTAGAAGTTTCTCTTTTGCTTTGGCCTGAGCAAAAGATGCTACTTTCATATCTAAACTGAAGAGAGAGAGTTGAAATTTAATAGCCCTTGAATCAACTCAGGTTCATCCAACTCTATCATTTCTTTGTCGAGGAAATTCTGTACTGTCTCTGCAGTGTCTCTTGCTGGTGACTTAGACTTCTTTCCTTTAGAGATATCAGGACTAACTAGTTTAGGTAAGTCATCACCAACCTTATCTTCTTGTTCTTCTTCTTTTTCCTTACCCTCTTTCTCTTGAGTCTCCTTCTCTTCTCTTCTTCCTTCCCCTTCTTCTTTAGTGCCCAGAAGATTTGTCTTGACAATTGTGGGATCCAGAGGAGTAACATTACCAGAGTATACTATTTTGATAACTTCCTCTTCTAGAATAGAGGAGTCTAAGTCTTCAGATTTTTCTTCATCTATTTTCTTTAATCCTTCAACATCCTTTCAGAGAATTCTTCATTGATTACTTTTAATCCTTCAACAACCATGGTAGAGGTAGAATTGACATAATTAACCAAGTTTTTCAAGTTACTTGATGGAGAGGTAGATGCATCCTTTTGACATATAGGCATGATCTTCTCTAGTACACCAGATGCAATATTCAATAGTTCACTATCCTTCATGTGTGATTTTAGAAGTTTCTCTTTTTCTTTGGCCTGAGCAAAACATGCTACTTTCATTATCTGAACCAGAGAGAGTTGAAATTTAATGGCCCTTGAATCAACTCAGGTTCATCCAGCTCCATCATTTCTTTGTTGAGGAAATTCTATAATATCTCTGTAGTGTCTCTTGCTGGTGACTCAGGCTTCTTTCCTTTAGAGATATCAGGACTAACTGGTTTGGGTAAGTCATCACCAACCTTATCTGCTTGTTCTTCTTCTTTTGCCTTACCCTCTTTCTCTTAAGTATCCTTCACTTCTCTTCTTCCTTCCCCTTCTTCTTTAGTGCCTAGAAGATTTGTCTTGACAACTGATCTAGAGTAACATTACCAAAGTATACTATTTTGATAACTTCCTCTTCTAGAATAGAGGAGTCTAAGTCTTTAGATTTTTCTTCATCTATTTTCTTTAATCCTTCAACATCCTTTCAGAGAATTCTTCATTGATTACTTACACATACTTAAATATATCCACAAAGGTTGTCTTCAACTGTACAATTTATGTGGCCCAACTCCTCTTCATTCTATCCAAAATGGAGATGTGTCCACTTAATAAAAATGCATATGCTTCTGCCCTCTTCAAATCTATTGGATTATTGGTCTGGGCTGTACTTTGAGCATCTATTAAAGCATCATGCAATACTTCTAACTTAGGGAGGATTATTCCCCTAAGTTCACCCATTCTATGCATCAGATTCCTCTTCTCTTTAACCAGTTTCTTTATCTCATTTATGATAACAACTACCTGACGTTCTTGGTTTACCAAAGAGATGGTAAGAGGATCAAAATTCTAGGATAGGCTTAACAACGTTTCTTCTTGTTCTTTCAACTTCTTTTCAATGTCCACTAAAACATTAGGCCAAGATAAATAAAATTTATATGTATCTCCTCCATCCTTAAAGGAATTTTCAATTATCTTTATTCCAATGTCTAAGGTTGTTCTGTCATTGTTAATTAGTTCTTGTACCTCACTGAGCCTTTTTTCAGAGCACTCTTTCTGGACCTTAGTTTCTACTAATTTTTCAAGAGATTCAAAGTGAGAATTGACATAATTAACTAAGTTTTTCAAGTTACTTGATGGAGAGGTAGATGGATCCTTTTGATATATAGGCATGATCTTCTCTAGTACACTAGATGCAATATTCAATAGTTCATTATCCTTCATGTGTGATTTTAGAAGTTTCTCTTTTGCTTTGGCCTGAGAAAAATATGCTACTTTCATTATCTGAACTGGAGAGAGAGAGAGTTGAAATTTAATGGCCCTTGAATCAACTCAGGTTCATCCAGCTCCATCATATCTTTGTCGAGGAAATTATGTACTATCTCTGCAATGTCTCTTGCTGGTGACTCAGACTTCTTTCCTTTAGAGATATCAGGACTAACTGGTTTGGGTAAGTCATCACCAACCTTATCTGCTTGTTCTTCTTCTTTTGCCTTACCCTCTTTCTCTTGAGTCTCCTCTTCTCTTCTTCCTTCCCCTTCTTCTTCAGTGCCCAGAAGATTTGTCTTGACAACTGTGGGATCTAGAGGAGTAACATTACCAAAGTATACTATTTTGATAACTTCCTCTTCTAGAATAGAGGAGTCTAAGTCTTCAGATTTTTCTTCATCTATTTTCTTTAATCCTTCAACATCCTTTTAGAGAATTCTTCATAGATTACTTTTAATCCTTCAACATCCATGGTAGAAAGCTCTTCATTTGTTTCCTCTACAATAGGAAGATTAAATCTCTTCAAGGCTTTCCAGAGAATTTCTTTTGTTTCATCAACTATTTGATCAGTTTCTCTAATCATGAGTTTATTCATCCAGGACTTGCTCTAGAAATCATCTTTACAATCCTTGAACACCATATCCATTTGTTTTGAAGTGATAGAGGGACATAGTTGTATCACTATCTGCTCCCAGATCTCCATGTCTTTTGTCTTTGTATTCTCTTTTCTTTGCTCCAATACTTCTTCTAAGCTCTTTGGAATTAGTGAAATTATTTCGATGAATACTTTGTTATAGATATTCAAATACCTGACAGTTGCCTCATCTAGTATTCTCTTGTCTACATCATTGTATTCATCATAAAATTCTATTACTGGCTGCATGTTTCCATCCATAGTGACTGCCTTAATGATGTATTCAATTGAGAGAGTGGGTTTCTCAACAAAGTCCTTTGTCTTCTCTTCCTCATTTATGCTATCAGAGGACTTCTTGGACGTTCTTTTCTTCTTCAATTTCTTGATTTCCTCATATGATTATGTTTCTTCATCATCCTTTTGGCTCGTATATGTCCTTGTGGCTTTGGTCTTCATTCTCTTTTCTCCTTTCCTAGATGACTTGACTTCCAGTTTCATAGTCTTTGAGCTTTTAGAAGTGAAAGGAACAGAACTCTTGGAAGATCTAATCTGGGATGAGGCTTGCATTGTAATGATTTCTTTCTTTTCTTCTTGTCTTTCTTTTTCTATCTTCTCCATTTTCTCTCTATTAGCATCTACTGCCTCCTTTGATATGCCAAATTTTTGGCAAGCTCTTCAACTTCCTTCTTACTTTTCTCTTTATCTCAGGCTGCCTTAATTCAACATGTATTTTTATGCTTAGCTCTTCAAAAGTGCCAAACCTTTCTGCTTCAGTGTCCTTAGGTTGGCTCAACAAGTGTTGAATATGTACCTCTAAAATGTTTTCATCGACCTCATATCCCATAGGCATTATCCACACAGTTCTTGGCTCAACTACCTCCATTAGGCATTAGTCAATGTCAACCATAAAGCAGACTGTGTCTTTTTATTTCTCGACTATTGATTGTGGTATTCTCTCTCTGGCATGCATCATGCTTTAGAAATTCTTGAAGTAACCCCAGAGGGCTGAGTTTTGGGCTTGACCATCACCAAGTCCATACATGTAATCTCTAATTTGAATTGCAACGGGTTTATCATTTTGCCAGACCCAACCCTTTGATCTAGGAAACTCATTCATATAGTAGAAAAATAGACACAGTATTAGACTACCATATTTGAAAGACTTTTTCTTATCTTTCTTGATCTTCTGCAAGTTTTCCATCAGTTGACTTAGTAGAAGCTCACATAGATCATAATCTCCACCTTCCTTCAACATTTGATATGCAACATAGATTGTTGTCCCAGACACAAAATTCTCCTTTCTTGAGTGGTAGATTGTGTAGCCAATTATCACTGAAGCAAACTTAACATCCAGATCAGTGATGTCATCTATAGTCATTTCTCTTTTGTCAATTTTTGATCCAGTGGCTTTAGTTACCATTTGTTTCTTCACAAATTTGAGTGCAAGTAACCCACCAGATGAATGTAGTCTGGTCACAACCCTGATGGCATCTTTGGTTATCTTGAATGGCCTCATTAGCCACATAAAATTATCATGCATCCTACTTAGAACATACCAAACCTAATCATCTTCTACAAAAGATGGAAAATGAACGCAGTGTTCGAAGTGTTTGTCCCTTAGGGTCTTGAATTCAAGTCTGAGTTCAAAATTCTCATCTATTAACTATTTTTGATAAATGTCAATCAATTTTGAGTCTCCAAAATCTTTGATGTTTGCATGATATAAACCCTAATATCTTCTACATGCAAGACACCATGCGGAATACTAGAAAATGCACCCAAGGGATCAACTTCTAGAGATTTGTAAGGGTGTTTCTTGAATTTTGGTCTCGGCCTTTCAGAGATATTAACAACCATTTGAGTAGCCATTCCATCAAAGAAATCTAGAGAGAATTTGTAGAAGGGAAGTACCTTTTCTCGCCTTAGGGTTTGAAGCAGATGTTGGAGTGATTTTCTGTTTGATTAAATCTTCAGCTTGAACTTGAGTAAACTGTATGATCTTCTTCTCAGAGCTCTTCTTTTCTTCTTTGTGAGTGTAAATGTGTAAATAATGAGTGAAATAACCCTTTTATCTTTGCATAAAACCTAATTCCCTTTTGTAATAAATGCACAAGCTTTTAAGTCATCCAATTACCTTGCTTCTCAAGTGAGCTTTTCTTGAATCATCTTGCAGATCTTCAAACTAGTACCTTAGTGAGTTGGTACCACCTAGGTGCCTTGAAGACTTTTACTTAGAGTTCACAGATCAGAGTATTGTATTTGCAGATCATACAGGATCAATTTGTATTGTTCTATTAATATTGGTTGGTTGTCAGAACTAGATCTACTCAAGTGGTCATAAACCTTGTGAAACTTCATGCAAACCTCTTGCATTCTGACTGAAAGTTCTTTGGGGAATTTTATAGGAACCCTTTAATCTGCAACACTAGATGTTTACTTAATGTGCCAAATTCAGGCATTTACCAACTGGATGTGGGAAAATGATCTTCTCTGTAGCTCACCTTTTAGTTTCCAGAAGGATTATCAGCACCGGATTCTAATGTGGATCCATCTCCAATACTCATTGTACTCTTTTTTACCCAAATCTTGCTAATCTCCTTTTGAACTTCATCCGCATTTACTTTACCTTTGCCTTTATCTTATTTCTGATCATGTTCCACCAGACCTTTTCTATTTTGATTTCTGCTTCTGTAGAATTTGGCTATATGACTGGATCCATTGCAATTGTAACACACAACATTTCTTTGCTTATTTGAATGATATCCTCTTGATCTGCACCCATTTGCCATATGTCCAATTCTATTGCATACAAAGCATCTACCATTGAAAGAATTGTTCATTTACATATTTCTACATTCATGAGATTTGTGACCATACCTTTTGCAACTGAAACATTGACTGGAGAAGGATGGATTGATTTGATTCACTATGTTTCTCACTGGATTGCTTTATCACTGAATTTGTTGCAATTGAAGCAGTATCCATTGAAAGATGGATATCTTTGAGCATTTGGTTGTCTTACCGGAGGTCTCCTAGGCCTATTTCTTTAATTTCCTGATCCAAGGTTCTTTTGACCAGATCCAAAACTTTCACCTTTCTCATATCCCAGGCCGCGCTTATCATCTACCCTCTTTTGAGACTTTCAGGAAGAACTTCAAGTTGGGTTGAGCTTATCTTGAATTTTTCTTTGTATTCATTTACAGATTGAAGATCTTGTTTAAGAGTGTCTATCTAGTTCTCAAGTTGTTCTTCATTGTCTCTGGCTTCTTCAAGATTAGATTCAAGGTGCCTGATTATTCTATCCATTTTGTGGCAATCCTCTATTTTCTCCTTAAGGGATTGTTTTAGGTTATCTTCAATCTTTCTCTTATCTTCAATTTCTTGGGTGAATTTCATAACCCCTGATTCCATTTCATGTCTTATCAGAATGACTTATTTTGATAGCTTCTCACATAGCTTATTTTTCTCATTCAGATCCTCATCAGTATTATTGACTTCATTCTGATTTGCTAATTTCTAGAGTAGTTTTTCTTTCAGCTCATTTATGAAATCATTAGCTTCATTGCGTCTTTCTCTCAAATTATTGACTTCAGAGTGGGATTGTTCAAGATCATCTAGGGTAGATTGAAGTTGTTCTTTCATACCATACGCATCCATTAAGATTCCCAGATCCTCCTCAAGTTATTAGGCTTGTTTAGAGGAACTTATCTCTAATACCAATTGATGGAAACAATACAGATAACTAAGAGGGGGTGGTGAATTAGTTATCTTATAACTTTTCTTATTTTTACTTTCTTTTCTTATCTTATCATTTAGTGCTATATCAAAACAATGCAATCATAAAAACTGAAAAGGAATTAACACATAACACAAGGATTTTTATGTGGAAACCCTGCTAAGGGAAAAACCATGGGGTGACTACCCCAAGATTGTATTCTCTACTAAAAGAATAAAGAGTACAAATTTAGCACTTGCCAATTAGGTTTCACTACCCGAGCACATTGCTCACAAGAGGCCCACTGCCTATAGGAGACTCACTGTCTACAAATGCTTGCAGATGATACCAAGGTGTTTGAAATGAGGAATAGCATCTATATATGGAAGAAGTCAATTCTAGTTAGGTGCAGTATACTAATCTAGCACATTTCATTCTTCCTCTGCTCAATATCACTCTTCAATCATATTCTGGATTCAGATCTTTGTTTTCACACTTCTTCCAATATTTTCTTCAACATGTACATGCACAATAATGATTCACAAGCTTGAGACCATTGAGTATATATATCCGCATTAAGGATTTCGACTAACTTCATAGTCGGCAATAAGAACACTTGAGATATTTGCAAGTTTCTATTCTATCAGCTGAATCCTTGCTTGGTTGATCATGCGCATGAAAAGTTAGACATAGAATTCATTAATCATGTCGGCTAATAATGTATAATGTCACAAATTGCTTGATCAACAATTTTTATACATCTGGATTGAACTTTGGTACTCTGTCAGTCAGTTCTTCCTTTGTCTGCTCTATCTGACTAGAAGCCAACACTCAGAAGCTCATATCTTTTTCATGCTTTATCACCAAAGGACAAATCTCTGGAATACAATAGTCATGATACCCTTCTTGATTTGTCCAAGTCCACAACTTACTGAGTTACACCATCTGAGAGATCCAGACTTGACTGACAGACCATGTTGCATACTCTGTTCTTGTCCACCAGACCAAAACAATCTTCATCCTAACTTCTGGTATAGGCATATTATGTACTACAGATGTGTAGGATAGACTTTGTTGCCATCAATGACAACACTTATGAAGCCACATAGTGTCTCTTGCCTAGGTCTCTAGTTTTTTGTTGATGATGCGTGTCTAGTTTTTGTAGGTTCTATTCACTAACTATGCAACCCTAAACCCTATTCGTTGTCAACTTTGTCAAAAACCCTAGGTCGCTACTCCAAGACTCTTGGGTCGCTGCAAAAAAAAAGGGAAAAACCCCTGTCGACTATGTTCATGCCTGTCACTACTATCACTAACTTCAAACTCCCATTCCACCGCTTCTGACATTTTGTTTCCACCCCGACTATACTTCAACTCGTCACTTAAAAACCTTAAGTCTTCCCTCTGCCCGCTCCATATCTCTTGGTCGTCACCACCTCTTCTCACACTGTCACCACCACTCACTCATCCTTTGACTACTGACATAAAATCCTCTCATTCGGTCTTCTCTATTGTAGTCTTCAAATGTTTGGTTGTCATGCTTAAAACCTCATCGTATACCTTACATTGTTGTCTCTTATTTCAGCTCAACTACCTATTTCGTAGCCCTAGCCGTTAGCTAGCTTTGGGCTCCTGTAGCCCCTATCTCCAACCTGAGGTCACATAGGTGATCGGGTTGGCACCCCCCCTATGTTTTTCCTTTTTATTTTTGATTTTCCTTAGCCCCTAGTCACATGGGTGACTAGGGGCCTGTCTAAAAACTTAATTGCTAGACTTAACTACTAGTGGTAACCACTGGCATGTGACTGCAAAAAACTCTAACAGTTAGTGGTTAGCTTTTAAACTACCAAGCATGTTCTTTTTTCATCCTCATGCCATAATAGGTAGCTTTTTTTCAAACTTTCATAACATTCACATATGGACGCAAATTTTTGCAAAATTTCTAGTGTTGGAGAGATAATTTGCCTAGCTACACTATGGCGAAGAAATTTTTAGGTGATTGTACCATTTTCACCTCTTTTTTATAGTCAAAGTCAATGTTTCTTTATGAACTTCAAATGGAAATATCTTGAGCAATTTTTATCCAGATTTTGACAAATTTTTTTGAACTGCATAGATTTTTGTCTACAATCTACTCATGCTATTCATTTTTTCTATCACAGTAGATTTGGAAGTGAAAATTTTTAGGTGTACTCATTCTATTTTTTCATATCTCATTTGATCAATCAATCTTGCTTGTATCACACTTCAATTTGGGGCTTAAAAAGAACATCTTATTTTCTATCACATTTGGATTTTGGGCTCTAAAATGAACTCTTGTCTTCATTCACAAATTGAAATTGGCCATAAAATAAACCATTGTTTTCCATCACACATTTTGACTTGGGATTGAAAAGAACAAGTGCTTTCATTGCTTGGTGAATTTGAGTGAGATTAAAGGTGTGTATGCTCTTCTCATGCACTTTGTGTGATCTTGAGCATAAAAAACATCTTTCATCCATCCAATTTCACACCACACATTTCATTTTCTAAGGGGAATTTACATTGCAAGTGTGAATCTAGTGTGCATTTGTATACTCTCTCCTTGCACCATAAGGTGATCTTGGAGATCAAAAGCACCCACTAGATTTTCTTTTGTCACCCTTCTAGGAGGCCTACTTCGAGACACACCACTCTAAGGGATGACCTCAACTCTAGCATTGTGGCAAAGTCTAAATAGTAGGGAGTGAATCGAAAGACAACCTCTTAGAAGTTAAAATATTGTTATTCGAGCTAATCCCCCAAGAACTTTATACCTTGGGGAAGTGAAGGTGAAGGATGGGTTACCCCTTTCACCCATCTATTTGGCACTATTTCACTTTCATTTCATGGAATTGGGCCCCCCATACCTTGAGTACATTGGGGACATCCTTAGTCAAACTTGTGCATCCTAGAGTAAGACCTATTTGGCCACACCTACCTGACTAATTTCAGGATTGTTAATGTTTCTTCAAGTGCTTGCGTAATCATCACATTCAAAATTTCAAAGTCAAACTTGCTTATGTGTCTTGTGTGTGTTATTCATGTGTGTACATGTGAAATCATTTGTTTGCAAATTACTAAATCAAGCTATAAACATAAACATGTAAACACATCATCTAAACATTCTTTCCATTACATTCATTCTAATTCACTTTCTTCCTAATCAAACCCTAATCATCCTTGTTATTTCATCCTAATCAAAACCCTAATCATCCTTGTCATTCACCTAATCCACATCTTAATCATCCTACTTGCCCTATCCTAATGACATCCTAATCATATCATCATCATTCCACATTTTCAATCAATTTCATACCCTATCTATCCTAATCATTCCACATCATCATCCTAGTCCTAGTCAAACACTTGTCAAAATGGTCTTGATCCTTAGCAAGCCTACGCCCAATGCAAGACCCAAGCTTATACTTCAAGGAGGCCCTCCCTCTAATCCTAATGATGAGACAAATTCAAGAATCAAGTTCATACTTTGAGGAGGCCATCTCTTTAGTCTGAATGATGAGACAAATCCAAAACCCAAGCATATACTTTGAGGTGGCCATCCCTCTAGTTCTAATGATGAGACAAGTCCTAGACCTAAGTTCATACTCCAATGTGGCCCTCCTTTAAATTCTTGTGATGATCCAAGTCTCATGAAGAAATCCTATGTGTCATCCCCTCCCCTTTAGACTAATATAATCCATCCACCTTTCATGTTAATGCCACATCAACCTATAAATTCATTCCATAACAAGAACATGTGAGCCTAAGTTTCCCCTTGAAACAAGATCTAGTGCCTTCAAGTCCTCATGCCTTTGACAAGGGAGACACCAATCTAGCCTATGCACACCATTCATTACCCTTACCACCACCTAATCCTCTATCAACACCATGTCCTAAGTTTAAACATTACAAAAGTAAACATATGGGGTCATCCAAATCCACCAATCCCTTCAATCCATTTGACCCTTCATCCAACCAAAGTCCAAACCCTAAGCCTACAACATCCAACACCCCTTTTATTCCTCCACCATGGGATCTTGCCACTCCAACTAATCCAAATCCTAATTCTTCAACTTCCACCACCCACACACCTATAAAGGATGTGCTCCCAAGGCTACTAGCAAGGAATCAATCATCTCCATGTCAAAAACCTATCCTTGAACCTATCAAAGAGCCTTCAAACACCATGCCTAGTCTTCCAAATACATTACGTTGTCCACCACCCCTTGATCCTATTCAAGAGTCTTCTACCATGAGTCTAAGTTAACCTCCATCACGCTCCTATGCAATTGACCATCAAGAGCCTTCCACTTCCACTTCCACCCAAATTCAAGAGATATGTCAAGGGTATAATCATAAGCACGTGGAAACATCAAGCCCTCATTCTAATCAAGATAAAATCACTTTCATTCAACCTAGATGCATAACATGCATCTTTTCCATGATCAAGACAAATTTTTCATGATGAAGAACCTATCCATGAGAACCTTTATCCTATTCATACCCCTACAATCATCCATAAGCAAGACACCCACGACCTACATACTCAATCTAATAAAAGTCTTATTGACCTACTTGAGAATTCACACCATTTCATGGCCTTCCTTCTATTACAAAATTATGCTTTGTAGCCCAATTAGGTTAGGCTGTAACTGCATTTATCTTTGCTACTTTGAATAAGTAGAGAGGTTCAAGAGGAAAGGACAAGAAAGTTCAAATTTGCAAGCCAGCCTAGAAGGCCTACTGTCCTGATGGAGGACCCTTCCAGTGATCATATTACCAAGATCATGTAGAATCTCAATTAGAGTTGTTGCATGAGCCATATAAGATGAAAGGATAATCCAACAGAGCAGGAGATATCCTAGGACTGACAGGAGAAATTAAGGCTAATCTATGCATTGCAGATTGTGTTGTAGTTGTTCTTATTGTTCATTCATTGTAGTTTGATACATTTCAAAGAGGTACATAAAATATTGCTAAGTCTACTAATGATTATAAACACCTATACCATGTGATAATGTTCAGTTTATCTTTATGCAATTGATTTACAAAAAAGCAGAAATGATACACAAGTCATTGCATGAAATAACTATTTACATTCATAAAGAAAAGTGTTTATATGATCCAACACAAGTTGTGGGAGTAATTGTATATGATGCAATGCATGATAACAAGTAGATATGAAGTAAAAGAAAATATATAAAATAGAAAAGGGACCCATCTTTTCCTGAATGATGAATCTCATTAATAGCTGCATTATGTCTAGTTGCCCCATTTGATATCTCTAAGTGAACCTGCAAGAGAACAATGAAGAGTGAATTTTAGAGATCAGGGTTTTCTTTTGAATTCTATATGCAATATTTTCAAAATGTACTTGCTATCTTACATACGATCAACAAGATGGAAAAGAGAAAAAACATCAGAAGTAGATAGGAAATCATAAGAAGAAGCAAGAAAGAGAAACTAGGCAAACCAAAGGAGAGGCTTGAACCTCTATGTTTTCTCTAATTTGTTTTCTGATTGTGTAGGTACAGGTTCATGAAATCCATTCATTAATGACATCCATTTACAACAATTATAAATGCCAAGGTACATATGCTAGGACAGTCTTGAAAAGTACAATCATGTTTAAGCCCTAATGGTACAGTCAAGAAGAAGTAGTCATCTAGGGAGGACCAATCATGTCAGCAAGAGGGAGGTCACTAGAAGTGCAAACACAGTCATCCTAAAGAATCATGAAGAGATTTGCATAACTGCCCCACAGCAAAGGCCCCTACCAACTATTAGAAGACTATGACAAGTTCCTTTTCACTAAAAAATGAAGGTTAGAATGGGAGATAAGAAGTCAATTCCAAGGTTTAGAGGTCTAAAACCCTATAGAGAGTTATTACGAGAATACATTATACAATACAATAAAGAACAGTCCATTTGTATTTGACAGCAATCCTATGAGGACCATGCTTGTGATCTAACAAGAGGGATAACAACAAGCTAGTATGATGAAAGGAATAGTAAAAGGAGTTCCTTAACTTTATAAGTTTGCATAAGATCTGCTAAAAGCCATGCAAGCCTACCATGAACTCTTTTCATTGTTCCCCTTGAATGAATAACAACCATAGTAAGATGACTGTAGTAGTCACTTGAAGACTTAGAAAGAAAGCCATATCAGTGACTATAATGACATAGTGCAATGAATAAGAACAATAGTTACAGTCATGATTTGAAACAACAATCATAGTCATAAAGTGCTAGGAAGCTACAGAGAACACTATCAGAAATGAAGAAACTACAACAACTAAATAGTAAGAAGCAGACATGATAGAGCCCATAGTATTCATCTTATTACAATGAACAGTCATATTAATGTTAACCATATAACCACAGGAATGTGATAGTAGCTATCTTGACAAAAGCCTATAGAATATCAAGTGGACATAATCATACATAGGAAACATATTACTACACAAAAAGGGCAGCCCCAACACTTGCAGGTTCACACCATTGAAGCAATAAAGAAAATAGTCTATGGTATGTCAGGTGTTTGAATTGTCAACAAGCTCTTAAAACCTCTAAAGGCCTTACAATAAGGATATTCAGGCCTGATGCATACACAACATGTACCCAAGGCACTAAAAAATAAAGTTCGAACAAAGAAATTAATGCAAAGATAGTGTGGAGGTTGAACAAGGCACTAAACTCTGCAAGGACAAAGAAAGTGTTTGAGATTTCAAATGTGACTAAGAGGGGGGTACCTATAGCTGAGACAACAAATAGGGATAGCCAAATGTCTATATACATTGCATAACTAGGAACAGTCATATCGAGGCATTAAAACAATGAAAACACTAAGCAAAGATAATGAAAGATAGGAGGCCTCACAAAATGTTGTTTCAAAGAGTTTACAATACCATTGCCCATTCATTCTAAAGTCATAGAATACAGTGAGAAAAGCTAGATATTGTTTTGGTAATGGATTAAAAATAGTGGAACAATGAGAATCTCTGTAAAGTCATCATCATGAAGATTGTAGCATGTTACTCCAAAGATCCCAAGTACCCTGAGTCAGTACAATCAGCATAGATAGGTTTAAAATCAAGCATGCATGATAATGTCAAGTCTTATATAATGGAGGGTGTTAAAACATGAATAATAAAGTCTACACTCTTTAAGATCCTTATAGTACTAAGACCATGGATAAGGTTCAGGGGTATAACAGTGAGATACTAGAAAGGGAACAACATGGTATCAAGATCATAAAGAAGCTTTCACTTATTGGTAGGGACTAAGATGATCATTAGAATATTTTTCTTGTGACTTCTAAGCATGCCAAAGGACTAATCCTCATTCCAAAATAGAAAGAAGAAGATCATGCAAAGAGAATACTAAAAGTTGAGGAAAGATAGGTCAGCCCATTATTTTACAAGTTGGAACTGTGATATATGCAGAGGTCTACATGAAGTTGATAAGAAACAAAGGTCTCTAATGTGTCACAGAGGTTTGTTCCTCTTTTCATTTATAGGTTTCCACTTCTCATGTCTGACCACAGGTAGATAAGAGAGAGACTGGATGCAAGAATAGAGAGCATGACAATAGACATGCAAGAATAGTGACCCATACAGCTGACTATCAAGAATAAGAAGAGAGCAATAGTCAAACCCATTTTCCATACATCCCAGGTAGGGTTTTGTTAGAAACAAAGCAAACCCCCATAGCTTCCAAGACAAAGGAAGATCATGCAATGTTGATATCAAAGAAGAGAATCTGACGAGCCATAGAAAAATATAGAATTATATCACCATTTTCTCAAATTTACAAGTAAAAGAGGAACAACTGAACCAGCTCATTATTTTTTAGATCAAGAGAAAGGAGAAACAAGTTTTCATAGTTTCTATAACAGATATAAAATAAAGCTCTGATGCTTATGCTCAAAACAGAGGTTTTCCTGAGGGTTTCTAAGGAAACATACAAAGAAAAACAACTTTTCACTATTTCTTTTCTTCAATAGAGAGTAAGAAGAATAGGTATCACAAGGAAAAAACCTTTCACTATTTTCATTCTCAATAAAGGGCAGAAACGTAGAGTTTTTTCCACCCTTTTCTCAGAAAAGAGGAGCAGCAGAATAGAGTAAAATAGCTAATGATACTTACTAATAGGAAATAGTAAAGCAATGAACAACCCTTCAAGAGAGTAGTATGAGAAGTAGCTTCAAACAAAACCTATGGTGGTGCAGAGCTTTAGCAGCAAAAAAGAATGATAAGAATGAATGATTTTAGGGTTTGTTGAAGTGTTTTGATTCATAATCATGCCCTAGCCTATGGGCTTACCTTTTTTTTTGACTTGGTTTTTTTTAAGAAAATCAAAAGAGGCTTGTGGTCAAGTCTTTAAAGTCGTGATGCCTAATGTAGAGGGGTTCGTGGGAGTCATAAGGGGATAATGATGTTCTTTGGGGTTTTGATGGTGTTTTTTAAACCTTGAAGTAATCAGCAAAAGGTAAATCATGATTAGGGTTTTGATAATGAAGAGGCAATAAGGTCTTTTTTGACTTTGCTATTTGACTTAGGTCAATTTTAGTGTGTCTAAGGGCTTTTCAAAAGCCAAAGGGCAGAATAGGCATCATTATAGCTTTGAGAGATTTTTTAAGGGGCTATCAATTAAGTGAAGAATAATGTAACTCCTTTTATCTTTTGTATGACTAAAGGCAAAAAATAATGTATTTAAACATTTATTAAGTGCAAAATTTTTATAAATTGCCTTAATATTTGTTATATAAAGCCTAGAAGAAGAATAGACATTCACATAACACCTATTAAGGTAAGTCACATTGATTGCCTTTAATATTTGTTGAAATAGTTTATTCTTGTACTCAAATCATGCAAAAAAGAGAAGAAGGGGTAGACTAAAGTTGGAAACTCATGCAGAGGGAGTACCTTTTTCTATTTTTGACTTCGAGTGAAATTGGGCTAGTTTTGGCAATTTTTTGGTCAAGCATCTTGGGAGGAGTTTTGAACTATTTTAACTCATTTTGGAGCAGTTATGGGCTCTAATTTTCAGACTTTTCTCTCTTGCTCGCCCAGTAACTAGGAGTTGTTTTTTTAGACTATTCATGCATCATTTAGAGTGGAGTTGAGTTGGAGTTGACTTCCCTTTGCCTTTTTGGGATAGATTTTGTATTATAGGGAAAAAATCTCATGCTTTTTCACAGTTCTTACTTTTTCCCTTGCCTTTCCACATTGTAGAGAGGGAGATTCAATCTTGTAACTCAGCTTTTTGCAGGTTTTATATAGTAGCAATAGTTTATTTTCAGCAGTTTCATTATTATTTTGTAGAGTTTTCCATCTATTATCAATAAAATTAGGTGTTCCTCTATTCAAATTCAGGTGTCTTGTCTCTTTTGAATGATTTGATAAAGATTTATTGTGTTTTTATATCAAAAAACTTTAAGTTTTCTATCTCATTTATTGAATGCAAGTACACAAAGAGCAAATTTACTATAGGTTACAGATTGTACAAGTCATTTCATGCCTTTTTGTGAAACATTTGTGGTAAAGATTGTTCAGTTTGAATTGTATGAACATATGTATTGAGGATAGTTATGAATCAAATTGCAAATTAGGATTCAATCATTGGTGCATCACCCCTTAGGATAGATTTCAGTTCAGTTTATTTAATCATCCTTCTATCTTTTTTCCCACAAAAAATACATTAGATACAAGAGGCATTTAAAGGGAGCTAGCTCTTCTGAAGGTTCATTCTCATCATAGACAAACCCACAACCTGATAATGTTCCCATGTTGCATAGGATTGCCAAGTTGTTAAAGGCTTAGCATCAAAGCACAATCCTTCGTGACAACACCTTCAAAGCAAAGAAACTTCTTCTCCATCTAACCCTACCCATGATCCACAAATATCCACTTGCCTTGATGAGACACTTGGATCCTAAGCACACATAGAAGATCAAACTAATAGCTTGGATCTAAATGAACATAATCAAGATCCTAATGATCCTTCCTCATCCACCATCGACCCCATTTCAAGTCCACCAACATACCCCTTGGTCTTTCCACCTTTATTCATGAATGTTCTTCCTTGGGGAAACAACAAACTTTGTCTACTACATCACCTTCTCTGTCCAATAATGAACTCAAGTCTAGTGTCAAAAACACACATAGTCCCATTGTCCATTACATACTCCAAAAAATGAACTATCAAGGTAAAGGCTTAGGCCTTCATGAATAAGGTATTTTGGAGCCTATCCATGTCAACATCCCTCCACGCTCATATGGCCTTGGATATATACCCCAAGATAAATAATCTCAAGATGTTGGTACTACCTCCATGCCTCCTAAGTCCACCACTTTCCATCACAAATACTATCATATTCCCAAAACATATGTCGCCATTCCACCTCCATCATCCTACAAGTGTAAAAAGCATGTGACCATACACCTTCCACAATCCAATTTACCTCCACTACTTCCAAGTCCTACTATCCCTCCATCCACTTTACCACCACTTCTCCCAACCCCTAATATCCCTATCATTCAATCCATTTATCCAAAAATTCATTCCTAATCATGACCAACAAATGCACACATCGTTTAAACATGAAGTTTCCACCAAACCCATGGGATTCAAAAATAAACATTTGGATGTGTCTACCATAAAGAAAAAATCCTAAGGATCCTCATGCTTTAGGATTTCAATGCAAAGAATTAAAGGAAAATACATTAAAAAAGATACCCAAGCCCATCCCTTCACAAGAAAAGTCCAAAAGTAAAATGGTTTGGGTACCTAAGAAAAAAGCAATCAAGTCAAATGAAGCATCAACATCCCAAAAATCCCAACCATCCTCTTCCATCCAAAAATCCTATACCATTCAAAATTCTCAAATTCCTTCATCCCACAAGTCAAGCAAAAATCATAAAAATACTAAGTCCATGTTGGTACAGAAATCACTCAATCAACCATCTCCTAAGAAAACATCTACATTGCTTCCTTTGATATCTCTTGTTCTCAAATTCCTATACCATTTAGATGGGGGCAACATGTTGACAATTTTTTTTTATATCTCTTGATATACCTCATCCTTTCCAACCAAATCCTATCATCATCCTAGTGTCATAAGCATTGTCCTGAAAGTTCCTAAGCATTACATCTAGAATGAGGCATGTTATTCCTATGTGACATAGCTTTGAAGATCACATCCTAGCTCCTTTATAATGCCTACATCCATCCATCCCTTTATCATGAGTCTTCCATCTTATATCCTATCATCCATCCTTTTATCCATTCATCTAATCCCACCATTATCCTTTCACCTAGACTTGGTTTTCCCTTGTCATTGGTATCTAGCACAAAGGCTACCCAAATTGTCATCCATTGACATCTAAAAACATATCAAAATACCAAAAAAATAAAAACATTCAAAATACGAAAAAAATCAAAACATTCCAAAAAATACAAAAAAATCAAAACATTCCAAAAACACAAAAAATCAAAACATATCAAAATCCAAAAATATCAAAACATTCCAAAAGACAAAATAATCAAAATTCCACAAAAACCCAAGAAAAAAAATCAAATCAAATTCAATCAATTTCATCAAATCAAACCAATCCAATTCCTCTATCCAATCATCAATTTAATTCCTCAAATCATATTAAAACAATCCAATCATCAATTTTTCCAATCAAATCATCAATTGAATCAATCAAATCAAATCACTTCATCAATCAAATCAATTCATCACTTCTTCAAATTCATTCAATCAATTCAATTCAATCATCACAATCATCAATTCAAATCATCAAATCTAATCAATCAAATCATTTCAATTCTTCAAATCAATTCTTCCAATCATCAATGAATTCATCAATCCAATCATCAAATCCAATTCAAGCAATAAATCCAAATGCAAGTCATCATCAATCCATACCAATCAAGTCAATCAATCTTGTCAAATTATCCAATTGCATCAATGGTCTTGATCCTAATCTTGACATAAACCAAATCAATCAATCAATCAAATCTTGGTGTTGATTCGTATGGCCAACAAAACTAGTGACAATTAATCAATCAATTTTCTTATATAGAATGTTGCATTGTCGAAACTAGACCAGACATCTTATACGACATGTTTCATTTCTTGAAACTAGACATTATCAATCCATCATCATCAATCAATCAATTAATCATTGGTTTATAGATTGATAGGGGAAATACCTTTTTTTTTGTTAGATATGAAAGCAACACTACTTTAATGGAAATCTGATTTGAATAAATTTCAGCAATCTTTAAGTGTGCTTTAACAATGGAGATTGTAATAAAACATAAAACCCACTATAGAAAAGATGTCAAACATGAAGAACTCAACACAATGACATAGTGTTTACAGGGAGAAAACCCTTCTAGGTAAAAAAACTCCACCAAGAAAGAGGCACAAGTTTGTATTAATCTCAACAAGATTGTACAATACATCAACTACACAACTCTCTCCACAGGTCTTCAATTTGACAACATTCTAGCAGGACTTGAGTACCTAATATCTATATTTCAGCAACAAATACATAGAAAATACTTATAGAAACATTTTCCAACTCATCCTAGGCTTTAACCTTCTCTCCTAAGATACTCTAAACTGTAAATATTAATTATTATCTTACAAGCATCTTACACTTGTCAAAAAATAGCCATGCAAAGGTTGGGGGCCCAAGACTAAATCTAGCCTCTTACAGCATCTTATGACATGTCATAACTATCATAGATTCCACAAAAGAGTATCTTTCCAAGATAGGAACCTTGGGCTAAATATAGCAAATATACAACTAACATATCCGTCATATGTGTCATAGAATCTCAGAATCTTTTGACAACTTGTAGCTATCATTAGATTCACTTACCAAACATTATGACAATTGTCATACATGCCAAAAATAGTATATTCTCTAAGGGATCACACTTGCCCTCATTTACTTTGAGTTTTTACATTTGCCAGTAGTAAAAGTCACTTTGTAATTACCTCTGGTTACTCTGAAATTACCCCTGCTAGGGAAACTAGTACATCTCCTTATGGATAATTACAAAAATTACATATAATAAGTGGAATAAATACAATATTGGGATTTACAAGGTTAATGGCACCTTATCCCAACATTCTCCCACTTGACATTATACATTGTAAATCAATCCATAGGAAAACAAATGAAAAATAATCAAGCACTAGAAACAAGGTCCATGGCCTCTCTGCAACATTCTCCTAAGTGTCTATCTTTTTCAGCTCAATCTCTCCATTTGCAACCAACTCTAGAACAAAACTTGATACTAAACATCAACATGCTTAGTTCGAGCATGATACATGGCATTCTTGGCCAAACAGATAGCACTCTGGCTATCACAACCAATTTGAATGATTTTGCAATCAAAACCAATACATGTACATAGTCTCCTCAACCAAACAACCTCCATAGAGACATGAGTAGTAGTCATATGCTCTTCTTCTATGGTGGACAAAGCAATTGTGGGCTGCCTCTTACTCATCCAACTCACTGCACCTCCAAATAGAGTAATCACATAGCCACTAGTGGACCTTTGACTATCCAAGTCACCTGCCCAATCTACATCAACAAAACCCTATATGTCCAAATATTTATCAGCACTATCAGTACCAAAATAAACCAAACAATGATGAAAAGTACCTGCAAGATATTTAAACACCCTCTTTGCATAGTTCCAATGCTGCCTACCAGGGTTAGACATAAATCTATTCAAAACTCCCACTGCTTGGGCAATATCTAGTCTAGTGCAAACCATTGCATACATCAAACTCCCTACAGCACTAGCATATGGCACATTAGACATATCCTCAAGATCATCCTTAGTCTTTGGACACATATCTAATGAAAGCTTAGTACCAATGGATAAAGGAACTCTAACTAGGTTATAGTCTTGCAAACTAAACCTCTACAAAATAGTATTCACATACTTACTTTGTGACAACCAAAGCTTTATATTAACTCTGTCCCTCCTAATCTCCATTCCTAAAATATACTTTGCAGCACCAAGATCCTTCATCTCAAATGCACCTGAAAGTTGGGCTTTAAGCTCACTGATCATACCCTTAGTATTGCTAAAAAACATGTCATCAACATGTTGGCAAGACACACTGCTTTACATAACAAGTGTTGTCATTGATGGCAACTAAGACCATTACACTCATCCGCATAACACAATTTGTTCCTACTAGAAGTTAGATTTAGAATTTATCCAAGTCTGGGCAGTCAGGAACAGAGCAAGTGACAGGGTCCAGTATCTTGGTCTGGATCTCTTTGGTGGAAAGTCATGGTTTGCTATGGATCTGAAGTAGTCATGAGCATTGTCAAGGAATTCTAAATCCAGAGTTTTGGCCTCCGGTTATGAAGGATTTAAAAGATATTAGCTTCTGAGTATCAAGTTTTAGTTTGATAGAGCAGACAGAAGAAGAACAGTCTGACCTTGTTAATGGTCTTGATTCCGGATGTATGGAAGTTGTTTATTGGGCAATTGGTGATGATAAGTGATGGTGGCTAACATGATTGATGATTTACAAGTGCAAGTTTTTGTCTGCATCTCATACTATGTATGGGTCTAGCCAATAGAGCAGAATATTTAATAAAGTTTCAAGTGTTCTTTAACCCGACTGGAAAGTAACTAAAGATCAGGATGCGGATATATATAGCTGATGGATATGGATGATTTTGGTGTGTGTGGGTGTTGCAACTATGGTATAATTGTGAAAAGAGCAGAGATCAAAAGTTCTGATGTTAGTAGAGTGGTAAGAGGAGAAGAATAAGGATGAAGTGTGTCAAGTCAATTTTCTATACTTAACCAAAACTGAACTCCAGCATTGATAGATGCTAAATATCAATTCAAATTTATTGTAATTTTCTTCCTATAGGCAGTGAGCCCAAATGCATGTGCATTCCCCCTTGTAATACTTTTAAGAGAGTATAATCTTTGTGGGTTAACCCCCACCATGGTTTTTCCCTTAACCAGGTTTCCATGTCAAAAATCTTGGTGTCAAGTGTGTTATTTATGTTTCTACTCATGTGTTATTGATTAATGCTGAAATGTTTATATCATTAATTTGATTATAAGTTGTAAAGGAAGATTAAAGGTAGAAAAGATTAATTTGTGTGACAACTAATTCACCCCCCCTCTCAGTTGCCCAAACCTAATCCAACACAACATACAAAGCAATAACTAGTATAGAATCATCAACACAATAAATGTAAACATAGTGATCCTCCTCGCTTCTAACAAAACCCAATTTCAAAACAAATGAATCAAACTTTTGATACCACATTCTGGAGGACTATTTCAGACCATAAAGAGACCTATTTAACCTGCAAACCCAATGTTCTTTTCCTTTTACCTCAAAACCTGTAGGTTATTACATATAAATTTCTTCTTCAAGATCTCCATGCAAGAACACAGTCTTAACATCCATTTGCTCAATCTCCCAATCATAAGTTACAGCAATGGTTAAGAGAAATCTAATAGAAGTCAATTTAGCAATAGGAGAGATTATCTCACCAAAATCAACTCCCTCTCTCTAAAAGTAGCCCTTGGCTACCAGTCTAGCCTTGTACTTTTCCAATGACCCATCTACTCCAAACTTCTTCTTGAAGACCCACTTACAACCTATGGCCTTTCTTCCTTTGGCTAAACGAACAAGATCCCAAGTGTTACAAGAGTCTAAAGCCATCATCTCCTCCTACATGGTTAGTTACCAAGACTCACTATCATCTATAGAAATAGCTTCCCTATAGGATCTAGGTTCATCGTTAGTACTCAATAAAGCATATGCACAACGAAAATCTGGTGGACTATACATGTCAACTAGATTCCATTGTCTTGTGGATCTCCTCAAGGGTGGAGTAAGAGACTCTACTCATTCTTCTGCATGATCATCTGCACCAACTTCTTCTATAATAATAGATTCATCTTCATCAGAACTACTTGAATAATCTTTTTTTTCTTCACCCCCCAATACATCATAATTCTATTCTTCCTAAGGTACATCTTGCTTCTCTAAATTAAAGTGAGCCTTCTTTACTTTTTATTCTTTCTCTTTTGGTTGCTCAGGTTTAGAAATAGCTCTAAGTTCCCTGAAAATAACATCTCTAGAAAAGATAACCTTGTGGGTTAGTGGATTCCAAAGCTTATCACCATATCCAATGAATGTACACTGTTCATCCTTTGGATCCAACTTAGATTGCTTTTCCTTAGGCACATCAACAAAATCCTCACAACCAAAAACCCTTAAATGTGAAATAAAAGGTTTCTTACCTATCCACACTTCATATGGAGTTGAATCAAGAGCCCTACAATGAGATCTATTTATCAACTAGCAAGCAGTACACACAGCCTCTGCCTGAAACAATTTATCCAATTGTGAATCACTAAGCATACTTTTGGCTCTTTCCATAATTGTTTGATTCATTCTTTCTGCAACACCATTCTGCTATGGTGTATACAAAGTTGTCTTTTGTCTGATTATACCTGTATGCTTGCAAAAACTCATCAAATTCCTTAGAGTAATATTCCCCTCCATTGTCAGATCTTAATATTTTTATCTTTAAACCTGATTGGTTCTCTACTAAGACTTTGAATTCCTTAAACTTAGTGAAAACTTTAGGTTTATGTTTCATAAAATAAATCTATGTAAATATGGATACATTATCAATGAAGGTGACAAAATAATGAGATTTTTTGATAGATTCATTATCCATAGGTCCAAATACATAGGAGGCATTACAAACTATAGTGGCTTCAAGCTTAAACAAGTTTCTGAATCTCTTCCCTTTTGCTACCACCAAGTTCCCTCTCACTAATCTGCAGCCATGCTTGTCAAATGTCACATGCATTCCCAAATCATTCAACTTCAAAACTAAAATTAGATTTCTAGCTAATCTAGGAACATACAAAACACCAAGGAGGGTTTTAATCCTCCCATCACAACAATACCTTTCCTTTCCGGACAATCAGATATGAAGAGTTGTCACAAAGGTAGATATTACCTCCATCATATTCTTCATATGTGGAGAACCATTCCTTATGTGGGGTCATATGAAATGAGCATCCTGAATCAACCAACTAGTGATCATTAGAAACAAGATTCCATGCATAAAGTAGAAATTCTTCACCTGCATTCGAGGACTTATCCGAAGCACTCTCCCACTATTTCTTTGGGTTTCTACACTCCTTCACATGTCCCCTTTTACCGTAGTTCCAACACTTAACTCTATTCTTTTTACCAGAATTTTTAGACCGACCCTTGGACTTGTCCTTAACCCCTTTCTGATCTCCTTTAGGTTCCCCTTCCTTAGACCTTCCCCCAACACTTAGAGCATCCCCTAAACTATTCGAACTCTTCATCCTCAATTCCTATGATAGTAACAATAAAACAAGAGCATCCAACTTTAGATCCGCAAGGTTAGCAGTGATAGCAAGGATAACATTCTCCCAAGACTTAGGTAAAGAACAAATAAGTAAGATACATTTATCTTCCTCACTAATATCAACATTTACTGAATCAAGCCAACTCAATAATAAATTAAAAGAATTTAAATGCTCTGCAATTGATTCACCTTCTTGCATTTTCATGGAAAATAATTTTTTTTAAATAAAGTTTATTTACCATACTCTTGGCTTGATAGATCATCTCACCCAACTGATTCCACAAATTATGTGTGGTCTCCTCCTTTGCGACATTTAATAGGACAAAGTCTAAAAGACACAACCAGATGGTTCCCCATGCCTTCTTATCCAATCTATCCCACTCATCTTGAGAGACATCATCAGGTTTCTTCTTCTTTTGAACAACCAACCATTGGTTTCTTTCTTCCAACAAATCTTCCATTTTCAGCTTCCACAACTCATACCCAGTTCCATTAAACTTCTCAATGTTTAATCGAGAGGTTGATGCAATGGTGGATGTAGCCATAATAACAACACAAGATCTGCAAAACAAACACAACCAAATCTCCCAATGCAACTATAGCTTCCACACTACCACCTAAGAGTCAAAGTTGGCTAGGCTCTAATATCAAATGTTAGAAATGAAAGCAACACTACTTTAATGGAAATCTTATTAAAATAAATTTCAGCAATCATTAAGTGTGCTTTGACAATGGAGATTGTAACAAAACATAAAACCTACTACAAAAAAATGTTGAACATGAAGAACTCAACACAATGACATAATGTTTACATAGAGAAAACCCTTACAAGTAAGAAACTCCACCAGGAAAGAGGCACAAGTTTGTATTAATCTCAACAAGATTGTACAATACATCAACTACATAACTCTCTCCACAAGTCTTCAATCTGACAACATTTCGGCAACACCTGAGTACCTAAAATTTATATTTCAACAATAAATACATGGAAAATACTTTTAGAAACATTTTCTAACTCATCCTAGGCATTCACCTGCTCTCTCCTAAGATTCTCCAACCTGTAAACATTAATTACCATCTTACAAGCATCTCACACTTGTCCAAACACAACCATGCAAAAGTTGGGGGCCCAAGACTAAATCTAGGCTCTTACAGCATCTTATGATGCGTCATAACCATCATAGATTCCACAAAAGAGTATTTTTCTAAGATAGGAAACTTGGGCTAAATATAGCAAATATACAACTAACATATCCGTCATATGTGTCATAGAATCTTAGAATCTTATGACAACTTGTAGTTGTCATAGATTCACTTACCAAACATTATGACAGTTGTCATATATGCCAAAAATAGTATATTCTCTAGGCGAACACACCTACCCTCATTTACTTTGAGTTTTTACATTTGCCAACAGTAAAAGTCACTTCATAATTATTTCTGATTACTCTGAAATTAACCCTGCGAGTGAAACTAGTACATCTCCATATGGATAATTACAAATTACATATAATAAATGGAATAAATACAATATTGGGATTTACAAGGTTAATGTCACCTTATCCCAACAGTTTTTGTATCATTTGTGCATGCATGCTTTCTTGCTTGCATGTGTTATCATTTTTATCTTAAATTTTTATCACAGCTATAGCCATTCAAGCTAATATTCATATCTTGTGTATGTTGGAATGGCTTTTTGCATTAACCTTTGCATCTAAGGTCATATCATACCTTTTGTGCATTAGGACTTTAATTCTCTAAGTTTACTTCCTCATACATCTAGACAAGGTTGTATTATGTTGGGTGCACAAGACACATTGTCACCTTGGTCCTTATTCCTTGGTGCATAACATATAGTGCTATATCAAACTTCATGATTTCTCACCTTCATTACAATAGAACGTATAATTCATTTCTTCTATCCATTCCATCATATTTCTTCCTTGACCAATACCCTTTCATTTTGAAAGCCTACCCATGTTTGTCCAACCCACCTATCCTCTCGAGTGAGCATCATCATCCTTTTCCTCTATCCATACTTTATCTTCTTTAAAATAATGTTACTTCTCTTAGTCACAACATCATCTCAGAGAGGGGTAAAATGTAGACACTTAAAATTGTCCATGTCTTCCAACACCTAGTCGACACATCACTAGAGACATCATATGACATTTTGTCCTAATCCCACTTATCCCACTGGCCAATCAATTAAATAAATCCTATTTATTGAACTACTTTCCCTCTCATATTTTCTAACTAATTCAAATAAAATATTTTAATTAGTCCTCACCTTTCATCTCATTGCAAAACATGTCACATACTATATTTTTCATTTAATACTCTTCACATGTCCCACTAATTTAAATAAAACATTATTTAAATTAGGTCTACCCTACACTTGTCACATGACTACAACTCCTTGTGGAGTGGGAAAGATCCTATTCAATCTCAATCATTGACATCATTCAAATCAACTTTTAATTATAGCCATCCATTAAAATCACTCATTTCCTATAATTCAACCCTCAACCAAGCCATTTGCATCAACGAGTTTCCAAGAAACCTTATTCTATTAAAATGACATTAGAGCCTCTCATCATTCATCCTCATTGTGTTGTTATGCTACAGATTTGAGCAATCAACATCCACCCAACAACAATAATCTTCAATACTTTGTATGCCTATGCAAAGTTGAGAAGGACAATGGAGGGAAGTCAAATGTAGCTTAGGATCTTAGTTTGTTTACTTTATTTGATTGATTTCTAAGTTATTTGCACTCCATTGAGTAGTTAGGGTTTGATGGTTTCATCTTTATGGATTTAGCCCCAATTTTCACTAGCTTACAACAATAAAGTCAATTGTAGCTTAAAACATGAAGTGAAAGACATCTATGCAAGGCTTAAACAATACACATGTAGGATTTAATGGCTACCATGGCTGCACATTATGAGCTCAACTCAAGCATAGGGGCAAAGAAAATCACACATGGTGCTGAGGACATGAATTCAATTGCATGATTCTAGGCTCAATAAATAACTTAATGAAGCCAATTAAACCAAATTTATAAAATTGGTAATAACTAAGGAGCCATGTAATGCACCAAAGGTCTATAAAAATGGCAATTCATCATTGGAGACCAACGTATTGTAAATCATAAGTTTCATGATTTCAAAACTTAGCTTCTAACTTTGACTCTAAATGTTTCATAAATAAATTATGTTAACGACTAAACTACATATTACTAAATTGAAAATTAGATTTTGTTTTAACCTTAATGTTTCAATTAAGTTTCAAAGTTGGTTTTTCCTAATTATGTCAACAGGCATTCTATAGCAGCAACAATGACCTAAAAATTAAGTTAGGAAAAAAAAATAGAGCCGACCCATATTTTAAAAAACTAACATAAAAAATTTAAAACTATAGTAGCCAACATAATTAAATAAAACATAAACTATGATCTCTTGTAATAACTAAACCATGGAATAAAATCTAAAATAAAAATAGAAAAAATAACATGTGCAACCATATGGTAAATTTGTAATTAAATAATGGTCGCATAACTTCAATCCCTCTCCATTGCTAGTAATATTTCAAATCCTAAATTATAGACACTCCACTATTTTAAAAGAAAGTTATAAATTAAACATTATACTTCTTTAAAAATAAGTAGTAAAACTTGAAATAAAGATTTAAAATTTCTTTCAATAAGAGAACAAGTGCCACATAGTGGTGAGTACCTGCCTTGTAGTGTTGTAATAATAGTATGTGTTTTTTTTGTAAGATTAAATATTTGTTGTATACACAAATTGCATTCCAATTAGCTAAATTAACTAGTTGAATACAAGATCTTGGAAAGACTGAAATTACATTCTAATTAGATAAATTAGCTAGTCAAATACAATATATTAGAAAGACTAATTACAATGACAATGACAATGAATTGTAGAATGTATTGTTCCTCATTCTAGCGTGTGTTGTACTAGGAAGGTATTCAAAGCATGAAACATGACTGTTGATTGAGTAAGCAATGGAAACAAAATAAAATAATTTTAATATAATATAAAATAACTCTTAAGCAAATAAAATAACTCAAGGTTGATATTTGTGAACATTTGTATTTCAATATCTGGCGGTGCATCTTAGCTACACCATTTGTATTTTGGGCTTTATGACGCACATTATATACAAAACAGGTAGCATCAAATTTGAGATAAATGTAATTGTGAATGACCTTTGCTAGAGAGGATTTTCCTACAGCCCTATTTCCATAAATGGAAATAGTGAGGACACTCTCATCAGAATCTGTATTGAGCATTTTTATAACTTTATTTATATGTTCTTCCATATCAATGAAGATTGACTTTGAAATTCTGAGTGCTTCATTTATGATCTCCTGAGGTGTTGTATCTGAGGGGTCTTCTTCTAAGGGCTAGGGTATAGCTTCCTTGACTAAAGTTACCTTTTATTCTAATGTCTTGAAAATATCCTGGACTACAAGCTTGATGAGTTCTGCTTCAAATCTAAAAGACAAATGAGTATACAAAATATAATGTATGTTTCCTGTAACAACAAATAGATCTCTTAGACTAGTACTAATTAGCAAAATGATGTTTAACTTGAGAATTTCTTAGATTTGTAATCTTCAAAATCATATAAGAGAAACCTTCACTATGCACTTGGAAGAAACTAGACAAATGTTTTGAAAGTTTGACCATTATTATTATTAAATTTAATGCTACTATACTAAAAAACAATAAAGAGAGAAGAAAGAATGATAAATAAATAAGATTCACCCAAACAACAATTAATAAGAGGTTTCAGCTCCAAGCAAAAGGAAGAAAAGTGTGTAAATTAATAAGGGTTAGAAATTTGGGTATTATTCTATTTGTGAATACACATGGGATTTTAGAAAAAGGACTATAGAGAAATTGAATGAGAAAGATTGATGTTTATAATGATGATGAAGAATAAAGTATTTCTTAAAATGTTTATAGACAAATCTATACCTATCAATCTTGTTATATCATTCACCATTAGTATATCGTAGTCCTTTCTTCTCATTTTTCTTCATCATCACTTATAGTATACTATGTTGGAAATTTTACAACATACAATAGTATGAATGAAGAAAAATGACATTGAAAAATATATTTCTTCCATGTTGTATAATCAATCACACCAATATATAGTTTTCATAAGCCATCTTAGAAGAGACTATCCATAATAATGCTTCACTTAAATAAATAGCATTCATATTATTGAACTGCTTCAAAATTTGTATTGTAATAAAATTATAAATCTATGGCTCACATAGTAGCATGATCTAAGTATCTTAAAGTTAATTCTCAATGCATTTATTTCTGATTTTATAACTAACAAGAAATTTACTTACACATAAATAACACTCATCTTACTGAGGTAAGATTATTTGAGCACAGGTCCAACTGGGTAAGGCAGATGCACTGTTTAATCTATGGTCCTTAATATTTCTAGCTAATTTACAAATGGTGAGTATCCTCTACATAAGAGTTTATATGTTACAAAATTTTCCTAGAATTCTTTAGAGTAGCATGAACACAATCTCTTATTGCATTTGTTTTAATAATTAAAAAGACTAGCAATTTTACAAAAAAAAAAAGCAATTAGCTTACATGCCCTAATGTGTCTTCTGTAGAGAGGAGGAGGAAATTTTAACGAGAGCACTTTCTACTCACTAATTATTTTCGGTGTACATATCTTTGTTTCTTCTTCTCAAAAGCCTCAACAAAGACACCTCTGCTAGGATTTCTTACTTTTGTTGGCTTGACATAATAGAATAAAGGTATAATTATAACATTTAAATTGCACATTTGGGCTACGTCATCTAGAAACCAATGGGATTGTGCATTTTAAATAGTCTAGTAGTTTAGAAAGATAACTAACTTTAAATAGTTTTTTCTTACTCTTAAACAACTTAAAATGATTTTGTTCTAACTCTTAAACATAGCTTAAAAATTAAATAATCATATAAATATAAATATTACACAATATAATATATTAATATTTATATCCCTAAAATATATTAATATTTAATACTTATTGATGCAAAAAATGTACATAATTTCATTTGCTCACAAACTCAATTACAGCACTCACACAATTTACCAAGTCATAACAAATTCACATATGTAAAACAACAATAAATTTATGTCAAGTTTATTTGATTCAACACTGCAATGAACTATGTACAAACAAGGTGCAATGTCGCTTTTACAATTCTTCTAGCAATGTCTTAACACTCCAATTGACCTCTCTTCTTTTATTCATTTCATTGTTTCCTTCCTTTGATCAGTAGTGTTTCAATTTGTCTCATATGGCCACTCTATCTTCTCTAAATCAACCTCTCCTTTTCTATGGATCAAGCCTCTCCTCCAGGCTCAGTCTAAGACTTCTTCCTTATGTGAACTTCACACTTGAACAGTTCTCTTTCTAGTGCCTTCTATCTTGCCTCCCTGGCACTACTTTCTCTCTGCTCCAGTGCTGGTATTTATGATGTAGTTTTAAGATCTCTTTTGTATGCCTCAAAGAGGAGTTGAAAAGTTGAAGAATGTGACACTTCAATTCTAATATTTTTCTTTTAACAAGATTTATCCCTAGTAGGCACCTCCATCTCTTTAAATTCCACAACAAAATAGTCTCAAAGGACCACCCTTTTATCTCTTTCTTCAACGTTAAACCTTCCCAAAATGAGTGTCGAAGTATATAGAACATGGCGCTTGGATTGTGTGTATCCATCTAATGGTTTACAAGAAGAGTACTTTGATTTATTATTATTCATTTGCTCTCAACTTTAGAATAATTTAATGCCTTGTATCTGATATCAAACGAGGTAATCATCCCCATGATAGGGAGCTTGACATCAACACATGCCATAGACAAGTAAGCATTGATGCCAATCTACACCATTGGATCCATACTTGGAAGGACAACTCCAAAATTATGGTGCTGTCAAGCACATGACCATAGTCAAATACCTTCTAGTTCTCCTTTTTAAATTTGTAACCATGTCATTCATTTTAGAAGTAAACTGGTCACCACACTAGTTCTTTAATTTTGTTTATATACTCCTTTCACAATCATCATTTAACACTTTTATCAAATAGATGTCTAATGTAGGCTTCTATTGATTAGATTCTTTGAGGAATCTAATCCTATTGTCCAACATATATTTGTATTTGTAACTTTGTTGCCATTGTAAATTGTATAAATCTCATGTGTTGCCGACATTGTAGAAGCTTTGATTTGTACCTTAAGTCTAGACTTGGCTGAGGTTGCAACTGTAAATGCTTCTAAAGGAAAACTAACAAAACCAATGGAAAACAAGCCAAAACTAAAATAAAAAACCTAAAAATATTTTTTTTTGTTGATGCAAATCACCAGTTCGCTTGGGGTGCACCTGCATTAGACACACCGAGTAGAAAGTTTGTGAGCATAGGCTCACAAAATTGGAGTTGAGTAGTTGAACTACCCTTTTAGGTTGCCATCAACCTATAGTGAACTCCTTCACTATCCAAGAGTTGAAAATCAATCTTTCTTTCACATTTTCCAGCATTGTGCTGGAACATGCACCACCTTCCTCCAACAAAACCACTTATTCCTCCTCCTTCCCCTCATGGACTTATGTCCACTGAAGCCCAACCTCCTCCACCAAATTCTTTCCTCACTCCTCTCTTCCTCCATGGGTTCAAATCCACCTTTAACCATCCACCTCCACCAATATTCTGCAACATCCTTAACCATCTCTACACACAACCAAACAACCCTCTCTTGTGCTCTATTCATCTCATTTTCTACTACCACATCTAAAAACAAATAACATCACATAACTGATTTACCTCATTCACATTCACAGCTACAACATCGAACTTCACTGTAATGTCTTCCATATTCTCGTCAGCTGTAACTACATCCTCTATTACTGCAATCACTTCTTCATTTTCTTTCACCTTTATTTCTCTTACCTCTTCTTCTACTGACAAAATCTGCAACATGAAATCATCTTTCTCCTCATCCTTCACTACAACCTCTTCACGTCTATCGTTGCACCTTTAAAATCTTCATCTTCACTGCCCACCTCTCTATCTTCAACCACTGCAACTTCTTCGACTGCAACCTCTTTCTTTTCTCTATTTTTTTCTTCATCTATGTCCTCATTTCTTGCACACACAAATCCACCTACCTATAGAACATCATTAGAAGAAACATGGGACTTCTCACCCATTTTCTTTTCCATCTTCATCTCTGTTGGACTTTCTCTCAGAACATGCCATGTCTGTTGTCACAAATCATGTAATTAATTATCCAACTCTACCATCATCTCTCTCTCTCCTCACAAGGAATGAAATTTCCAAAGGTCTTCTTAAGACCAACCTCATACTTTTCCTCTTCGACATTCTGTCAAACACTTTACCTACTACTCTCTACCCAAGAAAACTTCTAGAAGATGCTTCCTCAACCCACTCTCTCTCTCTTAGTGGTGGAACTCAACACCTTCTACCCAGCTTTAGTCTTCATTGGAGAATAGCCCACCTCAGTCCCAGTGCATACTCTGCACTCTCAAGATCACCTTGCTCTATTACCATTTGATGTAAAAAAAATGCACACAATTTCATCTACTCACAAACTCAATTACAACAATCACACAATTTACCAACTCATAACAAATTCACATCCATACAACAACAATAAATTTATGTCAAGTTTATTTGATTCAACACTGCAACAAGGCACAATGTCACTTTTACAATTGTTCTGGAAATGTCTTAACACTCTAATTGACCTCTCTTCTTTTAATCATTTCACTATTTCTTTCCTTTGATCTGCAATATTTTAATTTGTCTCATATGGCCGCTCTATCTTCTCTAAATTGACCTCTTCTTTTCTATGGATTGAGCCTTTCCTCCAGGCTCAGTCTAAGACTTCTTCCTTCTGTGAACTTCATACTTGAATAGTTCTCTTTCTAGTGCCTTCTTTCTTACCTCCTTGGTGGTACTTTCTCTCTGCTCCAGCGCTGCTATTTATGCTGTAATTGATCTCTTTTGTATGCCTTAAAGAGGAGTTGAAAAGTTCAAGAATGTGACGCTTTAATTCTAATATTTTTCTTTTAACAAGAAATCCCCAGTAGGCATCTCCGTCTCTTTAAATTCCATAACAAAACAATCTTAAAAGACCACCCATTTATCTCTTTCTTCAATGTTAAACCTTCCCAAAATGAGGGCCGAAGTATAGAACATGGCGCTTGGATTGCGTGTATCCATCTAATGGTTTATGGGAAGAGTATTTGGATTTATTATTATTTGTTTGCTCTCAAATTTGGAATAATTTAATGCCCTATATCTGATATCAAACAAGGTAATCATCCCCATGATAGGGAGCTTGGCATTAGCATAAGCCATAGACAAGTAAACATCAATGCCAATCTACACCATTGGATCCATACTTGGAAGAATAACCCCAAAATTGTGGTGCTGTCAAGCACATGACCATAATCAAATACCTTCTGGTTCTCCTTTTTAAATTTGCAACCATGCCATTCATTTTAGAAGTAAACTGGTCACCACACTGTTTCTTTAATTTTGTCAATATACTCCTTTCACGATCATCATTTAACACTTTTATCAAATAGATGTCTAATGCAGGCTTCTATTGATTAGATTATTTGAGGAATCCAATCCTATTGTCCAACATGTATATGTATTTGTAGCTTTGTCACCATTGGAAATTGTATAAATCCCATGTGTTACCGATGTTGTAGAAGCTTTGATGTGTACCTTAAGTCTAGACTCAACTGAGGTTAAAACTGCAAATGCTCCTAAAGCAAAAATGACAAAACCAAGGGAAAACAAGCTAAAACTGAAATAAAAAAAACTAAAAATATTTTTTTGGTTGATGTAGATCGCCAGTTCACCTCGGGTGTACCTTCATCACTTATATACAAATATTTATCAATATTTCATTTTTACTATAATATAACATAAATATAAATAGATTATAATCATAATTTCATTTATCTATATAATCAATAATTTAATATAAATATTATTGTTAATATATTATTATTAATTGTGGGCAGAAGGGTGGGCACCCTATTCACTTATATAAAGTGAAAGGCTTGATTTTGATATCAATCAAATTAATTACCTAATCACCATTCAAGTGATTGGATATTTAAAGCACGTAAGAGATTTATTATAAAGGTTGGCAGAGGTTTCACATGGGGAAAGCTAGATACTAGATAGATAACCTTCATCAATATAATTCCTATAGAGAGAGCTAAGAAATCATAATTAGTTTCTAGGCTCTTCAATTAGATAGTGGCTTCTAGATCTTTCCATCGCCTATTTACTTTCTCTTTCTCCAGCTAATTATCATTTCTTTTTCTCATGAAGAGCTCAATTGGAGAATAGTCTATGACTTCAATGGTTGGCAATTCAAGATTCATAGCCCGCATTGCAATTGACGACATGGTGAATTTGAGAGTCGATACTCCAATTCAATTAGAAAGTTCAATGAGGCAAATGGCATTCAAAGGCAGAATTACAAATCAAAGACTAAAGAGAGTCTTGTGAATCCATGATGATCTCATCCTAGCAGTGGTAAAAATCATCTTGGGCAGCAATTTCATGGAGTTAGGGGAAGCATACAGAGTAGACACCAGTATTTCCTCAAGATTTCTCACCTACCTATTGGATGTAGGGGTTTTCAAGGCTGATGCTAGGGCTTTAATCTTCAAGCTCTTCAAAGCCAATCTCCTTGGTGGTTTGGAGAAGACTCTCAGTGTTGTGTTTGCAGGGATTGGGGTTCCCCATCCAAGAGATATACCTCTGCCTCAGGATCAAGGTGAAGTGATAAAAGTCTTTCCCTTCATCCTCAACATGAAAGGTATGATTTTGCTGGAGCACAGAGAAAGTGTGGAAAAAGTAGCTTCTTTCCTCAAAAAAATGTTGCAAATGGAGGCTGTGAATGGGTAGTTCAAATGGGTGCAGTCTTTCTAGGTCCTGGCACAGGAATTGAATCTTATGTGACTCAGTGGTTACCGCTCCTGGTAAAATGTTAGTCTTGTGTAAAAAGCTTTTTAAGATTATGTTCTCAGCTAGCTGGTAGGAAGATATTTTTCTCTACTTTTCTTATGAGATATAGAAGCCATTAGGGCCAATTTTGGTGCACTCTGGCCCTGCGTGGTCCTAATCCATTTTTGAGCGTGGTCAGATAAGGATAGTATGCAGAAAGTATATACTGAAGCTCAGGCTATAGCAGCCCCAATGTAATTTTCAAAGTTCAATTATAAAATTAATATATATATATATTATTAATTGCATTATTCTATTGAATACAAATTAAATAATCATATTAATATTAATATAATATAATATATTAATATTTAGATCACTACAATATTTTAATTTTTAATATTTATATAGAAAAATATAATAACTATACAATGATCAAAATTAAATAATGACATTAATATGAATATTATATTAATATAAATAGTACAATTTTTGTTATAATATTTGCATAGACTTCAAGAAAAAATTTATTCATTTAACACATAAAAAAATATTCATTTAATAATTAAAAATTATTTGTTTAAAATAACCAAATTTCCTGCAAGAATTTAGTCACTCATAATTTAATTAAACAAGTTAGTTTGTTAGTATAGTCACCTCCTCATTTCTACATGATTTTTATCCTCAATTTTAGGTGTTTGTTTCTTTGAAAATAGTATTTCCCTAAAATCCACCCTGAGGTTAAATTTTGAGCCAATCACAACATAGATAAATTATTTTCCTAATATTTTTTGTTAAAATTCTTAGACTTAGGAAAAATTAAAATTTGTCCAACAAGAAAAATAATACTTTATTTTGATTGGTTTAATATAAATAGATTAATCACTCTAGATAAAAAAGCTCATTGAAATAATACTACGAAAGGCAAGTACTAATAATAATGCAAGAAGCATAGTTATTCTAGACAAGGTCAAGTTTTGCTATATTTAGCAAACAAAAATGATTTGTGAATAGTTCATTTTTAAAAAAAACTTAAACTCATTAAAAATCTAAGAGCTAATTTAGCTTAAGACATTCTTTAAAAATGTTAAGAACATATTTTCAGTAGAAATTCACTATCTAATAGATACCATAACACATTTGTCCATAAAAAGATGCAGTTTTATAGTGTTTTTTATTAAAAGGTTAAAAGGGCAAGATTAATTATTGTATAAAAAGTAGACTACATTGATAGTCATTAATATTTTTATTTTATAGAAATAGGTATAGAAAAATAGTTACTTAACAAATGAGTTTAATATGTTTAAGATCTCAATAAATTTTAATAATATTTTGAAATTTAATTTAATAAAGAAATTCAAATATAAAAAAATTGAAATAAAAAATGAGTATTAAATTTTTTTTAAAATGCTAGTTAATAGACATAATAGAAAAATGAATAATTAGTATACATAGTAAAATAAAAAAAAATAAAATTAGCATACCTATCTTAAATAAATCTATGTAAAAGATATAACTTTTAATATTTTGAAATCAAATTTAATTAGAAAAAAGGTCTAATATAAAAAAAATAGAAATAAAATACAAGTATTAAAAAAATCTTTAATTAATATACATGAAAAAAAAAAAAATTATTTGTATACATAAAATAAAGAAAATTTAAAACTAGCATGACCCATTTAAATAAATGTATGAGACATCTATGCCATTGAAAAGTAGGCACCTCAAGAAGGATCTCTCTCAACATCTTTTGCATAGATTTATTTAAGATAAGTATATGATAGTTTCTAAATTATATATTATGATAATCTAGTTTAGTATTTTTAAAATTTTGCATTATAATTTACTACAATTTAAATTAGGATTTCTTACCTAATGTCTAGAAAAAAGTTTCAATAACCTGCATATTTTATATAAAAATAAATAATTACAAAGAAATTTTAATATAAAAGTTACCAATATAAAATTTTATAAAAATAATTTGTGTAGATTAAATCTATGTAATTCCTTTTTTAATGAATAAGTGTCTATACTATTAAAGGAAAAATAATATTACACATATTCATTTAAAAAAAAAGTGGGTGGAAGAAGTCTCAGCGTACTTAGCCAATACATCGACGTGGTCTAGACTCTATGTAAATTTTGATTTAGAATTATAAGCAATATTAAAACTAAATAAAAAAATTTATTTGTACATTAAAACTAACATAAAATATTAAATATAATTATAATATTTATTTTAAGAATTTAGACAATCAAATTAAAAATTATAATATAAATCTAATCATTATAATCAATATCAAATACGTATTAAATACCATAGCCTAACATAATAAAATGAAATCATATGTTTAAATAGTATATATTTTTATACCCAAATATAACTAGCCAATAGATTTTATATGTAAATTTCTACTTTCGTGGATGGCCGTCACAGAAATTACACGGAGAACTTACAAATTCAATCATAGCATATATTTCTTCGCTAATGGGCACCCTTCATACCGACAGCACATTATCATAGCATTCAAGATTTCAATGGAAGAAATTATGTCCTGTTTTAAGTCAAACCAGCAATTTTTTACCATTTGATTGCGAAAACATAAGAAAAATATAAAAGAAGTTAAAGTCAAATGGAAAACAGATAGTGTAAGGAGTGGCATATTTCACGTGGGGAACCTGAGATTCCACTACCTTTTACAAAGCTTACTAACCTTATCTTTAAGGTTAGTGGATTTTGCACTAGGTAGTGATGAGTGAAAGAGACTCGCCATTCCACGTGTTAGCAATGCTAAATGGGGAAAAGGGTGTAAAGATTCTTGAATTTCCAAAAGGAGGAAGCCATGCCAAAGTGATGTGATAGCAGCATAATTCTGCACTTGGAGTCTCTCCTTATTTATGGACTAGTGTCTTCTTCAGTTTTACACAAGAAGAAATCCCCTGCTGGTTGTTGATAGCAATGGTCAATCCCTCTCTCTTTTCCCTTGCTCTCTTTGTCACTCTCGTTCATTAACCACAACTGTGTCTGAAGAGATAAGAAAGCCATATATTGTTCACATGAGCAAGTCCATGAAGCCTTTGCATTTTTCCCTTCATGAGCACTGGTATGCTTCTCTCATCAATGAGGTAACTTCAAGCTCAGACGATGGAAGCCTGTTGTTCTATACATATCATATAGTTTTGCATGGATTTGTAGCCAAGCTGAGCAGCGCAGAGTCTGCAGCTTTAGAGAGCATGGAGGGCTGCTTGGCTGTAATCGCATCATCTGTCAAGCAAATCCATACAACCCATTCGCCGCAGTTTTTGGGTCTGGAAGGCTCGCCTAACAATTTGTGGCCGCGGTCGCATTACGGCAAAGATGTGATTGTGCGTGTCGTTGACACCAAAATATGAGCAAGAGCTTCAATGACACAGGCCTGGGACCTGTACCCGCAAAATGGAAGGGCATATGTCAAAGTGGGGTGATGTTCAATTCCTCTCACTGCAACAAGAAAATCATTGGAGCTCACTATTTCTTTAGAGGCTACGAAGTAAAATACCATAAACTTCATAAAAGTGATATAAAATCGGTGAGAGACACCGACGGCCATTCTACACACAGTGCTTCGACTGCTACGGGGTCACCGGTGGGTAGAGCGAGTTTGAATGGCTTTGGCAATGGAACAGCTATAGGGATGGCTCCTTCCCTTAATGACTTCTTCAAATGCCAAAACCTCATCATTGCTAAGCCCCAGCAACTTTATATCTTTCCATTGCCATTCCACATGTCCATCAAACATGTAGGAGTTCAAATAATCCCTCACTTGGTTTCCCCAAATTAGTTTTGTAACATCCCTGACTTGCCTTAGAGCTCCAATATCCACCAACTTGATGAAACCACACCATGAGACCTCCCAGTAGAGAGTTGTTTTCCCATCTCTTATGTCCCAAGTGAGAAAGTCAGAAACTAAATCCCTGCAACTACTTATGAAATTCCATACCCGCGATCCTTTTGGAAGGGATCTAGACATGAATATACTTATTTTTCTAGCATCCAAATACTTGGCTTTTAGGAGTTTGACCCTCTTAAGGTCCTGGTTTGCGTAAATCTACCAAACCAACTTGGCTCCCAACACCTTATTGTGTAGAGCCAAATTTTTTAAACCTGTGCTAGCCACCTCCCATGACCTACAAATCTACTCCTAGCTTATTAAGGGAATCTTTTTCTAATATGAGTTTCCTTGCCAAGAGAAGTTTTTCATCTTCTGATTTATATTGTTACTTACACCACTTGACATAGGAAAACAAGAAAGCATGTATACCGACAAGGCCACAATGACTGACTTGAGAAAGTGAGTCTCCCTACCCAGGAGAGCCACCTACCTTTCCAAGAAGAAAGTTTTCTCTCAACCCTTACAATTAGTGGATCCCAAAGCTTACCTAGGAAAACTCCTATAGCCAACAATAGGCCTAGGTATTTGCAAGGAAGATTGCCCTTTCTGAATTTGAGTATTTGTAAAATCTATTTTTCATAATTTGGATCAGTAAAGAAGAAAAAGGCTTTAGATTTCTCTAGACTTACCTCTTGTCCAGATGCCACGAAGTAGTTTGAAAGAATTCTTTTGAAGACCCTTGCTTCCGCAAACCCAGCATGACCCATCAACATGGTATCATCAACAAATTGTTGATGCATAACTGAAGGCATCTAATTTGTGATTTGAATCCCTTTGAGAAGCCCAAACTTAGCAGCCCTTAAGATTGATCTGCCTAATGCCTCCACCATAATGATGAACAGGAATAAAGAGAGTGGATCACCCTATCTTATCCCTTTAGAGGCACCAAAAAACCCTTCAAGGGTACCATTAACCAGTACTAAATATTTTGGGCATGCAATCCAATTGAAGATCCAATCGAGCCAAGAAGACTAAAAACCAAATGCCTCAAGAACTTTGAATAAGAATCTCTAGTTTACCTTATCATATGCTTTTTTTATGTCTAGCTTCAATAACATAGATTGCTTCTTTGTCTTTGTAATTGAATGAATTGCTTCCTGTGCTATAATCACCCCATCAAAAATTGACCTTCCCGGCACAAAACCTGTTTGTTCCTCAAAGATTAGTCCAAGTAGAATTTTCTTGAGTTGATTTGCCACAGCCTTTGCCAAGAACTTGTATATTGTGTTACATAGAGAAATTGGCTGAAATTGTTCTAATTTCTCTGGTTTCTCCTTTTTTTGAATTAAGGCTATGAATGTAGTATTGATCTCTTTCAGAACCATTCCTATTTCCCTTGAGTCTTCAATTGCTGCCACTACATCTAGACCAACAATCTCCCAACAATGTTGAAAAAAGGAGGCAAGAAACCTATCTGGGCCTAGGGCCTTATCCGGGTGCAACTGGAAGAGCACAGCCCTAACTTCCTCTTTAGAGAAATGACTACAAAGCAAATTATTTTTCTCATCTGAAACAAGATTTAGGATGCACTCGATAATACATTGCTGCTCTAACAACCTGGATCCATCCTAGTCATTGAGCAGGTTGTGAAAGAAATCTATAGTAGCCGCAGATAAATCTTCTTGCTTGTCTAATAGTCTTCCATCCAATTATTTGATACTCTAGTGATTCTATTGGCTTCTCTCCTTAGTTTTGTGGAGTTATGGAAGAATTTGTATTTTTATCTCCCGCATTTAACCATAACTCCCTTGACTTTTGGCACCAAAAATTTCTTCCTTCTCTAGGATATCACCTATACTTATGAGCATCTCTTTTTCTTTCAACAACTTTGCCTTTTCCATCCCAAACTTGTACACTTCTTCATTTAGAACCCTCAGTTCTTCCTCAATCATCTTCTTCTCCGCAAAGATATTTTTGAAGTAGTCCCTATTCCATTCTTTTAGGCAATGTTTCACCTATTTCAATTTTGTTGCAAGAATAAATATTTTTGATCTCACCACCATAGCTTCATTCCACCATTGTGTCATTAGATCCATGAAATTAGGGTCTTTAAACCACATCTGTTCAAACTTAAAGGGGCTCTTCAATGGTTTCTTTTCTCCTACTATCTCTAGGAGAATAGGAAAATGATCTGACCCAGAGAAAGTGAGAATCTTGCATTCCAAGGTGAAAGGGAAAACCCCTAGATCTCCTTTGAAAAGGAACCTATCCAACTTCTTAACAACGGAGTAGAAGCCAAGCCACCTGTTGGTCCAAGTGAATTGACCATTAGCCATAGGGATCTCTATTAACTAGTTTGTTTCAACAAAGTCCTCAAAATCAATTTGAGACTGAAGCTTCCATGCCAGACTGCCACACTTATCCTCAGAGTGAAGGATTTCATTGAAATCACCCCCGATAATGCAAAAATCATAAGCAACTTTGTTGTAAATAGGATCAATTTCTTTCCAAACTTCCCGCTTCTGAATGCACAAGTTTAGCTCGTATACATTAATTAATAAAAAGTTCAAATTTGATGCTTGAAACTTTTAACTTTGTAGGCCATTCATCCATTACTCACAGCCACTTTTTCTAAGGCCACTTTATTGGGACACCACAAAGTCAATTAACCACTAGCCTGGCCATCTAAACAAACTGCCAGAACCTTCCAAGATCCCATTCATTTTTCAAAAGACATGACCTCCTCCAAACACAATTTTATTTCTTGAAGAAGACAAATATCTGCCTGGGACAGCTTAAGATGATGCTTTGCCAGGCACTTCCTGTTAGGGGCATTAATGCCCCTAACATTCCAGGTTAAGATTTTCATTTCCCTTTAGGAAGGGACTCACCCTTCCCTACTTTTAGCATCTCAATGGTCTTCTTCTGCCCATTCACCTCACCATCAATTTTGAGCTTTTCAGAGTTGGGGATCTTTCCTTATTTTTTGTTTTCTCCATAGTTTGGGGAGGTTTTTACCACTTTTTTTTTATGAATGCCTAGCTTTTCCTGCCCCACTTGAGCCAAGTATAGGTTAGTTTCACCCAACTCCGACCCTACATCTACAAAGTCATCATAGTCTTCCCATTTTGTATTCAAAGTTGGCGCATCACAGAGACATCCCTGGGGGACATCTTTACCTTCTTGAGCTAGTTCCACCAATTCATTACTAACCTCAAGAAGGGAATTAATATTTTCCATTCTAATATTGTTACCAATCAGATCTATTACTTCATTCATCTTCTCATTTAAAGCCTGATCCAAATCTTTAGTTTCTTTTACCTAATTTAGTTTGATCAAGTGTGCTATGTCATCAGAGAATCAATGTGTCTCTTTGTCATCGCCATTAAAGTCCATGTTCCCATTTGAACCAATGCCACTGAGATCCTTAGGAACGAGATCCATGTTCTTACAGTCCCAGTTTGAGGGTTGATCCCAAGATCGCCAACCCAAAGTACCTACCAGGCAACCATCTGACTTTGGTTCAAAAACCAGAGATTACTTGAGAACACCCCAATCCGTCTAGATTTCAATCTCCTTCTAGTGTGGGTAAGAGGGTGAATTCTCCACACATAACCTAACATATGTTCCAATATTGTCCCGCTTAACCATTCTTCCACACATATATACTTGCCTAGGTAATTTCCTATTTCCTCCAAAATACTAGGTTGCCAAAATTCTAGCAATAGGTTGGGTAGTTTATACCAATCCTGCACATGCTCCATCTAATGGAGAAAGGGATCAAACCCAAATTCCCACTTGCGGATGTAGAAACCAAACTCATCCATCGACCAAATCTCTTCCAAGATTTCTGCTCTAATAGATGGTGAAGGGCATATAACAAAAAAATAACCATTTACAAAGGCTTTAAAACTTATTTATGATTCCCACCGTTCTTGCCACCAGTAGATCAATCCATCCCAATTTAAATTTGATCCATACCGCCTTGCAATTAATCCAAGTTTTTCTAATCGATTTATCGATGGGCCCAGTAGCTTGGAGCTCAAAACCATTGTCTTCTTATTTCCTTGACCTAGCTTAGTGCCACGCTCTGCAAAGGACTCCTTACCGATACCACCCTTTCAAAAAATCCTAGGGTTTCCCATGTGATGGGAAGGCATCCGCCTATGTTTAGCGGGAGGCTTGTGATTTTCCTGCCAACACTTGTTGCACAATTGAGGATGATTTCATTTGAAACACTGCCAATGCAACCCACACCAACCATTGATGCCTTGGTCATTGATTCTGTATCTATCTGACTACTTGCACCAAGCCTTTGCTAGAGCCCATTCTTGGATCTTCTCAAAGGGAAATTTGTTTTCTACATCATCAGCCCAGGAGGGAGAGCCTAAACCCCCCTTTCCATCGGTCACTTTGCCTATCACCCGCCCATTGAGAGAAGCACCAATCTGATCTGAACCCTCCACATTCTTCAGGCCTTCACCTCCTTCTATTTTTTCACACTTTTCGCTCCTCTTTGCCATTCTCAAAATTCAATAGAATAGTTGGTGTATTAAAAGATGTATAACTTTTAATAATATTTTGAAATCAAATTTTATTAGAAAAAAGGTCCAATATAAAAAAATAGAAATAAAATAAAAGTATTAGAAAGTATTCAAAAAATGTTTAATTAATATACATAATAAAAATCAAATAGTTTGTATACATAAAATAAAGAAAATTTAAAACTAGCATATCCATTTAAATAAATATATGTAAAACACATCAATATATATCATTCTTGCGGCACTTATGAGATTGAAAAATAGGCACCTAAGAAGGATCTCTTTAGCATCTTTTACATAGATTTATTTAAGATAGGTATACTAGTTTCAAAATTACATATTAAGATAATTTAGTTTAGTGTTTTTAAAATTTTATATTATAGTTTTCTACAATTTAAATTGGGATTTCTTACCTAATGTCTAGAAAATTAAATTTTCAAGAACCTAAACACTTTTATATAAATAAATAATTGCAAAGAAATTTTAATATAAATGTTATGAATATAAATTTTATAAAAATAATTTGTGTAGATTAGATCTATGTAAACATTTTTTAAATGAATAACTGTCTATATTATTAAAGGAAAAATAATATTACACATATTAACAAAAAAAAAAGTGAGTGGAAGAAGTTGCACTATTACACATATTCACAAAAAAAAGTATGGGTGGAAGAAATTACATCCCTAAGTCAATAAGCAGCCCAAAAATTACAAAACAACAACAAAACAAAGGTCCCTACCTGACAAGAGCTATGGCACTAAATGGAGGAGGAAGATCAAACAACTAAGTCCCAAAGCTATGTAAATTTTGATTTACAATTATAAGAAATATTAATACTAAATAAAAATAAATTTCTTCATACATTATAACTAAAATAAAAATATTAAATAAAATTATAATATTTATCTTAAGAATTTAGACAATTACAATTAAAAAGTTCAATTGTGGATTTGCAATATCATGTATTATTATAATCAATACCAAATACATATTAAATACCATAGTGTAACAAAATAAAATGATATCATATGTGTTTAAATAGTATACATTTTTATACCAAATACATATTAAATACCATATTGTAACAAAATAAAATGATATCATATGTGTTTAAATAGTATACATTTTTATACCCAAATATAACTAGCCAATAGATTTTATATGTAAATCTTTACTTTCATGGATGGCTGTCGCGTACGCATATCAAAAATTACAGGGATAACTTACAAATTCAATCATAGCATATATTTCATTGGCTAATGGGCACATCATACCGACAGCATATTATCGTAGCATTCAATATACTCCGCCACAATTTACAAAGCTTACTAACCTTATCTTTAAAGTTAGTGGAACACAACCTTATATTCCTCAAGGAGTGATGAGTGAAAGAGACTCGCCATTCCACATGTGTTAGAAATGCTAAATGGTGAAAAGGGTGTAAAGATTCTTGAATTTCCAAAAGGACGAGGAAGCCATGCCAAAGTGATGTGATCAGCATAATTCTGCACTCGGAGTCTCTCCTTATTTATGGACAAGTGTCTTCTCCAGTTTTACACAAGAAGAAATCACCTGCTGGTTGTTGATAGCAATGGCCAATCCCTCTCTCTTTTCCCTTGCTCTCTTTGTCACTTTGGTTGCATTAACCACAACTGTGTCTGAAGAGATAAGGAAGCCATATATTGTTCACATGAGTACATCCATGAAGCCTCTGCATTTTTCCCTTCATGAGCACAGGTATGCTTCTCTCATCAATGAGGTAACTTCAGGCTCAGACGAGGTAACTTTAGGCTCAGGCTCAAAAAATTAGAAACTAATGTATTTGATGTTAGAATCTTCAAACTATGAAAATTTAAATGCCCATACTTGAGATGCCACAACTGACTTGTGTCCTCATATGCCATATAAGCAAGATTGCTACTATGTTCTCCAAACTTTAATGGAAACATCCTATTTTTTGTCATAGGCACAACTATAACAACCCTATTGCCTTGATTCTTGTCATAGATGATACATTGCTTATTATCAAACACCAATTTGTAGTTCCTTTCACACAATTTTCCAACACTCGATAAATTATGTTTCAACTGTGGAGTGTAATAAATATCAGTCACACATTTCTTACCTTCTTTGGTATTCACCTCCATAGCTCCTTTCTCTGTAGCTTACAAGGACTTGTCATCACCAAACTTAATTTTGGATTTGAAACTTTCATCTATTGTAGAAAAAATCTCATTATTCCCTGACATGTGGTTAGAACAACCTAAATCTAAATACCAAACCTCTTTAGAACTATTTTCAGCTTTGTCATATGATAAGAATAAATTACTAGGAGAAGCCTCCTCATTCTCATTAGCATAATTAGCATTTCTATTGCTATTACCTTCTTTTAATTTGCATTCCCTTTCAAAGTGGCCATACCTATTACAATGGTAACAATGGACATTTCTTTTATCAAATTTGCCTCTACCTCTTCCTCTATTTCCTCTCAAAAAATTTGGATTCCATTCTTGGCCTTGTCCTTGGTGCTTTTACTACTAGCACCATCTTTATGTGCAATCTACAATTTCGAAGAAAAAGCCTTTTCGTCACTTTCTCCAAATGTGTCCCTAAGCCTCTTTTCATGAGACATAAGAGATCCAACTAAGTGATCAAACTCAAGAGTAGACAAATTTTTACTCAAAATCCTTTATGATTATTGCGACGTTATTCCACCTTGGTGTTAGAGACCTTAACACCTTTTTAACCAAAACCTCTTTGTCCACAATTTCTCCAAGAGTAGCCATCTTATTGACCACATCTTTTACTGATACACAATAATCACTCACACTTTCAGCTTCTTCCATCTTCAAATTCTCTTTTCAATTATGTAGCTTAACAACTTTGACTTGATCACTACCTTGGTAAGCTTCTTATAGAGTCTTCTAGACATCCTTGGTTGTCTTTGCACCTGCAATTCTTAGAAATAAACTCTTATGTAGAGCTATTTGAATGTAGCATAATGCTTGAGCATTCATCTTTTTAGCCTCCTTCTTAGATGTCTTATCATTGGCTGCAAGAGTACTCCAATCTGTTGGCTCTTCATAACCCATTTCTACAATCTCCCACAAATCTTTCCCTATCAAAAATGTCATCATTTTGATGCACCAATAATCATACTCATTTCCATCAAATTCTGGAATGGGCAAGGAGTTAGAATTCGACATGATAAACTTTTGACGAAATTCCAACCACTAAATCTTTAACCCAAAAGAAAATACATGTTTTGATACTAAATGAAGACTTTGAAACCAATGAAAACCAATAAAAACTCTTACAACATATAATAAATCTTACTAGATAATGTCCTAAAGAAAAAACGATCTAAAAACATCTAAAAATAAAACCAAGTAATTGCTGATCATGCATATAGCATGTAGCTTACAAACAATCTTTAAAATACTTCTCGTATATCTACATGCATGCGAGCATCAATAATCAACAATCATTTCACTCACATTTTGATGAATTTGACTAGCATGTGGCCCTGATTTGGATTTCCCCCTATGTTGAGATAAGCACTGGAGGATTTGCATCGCGTGTCAATGATAAAGGACATGATAGATGATTTATATGCTCTACTAAGCACCCTTGTCCAAGAGTATTCAAATATAATTATTTAATTTTGAGACTATCTCACATTAACAAGTCTAAACTTTTTTATGACTGGTTAGGAACTACTTTTGATGTATTATATTTCTATAGATTACTTATGTGGTGAACTTAACATTTCTTATAAAATGTTAGGCTTCTCTATTAACCCAATAATATTTTCAAATTTATAGGACAATCTATATAAATTATAGTTGGAAAAATGAAGAATCTTTAAAGCTTTGATTAAATATCTTGATGTGCTCGCATTGTTGAAGTGATACCCAACCAGTCCTCTTTATTTCCCATCTAGATATCTCGTCAATTGCACCGTGCCTTCCACTTTTGAATTTGGGGTTATTCAACCTATAGTAGGATTATTGATAGCAGCATAATTTCAATTTCACATGTCGAATCTGTCCTTATTTATGTCCTTCAGTTTCACATTAGGCTTCTCTATTAACCCAATAATATTTTCAAATTTATAGGACAATCTATATAAATTACAGTTGGAAAAACGAAGAATCTTTAAAGCTTTGATTAAATATCTTGATGTGCCCGCATTGTTGAAGTGATACCCAACCGGTCCTCTTTATTTCCCATCTAGATATCTCGTCAATTGCACCGTGCCTTCCATTTTTGAATTTGGGGTTATTCAACCTACAGTAGGATTATTGATAGCAGCATAATTTCAATTTCACATGTCGAATCTGTCCTTATTTATGTCCTTCAGTTTCACTTAGCAGTGGCTAATCCCTCGCACTTTGTCATTCTGTTTGTATTAACTACAACTATGTCTGAGGAGATAAGGAAACGGACGTGTTTATTTACTACATTCGTAATTTAGAATTTGCAGAAGGAGGAAGAAGCCATCCCAAAGTGATGTGACAGCAGCATAATTCCGCACTCGAGTCTCTCCCTATTTATGGACTAGTGCCTTCTCCAGTTTTAAACAAGAAGAAGTCACCTGCTGGTTGTTGATAGCAATGGCCAATCCCTCTCTCTTTTCCCTTGCTCTCTTTGTCACTCTCTTTGCATTAACCACAACTGTGTCTGAAGAGATAAGGAAGCCATATATTGTTCACATGAGTAAGTCCATGAAGCCTCTGCATTTTTCCCTTCATGAGCACTGGTATGCTTCTCTCATCAATGAGGTAACTTCAGGCTTAGACGATGGAAGCCTGCTGTTATATACATATCATATAGTTCTGCATGGATTTGCAGCCAAGCTGAGCAGCGCAGAGGCTGCAGCTTTAGAGAGCATGGAGAGCTGCTTGGCCGTAATCCCATCATCTATCAGGCAAATCCATACAACACACTCGCCGCAGTTTTTGGGTCTGGGAGGCTCGCCTAACAATTTGTGGCCGCGGTCCCATTACGGCAAAGATTTGATTGTGGGCGTGGTTGACAGTGGAATATGGCCCGAGAGCGAGAGCTTCAATGACAGAGGCCTGGGACCTGTACCCGCAAAATGGAAGGGCGTATGTCAAAGCGGAGAGATGTTCAATTCCTCTCACTGCAACAGGAAAATCATTGGAGCTCGCTATTTCTTTAGAGGCTACGAAGCAAAATACGGTAAACTTGATAAAAGTGATATAAAATCGGCAAGAGACACCGACGGCCATGGCGCACACACTGCTTCGACTGCTGCGGGCTCGGCTGTGGGTAGAGCGAGTTTGAATGGCTTTGGCAATGGAACGGCTATAGGTATGGCTCCTCAGGCCAGATTGGCCGTGTATAAAGTCCTTTGGGGTGACAATGGAGCCGGTGAGGACAGCGACATAGCTGCTGCCATTGAAATGGCCATTGCAGACGGCGTGGATATACTTTCTATATCCATTGGGGGAGCGGATCGACCTTTTTACCAGGATTCCACTGTCATCGGTGCATTTAAAGCGATGGAGAACGATGTGCTTGTTTCGCTTTCAGCCGGCAACTATGGGTAATCACAGTTGGGGCCAGCAGTATTGACAGGCGATTCCCCGCCACTGTCACACTAGGCAATCTTGAGATCTACAGAGGTTCCTCTCTTTCTAAAGCTGCTCAAGTAGCTCAGCGATTGCCTCTGGTGTATGTATCTCACAACAAAAGCACCATGCGCTGCCAATCAGGTCTCCATCCCAGCATGGTGAAAGGTAAAATTGTGCTGTGTGATTTTGCGATTAGAAATCCTTACATTGATTCCGTAGGGGCCGCTTCGCACAAGGCAGTTGGCGTGCTGAAAGTGAAGATTTTTAAGCACACAAATATGACAGCAAATAAACAAAAAACCATAAAAGGATAGATGCAGACATAGAGAATAAACTTTTATTGCTGTTGATAAAAACTAGAGAGCTACAGCTCTTTATTACATTATATATATCTTTGCTACAAAGGAATCTAAATAGAAAAAACAGAAAACAACAAACCAAAGATAGCATGATTTACATGCATCATCATGCAACACAAAAGTTGCCAAATTCCTAAAAGTATCTAAATGAAACTAACTAAGAAAATAGAAATACTAAAATGGAAACTGCACATGTGGCTGTGCCACATCAGTTATCCAACATACTCCCCCTTGATGCGGAGAGGAGTCACAATATGATCTTGAAGCATCAAAAACTGAACCTTGGCAATTGCCTTGGTGAAAATGTCTGCAAGTTGTTCTGTAGTCTTGATATACCTGAGTTCTACTTCTTTCTTTTGCACCAAATCTCGGATAAAATGATATTTCAGATCAAAGTGTTTAGTTCTACTATGATGCACGGGATTTTTTGCCAATTTGATTGTGCTCATATTATCACAAAAAAGAACTGTAGGTTGAACTTGCTTTTCTCCAATCTCTTCAAGAATTTTTCTGAGCCATAATGCTTGAGTACTTGCAGAGGTGACTGCAACATATTCTGCCTCTGTAGAAGAAAGAGAAACTATACTTTGTTTCTTTGAACTCCAAGAAACCAAACCAGAACCAAAAGTAAAACAATTCCCAGAGGTAGACTTTCGGTCATCCACACTACCTCCCCAATCAGAATCACTGAAACCAACTAGATTAAATCCTTTAGAACTGTAGTAATGAATGCCAAAAGCAAGAGTTCCTTTCACATACCTCAAAATTCTTTTAGCAGCCTTCATATGTAATTCAGAAGGTTCTGTCATGTACCTTGAAACAAGAGAAACTGCATAAGCAATATCAGGCCTTGTGTGGGTTAGAAACATTAGACTGCCAACCACACTTCTATAAGCTGTCCCATCAACTCTTTTAGCACCATCCTCTTTACACAACACAACTCCATGAGAAATTGGAGTGGAGGCTGATTTACAATCAACCATATCAAACTTCTTCAACATATCATTGGCATATTTTGTTTGACAAAGGAAAATTCCATCCTTACTTTGATAAACCTCCATGCCTAGAAAATATTGCATAAGGCCTAAATCTTTCATTTCAAACTCATTCATCATAGCATGCTTGAATTCATCCTTCATCTTAGAACTACTGCCCATATACAACAAATCATCAACATATAAACTCACAATAAGAATATCATTACCTTCTTGTTTGTAGTAGAGGGTGGGCTCACTCTTACATCGCTTGAAGCCATTTTGCTGAAAATACCCATCAATCCTAGCATACCAAGCTCTTGGTGCTTGCTTGAGGCCATACAAGGCCTTCTTCAGCTTGTAGACATGATGTTCTTTTCCTTGCACCTCAAAACCTTGTGGTTGTTCCACATAAATTTCCTCATCTAAGTACCCATTCAGGAAGGCACTTTTCACATCCATGTGATGAATGCTCCATTTCTTTTGGGCTGCAAGGGAAATCAACATTCTAATAGTCTCTTGTCGTGCTACTGGTGCAAATGTTTCTTCATAATCAATGCCATACCTCTGTGTGAAGCCTTTAGCAACTAATCTTGCTTTGTGTCTTTCAACACTCCCATCACTATGGTACTTAGTCTTGTAGACCCATTTAGTTCCAATCTTTTTCTTGTCATGAGGAAGCTCTGTAAGCTCCCAAGTACCATTCCTATGAATAGCATCCATCTCTTCTTGCATTGCTTGCACCCAAACTTCATTAGCACATGCATCTTCATAACACGATGGTTCAAAAACAGATTGTGAAAATAAAGCAAAATTTATTGTTTCACCTATAGGATTCTCTTCATGTGCTTGGATTGTACTTCTTTGATAGATATCACTTAAGCTTCTTACCTTCCTTGTAGGACTTGGACTTGAATTTTGACTTGTACTTGAAACTGAAGAAGTAGATGAGGGGCTATTTGGTGGATGTATAGCACTTGGAATTGAAGTATTAGCTGGCTGCTCATGATCAATATCAGCAATAATACCACCACTCAAAACAGATTTAGACTTCTCAACTTGGCCTTTTTGATGACCATAAACTCCCCCTTCATCAAAAATCACATCTCTTGAAACAAGAATACTATTAGTGTGAGGGTTATACAACCTGTAAGCCTTACTCTGCTCACTATATCCAACAAAAATGCATGACTCACTTTTGGGATCTAATTTTTGTCTCTTTTGATCAGCCACATGAACATAGGCTAAGCAACCAAAAACTCTAAAATGATTAACATTAGGCTTTTTTTCATACCAGGCTTCATAAGGAGTCATCATGTCAAGTGCTCTAGTAGGACTCCGATTGAGAATGTACACTGCTGCAGCAACTGCATCACCCCAAAAAGAATGGTCTAATCCTTTGGTATGTAGCATACTCCTTGCCATTTCCACCACTGTACGATTTTTCCTTTCAGCTACCCCGTTTTGTTGAGGTGTGTAAGCAGTGGTGAGTTGCCTTTTGATGCCATTCATATCACAATAATTCCTAAAATCTCTTGAGCAAAATTCTCCTCCACGATCTGTCCTTAAGCATTTGATCTTACAACCCTTTTCATTTTCCACAAAGGCTTTGAACCTTTTGAATGTATCAAAGGCTTCATCCTTGGCCTTCAAAAAATAAACCCAACACTTACGTGAGTAATCATCAATAAAAGTAATGAAATATGATGACTTACCCAAACTCTTTGTCTGCATAGGACCACAAATATCGGAGTGAACCAATTGAAGTGGGTAATGGGCCCTCCATCCATTGCCTTTTGGAAATGACTCTCTTGCATGTTTTCCTTTAGCACAACCTTCACAAACTTCCTTGTGTTCCTGAATCTTAGGCAAACCATAAACCAAAGCTTTTGAAGTGAGAAACATCAAACTATGAAAATTCAAATGGCCATATCTGAGATGCCATAGCCAACCCTTATCCTCATATGCCATATTGGCAAGATGGCTGCTATGTTCACCAAACTTCAATGGGAACATCCTATTCTTTGACACAGGCACTACTGTAACCACCCTATTGCCTTGATTTTTATCATAAATTGTACATTTCTGATTTTCAAATACCACCTTATAATTCTTCTCACACAACTGTCCAACACTCAATAAATTATGTTTTAATTGTGGAGTGTAATAAATATCAGTCACACTTTTCTTACCTTCTTTTGTATTCACCTCCATAGCACCTTTAGCTGCAACCTCCAAGGACTTGTCATCACCAAGCTTAATTTTAGATTTGAAACTATTATCCATTGTAGAAAAAATCTTATCATTTCCTGACATGTGGTTAGAACAACCTGAATCTAAATACCAGACTTCTTTAGAACTATTTTTATCTTTGTCATATGATAAGAATAAATTACCAGGAGAAGCCTCACCATTCTCATTAGCAAAATTACCACTTCTATTGTTATTACCTTCTGTTAATCTGCATTCCCTTTCAAAGTGACCATACCTATTGCAGTGATAACATTGAACATTTCTTTTATCAAATCTGCCGCTACCTCTTCCTCTTGGACCACCTCTTCCTCCTCTATTTCCTCTTGAAGAATTCTGATTTTGACCTCTACCTTGGCCTTGATTATTTTTTGTGCTTGTGCTAGCATTTTCTTTCTTTGTAATTTGTACTTTGGAAGCAAAAGCCTTTTCATTACTTTCTCCAGATGAATCTCTCAATCTTTCTTCATGAGACATGAGAGATCCAACAAGCTGATCAAACTGAAGAGTAGTCAAATCCTTGCTTTCTTCAATGATGATGGCAACATTGTTCCACCTTGGTGTTAGAGACCTCAACACCTTTTTGATCACAACTTCATTGTCCATAGTTTCTCCAAGAGTAGCCATTTTATTAACCACATCTTTTACTCTTACACAATAATCACTCACATTTTCACTTTCTTGCATCTTCAAATTCTCAAATTCTCTTTTTAATGTCTGCAACTTCACAACTTTAACTTGATCACTACCTTGGTAAGCTTCTTTTAGAGTCTTCCAGGCATCTTTAGCTGTCTGTGCACCTACAATTCTTGGAAATAGGCTCTTATCAAGAGCTATTTGAATGTGAAATAAAGCTTGTGCATTCTTCTTCTTAGCTTCCTTCTTAGCTGTTCTATCATTGGCTGCAAGAGCATTCCAATCAGTTGGCTCTTCATATCCTGTTTCTACAATTTCCCATAAATCTTTTCCTATCAAAAAAGTTGTCATCTTGATGCACCAATAATCATAATCAGATCCATTAAATTCTGGGATTGGCAAAGAGTTAGAATTTGACATGATAAATTTTCTAACAAATTAACCTGCTCTGATACCAAATGAAGATTTTTAAGCACACAAATATGACAGCAAATAAACAAAAAACCATAAAAGGATAGATGCAGACATAGAGAATAAACTTTTATTGCTGTTGATAAAAACTAGAGAGCTACAGCTCTTTATTACATTATATATATCTTTGCTACAAAGGAATCTAAATAGAAAAAACAGAAAACAACAAACCAAAGATAGCATGATTTACATGCATCATCATGCAACACAAAAGTTGCCAAATTCCTAAAAGTATCTAAATGAAACTAACTAAGAAAATAGAAATACTAAAATGGAAACTGCACATGTGGCTGTGCCACATCAGTTATCCAACAGAAAGAGGCTTCAACACTTGTGAAACAAGTTGGGGGAGCTGCAATCATTTTCGCCAACGAGATCTACTGGGGAGCAGAAGAAATAATTAGCGATTATGATCTGCCCTTTATTGCCGTGAGTTTTGCAGTCGGAGAGAAAATCAAACTGTACATAAACACCACCAGTAAGCCTACAGCTGCCATAAAGCCAACAGGATTGACAGTGATCGGAAAGGCAGTAACAGCTCCACTTGTGGCTTCATTTTCTGCGAGGGGGCCAAGCCTTGCATTTCCAGATATACTAAAGCCAGATCTGGTTGCTCCAGGGGTCAACATATTAGCAGCGTAAGCGGCCTTGCAGCGCTCATACGTGGCGTTCATCCGTCTTGGAGTCCCGCTGCCATTAAATCGGCTCTCATGACGTCTGCTTACGTCCGCGACAATAAAAATCAGCCCATCAAAGATTTACTAGATCTCACTGCGGAAGCTGCAGACCCATTCGCATTGGGCGCAGGTCATGTAAATCCAGCGGCTGCTGTGGATTCGGGGCTTGTCTACGACATGGCACCTCATGATTACATTCACTTTCTCTGTTCTCTCAACTATAACCACAAACAGATTGCTCTTTTGATGGACAACCACACAATCTCATGCCCTAGATCAAGCAATTTGGAAGACGCAGCTGATCTCAATTACCCATCTTTCTCTCTCCACTTCAAGGCCACTAACTCCACCAGATTAGATCAAATTGTTGTGAGAAGGAGAACTGTAACAAACGTGGGTGCTGCTCGTTCTACCTACAAAGTGGAGGTGGGGACACCCCCTGGAATAAAAATAAGTGTCCAACCAGAGACGTTAGAATTCACAAAGAAGAACGAGAAGCTTAATTTTCGCGTAAGATTTGAGAGCGCGGTAATCGCAGAAGACGGAGATGGAAGCTTTGGAGAGATATCATGGAAATGTATCCGAGGTGGAACTCATGTTTTCCGTAGCCCAATTGTTGTAGCGTGGCAAGGCAAGTGACAAGTTGAGTAACTATGATTATAAACTAAGCACCGGCTGGGTCTTCCCTGGCCTCTACCTATAAATAAATAAAATTAATATTACTAGTATGGGAGTTATCTAGGCAGTTTTGTAAATGATTTATGTATGTTCTACTAGTAGTCTGTTGTGTCTACGTCTTTTTGTTGCTGGTGGTCTCTTTTTGTTGTAATGGCCTGTTTTTGTAGACTCTTATGCATGCCCGTGGGACTATAATGTAATGGGCTCGGTACCCTTGTTTTGCCGCTTATATTATCAAAAACACACCATGCTTTGAGACGTAGTTAAAGAATACAACATTTCTTTTGTCAACACACCAACAGTCTTGGTTACATCAGTTTCATGACTTAATCCTCAGGGTTTCATTTACCAATCATGTTTATAAAAGAGCAAATAATGTTCCTCACTGCATTGCTAATTACTGTACAGAATTGATCTCCCAAGTGCATAGCATTACAACATTGTAAGTTTGGAACAAGCATAAATCTAGGCCATACATCACATAAGCTATGCTCTTTACGTTCCATTAGTATAGGTGTAGAGAATCTCCTCAAACCTCTTTTACTGTTACAACTTGGCAGGAAGCCAAACCTTTCTTTCACATAATGAAAGGATTACATTTTATGCAAGACCTACAACTCATTAAATTAAGGTAGTCATAGTATCATCTCCTTGATATATCATTACGTAAAGTTTTTTTTGCTTTCATAGAAACACTATGAGATTATGAAATCATCTCTAAACTAAAAATCATATCCAAAAATATGATTAATTATAAACTAGATCTAGAGAGATCATTGTCCAAAGAAGAAATAAAATAAGATTCAGTTTAACTGTTACCCTTTTTATCCTCTTTGGTGAAATTAACTATAAGTATGAATGAACAAATCAAATCTGAAAGAACAATACCTATTATTCTTGCTTGTTAATATCATAATCGTAGTTTGATCAAGAGAGAGAGGGAGAGGGAGAGAGATTGTTTTTATTTTAACTTCCGTTAGTATTGAGGTGTCTTCTAGTTTGATCTTCTTGTAGGTGAGGAGATAGGATATCATGGGAGTGAATAACCAGCTGACAGGAATAGTCTAATATAAATATATCTCTCTTTTATGTTCTATTAAAAAGGAAGCAAATAGCCACGATTGTTGCATAAATGAGTGGAAAACCAAATTGAGAAGAGTACCAACAACATTAATAGAGGAGTAACTTCGAAGACATTAATGCATGGAAATTTGAATTCAAAAGATTCTCAACACCATTAATAGAGTCAAACCAAGATTTGGCCCACCAAAATTAAAAGAGTGTGGGTTGAAATTTCACAACAATTTAGAAGTTTGGATTGGAAAAATCAAACAAAAGTAACATAACACAAATTGAAATTCAATAATAAAGAATTTTGAATCAAAGAATATTTTCAACAACATTGTGAGGGAGCAAACTGCAAAATCAACAAGTTGTAGATAAACAAAAGCAAGTACAATGTTGATAATATTAAATGAGAGGATGAATTGAAATGAAATAGCATGTGGGAACTCAAATTTGGAAGAATCATAAATAGAGAGGATAAGAGTTGAATCCAACATGCTGATGGAGGCCTTCTATGAGTCATCATAGCATTAATAGTGGTAATTAACTAAACATTTGTTAGAACACAAGCAATCTACTAGGGGGGGGGGAGGGGGGAATTAGTAGATCAATAAAACTTAAAACTTCAAGTTTCTAGAATGTAGATCAAATTTAACTTTCAATGCAATAACATTAACAACAAGAATACATGCACACATGAACACCAAATATAGATGGAAAACCCAATATGGGAAAAACCATGGCAAGAAAGAGCTGCTAGGATCTACCATCCTAATCCAGCCTCACAAATGAAACCATTGATTACAATGTTTAATTTAATTATTATGGATTATTTGATTAAAATAATTATGGGTTAGTTATATGGATTATTAGATTATTTTAAGTGTTAATGATTGAAGGAGTATTTATAATTCAAAGTAAAGAAACAATTTATTATTTAGGTGTATGAATAATTAAGATTGGGGGTATTGACTAAGTTAAATTTGTCTAGGGAACTATCTTGAACTCATCCCTTGTAATGTTGAGATAATGCACTCTACAAGACTTGATTCCTAGTGGGTTCTTTATGAGCAAAGCAACTTCACGAGTAAATCAAGGTTCACTTTACTTGTAACATTCATTTTTAATTTGTTATATGGGCTTCTAATTTAACTAATATATTAAAACTAAAATTGTGCACTAGAAGCAAGTTCCCTCCAAAGCTGCAAGGAGCGTACTTACATCTTGCATAACACAAAACATAAATCTTGATTGTAGATGAGCTCTATAAATTCTTTCTAACTTCTGACATGGTACACTGATAATTTAGTGAGACCTAGAAATCATTATCTATCACCATTTTGATGATAACAAAGTTTCACTATAGGAAGTCTGCCTAAGCATTAAATATCATTTGCAATAAAGTATGAAAACATGCAAAGACACTTCAACAATACATCATATTGTGCCTTCCACACACGCCACATTTCATCAAATGGAGACGCCCTTCTTTTTTCTTTGGCTTGGAGTGTCAAACTTTCCTCTTTATAATGATGAGAAACTGAAGTGGTGCTTCGAATGTAGGAATTGTTCTAAACATGAGTATCTGGTACATTTGAAGTCATTTGATGCCTTTGGTGGTTGATTTGGAGGAGTTTTGATTTAGTTTGTGCTTAAGAAATAGACCTTTGGTGCCTTTTGCACTAAAAGTGGGTATTACTGCAGTTTGTGCTAAAATCTGGGGTCACTAGATGTAGTTCTTAAAACTACTACTACAGGATGTGTCATGTTGAAATTCCTAGTTTCCATGCCTTAGAATTGCAAAATCATGTCAAATTCCACAACATTTCACTAAGGGCTCCTTGTGCTTTCACCCTAACACATGTTCCTAAAGCCCTGAAATTGGCTAAGTCTGATGTCCCAAAATCCTAAAAAATTGGCTAAGTCTGAAATCTGCTGGATCCTCCAAAATCTAGAATCTGCATGCTAAAGCCCATGGATTCAGGACTTATCTCAAGCATCCTTACAGTATATTTCAAAATATACTTAAATATATTTTTAAATATACTGTCACCTAGGGTACTTCAAAATCTAGCATTAAAAGTACCCCTTACTACATTTTGTACTAATATCATGTGTCACTAGATATTAGCATTGGCCCTCTCATATCCCATTCGGTGCTTAAAAAGACTTCAACTAGATAGTGTTGAAAGTTCGCTCAACCAGATATGTCTGGTGGGTAGGAATTTCCCCGCTGGGCCCTTTAAAGGACTTAGTGCCAAAAGTAATGCTAATCAGATCTACGCTAGAATTGACATCCACTGCATATATATAGTTGGGACCCAAACCCCTGCAATACATCATCCACCAGAGTACCTGCCAATGAAGGTCAAAGTATTCGTGCTAAAACATGACTGCACCGAATATGTGCTAAAATTGCTTTGAACGTGATATATCTGGTAGGATCGAAAAACCCTACCATCTTGTTGCCAAGGAAACTCCCATCAAAAGTATTAGAAAGAGTCTAGTACTAGAATCATTCCCAACTGGATTTGCACTAAAAATGATGCCCACTAGACATGTCCGGTTGATAGCCAAATCCACGCATATCCACTTAAAGACCAAATCCCCATCAAAAGTATTTGTGAAGAGTTGGTTCTAAAAAAGACCTCCACAAGATATATCCTGTTGACCTTGAAATCCCTGCTTTTTTGATAATTTGGGTTGGAAAACTCATTTTTCAAAGGTGTAAACTAGATTTTATTGATGAATTTGATCTGCACATCCTTATATTACATCTTGATGAGAATTTTTATCATGTTAGTGTGGATTTTGACCATTCATTGCATCACATTAATGCTTCTGCATATGAATATGTTGTTGACCCCAAAAATCTCACTTTTTGCAAAAAAGGGCTAAAAACATGAAATAAAACTCTAAATGGATCCTAATGGTCACAAAAACATCACAAACCATTATATATTCCAAATGGGTAGTTAAAAATAGTGAAAAACTCAAAAAATCATTGGAAAACACTGAATTGGTGAAGTTGTTCATAAGGAAGCAAATTGATTTTGAGTTGTCATTGACTGATCCATGACTGCAAATTGATATATTTTGCTTGTCTTGATGGAAAATGATTGTTTATGGTGAATTTGATGCTTGACCTTGTGGATTGTAGAGGATGAAGCCCAAAGGAGCTTGTTGGAACTGTCTTGGAAGGATGAACACACAAAGATACGCTGTTGACCCAGATATGTAGAATTATCATTTTATCACCCAAATTGTTGTTGTATATGCTAAAGGAAGTCTGCATGATGTCCAAGATGATGGATATAAGTCTCAGGAGCTTCAAGACATAGAATATTAGACCTACATTAGTATTGTTCCTACAGATCTAGTCCAATGTTTAGTACAGGTTCACAGTTGTCCCAGTCATCTAGTCATGCAATGTTGACCTAGCAAGCATCCGGTTAGATATGCCTTGAACTAAAAAAGGTATGAGCCATTGGTGTTGATTTAATCCTCACCATCCATTGAAAAACTGACTATGCTTGCCTCTCTATATAAAGGTAACCTCTCTCATTGTAAAAAAATCATGAAGGGAAGCACTGAAGAGAGGATTATTGAAACACTGTCATTTTTTGTGAATCAATACAACCAAAATTTCATTTGCCTCTAACATTTGGGTTCATTTTCTTGATTGGATATGGTTCTGATGGTTCTTCTTTACCTTTCCAATTAGTTATTTAGTTGTATTTGTGGTTAATCATTCAAATATTTGATGGATTTCCTATCCATATCATTGATGGCTTACTAATTGTATGTCATTGTGCATGGTTAGTCTAGACTTATTTATGAGCTAAGTTCGATTGTGTGAGTTCATTGGACTATACCAGGAATTGGGTGTTGGATAAATCCTCCATAGTTTGAAAACCCTTGTGTTTCCTTAGAAGATTGCATAATCTCTATGGCATTATGGGTTGCCTGGTTAAACAGGGATTTATTTATTGTTGGGAATCTATCTAGCTATTTGTTGATCATCTCTGTAGTTGTCTATAGGATCTCTCTATTCCTTCTCTCTCCCCTTTTCTTTTGCATTTTATTTTCAGATTCTGTTAGATTAGGTTTCATTAATCCTGCATAGTGTTGTCACATAATCCATACCTAACGAATGCAAGTTAGCATATTGTTGGAACTGCATGCTAAAATTATATATCTTATAGAAATCTAAATATATATCAGTTTGTCCATGCATTGTCAAATCAGAAAACTAATCAAGGTCATGTGCAATCAAAACCTAATGCACTAAATTTTGATTTCCATTGCATGTAAGTCCCCTTGTCCATACAACTAAAACACATATCCACTTAGTTATCATGTGAGCTAAGACCTAATTGTATAAACCTTAGAGAAGTCATATTTTGATCTCTTGGGATAGGATTCCTTTCAAGAAAGGTGAGATACCCTATATCTTATCTGCGTTGTTGTGTGCTAAAAACACCATCAACACATCCTCCACATGATCCACACATTTCATCATAGGCAAGAGAAAATATACTCTACAAGATTTCATAAGCACAACATTTGAAAGTAACTCCTAGAGCGTCTATGTTTGCAATGTTTGGGAATCAACCTCTACTAAACATCAAAAAATTAGTCCAAATCATAAAGAGGTCATCCATACCCCAACATTGTTTCATACAAATACATATTTATATAAATCTTCAAACACAATTTACCATATCACTTTTCCTTGTTGTACGTCTCTATTTTCAAATGAGACCAAGAAAGTTATGATCAATGTTATGTTTTAAACACGTGTTTGGTTGTTTAATGAGATATTTTGTTTTAAATCATATATTTTATCATATCATGCTATGCAAGTGTTAGTAAACACAATAGTGTTAGGTGGATCATTGATAGGGGTAGCTAGTTTGTGTGTAAACTTCTATAGAGTTTACCAATCCTTTTTTATGGAGCACATAGGTAGATTTTTTAAGAAGCTACCTATTTTATTATAAATAAGGTTTTACCCTTTTTTATGTAATAAAAATAATATATTTACATAGATAAAAATAACTATATACATTTTTAGGATATTATTTACAAAAGAATTATACTAAATTCCTAAATAAATCATAGGCAATGGAATGTAAAAATATCCTAAGCAATAAAATAATTTGTAAAGATAGAAAGCACCTACTTATCCAAGATGGTATGTAACTACAAATCCAAGTGTAACCTAAAATAACTCACATGCTGACAGCTCTTTGTATTGACATTATGTTTAATGGTGACAAGTAATATATCTTTTAGTGATTTCCCTTACTATAAACTTAATGAGAAATAAATCCTAATTAACCCATGTCTAACTCATCAGCTAGCTCTTCATATACCCTTGTGGACAAGACATTACTTGAATAGTAACTAAGACTAAGGGCTACGACATATGCTAAATAATTATTATTATAATATATTATTTTTAGGTATACAACACGTTCATCATCTTAAAGAGATTTATCTCCAAACCTAGTAAAAGATACAAACTAGGAAAAGACAAAAGTGAGAAATGATACAACTAGGAAATGAAAAAAAATCGGAATTACATTTTTATATATCAATGGAGTAGATATTAAATGAAAATTTCTAACACTGAATGATAATATATGACCCAAACCAAACCACTAAATAATACAACTTAACAAAACCAATACATGATAATAGGGGATTTCTTTTACTCCTTGGCCCCATTACATTTTATTGGCATATTTTCCAACATCATGTCATAGTGGAATAAATAGTAAGAATGAAAAGTTCTTACACCAAATGATAATGTATGACCCTAACCAACCCAACAAACAATACAACTTAACAAAACCCATACAGGAGGATGGGGGATTTCCTTTTCTCTGTGGCCTGGGATTAAATTTTAAATTGGTACATTTTATAATGTCATGTCATAGTGGAATAGATGATAAGAATGAAAAGTTCTAATGTTGATGTAAATGATAAGATACGTGAAAGGAAGCTAAGGTATACAAATACTTCATACACTAATCTAAGAAGAGAGATGAATAGAAAATACAATATAAAATATTTTATGAGGAATGAGAAATCAAAATCATTCACCATAACATAATGATGTATCTTGGGAAAAAACTTTCAAGAAAAATCTCATCCTCCAAACTCTGAACCAATGTATCAATCAACAACAATATCAGTTACAAAATGATCTAGGTAAGGAGCCTTCATAGGTTAGAACACCAACACTCAAATTTAAAGTAATATTGGTAGCATAATAATACTTACAAAATTCACTATGCAAACTCCATCCCTAGCACCCAATGTTACATCCCCAACTTATGATTTAGCTTAATCTTGCTTTTGTGTGGTAATCAGGGTGATTAATCATAGTTTAATGATTTGACATTTGTGGAAAATATCAGATAGAATCATTAATTATATATGAATATTAACTAATGTTAGTTAATTAGACATGAGATTACATGTTGGTACAATTATTTAATTATAATGATTTGTGAATCAAATGATGATACACTAATCATGGTTATATGGTTGTGAGTGTGATCATGAAAAGGATCTACCTGTTGATAACTGAGAGGGGGGGTGAATCAGTTATCCTAATTGTTTCTTCTTTTGAACTTTCTTATTAAGCAAAGCAACATTAAGTTAAACAAACAAACATTATCATGAAATGAGAAACACATGACACAGTATTTTTGAAGTGGAAACCCGGTTAAGGGAGAAAACCACGAGGTGATTAACCCAAAGATTATTCTCTGTTAGAAGAATAAGGAGTTACAAAAAAATGGCACTTGCTAATTAGGGCTCACTGCCCGAGCACACTGCTCACAAAGAGGCCCACTGCCTACAAGGAGACACACTGTCTACAAAGAATGTTATACAATACTTGAACTGATTGGAAGCACCTACATATGCTAGGGTTCAGTTCCGGTTAGGCTCAGTACACTGATCTGCTGCACTTCATCTTTCCTCTGTTCTTTATTCTGCTATCCTTTCACATACCGGATCTTTCTTACTACTTCTGCTCTGATCTGTACTTATTCGCATACACTATCACACAATCACTACTTTCACAACTAAATCCATCCTATATATATATCCGCACAAGTAATTTCATCACCTTTCTAGTCGGCATCCGGAACAGTCTGGTTTCTTACAAGCTCTGTTCTATCGGCTGAATCCTTGCTCACCAAGCAATGCGGATCAAGCATATACTTGTAGATATCATTAGTCATGTTGGCCAAACATGATTCATGCCTTCACAACCTTTACCATCAACAGTAACATATCCGGAAAAGATTCTGATGCTCTGTCAGTCAGTTCTTCCTTCTGTTCTCATTGTCTTTCAGGAATCCGGTACTCAGCCATTCATATCTTTTTCTTTGTCCATCACCGGAGGCTAAATCCTTGGAATATACTACTCAAGGTAGTCCTCTTGACTTCCCCAAATCCGCACTGCACCAAGACACTTCCTCTGAGAGGTCCAGACCAATCTGTCAGACCTTGCCACATGCTCTGTTCTTGTTCACCGGACCATAACAGTTCTTCATCCTGACTTCCGGTAGAGGCACACCATGACTTGCGGATATGTGGGATGACCTTTGTTTCCATCAATGACAACAACCATGAATCCATATAGTGTCTCTTGCCAACAATCTCCCCCTTTGGCATTGATGGCAATACTTAGTGAAAAAATGACTAAGTGTTTACACTATGCTCCCCCTTTGCTGAGCTCTATCTTTATATACAATTTCCAGAACACCCCCTTAGTTGGATTCCTCATTTTTCACTGCTCCTCACTCCCCCTTTGACATCAATGGCAAAGGGTGAGGTCTGCACACCAAAATTTTCAAAAAATTTCTATACATAGCCGCATATTTACATACTCATATGAACTGAAGAATGTCTGTAGAAGATGTCTTCAGTTGGATCAGTTCTGTAGCCCAACTTTGCTTCATTCTATCCAAAATTGAAATGTGACCACTCAACAAAAATGCAAAAGCTTCTGCCCTCTTGAGATCTGTCGGATCATTTGTTTGGGCGGTAGTTTGAGCATCACTGATGGCCTCATGCATAGTTTCTAACTTAGGGATTATAATCCTTCTAAGTTCTCCCATCCGGTTAGTGATATTCTTCCTTTCCTTCTCAAAGTTCTTTATTGCATTTGTGATTGCAATAGTTTGACATTCTTGATTTACTATGGAAGAGAGAGGATCAAAACTTTGAGACAAACTTTGTAGTTTGTCCTGTTCCGCTTTTATTTTCTTATCTATTTCTACTGTTGCCTTTGACCAGGAGATACAAAATTTGTAAATATCACCGCCATCCCTAAGAGCATTTTCTAAGCTCTTTATTCCAATACTCATATTTCTCCTATCGTTAGAGATTAATCCTAATACTTCTGAAAATCTTTTATCCAAAAATTCCTTCCAGACCTTTTCTTCAGCTGATTTTTCTAGAGAATCAAAATGTGTATCAACACTGCTGACTAAGGTTTTGAGATTACCAGAAGAGGAGGCTGTCAGATCTATCTGGATTGATGGCATGATCTTTTCAAGCACTCCAGAAGCAGCCTCTATCAACTCACAGTCTTCCATATGAGACTTTAGGAGTTTTTCATTTGCCTTAGCATTTGCAAATGAAGCTATCTTCATTGTCTGTACCGGAGAGAGAGAGTCGAAGTCGAATGGGCCTTTTAGAAGCTCCGGTTCATCAATCTCTAAAGTTTCTTGGCTTAGAAACTTTTGAACAGTTTGTGCAGTGTCTCTTGCCGAAGACAAATGTTTCTTTTCTTCTGCAGTTTTGTCCTTAGGAGTCTTATCTCCTTCCACATTCTTACCACTTACAGTTGTGGTTTTCTCTGTTGGATTCTTCTCTTTCTCTGTATCCTTGGTGCTGTCAACCTCTTTTTCTTTTTCTGATGCTTCTTTCTCCTGTAATTTTTCTTCTTCTTGGGATCCGGAGACTGTAGGAGAAGCCGGAGAAGAGATGTTAGCCTGTTCTGGTGGCACTTCTTCCGGAGCAGATGATTCCAAGTCCGCAGCTGTTTCTGCACCTGAGTCCTCTATAATAGGAATATTAAACCTTTTGTATGTATTCCGGAGGATCTCTTCAGTGTCCTCGGCTACTTTGTCTGTCTCACCAAGCATAAGCTGATTCATCCTTGCAGTCCTTGAATACCATGTTCATGGTTTTGTGATCAATTGAGGGATATAGCTGAATAGCTATCTGTTCCCTGATCTCAAGGTCTTTTTCCATGGCATTGTTCTTTCTTATTTCTAGTTCCATCTCTAGGCTCTTTGGGATTTCAGAGATAATCTCAATAAAAGCTTTATTGTAGATGTTCAAGTACCTTATTATAGCTTCCTGCAGGATCTTTTGATCTGCCTCATTGTAGTCATCATAGAATTCAGCCACCGGTTGAAGGTTCCCATCCATAGTGACTGATTTGACTACACTGTCTAGAGATAGGGTGGGCTTTTCAGAAAATTCTTCTGTCATTTCTTCCTTGTCTCGGCCAGAAGAGGGTTTACCGGATCCTTTCTTTTTCTGTTTCTTTATTTCTTTCACTCCCTCATCTGACTCAGTTTCTTCTTCATCCTTTTGGCTTTGATAAGCTCTTGAGGCTTTTGTCTTGGATCTCTTACCGGATCCCTGGACTTCCTGTTTTGAGCTTTTGGTTTTGATAGGTGTGGATCCTTTAGATGATCTGGTCCGGGTTGAGGATTCCACCAGAGCACTTTTCTTGCTTTTCTTTTCTGCCTCTTTCTTTTCTTCCTCAGATTTTCTTCTCTTTTCCCGGCTGGCATCAAGTGCCTCTTTTGAGATGCCTAGGCCTTGAGCAATATGCTCTACTTCTTTTCTCACCTTCCTCTTTATCTCAGGTTCCCTGAGTTCTACATGTATCTTTACACTCAGCTCCTCAAAGGTTCCAAACCTTTTTGCCTTTGGATCTTTGGGCTGACTTAGCATGTGTTGAACATGCAGCTCCACTATTTGTTCATCCACTTCATACCCCATGGGCATGATCCATACAGTTCTTGGTTCTACTGCCTCCATTAGACACTGATCTATTTCTACCATGAAGCATACTGTGTCTTTGTACTTTTCAACAAGGGATTGGGGTATTCTTTCTCTTGCATGCATCATGCTTTGGAAGTTCTTGAAATATCCCCATAGAGCTATATTTCTTGCTTTAGCATCCCCAAGTTCATGCAAATAGTCTCTGATTTGGATGGCAACTGGTCTGTCATTCTGCAATATCCATCCACTGGATCCGGGAAGCTCATTCATGTAGTAAAAGAAGAGACAAAGGATCAGATTGCCATACTTGAAGGAGTTTTTCTTGTCCTTCTTAATCTTCTGCAGATTTTCAAAAAGTTGGTTTACAAGAAGCTCACACAAGTCATAGTCTGCATTCTCCTTTAACATTTGATAAGCTGTGTAGATTGCAGTTCCCGGTACTGAATTTTCCCTACTGGAGTGATAGATTTTCTAACCAATTATCATAGATGCAAATTTGACATCCGGTTCAGTGATGTCATCAACTGTCATAGCTCTCTTGTCAAACTTGGATTCGGTTGCATCACTAACTGTCTGATTTTTGACAGACTTGAGAACAGGTAATCCACCAGATGAGTGCAGACCGGTTACAGCCCTAATTGCATCTTTGGTGATCTTGAAGGGCTTGTTCAACCATAGGAAGTTGTCATGTACTCTACTTAGTACATACTGGACCCATTCATCTTCTTCAAAACAGGGGAAATGAATGCACTATGCAAAGTGTTTGTCCCGGATGGCTTTGTACTGAGGTTTGATCTCGAAGGAGTCATCTATCAATTGTTTGTGATAGATATCCATCAGTTTTGATTCTCCAAAGTCTTCAAAATTCGCATGGATGTAAACCCTAATGTCTTCCGTATGTAATACACCATGTGGAACACTAGAGAAGGCTCCTAGTGGATCTACCTCCAATGACTTGTATGGATGTTTCTTAAATTCAGGTCAGGGCCTGTCTGAGATTTTTACTATATTTGGAGTAGCCATTTCTTCAAAAGATTTGTAGCAAGATATCGGAGGTGAAAAATACCTTTTGTGTCTTCAGTTACACGGAGTGGCTGGATTGATTTCTGTATGTAATGACTTCGGCAGGAGATCTTCGGTGAACTTGATGAATTTTGTTGCAGAGCTCCGCTTTTCACTTCTTCTTGGATGTGGAATGATCAAGTAATGGTTGAGAAATCCCTTATATCATTTCGCAAACCCTAATATCTATTTGTAATAAATGCTCCACCTATATTATTCCAGTTTGCCTTATCCGGATAGCTTGGAGTATCCCGGATCAGTCCTGATCTATGAACATCATACGGATCTTTCAATCATGAATAAATCGAGGTGACATATTACAAGAACATCCCAAATGTTCTGTCCAGTCCGCGGAGTAAAATAATGTACTTCCGGATCTCTCCGGACCCTTTTGTAGTCCTCTGTCATTCCAGAGCATCTCCCGGAACAGGTCTTACTTGATCAATCACAACTTCTTCATGCGGACCTATGAAATCTTGTTTGGATCATCTCAGGACTTATATCTTCAAACCCTTTACTCCACATCTTATGTCATATCCAGCATCACTTGATTGGCTGGGGGAACAGGATTTTCTTTGAGTCTCCCCCTGAGCCAGAGCTCACTTTTTAATTTCTGGAAGGAATATCAGCACCAGAATCTGGTGCGGATCCGATTTTTTATTCTCTGAACTTTTCTTTACCTAAATCTTGCTCATCTGATTCCTAACTTCATCTGCATTCATCTTTTGTTTACCCTTGTCTTGATTTTGATTATACACTGGACCTCTTTTGTCCTGATTCTTGCTTCTGCAGACTTTAGCATTATGACCGGACCTATTACAGATTTGGCAAATAACATTTCTTTGCATATTTGACTGATAACCTCTTGATCTGCATTGATTAGCCATATGACCTACTCTATTGCATGTAAAGCATCTACCTTTGAATGATTTGTTTACTTGCATATTTCTGCATTCATGAGACTTGTGTCCATACCTTTTACAGTTAAAGCACTGTCCGGAGAAGGATGGATTAGTTTGATTCATTCTTTTTCTGCACTGATTAGCTTTGTGACCAAAGTGATTGCAGCTGTGGCAGTATCCATTGAAAGATGGATATCTTTGAGCATTGGGCTGTCTTACCGGAGGTCTTTTAGGCCTATTCCTTGGATTTTTTGATCCAAAATTCTTTTGACTAGATCCGGAGCTTTCTCCTTTCTCATATCCCAAACCGTACTTGTCATCTGTCTTCTTTTGACTTGCAAGAAGTACTTCAAGTTGGGCAGAACTTATCTTGAATTTATCTTTATATTCATTTGCTGTTTGAAGATCTCTTTTGAGAGAGACAATTTGATTCTCAAGTTTTTCTTCATTATCTTTGGCATCTTCAAGATCAGATTCAAGATGTCTGATAATTCTGTCCATCTGGTGGCATTCTTCTGATTTCTCTTTAAGAGATTGTCTTAGATTGTCTTCAGCTTTTCTTTTTTCTTCAATCTCTTGAGTAAACTTTATAGTTCCTGATTCCATTTCATGTCTTAACATAATGACTTCTTTTGATAACTTTTCACATAACTTGGTTTTCTCAATCAATTCTTCATTAGTATTGCTTTCTTCAGTTTGGCTTGCCAATTGTTGGAGCAGCTCCTTTCTCTTTTTCATAGAGAGACTTAATTTGTCTTTTAGTTCTCTCATGAATTCATCAGCTTGTTTGAGTCTTTCCTTTAATTCATTGACTTCAGAATTTGATTGTTCAAGATCCTCAAGGGTAGTCTTGAGTTGCTCCCTTAAACCATATGCATCCATTTGAATTCCCAGATCTTCCTCAAGCTGTTAGGCTCTATTAGGAGGAACCTCGCTCTGATACCAATTGTTGGTAACTGAGAGGGGGGGGTGAATCAGTTATCCTAATTGTTTCTTCTTTTGAACTTTCTTATTAAGCAAAGCAGCATTGAGTTAAACAAACAAACATTATCATGAAATGAGAAACACATGACACAGTATTTTTGACGTGGAAACCCGGTTAAGGGAGAAAACCACGGGGTGATTAACCCAAAGATTATTCTCTGTTAGAAGAATAAGGAGTTACAAAAAAATGGCACTTGCCAATTAGGGCTCACTGCCCGAGCACACTGCTCACAAAGAGGCCCACTGCCTACAAGGAGACACACTTTTTACAAAGAATGTTATAGAATACTTGAACTGATTGGAAGCACCTACATATGCTAGGGTTCAGTTCCGGTTAGGCTCAGTACATTGATCTGCTGCACTTCATCTTTCCTCTGTTCTTTATTCTGCTATCTTTTCACATACCGGATCTTTCTTACTACTTCTGCTCTGATCTATACTTATTCGCATACACTATCACACAATCACTACTTTCACAACTAAATCCATCCTCTATATATATCCGCACAAGTAATTTCATCACCTTTCTAGTCGGCATCCCGAACAGTCTGGTTTCTTACAAGCTCTGTTCTGTCGGCTGAATCCTTGCTCACCAAGCAATGCGGATCAAGCATATACTTGTAGATATCATTAGTCATGTTGGCCAAACATGATTCATGCCTTCACAACCTTTACCATCAACAGTAACATATCCGGAAAAGATTCTGATGCTCTGTCAGTCAGTTCTTCCTTCTATTCTCATTGTCTTTCAGGAATCCGATACTCAGCTATTCATATCTTTTTCTTTGTCCATCACCGAAGGCTAAATCCTTGGAATATACTACTCAAGGTAGTCCTCTTGACTTTCCCAAATCTGCACTGCACCAAGACACTTCCTCTGAGAGGTCTGGACCAATCTGTCATACCTTGCCACATGCTCTGTTCTTGTTCACCGGACCATAACAGTTCTTCATCTTGACTTTCGGTAGAGGCACACCATGACTTGCGGATATGTGGGATGACCTTTGTTGCCATCAATGACAACAACCATGAATCCATATAGTGTCTCTTGCCAACACTTCCTTCAAGGATGGAAGGAGAGTACCATCTGGGAGGAGGAGATAGATGTTGGGAAAAGGTCCTAGAAACCATGTAAGATAGAGTGAGTTTGTGTCTTTCCCTTGTTAGTCGCTTTCATTTCTGTGTTGGCATGACAATTTAAGGTATCTCGGTGTCATCTACATCGATTTGACTAGACAATATTCTTAGAAAGTCAACATATGTTGATAGATAATCTTGTTAGGTTGTTGAGAACTTCCTTGTTTCCTTATCTATTTCTTTATTAGGGTTTTTTGATTATTATTTCTTTTTATATAGTACTTATGGTTAATTTAGTGAAGGGGAGTGGTACTTGACCCCAAAGTCACATTTTGTTGTTGTGTCACCCTATCAATGATGTTATCAATTGGTGACATCTTGGATTATTAAATGTTTACCCTTAAACATCATTTATATGCAAGGGAAACTTTGTGTGATATAATTATTCTATCCCTTGTGATCGAGCACCTTTAATATTAATAATGTATATGACTTATGATAAGTAGGCCAACCACTACCCACGATGAGTGGAGTGAGTGGAGGCCAATTTGAACCTATCTTAATCTTGATCGTCACTACCCACTCCATAATGGAGATAATGGACTATTGGAAATTTGAAGACCTACGAAGTGGTGAAGATTAGAAAATAACTTTCACCACTATGTTCAGAAAAAGGTGGCAGATCTTGTTGCATGGGATCCATGCAAGAGTATCGAATGTGCCTTTGTTTGAATTATGTTTTTGAATATGCATATGCCGAGAAAGAATAACTTGGAAGCAGGGGTTTTGTATGAAAATAATGCTATAGAAGTAGTGAGGTGGTGAGTGCAAGCAAGCTCAAGTTAGAGCCATTGAAAAGCACACAAGAGTTATTCCTCAATAGGCTGAACTCCACTATGTATTTCTTTAACATGTATGAAGTTATACTTCAAAATAAACATAAGTTTGGCATGGAATGTAAGATAATCTTCACTGCATTCTTTATGATGTCAACTTTGTCGACTTCTAATAGCAAATGAATTGCTATGTTATCATTAAAGGCATTCAAGGCCGTAAACTTTCACTATGATAAAACTATGATAGTAGATATACTATCAAGCTGTCTTTAAAGGCCTTTGAAGCTCTAAATGCTTCCTCTATTTTAAATCTTGTAAACATTATTTAGTAATTAACTTGGCCAAGACCATAAGGCCGAGCCTAGTGAATAGCTTTTGCATGCAAGAAACCTTGAAAGCCGATATGGCAAGGGTTGTAAACTATGTCATATATTTCTTGATGCTCTCATTTATTATGATTCAAGATGACTGTGCTCAAGACCAAGAGTGTATTGAACCCTAGTGACTATTGTAAGTGTACCATGAAGTTGGTATTGGAGTAGGTCAAGAGCCTTACTCAAGCCATGATAACAGTACTATTAATCTTTAACCTTTGACCATGCCTAGGGCAATTAATATATCGGTCTCGAGGACTACAAATAATAGTGCTCGACTATTTATAATTGATATTATGATAACTATGGTGCATCCTATGTATTTAAAAGGATATATTTACTCCTCAATGAAGAAGGAGAATTTGGTAAGAGGTAAATAGTATTGTTATCTAGGCAGCATTAAGTGCATGCCATGTTTATTGAAGAAGTTATTCCTCCTTGATAATTATTTTCTTATGAGAATGAATACTACATGTCTAATATGAAACTCTTGTGTTTAAATGTATACGAATGCCATCTCTTTTCAAATGACAATACTTCATGAATGAATTATAAGATATCAAGAACTCATGTGGATTTTTTGAGTTAGAGTCTTTTAATAAGACCAACCTATTTGATGATTCTAATATAAGTCTTAGATGATATGAATGTAAATGTAAACCTTGTGATATGTTAAACATGAAATTGGGAACCTAGAAAGGTCATAAGTTGTAAAACATGATTGGTCTATTGTTGTTTTGAAAGGAGAGAATAGAGTGACGTCAAGTCATAGGTTCCCATTGCGAAAGCAACACAAAATTAATGAATGTACTCCCAAGATAGGATTCTATTGTCCTAGAATTGGACTACTATTGAATTAAACTTACCTTTCCTAGACCTAGAGAGGTGAAACTATGATTATTGTAGGATGAGACAACTTCTAAGTTGAGTCGAGGTGGTGGACATACAACTATGTTCATTGTGAAACATATATGTATGTAAATCTTTGGGAAAAGTAATGTATCCATCTCTGCATGCATTAGTCGGTCCACAGTGATCTAGATGGCATAATGTTTGTAGTAGTGTCGTACATAGTTAGAGTGGATCTATAGTTGTATGACTAAGAGACATTATGAAGGACACAACACCAGATACTCAGATGGAAAACCTAATGGTTCCTTATCTCTATACCCTATGTGAAGGGTAGGACTGCTTCTAAGTAGAAAGTTGTGTGGGGGACTATCAGTCTGTGGTTGGAGGAAAATCACTCGAGTGATGCTCTCCTTCCCAAGTAGAAGACAAGTTGAGACTTATGAAGACAGATGTCAAAGTTCTAGATATAGTGCACTCTTCATATGACTTGATAGTCAGTTATTATGTATATTTTTATAAATGATGCCATGAGCATATGTTTGTGCATGAATAGTGAAGGTTATTCACTAAAACGTTATCTATAGATGTTGTAAATCTAATTTTTTGAATAATTTAGAAAATAATGGCATGTTTAATTATCATGATGGTATTGATTCATTCTTGCTTAATTGTGATTATGTTAATCATGATGTATTCTCAACCTTAATTATGATGGATAATTATGGTTTATTTTAGGTAATATGAGATGTCATGCTACACCCAATAAATAGAGAAACTAATAAATGAAACCACCAAAGGAGAATCACAAAACCATGACCTAATTCAACCCAAAAGTGGCACCCAAATCCCCTATTCAAATTCCAACACTCTTGAAATCCCAAGAGAAGTCATATAAGAATCTATCATACCTTTTCATAGTTATCCTCCCAACTTGGGCACTCTAATTTGTCTTATTGAAACCTTCCAATTATGCTTTATGACAATCATAATGACATGCTATAGATTGGTGAATGTGTAAATCCATCTTTCAACTATCTTATATGTCATAGATGGGCATGTGCAAAATGATAGGGGACCAAAAAGTGGCCAAACCACTTTTTTGTAATACCAAGCCTAAAGCATGAGCACATTATAACATGAGTGGGATATAAAATGCTCATATTTTTTCTTGCTATACATAAAAACAAACCCACAAGTCATTGTTTTCATTCACAAATTCAATGTGAGGGATAAACACACCTAGAGTTATTCCATGAGCGCGTATTGAATAAATTGGAGGAGAAGCACGCAAACACTATGCCACCATGCCATTCCCACTCTTCAGGACATCATGCATGAGATCTGTAGTTGCCACAAGGTGAACAAGGTAGGGTTTGCATGCTTTTTTTCTGAATTTGAAAACAAATAATTTGTTTTTCAATGTTTTGGTAGAATTTTTATTTTGAATTTTTATTAATGAACCATGTGAAACACCCTTAAACCCTAATCCACCAAATAGAAAAGATGATGAGATTCATGGTGAAGAGGAGGCTCAAAACAACCCTCCTTAAACTCCTCCTTCAATTGCTTTCCATCCTCGTGACACATAAGCGAATGTTTTAGGGAAAGTTAAGGAGAACATAAGATAACTTGAAATCTTAACTAGAACATTAAAAAATCCAAATGTAACTAATCCTTAATTGAGATCCCTTTCTACATCCTTAGAGTTGATCATTTCTCACATTAATTCTATTACAAGCCAAATCAACAAGTGAGCTGATTATAGGGAGAGTTGTCGGCAATACTATGCAAATAAATTATAATAGAAAATAGGTGAAGGACAAGAAAATTATGAAATCCAATCTATGCACTTTATTGGTTGATCCTAGAAGTAATAAGCCATTGCATGGGAGTTGGAAAAGATTTCCCATTCACTGGTGTGTACATGATAGAATACCTAAAGTATTTGCGATAGGTGGTGGATGGTTTTTGATGATACACCATGTAACAATAATGAGGTCCTGTAGTATTTTTTGAGGAAACTCTATTACGAGTTTATTCTCAATGACATTCTAAACTATTTTGACATGTGAGATTTCTAGGGTAGAGGCGTTGGCTCTACACAAGATAGGGAGGGGACACATTATGACTAGGGCCATCCATCTAAACCCTTAGTGAGGCCATCATTTAAACATATCACACTCCCTTTTACTTTGAAGGAGAGTATTGAGGTGGAGATGCTACATTCTATTGGTTCCCTCACTCAATCTTTATTACAAAATGGGAGGTATCTTCCATAGGCTAGTGAAGGTGAGACTAGTAGGCATCATCAGTCCCGCATCTTTTCCATTCATGTGGAGCTTTATGTGATTACAAGTTTGAGGACACTCCTAATAAAGACATTGGTTTGGATGCTCCACACTTTTAGGGCTATGCCACACAGGGGCAAGATCAGGCGAAGGACACATCATATTAGACAATATTGTAATAATAGATGAATTGTCGGATAGGAGTGTTGGTATTGATACACAGGTAATTTTTTATAAGGTTCTACAATTTATTATATTTGTATTTTAAATCTCTAATTAATTATATTAATAGATATTAAAATTCAAAATTAATGTAGGTAATTGTATGCATTATAAAATTCCAGGGTCAAAGTACTCATCCTACATCCGTCAACCATACACTGCAAGCTTATGAGAGGAGGTTAAGTTGACAGGTATGTAATTTGAAACAAGATAGTAAATATAGTACATGTAAACTTTTTTATCATATATCAATGGTAACCTTATTTAGTGACAATTTGATGATGAACAGGTGGATGTTAGGCCTTTAGCATTAGGAGGAATTGGTGGGGCCGATTAAAGAGGCAGTTTCATTGAGATTAATTTTACTATTTCTAATCATTATGATTTTAAATAATGTTATGTAGATTTTTGTCAAATAATATTGTTCTATTTTTTAGTCCATAACATCTTTTCAAACTCCTCATATTTGTTAGTTAACAAAGGTGGACATTGCTACAACTATTTTGTCTTTAGTGCTTTTGACTAAGTTATGAGTTAATAACATGTAAATGTCATTATGTATTTCTATTTTTATCTCATGTCATTTAATGTACATAAATGATATTCATCTATACTCAAATTTGGTTGTTCACGCTTCTCATAGGAGGTCACAACTCCACCCATCCGTCTATAGATTAAGAGAGACAATAAATAATTGAGAGGGATCACTAGCTTGTGGTAAATGATTGATTACTTATGTCATGTTGTATATTTCATGTTTTCTATATTAATGTGGATATTTTTAATTGTATTAACATGTGGAGCTTCAAAAATATCTATCAAGGAGGTCCAATCGGTGAATGAGAGAGCATGAATCATTGACTGATTCTCCATCTTCATGGCTAAGCAAGGGCCATCGATTATTTTATAGTACTCCGTAGAAATTTTGATGTTGGGATATTTTGTTGTATTCCTATATGGCTTTGCCAACATACTTTTCTATTATACCGATATATATGTTTGTATACGTCTATATGGATTTGTTTGTACATGCCTATATGGCTTTATAAATACACTTTGTGTTATTTTCATGACATTGTACATATGATATTTGACATTATATATGATGATCAATTATGGTTACGAGATAGATAATGTATCATGCTTAAAAAATTTGATATTGCTTGTTCTTAAATAATTCCATGAAATGATATGATGTTTTTGATAATATAAGGTGGCAAAACAAGGGGCCGAACCCTTACAAAAAGTAGACAAGCCACAAAGGTAGCAAGCACAAAAAGTGCCTTAAACCAGAAACATCAAAAACAGATAACCCAACATAACCAGCACACCCAGCTGAGAACTATGAAAGTAAAACAGAGTAGCAGAGAAGAAGAGTAGTATCAAAATAAAAACAGAAACTAAGGAGGCAAATTCTCTCCTTGCTTAACCATGGACTTAACAATGTCATCCAAATTCCTAGCAAGATCATCATTGTTAGCATTGACAGGCACCCCCATGTCTTTCAGCCCAGAAATGTTTAGGAAAAGAGAACTCCTGAGCACAGTGGAGAGAGTCTACTCCAGCTTCCCGATGCGAGCCCTCAAACCCACCAGTTCAGCTCCAAGACCAGCATCAATGTCCATATCATCATCAGCCTCTTCCACGAACATCTCACCTGTTTTGTCAGCATTGTTGGTAGAGTCAGCAACTTCCTCAGTGGTAGCCCCCGTATCATGAGTCTCCTACTTGCCTTCAGCATCTCCAGATATGTCCTAAACCTCAATCTCCTTATCCTCTTCCCCCTAGGTTGATTCTTCTAAACTGCTCTTAGAGTAATCAATTAGTTTTGCTTTAAGAGCAGGTTTGCCAGCAATACGCCCAGACCGCCTAACACCAGAGGGGAGACTATCCTTAAAAACCTTAGCAGAAGAATGAGACTTGCTACTCTAGCCCACCGGGGTCCTACCAAGATTTTTAGGGGTCCCAACCACAGTCCTACTAGTGCTAGTATCCCCATCAATAGTCTTTCTCTTTTTTCCCTTCGAAATGATAGTAGGACCCGGAGTATCAACAGGAGTATCCTAAAGTGTGGAAAAAGTAACTTCTTTGGTCTTAGTAGGAACAGGGGATGGCCCAGGTTCATCAACACCAGGAATATCCTTAGGGTTAGAGGAGGTTTCTCCACTATTGGTTTGAATGGACTTAGTGGGTTCAAGGGCAAGATGGTAATTATAGAGATAGAGGATAAGGCCCTGATGAATAGGGATGGGTCTCTTAGCAGGGTTTTTTCCTAGTTTAGCACTTACCCTAAGGACAGAGTGTTCAAGGGAGAAAAGTAGATAAAATGGAAAGCTAATATGAGCATTGCGACAGAAATGATTTAAAAGGGGGAGGTGGTAGTTATAAAACCTAGTGAAGCGCCCCTCTAGGGTGAAATACTTCATGAGAAGAAAACACACACCATCCCATGTCTCGGGCAGCTTGGCTCTGTCAAATCCCCCCTGATATGGGACTAATTCTTCACCATCTCCAAGAAAGAGCTTTTGACTGGAAAGGTCCACAATTTTAGTTTTCCTCTGCAATTTCAAACCCTGGGTAGACATACCAGTGGCCATAGCGATCACTCTTTCAGAAATTTCAAAGCTAATTCTGCCCACCGAAACCCACTGGTTCTGCCAAGACCTGGCAAATTGTTCAGAAATGTTTTCATTATATCTGTTGAGCCACTCCAAATAGAGACTAATCCCACCCTCTTTGCAATAATGCTAGACCACTAGGTTGTCTTTGAACTCACAGCAAGAGACGGGCTCGGTTCTCATTCGGTCTCCACCCATGTCGAAATTACAAAGCATGTCACAAAAACCCCAAATCTCCACAGTCGTATTTACAGTAGCATTACTAGCTTGATCAAGGCTAATGATGTGGGTGATAACACCACACGCATTATCATAAATATGGGAAGCCTTGCAATGCTTACACATCCCATGCTTAATCATAATTACACGGCATACACCATGATGATCCAGCCACCTGCTCGCCTTATGAGAACAAGGAGCAGAAATGACAATGGAGAAAGTACAAAAGTACCCATACTTCAACAACCACGTCTGCCCCCTCCCAAAGAGCTGACTGTATGAGCTGGCTTTCCAACAAATCTGACTCATCAATACCCGACACTTCCTTAAGAATGAGAGCCTTAAGATTAGAAGGGAAATGCTCGAATTGGCGCTAACACCGCCAATTTGAATACCGTTGTCCCAGATCGGCATAGGCATCTGCAACTCCATTGCCCTCATGGTAAATATGGGAGATATTCACACTGGGAATCTTCTGCAGGAGAATTTGTATATCCCTAATAACATCTTTCAACTTAATGCCAACAGTTGACACATTGTTAACTGCATCAATCACCATTTTAGAGTCCCCCTGGATGTACAAATTCCTAATACCAAGGGATATGGCTAATTTAATCCCCCAAAGAAGAGCCATGACCTCAATTATGGTTATAAGATAGATAATTTATCATGCTTAAATGTGACATGACTGAAATTGTATGACAAGATCCCTTAAAAAATTTGTAATAGTCATGGAGACTGTTAAGGGTGAAAAAGGGGGGAAATTTCTTGATTAGGTTTCAAAGGAAAATCCTCCCTTCTCACTAAACATTCAAGGGCATATCAACTGAGTTGAATCTCCACTAATAAAGAGAAATCACCTATCAGGTTGGGCTACCACTTGGAATGATGTGGAAGTTTAGATGTATCAAACAATATCTCAATTTAATGCTCAATTACTCTTAAAACCCTAAATAAGCAAAATAGTAAGCAAATTAATGAATTATGGCAAATCCTTTCAAACCAAGATGAAGGACAGAGATTGTTAACTCACTATTTTTTGAAATTTGGAATGCAGAACAGTTGAGGACACTGGCACTAGCACCCCTATCTAAGGTATAGTTTTCATCACAAAATTTGAATCTCCTTCTGACACTGATCTACACTATATCTTTCATTTCTGCCCCAGAAAAGATGGAGGAAACTGGCACTAGCACCCTCGTCCCAAAATGTTCACCTTTGTCCTCTTTCTTTCGGATCCTGAATCCTTGTCTGCAACATCCTTTCTGCAACTCCACTCTGTGAAACTCAGTACTTGTAACCTGCAATCACAAAGGAGTGTGGGAGGGGGTTGTGGTGTTTAGAGGCTTGCCTTGGTCAACCCCCAAAGAGACATTCAAGTCTTTCGAACACCATTGTCAAATAAGAGTGCGTATCTCGGTAGGATAGAGGAAAAAATCTAAATGATAAATGATTGAAAACATAATAGATATCACATTGAAGTGTAGATCTCACATAATGAAGGCTCTTCAATCACATGAGAAGATGAAGTAAAATTTGCAATCACAAACACAATAACAATGCTATGCTCTTGCAACAATCAATATCTTGAAATCACAAATATGCCTAAAGTTTGCAATCATCTTCTAGTTTGCAAATGAAACACTAAACATGCTTATATATGCAACTACAAAGATTCCCGCTAAAAATTTTGTAATTCAAACTTGAGATGTCAGCATAGGACCCAAATAACAGTTATAAAACCGACATTTAAATTTACAGCAGACCCAAAATAGGGTAGGACTAGGGTGCTAGTGCCCAATTCTAGCCTCCCATTTTTGTTTAGGTATCATCAAAATAGCACCCCCTAGGTCCTATTTACCATAAGACTTCGGGGTTTTCTCTTTGAGATTCAAAATTAACGTGCAAGATGATCTAAATGAATTCTAAAGACCCAAGAGCTAAACCTTAAGTGGGAAAAACCCCCAAGGGGACATTTTCTAACATAACATTTTTCCCCCACTTTAATGTATGTATAAATGCAAGGCCAATACATGCATTAAAGTACAATCAACAAACATAGCAAACACGCCAAGCATGGTGAAGACATGATAAACACATTGAAGACAATAACAAGCATGCAAAACACCAAGAAAATAGTTACAGTCACACAAAACACAATCAAGACAATATTGAAGACACAAAACACAATGAATACAGTGAATGCAATGATTATTTTCTTTTTCTTTTTCTCATAGATGAAGTCTAAAATGTAAGTACAAGTAAAGTAAACACACAACCCAAATGTAGGAGGAGCTCATCACCACCAGTATTGAAACTACACTTGAGAACAAACATGCCATACAAATCCCAAAGTATAGGAGGAGCTCATCACCACCGATCTTGAAACTATGCTTGGGAACAAACATGCCATACACACACACATGGAAGACACAGAGAAAACATGACAGACAAGTGATGGAAGAAACCTAGTGCTAGGTTCGCAGCCATCTCAGGCACATTACAGGCACACACTGACGATTGGGCTTTGCCACAACAATCACCAATACACACTTAAGGGTTAGGATAGTCTCAAATCCATCCCACCTCCTTGAAGGACTTTTTGAAAATGACAGGATGTGCAATCTCCTTGAGAAATACACCATCCCCACCTCCACAGAGGGTTTAAGATAAAAAGGATATGTATGATATCCTGCCTCCACAAAGGGCTTACTGATTGCAATAGATTTCAAGCTTTACAAACACACTTTGCTAGAATCTAAATCAGACATCTTACCTTATATACACCCCCACCTTAAGGTGGTTGATATAATGGAGTGATATCAAACATTTTAAAGTAGGAAGAAAACATAAGGGAACATGAGCTCTCGCAAAGCCCATGACCCCAGAGATGACATGTACTTTACGATCACCAAATGTTCCCACAAACACACAATTTCCTGCAAGAAAAGGTGTTATCATTAATATAATCATGATAAACAACAATGCATGCAATTATTTAGATAGAGACCCATCGAAAGCAACATCCAAGATAAACAAAGTGCACAGAGGAGCAGTATTGTATGTATTGTAAGTATGATAAGACAACATCAAAATAACACATAGAGTGATTCTATTAGCCAAGCGTCAAATAATATATATCGACCTCGTTGTCATGTATGGACTAGGTCCATTATTTGATTTCTTACCAAAGGGAAACTAGTTCTGTATCAATATTATATGTTTTTTGTCATTCACCAACTAGAGATAGAACCACTAGAGGAAGGTAAACAATAAATAGAGAGAGGAGAAACAAGTGCCTTAGGGATAGTCACATAGGAGGGTGCCTCCAAGTCACCAACTGCAACGCTATGTCCATAAGACACAACACACGATAATGAAAATAGAGAAGAAGAAATATAAAAGAATGATGATATAAATAGAAGAAGGATCACATTAGAGGTGGTCTTCCAATATCCTTGACCTTATGAGAGAATCAAGGGTAATCCTTGGAGTCCTAAACAACACATAACACATCACAGGGGAAACACAACACAGAGGTAAAGGGTTATAAATACTTACTTGATACAATCCAATGTTAAGAACATACATATCTAGGAAGAGACCACCCTAGAGAGAAACTATAATATGTTCTACAATGAGTGTGGCTTATTGGCTTAGGATACCTCGCATGTTGATTTGGTCTTGTTGAAATTGCATTAACATTGAGTTTAGGACAACGAGAAGATTTATTTTCTTTAAAATGATTATATCCAATGTCGCTTGAGTAATGTCTTGAAGTGGATTCTATAGGTACTTGAATCCTTCATTGAGTTACACCACATCCATTACCTACATAGCCATAGTTGTTATAAAGGAGTTTCAATCCTTGACCATAGAGAGATGTCATGTCTTTGAAAGATGGTGAAGCCTCATAGATCTTGAAATTTATAGTATAAGTAAGAGTATTGTCTTTGTTTTCTATCAAGGAAGCTTTAGGTTTCTCGGGTGTTTAAAAAGATTGCTTGGATGAGATCAATGCGACTTCTGATGTGTCAGGGTTATTAAGTTTATATTACCCTACACTTCAAGGATTAAAATCTAATGAACACCAATCATCACCAAAAAGTGTATTCGATGTTTTAGAGTCTTGCATAACATTATCCATGGCAGGAGGTGTTGATGAATCAACCTATAAATTATTTAGACCTGTATGATTGTTTACTTATTTTTGTTTTTCAATATGTGAATAATTATCTAGTTCGGCATCAGTGTGTATGGTGCAGATCTTGTCTTGATAAATAAACTTTATTGATCTATCAAGGGTAGACGGAACTACCCCCATGGCATGAATCCACAATCTACTACGAATCATATTATATGAAAGTGAACCGGGTATCACATGAAAAAGGGTAGGTAAAGTCACAAGACCCATCTTTACAGGTAAGGTTATAGTACCTATTGTGATGTTCACAACACGCCCCATTTTACTCCTTAGCAAAATGAGGACCCCTATTGTTGCTTTGCTTTTTTGCTTTTTGTGTGTGGGCATGTTTGGTGGTAAAGGGAAAAGAGGGTTAAAATTGTAAAATTTGATAAAAATAGAGAAAATATATAGTTTTGGTACCAAGGCATGATATGGTTGGATTCCTTGTGAAAAATGAGCTAGGGTTGCTTTTTGAACCATCTTAAAATTTGCCATATTTTGCAAGTTATGATCATTTTGGTAAAATGTACATTCAGGTCTGTATATCGCTTTGCATATACAAAGTCCTTTGTATGTGCAAAGTCATTTTATAGTTAGTCGCATTTGCAATCGGGTTCATATAATAAGGTTGTTTGCATGTTGAGTCACTTGCATATTGCATATACAATCCCTTTTGTATATCGCTTCCATATACAAGGCCGATTGTTTGTTTTTTTCCTTGTATGCATTTTAAATAAAAGGCTTTATACATACATACAAGGTGGAACCAAAATAATTTATTGTTGAAATGGATAAATGTTTTAAGTCCGTTGCATATATCTCACATTTGTATGTTCGATAGGTCAAAACATACAAGACAAATGTACAAGCGCTACGTACAAGCCACGGACCTGAAGTGTTATGAAATAGGATTAATTTGTTGTATATCCGCGAGCTTGTATGTTTTGGTAGCATACAAGTGTTTTATACATTGGGTGGACCCGACAGATTTATTAAAATGAGTAAAATCGTTGTATATTCGGCCCTTGTATGTTTAATACATACAAAGGGAGATGCATACAACGCGGAACCGAGGGAATTATGGAATGGAGTTAAACCATTGTATGATTCTGACTTGTATTTTATAAAACATACATTGCGCATATACAAGTGCCAAACCCAAAAAGTCTATTCAAACAACTTAAGTCTTTGTATGTTTCAACTTGTATGTATGTTTCGATATACATACATTCTGAAACATACAATGCGGAGATACATTGCTCGGAACCAAAATTTCATGAAGCAGAGTTAATCCAATATATATCGGGCTTGTATATTCTTATATACAAGTCGATATACATTGCGCTTATACAAAGCGGAATCAAAGAGAAAATCAAAACTGATTTAATGCTTGTATCAAAACCAAATGTATATCAAAAGATACAAGTGTTTTGTACATGCGGCGGACCCAAAAAATAATTGGACATGGTTAAATCCTTGCATATTTTTGTGCTTTGTATATTGAGGATATACAAGGACATTATACAAAGTGGATCTCAGTGAGGAGTTAAATTTGGTTAAATTCTTGTATCATGTCAGGTTTGCATATCACGTGATACATTGCGGATTCGATGGATTTTTCTCGCCGAAAGTCTTGGTCTGCCTGATGGGGCCGATATGCAAGGGGAACGATATATAGAGAATTTGAACAGGGGCATCCACATAAGGTGGGCAATTGGAATGAAACATTAATCCCGCGCTGATGAATGTAAGTCATGCCAATAGGAAAGAAAGACAAGCCAATAAGGCTATTTTGCTGAGAGTTGAGCGATCGGTATGAAATTTCTAGCTTGCTTCGACGGGCATATCTCATGCCGATGGAGGAGGAAGTGTATACTGATAAGGCTATATCGGCATAGGATGGGCAATTGGCCGAGAATTTTTTGGACTCGCCGATAAGTGGATGTCATGCCGATGGGTGGGAAAAGACAGATGGTTAGGGTTTTGGGCCATTTTGGGCACTGCATATGCATGTTTCTGGTTAGCGATGGTTGACCCGATGGTTTTTGGATGCTATATATGCATTTTGAATGTGATTTTTGTAGATTTTGGGGCCCGATCACAAGATTTGCACATGTCACGCCTTATTTTAACAAGTGTTTTAAATTTTCTGTTGTTTATTAAAGTGAAATGGGGTACTTATTGCTTGTCTATTTTTTTTGCAAGTTTGCAATTGAGGAAGGAGCTAAAACTTGATGGCGATGGCATCATGGAAAGGAGATCTGATCTCAGGAGTAGGGAAGATAAGAATGAAGGGCAAGGAAGTCAAGGGTCTTCATTTATGGAGGCAGAATGCAGATGGAAACATTATTGCAGCAGACCACAGAAGTTAATATGGAGCTCCTAGGGTTTCCAGTAGGGCAATATTTCACCCAGATTTGATGTATGCTCAGAGATATTTTGGGAGACTTATTCTCCACTATTTATTGCTGTAACCAGGGGTTTGAACTAGGGTTTTGAGCTGTATTGAGGACAATCAAGCCTATATATTGTGCCTCTATACACTGTAAAACTTTACACAGGGGCTACATAGAGATTTGTAGCAGCAAGAATTTGTAAAGGTAGCACTTAGTATAGTTTATAAGTAGAAGAAGGAAGTTGCATGTGTCTGCAATAAGGAATGCATGGAACATCTAGCTTCCTTACTATATTTGTAAAGCTTGTAAGTTTTCTGTAATTTGATCATTGAAGCTAAGAGTCATTTAGACATTGTAAATCTTATATGACTGTCTGTTTCTAATACAATTGAATCTGGAATTCTACATCTATCTTCTGAGTGTTTTCTTGCTCTTCATTGTGTTTGAAACATTTTCTTTTAGAGCTTGCAATTTTAAGTGTATGTTTGTGAAAATGCTCAGAACTTACATTTAAGGTTTTAGTCTGTGGATTTGATCAAATTACTGTAATATTTGCTAAGTGCATAACAGAACAATTAGATCCTTTGGTAGAATGAATGATGTTTAGATTAGATCTTTCTAACTTTTCCCAACCCATCTGAAAATACTTAGCTGAAAATGTAGAAATTTAAAGGAAATTGTCTCATATTTGAAAGAAGTATGCATTACTGAGTTGAAAGTGGATATTTTTCATAATATATAAAGAGGAGAAAGCTACAATAATTTCAAGAAAACCCATTAAAAGCTTTGCAGCACAGTAACACTTTTATGCAAAAAGAATGAACCACATGCTGATATTTATTATCTTTTGCATAGTTTGAGTCTAGTAAACCAACAAGAAACCCTAAATCACGTAAGGCCCCTTGAACATTACAGCTTCACATCAACCAACTGAATTTGCCCAACAAGTCAAGACCTAACCATATTAAATTTGCGATTAAGCAAATCTTAATTGATTTCTTCATATCTTTCAAGTCAGTTTTGGTTCATTTTATGTGTATTTTAACTAATTATTATGACTGTCTCAAAACAATCATCAACAGTTTCCTAGTGCTAGGAGGGCCCACTTGAATTAGGGTTTGTTTCAAGTAAAACTGGATAATAGCAGTGGTAGAGTGACTAGGTCTAGATCCAGTTCAGGGTATATATTTGTTCAACTACCTGACATAGGGCGAAGTAGGAGTCCTCTGATTTGGTACCCAAAAATAACACACCTAGGAATCTCATCTAACACACCCCCTAGATCACCTTATACTATCCACAACATTGTGAACCCTGACATTTCTTCATTCAAATCTTTGAATCTTGGTTCAGATATTCCTAGAGGTCCTAGTCCTCCTGGAAATCCTATCCGACCAGTAAATCCAGTTATTCCCACAGGTCCAGGTCAAGCATTATCACTTGCAATGGCTTATTTTAATACCAACTCTCCCATAGCGTTCCCTAATTATAATGAGATGCCCAAGAATCCAGAAAATATATGTCCCAAATACTAGTTGCACCAAGACCTCGAAGACCACATTAGAATATTCAAGGAGGCATGTTTTAGGGCCAGATTAGAACACGAGGACATTGTGTGTAGATTGTTTCCCTACACCTTTAATGAGCAAGCCTCTAAATGGTATGTAAACCTACCCAATGGCTACATTTCTTCTTGGTTACTTATGGAAGAGGTATTTATATCTAGATTTAGAGGACCCATTGATCCTTGCATCTTGTATCACAAATTAGCTACCATAAAAAGAGGAGAGGGGCAATTGATTGATAATTTCAATGATAGATTTCAAAAGGCCTACTCTAGGTTGATGGCCCCTTACACCGTAGATGATGATACCTTTTTAGCCATGTACTGTGCAGCCTTAGATCCTTTAACTACCATGTTTGTCAAAAGAAAACTTGACATAGATTCAATATCCAAAGCCTACAAAGAGGCAGCCTCAATGAATCAAGAGATGAGGCATACAACTTGTAGCTCATTTGTTAATGGAGGAAATCTTGGGATGCAAAATTAGGCACAACCTTGGAATGAAGTCCCTATGCATCACACTCCATTATTAAATCCGGTTCCTTCTTACACACCTGTGTATAGTCCTACCCCAATTAAAGCCATAACTCCTTACATGGGTAACACTGCTAATAACAGTCAAAATAATGGTCAGTCTTTCTTCTGAGCTCCTAGAGATACAACTGTGGCAAAAGCACAAGAGGAAAGGGAAGAAATCAAAGAGATCACTATGCATTTGAAAAGATTAACCACCGAAGTGACACAACTAAGAAATGAGAACCTCTATTGAAGGGGTAACCAAGGATACAATCAAAATCAGAACTATAATGCAAATCTAAATCAACACTACAATCAGAGCCATAACCAAAATAGTAGCCAAGGCCAAAGTTCAAATTAGAATCAAAACTATAATCAGCATCAAGGTCATAACCAAGGGCAATCAATACAAAACAAAGGGCCAGTGATAGATAATAGGGCCTGGGGTAACCATAACAGAAATTAGAATCAGCCTAGGCCACCCAAGATATGGAACACTGGACCAAATAATGGTACCCTAGCTTCTCCCTTTGAGAACATAGAAAATCATGATGCAAAACAAACAACTGGCATCCAAATGGCCAATACATCACTAAAAAACTAGTGCAGATTTCACAATACCAATTCCCATGCTGAGCTTGATTGTCCACAGTTCCATTTAGCAGCCAACATATTCAATATAGATGTGCAACCTCCTACTTCTGAGTTTCTCATTCCCAAGGGTAATGAGGTAGTACCCTCAGGGTATGATACAACTTTAGTATTAGAAACCTTTACCTTTCCAACCATAGAAGAGAAAGAGGATGAATTGTTAGAGGATGAACCATACTCTTGTGAAAATCTTTATCCTGAATCAGCCTTTGTGTTAAATACTTTTCAGTTTCCTTTTGAAACTGAAAATGAAGTATTGACTAAAACAGAAGAGGTGCAGGCTTTTCAACAGACAAATAAAAACCACACCTACAATTTAAGGAACAAAACCAGGCCAGGAGAACCTTTCACCACTTCCATTCCTCCTAACAACTTCAATACACCCCTAGATCAGAGTGCTAGCAACAATCCTGCTATACTTAAAGTTAATCATCATACAAATGATGGAATAGCAGAACAAAAGGCCCAAACAAGTAAAATTGAAACAGTAGAGACAACAAGATCAATGAGCTTCTAGTCAAAGGAAATAAAGAAAATCAAAGTTAGTGTACCTCTAAGTGAATTATTGAAAACCCCAGGGATTAGAAATGCTTTTATAAAGTCCTTGGATACAAATGAGGTTACTGCTACTATAACTGATCGTAATAGAAATTCACCGCCTAAAGAGAAAAGTAAGAAAGTTGAACAACCTTCCAATACAAATGTAGTAATGTATGCTGATAAGAAGGATGCTCCTCCTTTCTTGTTAACTGTTAGATTGTGTGGGAAGAACATACACTATTGCATGGTGGACTCTGATGCCTCAGCCAATGTAATGCCCTTAGGGATATGTAAAACTCTTAGGCTGACTCCCACCAGATCTGCCAAGGTTGTCACACAGTTAGATAAAACTGAGGTTAGTGTGATAGGAGAAATGATGAACATTCAGATGCAATTAGCTTCAGACCCTAGGGTAAGCCAATTCATTGACATTCAAATAGTGGATATACCTGAGAATTATGGAATGTTGCTGAGTAGGGATTGGTCCAAGACATTAAACGAATATATGGCCACTGACTTTTCACATATGTGGCTACCTTGGAGAGGTGTTCCAAACTAGATTAGAATAGAGGCAGAACGCTAGATGAAACATATGATAACAGAGTATAATCAAATGAATGAAATATTATATGCTGCTGTTGAACTTGGTGTTTATAGGATTACTAACAATGGGGTACAAATTGAAGAGATCATGGTGTTAAACATCAGAGAAAAACATGTAAGCAAGGAGACAACATTATTCATCAAGTCTGATGGAAATTCTTCAGATGAAGAAAATAGTGCAATGAACAAATTTGGTCATGCCATTAGACAAGAGATGGAGGAGTACATTAGACAAAATCTAGCGGTCCGATGTAAACTATATAAGAGCAAATGTAGAGTCCATGATAGACCACATTCTGAGGAGAGTTGTGGAATGTGCAAAGACATCATCGAATATGAATACAAAAAATGCATGAAGAGGGTAGGGTTACAAGAGGAAAATTTGAATCCTGATCAACAACAGAGATACGTTCAGAGTGATGTAGATGCTTTGATTTCAGATTTAGGAGAGGGAATAAAAGACAAGGGTAGTTGTCTTTCTGAGTTGCAAGCTAAAAATACACATATGCAAGTTGACCAAATAGAAATACCCATGAATAAATGGACCAGCACCTCACAAGTGATAGAAAAGACAAAACATGCCAAGGTAAAAGGTCACAAAAGTAAAGATGGCATATGAACACTAAAATGTGATGGGTCCAAATCAAAACAAGGTATGGGTGCAGGTATTGAACTCATAGATCCTTAGGGTAAATCATGTCTAGTAGCATATAGACTGCAATTTTCCTATACTAATAATATTGCCGAATATGAAACCTTAATTTTGGGACTTGTCATGGCCATCAAGAAAAGGGTGAAAAGGATTAAGGTATTTTCAGACTCTGAACTAGTAGTCAGACAAGTAAGGAAACTATATGCTTGCAATTACAAGAAAATGATTAGTTATAGACATAGAGTATAAGGTTTAATAGATTTATTTGATGCTTTCAACACAGAGCATATCCCTAGAGAGCTGAACCACAGGCCGGATGCACTAGCAGTTGCTGCTAGCACACTAGAACCCTTGACACTGTCAGGATTGAAAGGATTTGCTGTTGAGTTAGTTAATGTTCCTAGTATCCCAGACAATGTTACACACTTTCAGGTATTTGGAGGGGATCAACAAATCATTGACTTTCTGACTTGTAATGAGGTATTTGAGGCTCAAATCATCGATGAACAAGAAAGGCCTGAGATAACATGGGATGAAGAGGATATAATCAACTTGAAGAGCAACTCCCTACCCAAAGGAGTAATTGAATTAGAACATATTTTTGACTTTAATGGAGTGATGAGACAGAAAGACTTGCCCAAAATAGAAGGGGGTAAGTGTGATCTACACAACTTAGGGACAAAGCAAAATCTACAAAATGTGCCGATCAGGAAGGCCTGCTCTAAGAAAATAAGAACAGAAATTATTGATGCCCTGAAAGATTATAAACACATAATAGCATGGACATATGAAGATTTGAAAACATATGATACATCCATCATAACTCACGTAATACCTTTGAGACTGGAGGTTAAGCCATTCAGGAAAAAACAAATGCTTGTGAATGCCATTCTAGAGCCTTTAATCTTCAAAGAAGTAAAGAAATTACTATCTGCTGGAATAATTTTCCCAGTCAGACATTCAGCCTGGGTAGCTAACCTAGTACCAATGAGGAAAAAAAATGGAGACATTAGATTATGCATGGACTTTAGAAATTTAAATAAAGCATCTAAAAAGGATAATTATCCTCTGCCTCCAATAGACAAAGTACTGCAAGCAGTAAATGGGGCAAAGATGATGTCCTCCTTAGATGGTTTCTCGGGATATAACCAGGTTTCAATTGATAAAGATGACAGATTAAAAAGCACCTTCACTTGTAAATGGGGAAATTATGCATATAGGCGAATGCCTTTTGGTCTGATCAATGCAGGCATCACTTTTCAGAAAGCCATGAACATTGCATTCCATGGATTATTAGGTAAGTGCATTGTTGTTTATATGGACGATCTGACTATGTATTCCAAGGATGCATCCACTCACGCTAAAGATCTTAGGAAAATACTTAAACGGTGTGAAAGGTACGAAATTTCCCTTAACCCTAAAAAATGTTCATTTGGGATAACTGAAGGTAGATTATTAGGACATGTCATTTCTGAAGATGGAATATCGATTGACCTAGATAGAATAGAATCAATAAAAAATTTGCAAATACCAAATAGTAGGAAAGAGTTAAAATCATTTTTTGGTAAAATTAACTTTGTTCGGAAGTTCATCATGGGTTTTACAGAAATTGTGCAGCCGTTAAATGCCATGTTGAAGAAAGATGCACGAATGGAGTGGACGCCTATGGCTAGAGCCGCATTCAAAGATATCAAGAGGGCCATTTCTGATGCCCCTGTGCTGATGAGCCCAGACTAAACAAAGCCATTTTATATCTATTCCTTCACATCCTCCCATTTAGTCGATGCTACCCTGACGCAGAAAGGTACAGACAACGAAGAAAGACCCATTGCATTTATGAGTGTACCTCTGAAGGACACACAACTAAAATACCTAGATACTGAAAGACAAGTATTTGCGTTAATGAGGGTTGTGAAGAAATTCAGACATTATATTTTGCGCAGCCAGGTCAAAGCCATAGTGCCTGATGCAGCAGTAAAGATGCTACTGATGTAGAATGAACCTAGAGAAAAGAGAGCCAAGTGGATCACCACGCTGCAAGAATTTGACATGGAAATCACTCCCATGAAGCTGGTCAGAGGGTAGGTGTTAGTGCAAATAATAGTGAACACAGACCCAGATTTGATAAAAGAGCAGTATGTATTGAATTCCCATGACACATCAGACTGGTATGGCGATTTAAATGCTTTTCTGATAGCTGGAAAGTACCCAAACAAGATGAAAGCTTCTCAGAGGAGAGATTTGAAGATTAAAGCACAAAAGTATATGATACAAGGAGGTCTTCTATTCAGGAAGAACCATGATGGAATTTATTTGAGGTGTTTAAACCGAACTAAGGTAGATAAGGTGTTAACAAAACTGCATGACAAGTATGGAACTGGTCATTGTTCCCATCTAGCTACAACACACAAAATATTGAGAGTAGGCTACTACTGGCCCACAATGTTCAAAGATATAGAGAGTCACATCAAGATTTGCCACACCTGTCAGACTGTAGCAGATAAGGGAAGAAATCAGGCCAACCCATTACAACCTATGATTGAATCAAGACCATTTACACAGTGGGGCCTAGATTTTATTGGAGTCATCAATCCTCCATCTTCTGCAAGACACACGTTCATGCTAATGGTGGCGGACCACTGTACAAGGTGGATTGAGGCTACCTGCTGCAAATTCTCCACAACTGAGGTACTTATCAAGTTTCTTGAAGAGAACATCATCACCATGTTTGGAACTCCCTATTCATTGGTATGTGACAACTACCCTACTTTCTCTTCTTTGGAGTTTTCTAAATGGGCATTTGAATACGGGTTGTTTTAAATTTTTCTTCAAATTATTACCCTCAAGGTAATGGATTAGCTGAGTCTACGAACAAAATTTTATTAAACATAATCAAAAAGCTAATTGCAAAGAGTCCTAGAGAGTGGGATACCTTGTTAAAATATGCACTATGGGTAGATAGGACCAAGTTTAAAACAACTTTAGGCAGTGCACCTTATCATTTAGTTTATGGGACTGATCCCATACTTCCAGTAAATCTAAGAATACCAATATGGAAGATTGCCAATGAGTATTTAGGCTTTGATAATAATAGGGAAGCTAGGGTAGTACAAATGCTACAACTAGATGAGAAAAGAGGTCAAGCCATCGAGAAGTTTGCCAAACACCAAGTAGTAGTTAAGAGGTGGTTTGATAAGAGGGCAAGAGTCAAAACATTTAGGATATCAAACTTGGTGCTTTGCTGGAATAAAGCACATGAAAAGAAGGGGATTCATGGAAAATTCTACAAACTATGGTTAGGTCCACTGCAAGTTTCAGAAATAATAGGAGATAATACATTTAGACTCAAGACCTTGATAGGGGAAGATGTGCCATTACCAGTTAATGGCCAACATTTGAAACACTATTTCCAGGCTTGAGGTGAAGAGCAGTCCTTTCTAGTGTAATATAGTGTAAGTAGTGTATAGTTTTCCTTTTTTGTTGTTTCTTCTTTTGTTGTTTGATGTTGTAGGTTAGTTGTTTGTTCAACTTTTTTTTTGTTTCTTTCTTTTTTGTTGTTTTGTTTCTGTGCAATCTTCTTTTGCTTTGTTTTCTGTTTCTTTTGTCTTTCTTGTACAGTCTGTTTGTTGTCTCCTCAGCAGAGATATTTGTTTTTTCTTTAGAGTATTAAGAAGAAAACTAACAACCATTCAAAACAGTATAAAATTCACAATATTTAGGTTAATCATTTGCAATTTATGCATAACTTGCTGTGACTGTTATGAATGTAGGGAGTTGCTTAGCTTCTAAAATTTTGTATTCAATAAAAGTGATTGAGAATTTGAGGAAGGCTTATCACGATGACACACCTAAAATCATTGGGTTTGTTGAACCTACCAGTGTAGATATTAGGTGAAAAATTTGAGATCACCCTTGCTACCATTACAATTCTTAGCTTGATTTCAGCAAGTGCTCATTCCTTGCATCATAAAGTTACAAATTGCTATATCTTGTGAAATTTCTATCAAATATCAAAAAATACAAAATATAAAATAAAAATAAATTAAAAAAGTGGATTATACTAAAAATCCAGATTAAGCCATCTAACTCTATCAGGGCTATAGACACTCGCTGGCTGTGGGGCTCTACTTAGGAGAATTGTAATGATAACCTTGCCAGGGCTATGAATGCTCGTTGGCAGCAAGGCTCTATCCTGTCGGCTATGAGGGAATATCCTCAACTACGTAGGCTAATATCAATCACTGGTTTGTTCAATTGATCTTTAAGATGAGGATAATTAATCACGTACACACACTTAAACTGAAAAATAAAAATTTATGCACCCTTATTGAATACCTTAGGTCTCAAGTTGAATAATAATTTGTAGGAAAGATAGTTGGAAGTTATGGACTTATTTCATTTAGTTTTCTTGGATACTTTGAATTTAATTGTTTTGTTTGGTTGTTAGTTGTTGTGATGTTCACAACATACCCCATTTTACTCCTTAGCAAAATGAGGACCCCTGTTGTTGCTTTACTTTTTTGTTTTTTGTGTGTGGCCCTGTTTGGTGGTAAAGGGAAAAGAGGGTTAAAATTGCAAACTTTGATAAAAATAGAGAAAAATGTATTTTCAATATCAGGGCATGATATGGTTGGATTCCTTGCGAAAAATGAGCTAGGGTTGCTTTTTGAACCATCTTAAAATTTGCCATATTTTGCAAGTTATGATCATTTTGGTAAAATGTACATTCAGGTCTGTATATCGCTTTGCATATACAAAGTCCTTTGTATGTGCAAAGTCATTTTATACTTAGTCACATTTGCAATTGGGTTCATATAATAAGGTTGTTTGCATGTTGAGTCACTTGCATATTGCATATACAATCCCTTTTGTATATCGCTTCCATATACAAGGCCGATTGTTTATTTTTTTCCTTGTATGCATTTTAAATAAAAGGCTTTATACATACATACAAGGTGGAACCAAAATAATTTATTGTTGAAATAGATAAATGTTTGAAGTCCATTGCATGTATCTCACGTTTGTATATTCGGTAGGTCAAAACATACAAGACAAATGTACAAACCGCGGACCCGAAGTGTTATGAAATAGGATTAATTCATTGTATATCCACGAGCTTATATGTTTCGGTAGTATACAAGTGTTTTATACACTAGGCGGACCTAACGGATTTATTAAAATGAGTAAAATTGTTGTATATTTGGCCCTTGTATGTTTAATACATACAAAGGGAGATGCATACAATGCGGAACCGAGGGCATTATGGAATGGAGTTAAACCATTGTATGATTCCGACTTGTATTTTATCAAACATACATTGCGCATATACAAGTGCCAGACCTGAAAAGTCTATTAAAACAACTTAAGTCTTTGTATGTATGTTTTGATACACATACATTTTGAAACATACAAAGCGGAGATACATTGCCCGGAACTGAAATTTCATGAAGCAGAGTTAATCCAATATATATTGGGCTTGTATATTCTTATATACAAGCCGATATACATTGCACTTATACAAAGCGGAATCAAAGAGAAAATCCAAATTGATTTAATGCTTGTATCAAACCCAAATGTATATCGAAAGATACAAGTGTTTTGTACATGCGGCAGACCTGAAAAATTATTGGACATGGTTAAATCCTTGCATATTTTTGTGCTTTGTATATTGAGGATATACAAGGACATTATACAAAGCAGCTCTCAGCGAGGAGTTAAATTTGGTTAAATGCTTGTATCATGTCTGGTTCGCATATCACGTGATACATTGTAGATTCGATGGATTTTTCTTACCGAAAGTCTTGGTCTACCCGATGGGGTCAATATGCAAGGGGAACGATATACAGAGAATTTCAACGAGGGCATCGGTGTAAGGTGAGTGATCGGAATGAAACATTAAGCCCGGGCCGATGAATGTAAGCCATGCTGATAGGAAAGAAACACAAGCCAATAAGGCTATTTTACTGAGAGTTGAGCGATCGGTATGAAATTTCTAGCTCACTCCGACAGGCATATCTTACGCCGATAGAGGGGGAAGTGTATACCGATAAGGCTATATTGGCATAGGATGGGTGATCGGCCGAGAATTTTTGGACTTGCCGATAAGTGGATATCACGCCAATGGGTGGGAAAAGATAGAGTGTTAGGGTTTTGGGCCATTTTTGGTGCTGCATATGCACGTTTTTGGTCAATGATGGTTGACTTGATGGTTTTTGGACGCTATATATGCATTTGATTGCAATTTTTGTAGATTTTGGGGCCCGATCACAACATTTGCACATGTCACACCTTATTTTAACAAGTGTTTTAAATTTTTGGTTGTTTATTAAAGTAAAATGGGGTACTTATTGCTTGTCTATTTTTTTTGCAGGTTTGCAGTTGAGGAAGGAGCTGAAACTTGATGGTGATGGCGTCATGGAAAGGAGATCTGATCTTAGGAGCAAAGGAAGATAAGAATGAAGGGCAAGGAAGTCAAGGGTCTTCATTTATGAAGGTAGAATGCAGATGGAAACATTATTCTAGCAGACCACAGAAGTTAATATGGAGCAACTAGGGTTTCCAGTAGGGCAATATTTCACCCAGATTTGATGTATGCTCAGTGATATTTTGGGAGACTTATTCTCCACCATTTATTGTTGTAACTAGGGGTTTTAACCAGGGTTTGAACTAGGGTTTTGAGCTGTATTGAGGACAATCAAGTCTATATATTGTGCCTCTATACACTGTAAAACTTTACACAGGGGCTACATAGAGATTTGTAGCAGCAAGAATTTGTAAAGGTAGCACTTAGTATAGTTTAGAAGTAGAAGAAGGAGGTTGCATGTGTCTGCAATAAGGAATGTGTGGAACATCTAGCTTCCTTACTGTATCTGTAAAGCTTGTAAGTTTTCTATAATTTAATCATTGAAGCTAAGAGTCATTCAGACATTGTAAATCTTATATGACTATCTGTTTCTAATACAATTGAATCTAGAATTCTGCATCTATCTTCTGAGTGTTTTCTTGCTCTTCATTGTGTTTGAAACATTTTCTCTTAGAGTTTGCAATTTTAAATGTATGTTTGTGAAAATGCTCAGAACTTACATTTAAGGTTTTAGTCTGTGGATTTCATCAAATTGCTGTATTATTTGCAAAGTGCATAATAGAACAATTAGATCCTTTGGTAGAATGAATGATGTTTAGATTAGATCTTTCTAACTTTTCCCAACCCATCTGAAAATACTTAGCTAAAAACATAGAAATTTAAAGGAAATTGTCTCATATTTGAAAGAAGTATGCATTACTGAGTTGAAAGTGGATAGTTTTCATAATATATAAAGAGGAGAAAGCTGTAATAATTTCAAGAAAACCCATTAAAAGCTTTGCAGCACAGTAACACTTTTATGCAAAAAGAATGAACCACATGCTGATATTTATTATCTTTTGCATAGTTTAAGTCTAGTAAACCAACAAGAAACCCTAAATCACGTAAGGCCCCTTAAACATTACAGCTTCACATCAACCAACTGAATTTGCCCAACAGGTCAAGACCTGACCATATTAAACTTGGGATTAAGCAAATCTTAATTGATTTCTTCATATGTTTCAAGTCAGTTTTGGTTCATTTTATGTGAATTTTAACTAATTGTTATGACTATCTCAAAACAATCATCAACAGTACCTATAGATTGTCTACTATGATTATTAAATCCACGAATGCTAAGTTTATCCGGTTTAATCAAAGAGGTATCAATCTTAATCTTATGTAACAAATCAATACCACAAACATTTAGAGCCGATCCATTATCAATCATCACATGCTTGATCAATTTTGTTTCTATTTGGACAAATATTATAAGAGGATCATATTGGTTTTGAACTTCAATTGATGGTAATTCATGTGGTTGAAAGAGAATATCTATTTTGTCGCATGCATAAAATCTAATAGAGCTGCTACATCATTCGATTTAACAACAAGTGGCACAATCACCTTTTGTAAAGCTTCTTGGAGTATTCCATGGTATGTAGGTGATGTTTGTATTAAATCCCAAAGAGATATCTTAGTCGAGGTAGTGTGAAGCTGTTTGGCTAGATCATATTCTTTACCACTTTTATGAGTAAGACAAGGTGGCGAAGGGAGCATAGGTTTAGAACATGGCATAGTGATAGGAACATGAGGTGCTTTCTTACTTTTCTTGTTATTATAGGTGTTATATGTGTGAGCAATCATAGGATGTTGCAGCACATTTTGAACACCTTGATTTCTTTGAGGGATTTGTTTTGCGTAGTTGTAGATTGAGGTGTCTAGGTGGTTGTTGAGGACCTTGAACTGTAATCACTAGTTTTAAGCAAGAAGGTGTACTAGGTGCCCCTCACACAATCATCTTAGAAATATTGCTACAAAGTCTATTAGTGAAGATCAAATTAACATGGTTTTCTTCTTGATTATACCCAACATATATCCCTAAAGGATTTAATGTGAGATACCTTTTCTCATCCACTGATGGTACATCTTGGCCAGGGAGAGCATTGGAATGAGAGGAAGGTACATTGTTGTTAGGAAGGTTAGGTGTTGTAATATTAATAAAGCTATCCATAGTCTTCTCATCTAAGGTTCTTGGACATTCAACTATAGGAGAAGTAGGATAACTTATGGAATCATCATCACCATATGTTTTAGCTATTAATTCCAAAGCATTAAGAGGAGTTTCACACTCATTATTCTCAATGTGTTTTGTTAAATCTTCTACTACCAAAGGGTATGTATTCATGAGAGACATGATGTTGTCATAATTAGATACATAGTCAAGGATTTCAAATGAAGAGAATTTAAATATATCCTTGTGATACATAGCTTGTAGATGAGTGAGAACATGAGGGTTCATATTAAGAAATTTGTAGAAATTCTCAAAAATTTTGAAATATGCATTTAAAGATACCAAAGAGCAATGAGATGAATATTCCATGGTGAAATTTCTTGTAAGATCAATGTCCAATAAGATGTAATAAGACAAGACATACAAATTTTTATGATCTAATTATGGCACCCTAGGTGTGTGACTATTTCACTCCTAAAAACTTGTTTGAGGGAAAGGGATAAAAGGACACACCAAGTTTACAAAAAACACAATGGATAGGAGGAAAATAGTACAATACAAAATGGTCCAATTGATTATTGTATGTATTTTAGATTGAATGCAATGAAACAACACAAATTATGCTTGTTTATGCACCTAAAATGTTAACTTTTGACAAATTTTCATTGCAAATCTCTAACGAAAGAGATGTTGTGAAGAATTTCAAGAGGGACATAAAATAATATTCCTAAGAACAGCCCAATTATGTGAAAATATCTTTCACAACATGGATTTGATGCAAGTCTAGAGTGATCACATGTTAAAACGTAGTGAAAATACACCTAAAATATGTAATTTTTCATCAATTTTCAATGTAAAAGCCTAATAGAAAGGGTGTTGTAAGGAATTTGAGGAGGGAAAGAAGATAATAACACTAATTTTAGTCAAATAATGTAGAAAAATCCCTCTCAACACACTTGTGATGCAATTCTACAAAGACGATAAGGCCAAATCTAGTGAAAATGCAAGGTTTTCAAACCCTAGACATGAAATTTTGGAAGAAAGCCACTATGATGCAACACTAAAATTATAAATCAGTCCTAATGAGTATTTCAAAAGGGTAGTAAAATATGAAACAAGATTTTAACTACAAACCCTAGCTAATGCAAAACTAGGGTTTTATGAAAAATGCATAATTTCAAGCAATTTTTATCAAATTAAGCATGAAAATGCAATGCAAATAAATACTAAATGATGAATTTATGTAATTTAAATCAGATATAATGAAAATAACATAAATTTAGTGAAATTAAATGCCAATTAATTCAAATTATGCTAAAATGCAAGCCAAAGATGGCAAATTTTTCAAAATTTTCAATTTTTTTTATAATTTTTCAAATGCAATAAAATGAATGAATGCAAATCTATCACACAACACTTAGAAAGGTGTAAAAAGTCAAATAACATGGGTTCAACAAAATGTTTAGGGTGAAAAGGGGGGGAAATATTTTTCAAAGACAAATACTCCCTTCTCACTAAACATTCAATGGAATTTTAACCAAGTTGAATCTCCACTAAGCAAGAGCAATCACCTATCAGGTTGGGCTACCACTTGGAAAGATACAAAAGTTCAGATGTATCAAAAAATATATTAATTTAATGTTTAGTTACTCTTAAAACCCTAAATAAGAAAAATAGTAAGAAAATTAATGAATTACTGCAAATCCTTTCAGACCAAGGTGAAGGACAAAGATTGTTAACTCACTATTTTTCAAAATCTAGAATGCGGAATAGTTGAGGACACTAGCACTAGCACCCCTATCTAAGGTATAGTTTTTGTCATGGAATCTAAATCTCCTTCTAACACTGATCTGCATTGTATCTTCCATTTTTTCCCTGAAAAAGATGGATGACACTGGCACAAGCACCCTTGTCCCAAAATGTTCACCTTTGTCCTCTTTCTTACAGATCCCAAATCCTTGTTCTCTGCAACGTCCTTTCTGCAACTTCACTCCATGAAACTTGGTACTTGTAACCTGTAATCACAAAGGAGTGTGGGAGGGGGGTGTGGTGTTTAGAGGCTTTCTTTGGTCAAGCTCCGGAGAGACATTCAAGTCTTTTGAACAATGTTGTCAGATGAGAGCGTATCCCGATGAGATAGAGGCAAAAATCCAAATGATAAATGATTGAAAACACAATAGATATCACCTTGAAGTAAAGATCTCACATAATGATAGCTCTTCAATAACATGAGAAGATGAATTTAAATCTACAATCACAACAATCAATATCTTGAAATCACAAATATGCCTAAAGTTCACAATCATTTTCTAGTTTGCAAATGAAACACTAAACATTATTACATATGCAACTACAAAGATTCCTGCTAAAAATTTCATAATTCAAACTTAAGATGTTGGCATAGGACCCAAATAATGGTCATAAAACCAACATTTATATTTAGGGCTGACCCAAAATAGGGCAGAACTAGGATGCTAGCACCCAAGTCCACCCTCCCATTTTTTCAGGGATCATCAAAATAACACCACCTAGGTCCTATTTACCATAAGACTTTGGGGTTTTCTCATCATGATTCAAAATTTACATGTAAGATGCTCTAAATGTATTCTAAAAACCCAATAGCTAAACCTTAAGAGGGAAAATCTGCCAAGGGGACATTTTTTGACATAACAGAGACATCTAATCATTAGTTTACAATAAGAGTAACACATGTGATTGAAGTATGTACAACCCTCATCCACTAAACTTGCATGGTTTCATGAAAATAGAATACAAGAAAATATTGCAATGTTAGGATATGTTCCAGAGTTCTTTATTAATTCAAATATTTTGAAAGAATCCTTGCAAATTATATTTTGGGCATATCCTGCAATCATGGCATTCCATGAGACTACATTTATTTGAGGCATCATGTCAAACAATTCATGTGCCTTGTGTATGTTTCCACATTTTGCATACATGTCTCCCAAGGTAGTTGCCAGCACAACTTGTACAACATCTGATAAAATTCCCATATCCTTTATGATTCGATGGATGTCCATGTACCCTATTCCAAAGATTCAATTTTAGCATAGGCAGGGAGGATGTTGACAAACATTGTGGAATTTGGAATTACACCTGCCAATTGTATTTTCTTGAATGTTTCTAAATCCTTATCAAAACATCCATTTTTTCATATCTTATAATCATTGCATTCCATAAGGTCAAACCTCCTTGAGGTGTTATGTCAAATAGTTCACGTGCCTTGTCTATGCTTCCACATTTTGCATACATGTCTACCAAGGCAGTTGCAACTATAATATTTGACAAAATCGCCCTTCCTTTATGTTTTGATGGATGTCCATGTACCTTGTTCCAAAGATCCCATTTTGGCATAGGTAGGGAGGATACAGGAAAAGGTTGTGGAATTTGAATTTATAGCCGCCAATTGTATTTTCTTGAAAGTTTCTAAAGCCTTTTCACCAAATCCATTTTGTGCATATCTTGCAATCATTGTATTCCATGAGATGGTATCTATTCCAGATGTGTTGTCAAACAGTTCATGTGCATTACCATGCTTCCACATTTTGCATACATGTCTACTAGGGTAGTTGCAACAACATCTAACAAAATTCCCATATACTTAATGCATTGATGGATGCTCATACCCTATTCCAAAGATCCCATTTTAGCATAGGTAGGGAGGATGCTACCAAAGCTTGTGGAATTTGGCTTTATACCCACCATTTCAATTTTATTGAAAGTTTCTAAATCCTTATCAACAAATCCATTTTGTGCATATCTTGCAATCATTGCATTCCATGAGACAAAATCTCTTTGAGGTGTTATGTAAAATAGTTCATGCGCCTTGTCTATTCTTCCACATGTTACATACATGCCTACCAAGGTAGTTGTAACTACAACATCTAAAAAAAAGTCCTATATCCTTTATGCTTTGATGGATGTCCATACGGTCCTATCCAAAGATCCTATTTTGGCACAAATAAGGACGATGTTGGAAAAGGTTGTGGAATTTGGCTTTACACATGCCAGTTGCATTTTCTTAAAATTTTTAAAAGCCTTATCAATGTTATGTTGTAAATTGCGCTCCTTGGTTGTGCGCACACAATTTTACTATGTTTAGCACGTTCTTTTAGTGATCTCTAGCCTAGTCCATTTTAGGTCTACCCTAAAACCCTGATTAGGCCCCAATTTCACAAAATGTTGCATTCTAACTAAAGTTTGGCCAAAACGCAAAAAAAAAAGTTTAAATTTGATATTAGCTCTATGCTAAAGGCAGGATTGTAAGTTAATTTTCCTAAAGGGCCTAGGGCATCTAGTGCCCTACTCCCTCCTGTGTTATATGGGTGGTAAATTAATTTCATCTAGGTCATCCTTTGTGTTGGTTAACTCAACCCTGAATTCAAATTTCATTTAACCACATGTTGTTAGCTCTTTAATTCAAATATCTCATTTCTAGGGCCTTGTAAATAATCTTGATGTGACCTTTTCATTTGAATCTAGATGGAAAAAGATAAATGGAATGCAATCTCTTTATGCAATATTATGCTCTTGTTGCTCTTGAATTACTATAGGTTGTCATTGATCAATTTGAAGTGACTTTGCTCTCTTGGAAGGATTGTTGAAGGCTAGGTCTAGCAAGATCTCAAGTCTATCTTGTCATTCCTAGGTTGAACCACTTTGCATGATTGGCAGAAGGGTTGGAACCACCAAAAAAATATTGGCTTGAGTACCCTCCTAGGGCACGGTTGCATCACCTTATTATTCCGCAAACCTTTGATGAATTCTCCTCCTTGAGGTGAAGTTATATGTTTCCTTGATTGAAGCATTTCTACTATCATCCTATCCTATTTTCTTGAGTAATCTAGGGCTACGGTTTGATATTTGTGATTAGATCTTACATGTTAGTGCCCATGCTTAGGATTTCTAAACACATACAACATCTTGTTCTAATCTTGGCTATCTATGAGGTAGGAATACCAAAGTGGGGGCTTAACTATGGAAAGCTCATATATAGCCACAACACTTGTCCCCCTTGTTTTGCATGTACAGGTTAAGGTTACAGGTTTTAGAAGACACCAGTTAGAGGAAAGGAAGGTCTTGTAGGTATAGACCTAACAAAGTTTAGACTTTTTGTAGAACCCTAGTTTGGGCCTAGGGTGCCGAACACCTTAGTACCTCTGAGCCCTTAGACCCAGGTTCTTGTTTCTCACTACCCTCTAATCTTTGCTATTGTTTTAGATTTCATGTAATAGTTTCCATTAGTCATCTATTCACTAATCTTACTCAATTAGGGTTTCCTACTTTACCTTAGTTTGATTGGTTATATTTTTTTAGCACTCTTTTATACAAGAAAGAGACAAAATCCATCTAGTTTGGCTCTCCTTCAAAGGTAGAAGCCAAGTTTGATTCGTGTTCCAATGTTGATAGAAGAGGGTTTGTCCTAGTTTAGGGTTTTAATCTAAGTCTCCCTTTTCCATCAAACATTTTGGTGAACCCCACATATCCTACACTCTTAGATCCTTCTTCGTTTAAATTTTATCTATATTTTGTCCTAGAGTTGATTAGGATTGAATTTATTCATCATTTACATACTTGCTTACCTTGCATTTTGCATTTGATCCATTATTAGGGTGACAAAAAACCTTGCATTTCTAGAAAACCTAGCTACTCTTGAACTTAGGGTTTATAAATTAGTGTGTTGTTTCAGATCTTTGTTGCATTAATTGACTAGTTAAATTGATTTCATTTTTTATAGCTTATCATTTTTTGTGTTTAGAGCATTCTTGCATAATTGCATGTGCAATTAGAAAATCAAGCATTTAATTTAGGTTTAGAAAAATGTATATTTGTCATATTATTTATTTTTCATAAATTTAAATCATTATATCATGATATAAATTTCTGATTTTATGCATTAGATCTGATTATTATTGTTTTTAGTAAAACACTTCTCAATTATACATCTTGCATTCATACATATACATTGATTAGGATTATCAAAAATCTCATTTGTTGATAATTCTAGCTTGAAAATTGTAAAATTTTAATTAGGTTTTAGCTATTCATTGGATAACATAATTATTTTTCATAGCTTAGTTTATTTCATTTTGTAAAGCATAAAAGCTTAAACAAACTTCATTTCATTCTTCTCCTTTATACCATTTGTATAAGGCTTGAAAAGTAGAGTATGCGACTATGTCAGACCTCTTTCTTCAACACTTTAATGATTTTGATGAGCAGTTTAGTGGTGATGATTTTGACATGTTAGATGAAGCCCTAGATGACTTCATCTCTACAAAACCATCATCTACGACTCTTAATCCAACTTTATTACAAAGACTCGTAAATACAATCTATGTTTCTAGATCCCAAAAAGAACCAAAGAAACCCAAAATTGTATTGAATCTTCATAATGATGCTCCTCAATAATAATCTAAACTAATTCTCACAATAGGAGGTACTCTAAAAACTTCTAGAGCTCCTAGTTATATCTTAAACTATGCAAAACAAATCACTAAAAATAATCAACTCAATCAAAATATGTCGCAGAAACCCATTCACCATGAGGTTGCTTACATGTATAACACTAGAAATAACAAACAAAGAAAATAAATAACATTTGTTTTGACTTCTTTTCCACATTCTCAACCTATGCTTCCTTAAGCACCTCGTCTTCCTCAACATATTGGTAGAGATTATGATCTTGTGGAGTAGCTTCACGCTACTCTTGCAAATATCTCTCTATGTGAATTGATACAAACATCACCTACATACCATAGAATGATCCAATAAGCTTTACAAAAGGTAATTGTCCCACCTACTATTAAGTTAAATGACATAGAAACCCTATTAGATTCTATGCATGTAACAAAAATAGACATCATTTTTCAAGAACATGAATTATTGCCCATAGATGTTCAAAACCAATATGATCCTCTTATGATATTCATAATTATTAATAAAATGAGGGTAAGACACACTATGATTGATGGTGGACCAGGTCTTAATGTTTGTGGCATAGACTTATTACTTAAAATCAATGCTAATACATCTCTCATTAAACCAAATAAGCTTAATATTCATGGCTTTGATAATGTTGGTAGACAATCATTTGATACTCGATCACCTTACTTGTTAAGGTTGGACATATGACTTTATCTACCCTTATCCATGTCATGTCTAGTTCTCTTTCATACAATATTCTTCTTGGTAGACCCTGGATCAATGCCATGGGGGTAGTCTCATCTACTGTTCATCTATCAATCAAATTTGTTTATGACAATAAGCTCCAAACAATTGAAGTTGATCTGATTCCTAAAAGTTGTCTACAAACCGAAGCTAGAAATCAACAATATTTTAAAACTCTTACTCTAATTCCTTCTCTTTCCAAAGTAAATTCATCTCCTCCTATAGAGGTTATTGTAGAAGAATCTAAGTAACCTTTAGGTACACTTTTCAATGATGATTGGGGTTTATTAGAATTTACACCTACCTTTGTAGGTGAGTATACAGTCTCACCTTCGAAGATAGAAAATTCTAAGGTTTCTGCAATTTCTCCTTCTAATTCTTCTCATGAGAAACCTAAGATTTCTTTTAAATTTAAGCAATGATGATAACACTTTTATACTACAAAATATGAGACCTATGAGGCACCTCCTTCCTCTTCAAAAATGGCATCTATTTATGGTCAAGGTTTTTAAATTATTTCCCAATGTTGATACAATGGCAATATTTGTGGTCTAAAGGAGCAATGTATTAAAGTCCCCTTAGAGGCTAATCCATATTACTCTTCAGTTGGTCTCAGATACCATTCTCTGCAACCTACTAAAGCCATTCGTCATCCTAACCTAAATTATGTAAATACAATTTCATTATCTACAAATCATATTCTAACACATAATTGGGTATATCAAGAATTAATCAACATAAGATGTGATTCTAACAATATTCCTTTGGATAGTTTTCCAATAGATGAATCTTTGGCTAAATTCCTAGGAACTTATGATCATTTGCCTCATTACAATCATAATCATAGTTTTCCTTATTGTTTAAATGAGGATGCATACTTTGCTAAAGATGCTTGTTTATCTGATGATACCTTGACATATCAAGAATTGACTATAGAATCTATTCATTCTCCTAATGTCCCAAACTGTAATACTCTCCTTGATGGAAAGATTATTGATGTTTTCATGAACAAGGATGACCTGGAAAAGTTATCCCTATTGGAGACTATCTAGATCCTAAAGAAAATCATGACCTTACTTCTCCTTTACATGATTATCCCAATCTCTTTCCTTGGACATATTCTGACATGATCGACATTGAGCCTAAGGTGGTAACACATAACATCATCGTACATCCTAAGGCCAAGCCTATAAAATAAAAGATTCACAAGATGAATCCTAAGGCTACATTATTAATCAAAGTTGAGATAGAGAAGCTTCTATAAGCTGGATTTATCCACCCTATTGACTACTCACCTTGGATCTAGAATATTGTGGTTGTCGTTAAACCTAGCAACTGTGTTCAAATTTGTAATGATTTTTGAAATTTAAATAAAGCATCTTTAAAAGATGATTTTCCCCTTCCTAGCATTGATATGATTGTCTATTCCACTATAGGCCATGCCTTACTTTCATTTATGGATGGTTTCTTTAGCTATAGTATCAAATGCTCATCAATCCTCAAGGTCAATATAAAACAACTTTTATAAATCCTTGGGGAACATTTTGTTGGATTGTCATGCCATTTGGATTAAAGAATGCTGGTCAAACTTATCAATGTGCTATGCCACTTATATTTCATGATTTCATGGATAACATTTTTGAGGATTATGTCGATGACATTCTAGCCAAGTTTGTTTTGTGCAAGATCATGTCAAAACTCTTTGTCACTTATTCGAATGTATAGATAAATACAAGATGCACTTGAATCCCTATAAATGCATTTTTGGCATTGATAGCAACAAGCTATTGGGATTTAGCATTTTGCTTCATGGTATTGAGGTGGATTCATAAAAGACTGATGCCATTGTCAACATGCCACCTCCTAAAAATATTTCACAGCTTCGTAGTTTACAAGGGAAGATACAGGCCATCCAATGATTTTTCTCACAACTCGTGGATAGGACTCACCCTTTAACACAACTACTTAAGAAAGAATCTAACTTTAATTGGGATAAGGATTGGCACAAATCTTTTGATGATCTAAAAACCTACTTGGCTAATCCTCCTATATTACAACCCATCATAATCTCCTAATGCTCTCACAACATTGTTAGTACAAAATGATAATGATGGTAGAGAATGTGTTGTATATTATATCAGTTGAACCTTCCTCAATTATGAAGTGTGATATTCTACAATAGAAAATAAGTGCCTCGCTCTTGTATTTGCAACACAAAAATTGAGACATTATCTCCTAAATGCTAAATATATTTTAATCATAAAATTCGATTAATTAAAGCATCTCTTTGCTAAAAAGATCTTTCAGGATGCTTAGTGAAGTGGGTTATGTTGTTAATGGAATTTGATCTTAATTTTATCTCTCAAAAGGCAATTAAGGGTCAAGTGTTGACCAACCACTTAGCTGAAGCTCCTTCACCATTCTCTATTGAATCAAGAATCATTCCATAATGATCAAATCCTTTCCCTAGATGTTGATTACAAGTGGAATTTATTCTTCAATGGTTCTAGATGTTGAAATGGATCTAATGTTGGAGTTATATTAGTACCTCCATCAGGAAATCTAATTCCTCTATCTTGCCATATCAACTTTCTATGTACGAACAACATTGTAGAGTACAAAGCCCTTATTGCTAGCTTGCATGTTGATTTGTCTCTCAACATTAAACACATTTATATATTCAACAATTCTCAATTGATCATAAGACATGTCACTGGATCTTATCAAGAAAAGCAAGATAAGTAATCTTAGCATCAGGACTTGGCCTTATCATTATTGAAGAATTTCACATCTTTCACAATTGACACAATTCCACGAAAAGACAATCTACATGAGGATGCAATTGCAAGCATTACTTCTCTTATATCCCTTGACGATTCTTCCATGGACTATCAATATATTATTCATAATCTCACATCACCTTCAATATCTAAAACATCTTCCAATATTGCCTTTTGTGATAACATAGGTTCAGATGAATGGTACTCCCATACACTTCAATATTTGTTTGATGGTACCATTCCTAATTTAGCATCCAAAAGTTTTTGAATTCACATACACAAACTAGAGGCACACTATATCATATTATCAAATATACTTTATCAATGAAGCTATGATGGTCTTCTCCTTCATTGCCTTAACAAATATAAGATCCCAATTGCCCTAGAGGAGGCACATTTAGGGGCTGCAGAGAACATTTCAGTGGGAAATCTATAGTTAAAAAATTACTTCATATGTGTTACTATTGGAAAATCATGGAACAAGATTCTTTTTCCTTTGTCAAAAAATGCCTGCAATGTCAACAACATAACACTCTCATTTGAGCTCCTTCCCATGAACTTCATGCTCAAGTTTCACCTTGGCCATTTTTCCATGTGGGGCTTGGATCTTACTGGAAAAATTTCTCCCCCTTATTCTCAAGGACACACTTTCATTCTCACCGCCACTGACTACTTCACAAAATGGGTCAAAATGGTTCCTCTCTGATCCATGATTGTTAAATTAATTTTTCATTTCATTGAAGACAACCTAATTTCTTCATATGGTATTCCTTCCACTTTGATTTATGACAATGTTACATCATTTAAGAACAAAGGCATGAAGAAATTCCTTGAAAGATATCATATTCAACATCACTTCTCCATGCCATACTATCCACAATCAAATGGTCAGGAAGAAGTTTCTAACAAAATAATTAGACAAATTCTTAAAAAATTGTTAACAAACATAAGAAGGATTGGCATACTCAACTATCTTGTGCATTATGGGCTTACTAAACAAGTGTTCATATGGCTATATAGGTACTACCCCATACAACCTTGTGTATAGTGCCGATGCGATCATGCCTTTGGAGTTAGAAATTTCTTCACTGCAAATTTCTCTTAATGGCATTCTCAATGAAAATACTCAAAGGGAAATAAGATATCAACAACTTGAAATTCTCGATGAACAACACATGCATGCTCTCAAACATCTCCAAGCCCATCAAAAGACCATTCAACACTCATACAATGAACATGTTATTCATCGTTCATTTGAGATTGGAGATCTTGTACTTTATGAAAACCAATGCAACATCAATGCACCTCCTAGAAAAAAAGGGAAACTCAACTCGAATTGGCTAGGACCATACATCATCACTAAAATCTTCAAATCAAGGGTGTATAGATTGTTCGATATGCATAGTACGCTTCTTAAAGAGCCTAATAACGCTACACATTTGTATTGATATTATATTTAATTTTTTACTTTCATTTGTATGCTAACACTTTCTTTAAAAGCAAATGATTGTTAGATAGTAAATAAAAATTTCCTATTTCATATTGTTTGCTTCAATCCTAACAAATACATAATTTTGTCTTGATTCATTAAGGTATTTTTCTTAGTTTAGAAAATTACATGGTTATTAGCATATATTGTGTTAGGTTTGCACCATGTTCAATAATCATTGTTGTATCTAATTTAACAATGTTACAATGTTTTCCAGTTAGATCATAATTGAATTATCTGAACATGAGTGTATACCTTAGTAATGTGTAATCAAACATATGTGTGTTAATTAGATAAATTATTCTTCAATCACAACTATATATGGGTAAGTACACAAAGATGAGGGACCAAAAGAGGGTCTTAAGATGCCACTTCTTTTCTAAAATCAGGAAGCATTGATGTTGGGTGAGAAATTGAAGACATTTACACTCAAAATTTGAATATACAACAAAAACAAGAGTTGTAGTCCTCCGAATCTAGTTTCTAAACTACTATTTTTTTCAAAAATGGTTGAGATTAAGGGGTTCAAAAAGGGGGGGCAACAAATTGGTCCTATTTTTCTAAATAAAACATAACATAGAATCTGGTATGCTCCCCCTAAAATGTTAACTTTTTTTTAGTATTTCAAATATCACTTCAATGAGAAATTAGCCAACAGCATGTAGTTTATCCTGATTTTTCTGATAATTTTTTCATGAATAATTGATTTTTTAGTAATTTTCAAAGTGGACACATCCTGAAAAATAGAAAATTTGAGCGTGCTCCCCCCTAAAATTTTTGAAAACTAATCAAAAATCAATTTTTTTTTTAATACATGTAGAATGGAGTCTAGTTTCTAAAAATGTAACTTATTTCAAATTTCAATGAATGGTTAAAAAAAAGGTCAAAAATACTAGACACTAGTTTTTGACAAAAAATGGATACACTAAAAAAAGAAATTAAAGATGAAACCCTTAATGTACTGAAAATGTGAAAAAAATTATATGGTTAGATAGATAACAAAGAGATTAAGATTATGGTGGTATTTTTTTTACTTTTCATTGAAAAAGTGCCATCTTGATGGGGAGAATGCTCTAGATTACCTAAGAATTTTGTAAAAAAATAGAAAAACATGTCCAAATAAGCTCAACATAACGTGCTCGTGCTATGCTGAGCTTATTTAGCTTTACACATGCTAATTACATTTGGTTGAATGTTTCTAAATCCTTTGCAAAAAATCCATCTTTTGCATCTCTTGCAATCATTGCATTCCATTACAGAACATCTCTTTGAGGTGTTAGGTCAAACAATTGACATGCCTTGTCTATGCTTCCACACTTTACATTCATGTCTACAAGGCCAGCTACACTTCCTACCATCTCTCACTCTCTACTTCCCTCTGCTCTTGACCTCCTACCCTCTCTTTGAGTCTCTACTTCTCTCCCCTCTCTACCTCCTACCTTCTCTCTCACTCTCTTCTTCCCTACGCTCTCTACCTCCTACCCTCTCTCTCACTCTCTACTTCCCTCCCCTATCTACCTCCTACCCTCTTTCTGAGTCTCTTCTTCCCTCACCTCTCTACCTCCTACCTTCTCTCTCACTATCTTCTCCCCCCTCTGTACCTCCTACACTCTCTCCCACTTTCTACTTCCCTCCCCTCTCTACCTCCTACCCTCTCTATCAATCTCTTCTTCCCTCCCCTCCCTACCTCCTACCTTCACTCTCACTCTCTTCTTTCTTCCCCTCTATCTCCTACGCTCTCTCTCACTCTCTACTTCCCTCCCCATTCTACCTCCTACCCTCTCTCACTCTCTACTTCCCTCCCCTCTCTACCTCCTACCCTCTCTCTCATTCTCTTCTTCCCTCCCTTCTCTACCTCCTAATCTCTCTTCAACTCTCTGATTCCATCCCCTCTCTACCTTGTACCCTTTCTCACTCTCTACTTCCCTCCCTTCTCTACCTCCTACCCTCTCTCTCACTCTCTTCTTCCTTCCCCCATCTACCTCCTACCCTCTCTCACTATGTACTTCCCTCCCATCTCTACTCCTACCCTCTCTCTCACTCTCTACTTCCCTCCCCTCTCTACCTCTCCTCATCATTCTTGAACCCATCCAATGAAATTTCATAAATTATCCTGTTTCCATTTCATCATCCCAATTTATATCCTCATCCCTCTTTGCATGTTCTAGTTTTCTTGTTTCTATGTTCTTCATCAACAAGGGAGAGGAAGAGGGAGGAAAAGGGAGAGAGGATGGAGATGGAGAGGATAGAGACGGGAGAGATACCTGGTGATAGGAAGAGAGAGAGAGTCCTAGTTTTCTTGTTTTGGAGAGAGAGAGAGGGTTGGTCAGGTTTTTGAGTTTAGGGAACTATTTAAGTTTAGGGTTTAGGGGTTTAGGGTTGATTGGGAACTTATGGTTTATGGTTTAGGGGTTAGGATTTAGGGGCATTATTTAGGGTTTTGCAATTTTGGGAGAGAGAGAGGTTTAGGGTTTCTTAGGTTTAGGGGCATTATCTAGGGTTTATGAGTTTAGGTTTGCTCATAACATTAGCAGCATCATTTAGGGTTTATGAGTTTAGGGTTTCCCAATTTTAGGGTTTATGGGTTAGAGTTAAAGGGGAGTTTATTATGGTTTAGGGGTTTAGCATGGTTGCTCAAGTTTAGGGTTTAGAGTTTTGGGGTTAGGGTTTAGGGAAATTATTTAGGGTTTAGGGTTGCTAAGGTTTATGGTTTATGGTTTAGGGGTTAAGGATTTAGGGTTTCTTGGCTTTAGGGTTTAGGGGTTAGGGTTTAGAGAGAGATAGAGTTAGGGGACCGATAGATATTGGGAGAGATAGGGATATAGAGGTTTAGGGTTGCTTCTAGGGTTTATGGTTTAGGGGAATTATTTAGGGTAACTTAGGGTTTATGGTTTAGGGGTTAGGGGTTAATGTTTAGAGGTTTAGGTTAGGGTTTAGAGAGAGAGAACTGATAGGGAGATATAGAGGAGACTGAGGGGAGTGATAGGGAGATGGAGAGTGAGGGACATGGTCAATGACATAGGAAGAGAGATTGAGAGGTAAAGGGATGATAGAGACAAGGAGATAGGGTTTAGGGTTCATTAGGTTTAGGGTTGATTGGGTTTGGGGTTTAGGGGTTAGGAGTTTAGAGAGGGAGAGATAGGGAGATAAAGCATGAGGGACATGGCCAGAGACATAGGCAAATAGATTGAGAGGTAGAGGGATTATAGAGACAAGGAGATAGGGGTTTTAGGGTTGATCATGTTTAGGGTTTGGGGGTTAGGAGTTTAGAGAGAGAGATGGGGAGTTAGAGAGTGAGGGACATGGCCAGAGACATAGGAAGAGAGATTGAGAGGTAGAGGGATGATAGAGACAAGGAGATAGGAGTTTAGGGTTTAGGGGTTTAAGGTTGAACCATGGACCTTAAAACTTTGATGCTATACACTAGACCATGGAATTAAGACCCTAGAATGTAGAACATAAACTCCATACCCTAAATCCTAAACCCTACACCCATGGATTGTGGATTGTAGACTAAGAAATCTTTACCTTGTAGTTTGAACCTTGGACCCTAAATCTTGAATCCAAGACCTCAGATCCATAACCCAAAATTCAAAACCCTAGAAGCTAAACCTTTAACCGAAGACCTTGGATGCTTAACCAAAAATTTAAAACCTTAAACCCAAGATTGTGGACACTAAACTCAAACCTAGAACCCTGGACACTAGACACTTCAAAATTAGACCTCAAACCTTAAAACCTAGATCTTTCATTTGACCCTTGGACCCTTGACCTTGTAAACTATACTTGGAATCATACATTGTACTCGATAAGCATTGATTGTGGACCCTAGACCAAGAAACCTTTACCATCAACCCTTGGACCTTGAATCATGAACCTAAGACCCTTACACTAAACTATAAGTCCATGGCCCTAAACATACGATTGTGGACACTAGACCCTTTGAAATTGGAATTAGAATGTTGAACCCATGACTTGCACCTTGGACATGAACTCTAAGACTCTAGACACTTATAACTTGGACCTCAAACCTTTAACCCTAGACCTTAGACACTTGATCGCAATCATTAAATTGAAGACCCTTGACATTAAATCTTGAAACCGTGATCCTAGATGCAAGATAGTGAACACTAGACGCTTTGAACTTGTACATCAAACCTTGAATACATGACACTGAATCTTGAACCTAAGATCCTAAACCATAGACACCAAACCTTGAACATAAGACCATGGACACTAGACACTCCAAACCTAGACCTAAACCTTCAATATATACCCACCAATTTAGTTGGGGTCTCAACATGCTAGCCCTCACTTATGTTCATGCAAGGAGTAATATATAAAATGGATTATGTCTTATTTTTTTAATATCCTACAATTAGGGTATTCCATGAGAACACGTTTCTTTGAGGCACTCTGTCAAACAGTTCACATGCATTACCTATGCTTCCACATTTTGCATCTCTATCTCTATCTCTCATTGTCACTCTCCCACTCTCTATCTCTCCCTCTATACTTCCCTCCTCTCTCTCTCTCCCTCTCTATCCATATCCCTAAATATACCCATCTCTCCCACTCTCTATCTATATCCCTCAATCTCTCGTATCTCCACCTCTCTCTTTCAATGTCTCTATCTTGAATCTCTTTTGCCTCTCTATGTCTCCCCTATCTATCCATATCCCTCAATCTGCCCCTCTCTCCCACTTTCTATGTATATCCCTCAATCTCCCCTCTATCTCTCCTCTCTCTATCTCCTGCCATCTCTCTAAATGTCTCTATCCTCCATCTCTCTATATTAGTCCCTCTCCATCTCTCTCTCTCTCTCCATCCCTCTATATCTCTCCCTCCATCCCTCTCTCCTCCCCTCCCTCCCTCCCTCTCACCCTCTCTTTATTTCTATCTCCTAATATCCCCACTCTCTCTACCCTTCTCTCCCCCTCTCTATCTCTATCTATATATGTTTCCCTCTCTATCTCCCCACCAATGAAACATTTCATAAAATGGACATCCAAACCCTCCTCAATGGGGATCACAAGTCTGGTAGACCAGTAGTAGAAAAACCAACAATGGAAAAATTAGTAGTGGCCAAATCAACAATGGCAAAACTAGCATAGGCCATAGTAATTTCGAACCCGGTTAGACCACAACACATGCAACAAAAGTATAATCTTCAACAAACTTATAATCAATCATACCAAGGTAAAGAAAGATGATATCCTTGAATCAACATCAAGGGCTCTTAACTGGTCCAACAAACACATCAAATCAACCTCAAAATGAACCAGTTACTCAGCCACCCCTACCTACACAACCTATAGAAAATTTGAGACATAATAAATAAGAAGCAACAATTTACCTGATTGATCAGGAAAACATGGATGGAATAAATGTTATCTGTTTGAATAATCTCCAACTCTATTTAGGAAAATCTTTACCAAGACCATCTCCTCCCTTGATTGTTGAAATCACTGATGTACATGAATCCATAAATTCCTCTAAACAACAAATCCAGGAGGAGATTACTACCATTAAAGTGCCCCAAAATAATCTTTAGAAGACTCTAAAGTTCCTTCAGAGATGCCTTCTAGAGCATCTCTGGGGATGCACTCTAGAGCTTCTCTAGAGATTCAAAAGCAAGAACCATTCCCTAAATGGCTTAGACAAGTTGCTCCCCAAAAATAAACACCATCTACATAAACTCAACCTATCATTGAGTCTAAATTATTGCAAGAAATAAGATAGTTAAACATTGAAATTCCACTTCTCCTAGCCATAAGAGATGTCCCAAAACTCAATTAGTTTATTAAACAACGTTGTGTCAAAACACAAGGTAGAAAGGAAAGCTTTCCCAAAACTATTCAAGTGGAAGGAAATGTAGTGGACCTACTGGTTGGAGAGATTCTCCATCCTAAGTGACCCTAATAGTTCCAAGTTGTTATCATAGTCCACATTGCATGGGTTGAGATATCGAATGTTTTTGTTTACTTTAGAGCAGAAATCAATGTTATGACAATCCACACTTTAGACAAACTAGATCTCATAGGTCTTCAAACCACTTATACAATATTAAATTTATTTGATCAATCATTAGTAGTCTTAAAAGGGTCGTTAACTAATGTCTGAGTCATAGTGGAGTCTTGGGAATTCCTAGTTGATTTTTTTATTTAGAATCAAGAAGCCAAATAAATACTTATCCCTTGATCTTAGGAAGACCATGGATGGCTACTGTAGAAGAATCAATTGACTATAGGACTTGTAATATGGTTACATCCAATGGGTTGAACATGAAGAAAATATTCCTATATCCCCCAGCTAAGCCCTCTCTAAAATATTCATGTGAAGTTTGGGATGATGAACCCAATAACACATAAAACAATGCCTCTTCAGCTATGGTAACCATCATGCAACACTTAGGAAACTTGGGGTAGGAAATAGACACTAACACTCTTGAAGGCATTACCCATATCATTATAAACAACCATTTGATGGAATTCACCAAGGATCCAAGAAGAGACTTTTTATCAACAACACATTGTTCCTTGGCAAATGTCATTCCCTGTGGTGAAATTTTTTTATAGAGACATTACTACATTTCATATGTTATTACCCCATTCCTATCCTTTAAACCCAATGAAAAATGAGCACAAGACTATTTAATATATTGATCAGGACACCAAGCAAGTTATGGTTTTACTAAGGAAAACTTTGAACATTAACTCCTAGTTGACAAGAGACCAAGAAAAAAAAGTTATTGACCTTATGGTGTCTTATACCACAACTTTTTCTTTGGAATATGGGGACATGAAAGGAATCCATCTCAAGATCTACACCCACCATATCTACATTGAAGATGTGAAATCACTTAGGGAGCCTCAAAGGAGAGTGAATCTAGCACTAAAAGAGATAGTTAAAACAAAAATAGAAAAGCTATTGCAAGCAAGTTTCATCTATCCTATCTCTGACGGTCAATTAGTATCCCCTTTAGTGATTATGCACAAAAAGAGTGGAAAAAATGGAGATTGTGTGTATACTACAGGGAGCTAAATAAAGACACTAAGAAAGACTACTTTCTATTGTCATTCATTGACTAGGTCTTAGATAACCTTGTAGGAAAGAAGTACTTTTCATTTCTAGATGGTTTCAGTGGGTATAATCAAATCCAAGTGGCACAAAAGGATACATACTTACAAAATGATATTTTAAAATGACTTCATTTGATCCCTCAAATGTGAAGCAAAATTGTTTTTTATCAACATTTTGACAGTGCAAATAAGACTCCACAAGGGTTTTTTAAGCCTAGGGGTTTCTATCTAAGGGAGTTAAATCTAACCTCCTTTAATTAAACCCCCTTAGATGGAACCTCTCTAGACTTAAAGCATGCATTTTTCTTAAAAATAAATGATTTCAAATAAAAAAATGAGGATATATAATTCGAACTCATACATTTCATAATTTCAAAATTAAGGTTCTTAACTTTGACTTTGAATGTTTCATAATTAATGTTTTGTTAAAGACTAAACTACATATTGCTAAGTTTAAAATCAAGGTTTATTTTACCCTTAATTTTATAATTAATGCTTTAAAGTTAATTTTACTAATTACTAAATTAGAGATTGCTATAACTTAATGTAGTATTTTCTAAACTTCATATAATGGTTTATTAATTTCTAAGTTAGGGTTTTTAAATCTAATACTATAAAAAATAGAGTTTTAATAACTTAAATATTTTATATATCAATAAACCAATTACTATTGAGATTATGTGTCATACATTTTATTCATTATGTTGATTATTTATTAATTATATTATTATGTTCATGTGGAAAGGGGCATCCCACTTTCACTTGGCCAATATCTCATTTATATTCATTGGTATGGCGTGTGTAAGAGTTTGTGAGAGTATCTATGTCATGTAAGATGTGTAAGAGAATTTGTAACATTGTATGATGTGTAAAAGATTCTTTGATGCGAGCAAGAGCATGTAAGATGAAAGTTACAAAGTGGATTGGGAATCTTGACTCACTTATGACATGTAAGAATGATGTATTATAAAGTGTCTTGCTAAAGGAGATAAATGATGAAACGGTATGCCCAACTTTTATAGCATGTTTATAATGTGTAAGGGAATATATTATTAATATTTTGTTGATTGTCATGGGGTATGGGTCAAGGGAATTCTTACCATGGTATTTTGGGACCTTGTTTAGGCCCATGGTGTTGTCTTTTGGTGGTTTTTGGGCCTCCTTTAACTCTATATACTAAGGGCTTGAGATGGGGACATTATGGATTGTGTAAAGCAGGGTTATGCTATCAGTCTTCCTCTATGTTATAAGTGATGATCTCCATGGAAGGTATGAAGCTTAATATTCTATTGTAGCTATGTTGTTGCTAGGAATATATTGGTTTCTCAAAGAGTTTTCCTAGGGTATATCGATGTCTTTCTTGTTCATATGTTGGCTTCTATTTTCTCTATGATTCTTTCATTTTAAGTGTTGTTTTATATGTCTTTATGCTAATGAAATTTCTTTAGATTGGTTTTTGTAAAATTTTCGTCAGAGAATCAGTACGAAAATATCTACACATTTAGTAGTTAAACTTTGTTTTGAATTCAATTGTTACAAGGTTCATGAGTACTCTTCCATATAGTTACAAAAAATAAAACAAATCTACCACAAATTTAATATGAATATAAATTCTATAAATATAACTTTTATAAACAAAATTCTTATAAATTTAAAATTTAAAATATAAGCAATATTAAATATTAAGTAGAAATAAATTCCTTCTTAAATCAAAATTAAAATAAAAACACAAAATAAAATTATAATATTCATTTTAAGAACTTAAACATTTACAATTAAAAAAAATTGTAACTTTACAAAATCATATATCATTATAATCAATCTTAAATATCATAGTGTAACAAAAAATTTAAAACAATTTTAAAATATTGGTCAATAAAGAATTACAAAGATTAAACAACCACCAAAATAATATGTATTTTTATATTACATAAAATATAATTTTTTTATTCTCTATATAACTATTTACATTAAAATCTTAAAAGTTTTGATTAAATAAACAAATCTACTTTTTTTTTTTTAAATTCTAATCAATATAACTATATACTATAAAATCTTAAAGGTTTTTGTTTAAATAAACAAATCTACCATATTTTTAAAAAAATCTAAAAAAATTTAAAGTTTTGCTTTCAAATTCCAATCAACATAGTCGTAAGTTATATTATAAGGTTACCCAAAAAAATAAAAACCAAATGATGAACAAGCTCATAGTGAAAAGTATAAAGGGAGTGAGTTATATTATAAGGTTACCAAAAAAAAAAAAATGATGAACAAGCTCAAAATGAAAGATATAAAGGGATCAACAAAGTAAGCAATCCAATAAGCTTTGAATCTTATTGTAGTGGAACAACTAAATTTTACGGATTGAAAATAAGCTTGAAGAAAAGGGCTGAAATTATGCAGCAACTGTATAATGCAAAATATGCCATGTGGCTATATATATTTCCTTATTTTTTCATTTTCTTTTAAATCTTATCCTCTAAATTTTCTATATTAATAAATAATCATTTATTGATACTTTGTTTTTGTTTTTCTTAATATAATAAAAAACTAAAATTTAAAATAAATACTAGAAAAATAAAATATTCATAGCTCCACAAATATCTCTTTAAACAATTGAACAGTAACTGCTAACCAAAATAAACTAAAAAGCTGCATGGGGTCTGCCTAAACTATATTATAAGTATAGCTGAAAACAAAAACCAAATGATGAACAAGCTTTAGTTAAAGATATAAAGGGAGCAACAAAGATTTGAATAGCTGTTTTTAAACATCATCCACTTCAACAGTCAAAAGTTTATTTTGGCCAATAAAAATAGGACAAATATTTACCACTTTTTGTTGTGAATGAAGTGTAAAATTGTTATTGGTTGTTTAACCATTGAAGTGGATGATGTTTAAGTAGAATAAAATTTAAACATTGCCACACTTTAATTAATCAAAACAACGCTATTGAAACTCTTGTACGGAACGGTGTACATGCACTCCAAGCTCTCGGGAATGTATCTACACCTTGCTCTCTCCAGTTATTTGAGTTCCTTCAGTGAAAATTTAAAGAACCAAAACAACAGCGCTGAAAGTTCTTGTGAACAAAACCCTCCAGGCATCATTGTCTGTACGTCAATCCTTAAATATTGTGCATAACAACATCTGAGGTAATCAATTTCAGTCCACATGTTAGTTACTCAACAAAAGAGTAATGCAGGTACATCCATCAACAATCGCATTCTCCTTTCAACTCGAGCACAATCACATCCAACAGCGTTATGGCAATAACACCATCATTCAGAATTCATTCAAATATCTTGATGTACCCGCATTGCTAATGTGATCAACTAAGTTGAATCTCCACTAAGCAAGAGCAATCACCTATCAAGTTGGGCTACCACTTGGAATGATACAGAAGTTCAGATGTATCAAAAAATATATTAATTTAATTTTCAGTTACTCTTAAAACCCTAAATAAGAAAAATAGTAATAAAATTAATGAATTACTGCAAATCCTTTCAGACCAAGGTGAAGGACAAAGATTGTTAACTCGCTATTTTTCAAAATCCAGAATGCGGAATAGTTGAGGACACTGGCACTAGCGCCCCTGTCCAAGGTATAGTTTTTGTCATGGAATCTAAATCTCCTTCTAGCACTGATCTGCACTGTATCTTCCATTTTTTCCTTGAAAAAAAGGGATGACACTGGCACAAGCACCCTTGTCCCAAAATGTTCACCTTTGTCCTCTTTTTTTCAAATCCCGAATCCTTGTTCTCTACAACCTCCTTTCTGCAACTCCACTCCATGAAACTCGGTACTTGTAACCTAAAATCACAAAGGAGTGTGGGAGGGGGGTGTGGTGTTTAGAGGCTTTCTTTGGTCAAGCTCTAGAGAGACATTCAAGTCTTCTGAACAATGTTGTCAGATGAGAGAGCGTATCCCGATGAGATAGAGGCAAAAATCCTAATGATAAATGATTGAAAACACAATAGATATCACCATGAAGTAAAGATCTCACATAATGATGGCTCTTCAATAACATGAGAAGATGAATTCAAATCTACAATTGCAATAATCAATATCTTGAAATCACAAATATACCTAAAGTTTACAATCATTTTCTAGTTTGCAAATGAAACACTAAACATTCTTACATATGCAACTACAAAGATTCCTACTAAAAATTTTGTAATTCAAACTTGAGATGTTGGCATAGGACCCAAATAATGGTCATAAAAGCAACATTTATATTTAGGGTAGACCCAAAATAGGGCAGGACTAGGATGCTAGCGCCCAAGTCCACCCTCCCATTTTTTCAGGGATCATCAAAATAGCACCACCTAGGTCCTAATTACCATAAGACTTTGGGGTTTTCTCATCATGATTCAAAATTAACATGTAAGATGCTCTAAATGCATTCTGAAAACCTAGTAGCTAAATCTTAAGAGGGAAAATCCCCCAAGGGGACATTTTTTGACATAACAGAGACATCTAATCATTAGTTTACAATAAGAGTAACACATGTGATTGAAGTATGTACAACCCTCATCCACTAAACTTGCATGGTTTCATAAAAATAGAATACAAGAAAATATTACAATGTTAGGATATGTTCCAGAGTTCTTTATTAATTCAAATATTTTGAAAGAATCCTTGCAAATTATATTTTGGGCATATCCTGCAATCATGGCATTCCATGAGACTACATTTCTTTGAGGCATCATGTCAAACAATTCATGTGCCTTGTCATGGTTCCACATTTTGCATACATGTCTCCCAAGGTAGTTGCCAGCACAACTTGTACAACATCTAATAAAGTTCCCATATCCTTTATGATTCGATGGATGTCCATGTGCCCTATTCCAAATATCCAATTTTAGCATAGGCAGGGAGGATGTTGACAAACGTTGTGGAATTTGGAATTACACCTGCCAATTGTATTTTCTTGAATGTTTCTAAATCCTTATCAAAACATCCATTTTTTTCATATCTTATAATCATTGCATTCCATAAGGTCGCACCTCTCTGAGGTGTTCTGTCAAATAGTTCACGTGTCTTGTCTATGCTTCCACATTTTGCATACATGTCTACCAAGGCAGTTGCAACTATAATATTTGACAAAATCGCCCTTCCTTTATGTTTTGATGGATGTCCATGTACCTTGTTCCAAAGATCCCATTTTGGCATAGGTAGGGAGGATACAGGAAAAGGTTGTGGAATTTGAATTTATAGCCGCCAATTATATTTTCTTGAAAGTTTCTAAAGCCTTTTCACCAAATCCATTTTGTGCATATCTTGCAATCATTGTATTCCATGAGATGGTATCTATTCCAGATGTGTTGTCAAATAGTTCATGTGCATTATCCATGCTTCCACATTTTGCATACATGTCTACTAAGGTAGTTGCAACAACATCTAACAAAATTCCCATATACTTAATGCATTGATGGATGTTCATATCCTATTCCAAAGATCCCATTTTAGCACAGGTAGGGAGGATGCTACCAAAGCTTGTGGAATTTGGCTTTATACCCACCATTTCAATTTTATTGAAAGTTTCTAAATCCTTATCAACAAATCCATTTTGTGCATATCTTGCAATCATTCCATTCCATGAGACAAAATCTCTTTGAGGTGTTATGTAAAATAGTTCATGCGCCTTGTCTATTCTTCCGCATGTTACATACATGCCTACCAAGGTAGTTGCAACTACAACATCTAAAAAAAATCCTATATCCTTTATGCTTTGATGGATGTCCATATGGTCCTATCCAAAGATCCTATTTTGGCACAAATAAGGATGATGTTGGAAAAGGTTGTGGAATTTGGCTTTACACCTACCAGTTGCATTTTCTTAAAATTTTTAAAAGCCTTATCAATGTTATGTTGTAACTTGTGCTCCTTCATTGTGCGCACACAATTTTACTATGTTTAGCACCTTCTTTTAGTGATCTCTAGCCTAGTCCATTTTAGGTCTACCATAAAGCCCTGATTAGGCCCCAATTTCACAAAATGTTGCATTCTGACTAAAGTTTGGCCAAAACCCCAAAAAAAAGTTTAAATTTGATATTAGCTCTATGCTAAAGGCAGGATTGTAAGTTAATTTTCCTAAAGGGCCTAGGGCATCTAGCGCCCTACTCCCTCCTCTATTTTATGGGTGGTAAATTAATTTCATCTAGGTCATCCTTTGTGTTGGTTAAGTCAACCCTAAATTCAAATTTCATTTTACCACATGTCAGCTCTTTAATTCAAATATCTCATTTCTAGGGCCTTGTATATAATCTTGAAGTGACCTTTTTGATTTGAATCTAGATGGAAAAAGATAAATGGAATGCAATCTCTTTATGCAATATTATGCTCTTGTTGCTCTTGAATTACTATAGGCTGTCGTTGATCAATTTGAAGTGACTTTGCTCTCTTGGAAGGATTGTTGAAGGCTAGGTCTAGCAAGATCTCAAGTCTATCTTGTCATTCCTAGGTTGAACCACTTTGCATGATTGGAAGAAGGGTTGGAACCACCAAATAAATATTGGCATGAGTACCCTCCTAGGGCATGGTTGCATCACCTTATTATTCTGCAAACCTTTGATGAATTCTCCTCCTTGAGGTGAAGTTATATGTTTCCTTGATTGAAGCATTTCTACTATCATCCTATCCTATTTTCTTGAGTAATCTAGGGCTATGGTTTGATATTTGTGATTAGATCTTGCAATGTTAATGCCCATGCTTAGGATTTCTAAACACATACAACATCTTGTCCTAATATTGGCTATCTATGAGGTAGGAATACCAAAGTGGGGGCTTAACTATGGAAAGCTCATATATAGCCACAACACTTGTCCCCCTTGTTTTGCATGTACAAGTTAAGGTTACAAGTTTTAGAAGACACCAGTCAAAGGAAAGGAAGGTCTTGCAGGTATAGACCTAACAAAGTTTAGACTTTCTATAGAACCCTAATTTGGGCCTAGGGTGCCCAACACCTTAGTACCTCTAATCCCTTAGACCCAGGTTCTTGTTTCTCACTACCTCTAATCTATGCTATTGTTTTAGATTTCCTGTAATAGTTTCCATTAGTCATCTATTCACTGATCTTACTCAATTAGGGTTTCCTACTTTACCTTAGTTTGATTGGTTATATTTGGTTAACACTCTTTTATACAGGAAAGAGACAAAATCCATCTAGTTTGGCACTCCTTCAAAGGTAGAAGCCAAGTTTGATTTGTGTTCCAATGTTGATAGAAGAAGGTTTGTCCTAGTTTAGGGTTTTAATCTAAGTCTCCCTTTTCCATCAAACATTTTGGTGAACCCAACATATCCTACACTCTTAGATCCTTCTTCATTTAAATTTAATCTATTTTTTGTCCTAGAGTTGATTAGGATTGAATTTATTCATCATTTACATACTTGCATACCTTGCATTTTGCATTTGATCCATTATTAGGGTAACCAAAAACCTTGCATTTCTAGAAAACCTAGCTACTCTTGAACTTAGGGTTTATAAATTAGTGTGTTGTTTCAGATCTTTGTGGCATTAATTGACTAGTTAAATTGATTTCATTTTTTGTAGCTTATCATTTTTTGTGTTTAGAGCATTCTTGCATAATTGCATGTGCAATTAGAAAATCAAGCATTTAATTTAGGTTTAGAAAAATGTATATTTGTCATATTATTTATTTTTCATAAATTTAGATCATTATATCATGATATAAATTTCTGATTTTATGCATTAGATCTGATTATTATTGTTTTTAGTAAAACACTTCTCAATTATACATCTTGCATTCATACATATACATTGATTAGGATTATAAAAAATCTCATTTGTTGATAATTCTAGCTTGAAAATTGTAAAATTTTAATTAGGTTTTAGCTATTCATTGGATAACATAATTATTTTTCATAATTTAGTTTATTTCATTTTGTAAAGCATAAAAGCTTAAACAAACTTCATTTCATTCTTCTCCTTTATACCATTTGTATAAGGCTTGAAAAAGTAGAGTATGCGACTATGTTAGACCTCTTTCTTCAACACTTTAATGATTTTGATGAGCAGTTTAGTAGTGATAATTTTGACATTTTAGATGAAGCCCTAGATGACTTCATTTCTACAAAACCATCATCTATGACTCTTAATCCAACTTTATTACAAAGATTCGTAAATACAATCTATGTTTCTAGATCCCAAAAAGAACCAGAGAAACCCAAAATTGTATTGAATCTTCATAATGATGCTCCTCAATAATAATCTAAACTAATTCTCACAATAGGAGGTACTCTAAAAACTTCTAGACCTCCTAGTTATATCTTAAACTATGCAAAACAAATCACTAAAAACAATCAACTCAATCAAAATATGTCGCAAAAACCCATTCACCATGAGGTTGCTTGCATGTATAACACTAGAAATAACAAACAAAGAAAATAAATAACATTTGTTTTGACTTCTTTTCGATATTCTCAACCTACTCTTCCTCAAGCACCTTGTCTTCCTCAACATATTGGTAGAGATTATGATCTTATGGAGTAGCTTCACGCTACTCTTGCAAATATCTCTCTATGTGAATTGATACAAACATCACCTACATACCATAGAATGATCCAATAAGCTTTACAAAAGGTAATTGTCCCACCTACTATTAAGTTAAATGACATAGAAACCCTATTAGATTCTATGCATGTGAAAAAAATAGACATCATTTTTCAACAACATGAATTATTGCCCATAGATGTTCAAAACCAATATGATCCTCTTATGATATTCATAATTATTAATAAAATGAGGGTAAGACACACTATGATTGATGGTGGACCAGGTCTTAATGTTTGTGGCATAGACTTATTACTTAAAATCAATGCTGATACATCTCTCATTAAACCAGATAAGCTTAATATTCGTGGCTTTGATAATGTTGGTAGATAATCATTTGATACTCGATCACCTTACTTGTTAAGGTTGGACCTATGACTTTATCTACCCTTATCCATGTCATGTCTAGTTCTCTTTCATACAATATTCTTCTTGGTAGACCCTGAATCAATGCCATGGGGGTAGTCTCATCTACCATTCATCTATCAATCAAATTTCTTTATGACAATAAGCTCCAAACAATTGAAGTTGATCTGATTCTTGAAAGTCATCTACAAACCGAAGCTAGAAATCAACAATATTTTAAAACTCTTACTCTAATTCCTTCTCTTTCCAAACTAAATTCATCTCCTCCTACAAAGGTTATTGTAGAAGAATCTAAGTAACCTTTAGGTACACTTTTCAATGATGATTGGGGTTCATTAGAATTTACACCTACCTTTGTAGGTGAGTATATAGTCTCACCTTCAAAGATAGAAAATTCTAAGGTTTCTGCAATTTCTCCTTCTAATTCTTCTCACGAGAGACCTAAAATTTCTTTAAATTTAAGCAATGATGATAACACTTTTATACTACAAAATATGAGACCTATGAGGCACCTTCTTCCTCTTCAAAAATGGCATCTATTTATGGTCAAGGTTTTCAAATTCTTTCCCAATGTGGATACAATGGCAATATTTGTGGTCTAAAGGAGCAATGTATTAAAGTCCCCTTAGAGGCTAATCCATATTACTCTTCAGTTGGTCTCAGATACTATTCTCTACAACCCACTAAAGCCACTCGTCATCTTAACCTAAATTATGTAAATACAATTTCATTATCTACAAATCATATTCTGACACATAATTGGGTATATCAAGAATTAATCAACATAAGATGTGATTCTAACAATATTCCTCTGGATAGTTTTCCAATAGATGAATCTTTGGCTGAATTCCTAGGAGCTTATGATCATTTTCCTCATTACAATCATAATCATAGTTTTCCTTATAGTTTGGTAAAGATGCTTGTTTATCTGATGATACCTCGACATATCAAGAATTGAATATAGAATCTATGCATTCTCCTAATGTCCCAAATTGCAATACTCTCCTTGATGGAAAGATTATTGATGTTTCGATGAACAAGGATGACCTTGAAAAGTTATCCCTATTGGAGACTATCTAGATCCTAAAGAAAATCATGACCTTACTTCTCCTTTACATGATTATCCCAATCTCTTTCCTTGGACATATTCTGACATGCTCAACATTAAGCCTCAGGTGGTAACACATAACATCATCATACATCCTAAGGCCAAACCTATAAAATAAAAGATTTACAAGATGAATCCTAAGGCTACATTATTAATCAAAGTTGAGATAGAGAAGCTTCTACAAGATGGATTTATCCACCCTATTGAGTACTCACCTTGGATCTAGAATATTGTGGTTGTCGTTAAACCTAGCAACTGTGTTCGAATTTGTAATGATTTTTGAAATTTAAATAAAGCATCTTTAAAAGATGATTTTCCCCTTCCTAGCATTGATATGATTGTCGATTCCACTATAGGCCATGCCTTACTTTCATTTATGGATGGTTTCTTTAGTTATATAGTCAAATGTTCATCAATCCTCAAGGTCAACATAAAACAACTTTTATAAATCCTTGGGGAACATTTTGTTGGATTGTCATGCCATTTGGATTAAAGAATGCTGGTCAAACTTATCAATGTGCTATGCCACTTATATTTCATGATTTCATGCATAACATTCTTGAGGATTATGTTGATGACATTCTAGCCAAGTTTGTTTTGTGCCAAGATCATGTCAAAATTCTTTGTCACTTATTCGAATGTATAGATAAATACAACATGCACTTAAATCCCTATAAATGCATCTTTGGCATTGATAGCAACAAGCTATTGGGATTTAGCATTTTGCTTCATGGTATTGAGGTGGATTCAAAAAAGACTGATGCCATTGTCGACATGCCACCTCCTAAAAGTATTTCACAACTTTGTAGTTTACAAGGGAAGATACAGGCCATCCATTGATTTTTCTCACAACTTGTTGATAGGACTCACCCTTTAACACAACTACTTAAGAAACAATCTAACTTTAATTGGGATAAGGATTGCCATAAATCTTTTGATGATCTAAAAAGTTGCTTGGCTAATCCTCCTATATTACAACCTGTCATAATCTCCTAATGCTCTTGCAACATTGTTAGCACAAAATGATAATGATGGTAGAGAATGTGTTGTATATTATATCAGTTGAACCTTCCTCAATTATGAAGTGTGCTATTCGACGATAGAAAATAAGTGCCTCACTCTTGTATTTGCAACACAAAAATTGAGACATTATCTCCTAAATGCTAAATTTAATGTAATCATAAAATTTGATTCATTAAAGCATCTCTTTGCTAAAATAGATCTTTTAGGATGCTTAGTGAAGTGGGTTATGTTGTTAATGGAATTTGATCTTAATTTTATCTCTCAAAAGGCAATTAAGGGTCAAGTGTTAACCAACCACTTAGCTGAAGCTCCTTCACCATTCTCTATTGAATCAAGAATCATTCCATAATGATCAAATCCTTTCCCTAGATGTTGATTACAAGTGGAATTTATTCTTCAATGGTTCTAGATGTTGAAATGGATCTAATGCTGGAGTTATATTAGTACCTCCATTAGGAAATCTAATTCCTCTATCTTACCATATCAACTTTCTATGTACCAACAACATTGTAGAGTACAAAGCCCTTATTGATAGCTTGCATGTTGATTTGTCTCTCAACATTAAACACATTTATATATTCAACAATTCTCAATTGATCATAAGACATGTCACTGGATCTTATCAAGAGAAGCAAGATAAGTTATCTTAGTATCAGGACTTGGCCTTATCATTATTGAAGAATTTCACATCTTTCACAATTGACACAATTCCACGAAAAGACAATCTACATGAGGATGCAATTGCAAGCATTGCTTCTCTTATATCCCTTGACAATTCTTCCATGGACTATCAATTTATTATTCATAATCTCACATCACCTTCAATATCTAAAACATCTTCTAATATTGCCTTTTGTGATAACATAGATTTAGATGAATGGTACTCCCATACACTTCAATATTTGTTTGATGGTACCATTCCTAATTTAGCATCCAAAAGTTTCTGAATTCGCATACACAAACTAGAGGCACACTATATCATATTATCAAATATACTTTACCACTGAAGCTATGATGGTCTTCTCCTTCATTGCCTTAACAAATATGAGATCCCAATTGCCCTAGAGGAGGCACATTCAGGTGCTGCAGAGGACATTTAGTGGGAAATCTATAGTTAAAAAATTACTTCATATGTGTTACTATTGGCAAAGCATGGAACAAGATTATTTTTCCTTTGTCAAAAAATGCCTGCAATGTCAGCAACATAACACTCTCATTTGAGCTCCTTCCCAGGAACTTCATGCTCAAGTTTCACCTTGGCCATTTTCCATGTGGGGCTTGGATCTTATTGGAAAAATTTCTCCCCCTTATTCTCAAGGACACACTTTCATTTTCACCGCCACTGACTACTTCACAAAATGGGTCAAAATGGTTCCTCTCTGATCCATGATTGTTAAATTAATTTGTCGTTTCATTGAAGACAACCTAATTTCTTGATATGGTATTCCTTCCACTTTGATTTATGACAATGTTACATCATTTAAGAACAAAGACGTGAAGAAATTCCTTGAAAGATATCATATTCAACATCGCTTATCCATGCCATACTATCCACAATCAAATGGACAAGAAGAAGTTTCTAACAAAATAATTAGACAATTTCTTAAAAAATTGTTAACAAACATAAGAAGGATTGGCATACTCAACTATCTTGTGCATTATGGGCTTATTGAATGAGTGTTCATATGGCTATATAGGTACTACCCCATACAACCTTGTGTATAGTGCTGATGTGATCATGCCTTTGGAGTTAGAAATTTCTTCATTGCAAATTTCTCTTAATGGCATTCTCAATGAAAATACTCAAAGGGAAATAAGATATCAACAACTTGAAATTCTCGATGAACAACACATACATGCTCTCAAACATCTCCAAGCCCATCAAAAGACCATTCAACACTTATACAATGAACATGTTATTCATCGTTCATTTGAGATTTGAGATCTTGTACTTTATGAAAACCAATGCAACATCAATGCACCTCCTAGAAAAAAAGGGAAACCCAACTCGAATTGGCTAGGACCATACATCATCACTAAAGTCTTCAAATCAAGGGTGTATAGATTGTTTGATATGCATAGTACGCTTCATAAAGAGCCTAATAACGCTACGCATTTGCATCAATATTATATTTAATTTTTTACTTTCATTTGTATGCTAACACTTTCTTTAAAAGCAAATGATTGTTAGATAGTAAATAAAAATTTCCTATTTCATATTGTTTGCTTCAATCCTAACAAATACATAATTTTGTCTTGATTCATTAAGGTATTTTTCTTAGTTTAGAAAATTACAGGTTATTAGCATATATTGTGTTAGGTTTGCACCATGTTCAATAATCATTGTTGTATCTAATTTAACAATGTTACAATGTTTTCCAGTTAGATCATAATTGAATTATCTAAACATGCGTGTATACCTTAGTAATGTGTAATCAAACATATGTACGTTAATTAGATAAATTATTCTTCAATCACAAGTATATATGGGTAAGTACACAAAGATGAGGGACCAAAAGAGGGTCTTAAGATGCCACTTCTTTTCTAAAATCAAGAAACATTGATGTTGGGTGAGAAATTGAAGACAATTACACTCAAAATTTGAATATACAACAAAAACAAGAGTTGTAGTCCTCCGAATCTAGTTTCTAAACTACTATTTTTTTCAAAATGGTTGAGATTAAGGGGTTCAAAAAGTGGGAGAAACAAATTGGTCCTATTTTTCTAAAAAAAACATAACATAGCATCTAGTATGCTCCCCGTAAAATGTTAACTTTTTTTTAGTATTTCAAATATCGCGTCAGTGAGAAATTAGCTAACACCATGTAGTTTATCCTGATTTTTCTGATAATTTTTTCATGAATAATTGATTTTTTAGTAATTTTAAAAGTGGACACATCCTGAAAAATAGAAAATTTGAGCGTGCTCCCCCCTGAAATTTTTCAAAACTAATTGAAAATCAATTTTTTTTTTGAATACATGTAGAATGGAGTCTAGTTTCTAAAAATGTAACTTATTTCAAATTTTGATGAATGGTTAAAAAAAAAGGTCAAAAATACTAGACACTAGTTTTTGACAAAAAATGGATACACTAACAAAAGAAATTAAAGATGAAACCCTTAACATACTCAAAATGTGAAAAAAATTATATGGTTAGATAGCTAACAGAGAGATTAAGATTATGGTGGTATTTATTTTACTTTTCCTTGAAAAAGTGCCATCCTGATGGGGAGAATGCTCCAGATTATCTAAGAATTTTGTAAAAAAATAGAAAAACACATCCAAATAAGCTCAACATAACGTGCTCGCATTATGCTGAGCTTATTTGGCTTTACACATGCTAATTACATTTGGTTGAATGTTTCTAAATCCTTTGCAAAAAATCCATCTTTTGCATCTCTTGCAATCATTGCATTCCATTACATAACATCTCTTTGAGGTGTTAGGTCAAACAATCGACATGCCTTGTCTATGCTTCCACACTTTACATTCATGTCTACAAGGCCAGCTGCACTTCCTACCATCTCTCACTCTCTACTTCCCTCTACTCTTGACCTCCTACCCTCTCTCTGAGTCTCTGCTTCTCTCCCCTCTCTCCTCCTACCTTCTCTCTCACTCTCTTCTTCCCTACGCTCTCTATCTCCTACCCTCTCTCTCACTCTCTACTTCCCTCCCCTATCTACCTTCTACCATCTTTCTGAGTCTCTTCTTCCCTCGCCTCTCTACCTCCTACCTTCTCTCTCACTGTCTTTTCCCCCCTCTCTACCTCCTACCCTCTCTCCCACTCTCTACTTCCCTCCCCTCTCTACCTCCTACCCTCTCTCTCAATCTCTTCTTCCCTCCCCTCCCTACCTCCTACCTTCACTCTCACTCTCTTCTTTCCTCCCCTCTATCTCCTACGCTCTCTCTCACTGTCTACTTCCCTCCACTCTCTACCTCCTACCCTCTCTCACTCTCTACTTCCCTCCCCTCTCTACCTCCTACCCTCTCTCTCAATCTCTTCTTCCCTCCCTTCTCTACCTCCTAATCTCTCTTCAACTCTCTGATTCCATCCCCTCTCTACCTCGTACCCTTTCTCACTCTCTACTTCCCTCCCTTCTCTACCTCCTACCCTCTCTCTCACTCTCTTCTTCCTTCCCCTATCTACCTCCTACCCTCTCTCACTCTGTACTTCCCTCCCATCTCTACTTCTACCCTCTCTCTCACTCTCTACTTCCCTCACCTCTCTACCTCTCCTCATCATTCTTGAACCCATCCAATGAAATTTCATAAATTATCCTGTTTCCATTTCATCATCCCAATTTATATCCTCATCCCTCTTTGCATGTTCTAGTTTTCTTGTTTCCATGTTCCTCATTGACAAGGGAGAGGGAGAGGGAGGAAGAGGGAGAGAGGATGGAGATGGAGGGGATAGAGAGGGGAGAGATACCTGGTGATAGGAAGAGAGAGAGAGAGAGAGAGAGAGAGAGAGAGAGTCCTAGTTTTCTTGTTTTGGAGAGAGAGAGAGAGGGTTGGTCAGGTTTTTGAGTTTAGGGAACTATTTAAGTTTAGGGTTTAGGGGAATTATTTAGGGTTTAGGGGTTTAGGGTTGATTGGGAACTTATGGTTTATGGTTTAGGGGTTAGGATTTAGGGGCATTATTTAGGGTTTTGGGGTTTTGGGAGAGAGAGAGGTTTAGGGTTTCTTAGGTTTAGGGGCATTATCTAGGGTTTATGAGTTTAGGTTTGCTTATAACTTTAGCGGCATCATTTAGGGTTTATGAGTTTAGGGTTTCCCAATTTTAGGGTTTAAGGGTTAGAGTTAAAGGGGAATTTATTATGGTTTAGGGGTTTAGCATGGTTGCTCAAGTTTAGGGTTTAGAGTTTTGGGGTTAGGGTTTAGGGAAATTATTTAGGGTTTAGGGGTTTAGGGTTGCTAAGGTTTATGGTTTAGGGGTTAAGGATTTAGGGTTGCTTGGGTTTAGGGTTTAGGGGTTAGGGTTTAGAGAGAGATAGAGTTAGGGGACTGATAGATATTGGGAGAGATAGGGATATAGAGGTTTAGGGTTGCTTCTAGGGTTTATGGTTTAGGGTAATTATTTAGGGTAACTTAGGGTTTATGGTTTAGGGGTTAGGGGTTAATGTTTAGAGGTTTAGGTTAGGGTTTAGAGAGAGAGAACTAATAGGGAGATATGGAGGAGACTAAGGGGAGTGATAGGGGGATGGAGAGTGAGGGACATGGTCAATGACATAGGAAGAGAGATTGAGAGGTAAAGGGATGATAGAGACAAGGAGATAGGGTTTAGGGTTCATCAGGTTTAGGGTTGATTGGGTTTGGGGTTTAGGGGTTAGGAGTTTAGAGAGGGAGAGATAGGGAGATAAAGCATGAAGGACATGGCCAGAGACATAGGCAAATAGATTGAGAGGTACAGGGATTATAGAGACAAGGAGATAGGGGTTTTAGGGTTGATCATGTTTAGGGTTTAGGGGTTAGGAGTTTAGAGTGAGAGATAGAGAGTTAGAGGGTGAGGGACATGGCCAAAGACATAGGAAGAGAGATTGAGAGGTAGAGGGTTGATAGAGACAAGGAGATAGGAGTTTAGGGTTTAGGGGTTTAAGGTTGAACCATGGACCCTAAAACTTGGATGCTATACACTAGACCATGGAATTAAGACCCTAGAATGTAGAACATAAACTCCATACCCTAAATCCTAAACCCTACACCCATGGATTGTGGATTGTAGACCAAGAAATCTTTACCTTGTAGTTTGAACCTTGGACCCTAAATCTTGAATCCAAGACCTCAGATCCATAACCCAAAATTGTAAACCCTAGAAGCTAAACCTTTAACCCAAGACCTTGGAAGCTTAACCAAAAATCAAAAATCTTAAACCCAAGACTGTGGACACTAAACTCAAACCTAGAATCCTGGACACTAGAAACTTCAAAATTAGACCTCAAACCTTAAACCCTAGATGTTTCATTTGACCCTTGGACCCTTGACCTTGGAAACTATACTTGGAATCATACATTATATTCGATAAGCATTGATTGTGGACCCTAGACCAAGAAACCTTTACCTTGAACCCTTGGACCTTGAATCATGAACCCAAGACCCTTACACTAAACTATAAGTCCATGGCCCTAAACATATGATTGTGGACACTAGACCCTTTGAAATTGGAATTAGAATGTTGAACCCATGACTTGTACCTTGGACCTGAACTCTAGGACTCTAGACACTTATAACTTGGACCTCAAACCTTTAACCCTAGACCTTAGGCACTTGATCGCAATGGTTAAATTGAAGACCCTTGACATTAAATCTTGAAACCGTGATCCTAGATGCAAGATAGTGAACACTAGACCCTTTGAACTTGTACATCAAACTTTGAATACATGACACTGAATCTTGAACCTAAGATCCTAAACCATGGACACCAAACCTTGAACATAAGACCATGGACACTAGACACTTCAAACCTAGACCTAAACCTTGAATATATACCCACCAATTTAGTTGGGGTCTCGGCATGCTAGCCCACACTTATGTTCGTGCAAGGAGTAATATATAAAATGGATTATGTCTTATTTTTTTAATATCCTACAATTAGGGTATTCCATGAGAACACGTTTCTTTGAGGCACTCTGTCAAACAGTTCACATGCCTTGCCTATGCTTCCACATTTTGCATCTCTATCTCTATATCAGATTGTCACTCTCCCACTCTCTATCTCTCTGTCTATACTTCCCTCCTCTCTCTCTCTCCCTCTCTATCCATATCCCTAAATATCCCCATCTCTCCCACTCTATCTACATCCCTCAATCTCTCGTATCTCCACCTCTCTCTCTCAATGTCTCTATCTTGAATCTCTTTTGCCTCTCTATGTCTCCCCTATCTATCCATATCCCTCAATCTCCCCCTCTCTCCCACTTTCTATGTATATCCCTCAATCTCCCCTCTATCTCTCCTCTCTCTATCTCCCCCCATCTCTCTAAATATCTCTATCCTCCATCTCTCTATATTAGTCCCTCTCCATCTCTCTCTCTCCATCCCTCTCTATCTCTCCCTCCATCCCTCTCTCCCCCCTCCCTCCCTCCCTATCTCCCTCTCTTTATTTCTATCTCCTAATATCCCCACTCTCTCTACCCTTCTCTCCCCCTCTCTATCTCTATCTATATATGTTTTCCTCTCTATCTCCCCACCAATGTAACATTTCATAAAATGGACATCCAAACCCTCCTCAATGGGGATCACAAGTCTGGTAGAACCAGTAGTAGAAAAACCAACAATGGAAAAATTAGTAGTGGCCAAATCAACAATGGCAAAACTAGCATAGGCCATAGTAATTTCCAACCCGGTTAGACCACAACACATACAACAATAGTATAATCCTCAACAAGCTTATAATCAATCATACCAAGGTAAAGAAAGATGATATCCTTGAATCAACATCAAGGGCTCTTAACTGGTCCAACAAACACACCAAATCAACCTCAAAATGAACCAGTTAGTCAACCACCCCTACCTACACAACCTATAGAAAACTTGAGACATAATAAATAAGAAGCAACAATTTACCTGATTGATCAAGAAAATGTGGATGGAATAAATGTTATCTATTTGAATAATCTCCGACTCTATTTATTAAAATCTTTACCAAGACCATCTCCTCCCTTGATTGTTGAAATCACTGATGTACATGAATCCATAAATTCCTCTAAACAACAAATCCAGGAGGAGATTACTACCATTAAAGTGCCCCAAAATAATCTTTAGAAGACTCTAAAGTTCCTTCAGAGGTGCCTTCTAGAGCATCTCTGGGGATGCACTCTAGAGCTTCTCTAGAGATTCAAAAGCAAGAACCATTCCCTAAATGGCTTAGACAAGTTACTCCCCAAAAATAAACACCATCTACATAAACTCAACCTTTCATTGAGTCTAAATTATTGCAATAAATAAGATAGTTAAACATTGAAATTCCACTCCTCCTAGCCATAAGAGATGTCCCAAAACTCAATTAGTTTATTAAACAACATTGTGTCAAAACACAAGGTAGAAAGGAAAGCTTTCCCAAAATTATTCAAGTGGAAGGAAATGTAGTGGACCTACTGGTTGGAGAGATTCTCCATCCTAAGTATGGTAACCCTAATAGTTCCAAGTTGTTATCATAGTCCACCTTGCATGGGTTGAGATATTGCATGTTTTTGTTGACTTTAGATTAGAAATCAATGTTATGACAGTCCACACTTTAGACAAACTAGCTCTCACAGGTCTTCAAACCACTTATACAATATTAAATTTATTTGATCAATCATTAGTAGTCTTAAAAGGGTCATTAACTAATGTCTGAGTCAGTGGAGTCTTGGGAATTCCCAATTGATTTTTTGATTTAGAATCAAGAAGCCAAATAAATACTTATCCCTTGATCTCAGGAAGACCATGGATGGCTACTGTAGAAGAATCAATTGACTATAGGACTTGTGATATGGTTATATCCAATGGGTTGAACATGAAGAAAATATTCCTATATCCCCCAGCTAAGCCCTCTCTAAAATATTCATGTGAAGTTTGGGATGACGAACCCAATAACACATAAAATAATGCCTCTTTGGCTATGGTAACCATCATGCAACACTTAGGAAACTTGGGGGAGGAAATAGATACTACCACTCCTAAAGGCATTACCCATATCATTATAAACAACCATTTGATGGAATTCACTGAGGATTCAAGAAGAGAATTTTTATCAGCAACACATTGTTCATTGGCAAATGTCATTCCCTGTGGTGAAATTTTTTTATAGAGACATTACTACATTTCATATGTTATTACCCCATTCCTATCCTTTAAACCCAATGAAAAATGAGCACAAGACTATTCAATATATTGATCAGGACACCAAGCAAGTTATGGTTTTACCAAGGAAAACTTTGAACATTAACACCTAGTTGGCAAGAGACCAAGAAAAAAAACTTATTGACCTTCTGGTGTCTTATACCACAACTTTTTCTTGGGAATATGGGGACATGAAAGGAATCCATCTCAAGATCTACACCCACCATATCTACATTGAAGATGTGAAATCGGTTAGGGAGCCTCAAAGGAGATTGAATCTAGCACTAAAAGAGATAGTTAAAACAAAAATAGAAAAGATACTGCAAGCAAGTTTCATCTATTCTATCTCTGACAGTCAATTAGTATCTCCTTTAGTGATTATGTCCAAAAAGAGTGGAAAAATGGAGATTGTGTGTATACTACAGGGAGCTAAATAAAGAGACTAAGAAAGACTACTTTCTATTGTCATTCATTGACTAGGTCTTAGATAACCTTGCAGGAAAGAAGTACTTTTCATTTCTAGATGGTTTCAGTGGGTATAATCAGATCCAAGTGGCACAAAAGGATACATACTTACAAAATGATATTTTGAAATGACTTCATTTGATCCCTCAAATGTGAAGCAAAATTGTTTTTTCTCAACATTTTGACAGTGCAAATAAGACTCCACAAGGGTTTTTTAAGCCTAGGGGTTTCTATCCAAGGGAGTTAAATCTAACCTCCTTTAATTAAACCCCCTTAGATGGAACCTCTCTAGACTTAAATCATGCATTTTTCTTAAAAATAAATGATTTCAAATAAAAAAATGAGGATATATAATTCGAGCTCATACATTTTATAATTTCAAAATTAAGGTTCTTAACTTTGACTTTGAATGTTTCATAATTAATGTTTTGTTAAAGACTAAACTACATATTGCTAATTTTAAAATCAAGGTTTATTTTACCCTTAATTTTATAATTAATGCTTTAAAGTTAATTTTACTAATTACTAAATTAGAGATTGCTATAACTTAATGTAGTATTTTCTAAACTTCATATAATGGTTTATTAATTTCTAAATTAGGGTTTTTAAATCTAATACTGTAAAAAATAGAGTTTTAAGAACTTAAATATTTTATATATCAATAAACCAATTACTATTGAGATTATGTGTCATACATTTTATTCATTATGTTGATTATTTATTAATTATATTATTATGTTCATATGGAAAGGGGCATCCCACTTTCACTTGGCCGATATCTCATTTATATTCATTGGTATGGCATGTGTAAGAGTTTGTGAGAGTATCTATGTCATGTAAGATGTGTAAGAGAATTTGTAACATTGTATGATGTGTAAAAGATTCTTTGATGTGAGCAAGAGCATGTAAGATGAAAGTTACAAAGTGGATTGGGAATCTTGACTCACTTATGACATGTAAGAATGATGTATTATAAAGTGTCTTGCTAAAGGAGATAAATGATGAAATGGTATGCCCAACTTTTATAGCATGTTTATAATGTGTAAGGGAATATGTTATTAATATTTTGTTGATTGTCATGGGGTATGGGTCAAGGGAATTCTTACCATGGTATTTTGGAACCTTGTTTAGGCCCATGGTGTTGTCTTTTGGTGGTTTTTGGGCCTCCTTTAACTCTATATACTAAGGGCTTGAGATGGGGACATTATGGATTGTGTATAGCAGGGTTATGCTATCAGTCTTCCTCTATGTTACAGGTGATGATCTCCATGGAAGGTATGAAGCTTAATATTGTATTGTAGCTATGTTGTTGCTAGGAATATATTGGTTTCTCAAAGAGTTTTCCTAGGGTATATCTATGTCTTTCTTGTTCATATGTTGGCTTCTATTTTCTCTATGATTCTTTCATTTTAAGTGTTGTTTTATATGTCTTTATGCTAATGAAATTTCTTTAGATTCATTTTTGTAATTTTTTCCTCAGAGAATCAGTATGAAAATATCTACACATTTAGTAGTTAAACCTTGTTTTGAATTCAATTGTTACAAGGTTCATGAGTACTCTTCCATACAGTTACAAAAAATAAAACAAATCTACTATAAATTTAATATGAATATAAATTCTATAAATATAACTTTTATAAATGAAAATCTTATAAATTTAAAATTTAAAATATAAACAATATTAAATATTAAGTAGAAATAAATTACTTCTTAAATTAAAAATAAAATAAAAACACTAAATAAAATTATAATATTCATTTTAAGAACTTAAACATTTACAATTAAAAAAAATTGTAACTTTACAAAATCATATATCATTATAATCAATCTTAAATACCATAGTGTAACAAAAAATTTAAAACAATTTTAAAATATTGGTCAATAAAGAATTACAAAGATTAAACAACCACCAAAATAATATGTATTTTTATATTACATAAAATATAATTTATTTATTCTTTATATAACTATTTACATTAAAATCTTAAAAGTTTTGATTAAATAAACAAAATCTACTTTTTTAAAAAATTCTAATCAATATAACTATATAATATAAAATCTTAAAAGTTTTTGTTTAAATAAACAAATCTAACATATTTTAAAAAAAAATCTAAAAAAAATTAAAGTTTTGTTTTCAAATTCCAATCAACATAGTCGTAAGTTATATTATAAGGTTACCCAAAAAAATAAAAACCAAATGATGAACAAGCTCATAGTGAAAAGTATAAAGGGAGTAAGTTATATTATAAGGTTACCAAAAAAAAAAAAACCAAATGATTAACAAGCTCAAAATGAAAGATATAAAGGGAACAACAAAGTAAGGAATCCAATAAGCTTTAAATCTTATTGTAGTGGAACAACTAAATTTTAGGGATTGAAAATAAGCTTGAAGAAAAGGGCTGAAATTATGAAGCAACTGCATAATGCAAAATATGCTATGTGGCTATATATATTTCCTTATTTTTTCATTTTCTTTTAAATCTTATCCTCTAAATTTTCTATATTAATAAATAATCATTTATTGATAATTTGTTTTTATTTTTCTTAATATAATAAAAACTAAAATTTAAAATAAATACTAGAAAAATAAAATATTCATAGCTCCACAAATATCTCTTTAAACAATTGAACAGTAACTGCTAAACAAAATAAACTAAAAAGCTGCATGGAGCCTGCCTAAACTATATTATAAGTATAGCTGAAAACAAAAACCAAATGATGAACAAGCTTTAGTTAAAGATATAAAGGGAGCAACAAAGATTTGAATAGCTGTTTTTAAACATCATCCATTTCAACAGTCAAAATTTTATTTTGGCCAATAAAAATAGGACAAATATTTACCACTTTTTGTTGTGAATGAAGTGTAAAATTGTTATTGGTTGTTTAACCATTGAAGTGGATGATGTTTAAGTAGAATAAAATTTAAACATTGCCACACTTTAATTAATCAAAACAACGCTATTGAAACTCTTGTACGGAACGGTGTACATGCACTCCAAGCTCTCGGGAATGTATCTACACCTTGCTCTCTCCAGTTATTTGAGTTCCTTCAGTGAAAATTTAAAGAACCAAAACAACAGCGCTGAAAGTTCTTGTGAACAAAACCCTCCAGGCATCATTGTCTGTACGTCAATCCTTAAATATTGTGCATAACAACATCTGAGGTAATCAATTTCAGTCCACATGTTAGTTACTCAACAAAAGAGTAATGCAGGTACATCCATCAACAATCGCATTCTCCTTTCAACTCGAGCACAATCACATCCAACAGCGTTATGGCAATAACACCATCATTCAGAATTCATTCAAATATCTTGATGTACCCGCGTTATGGCAATAACAGCGTTATGCTAATGTGATCATGTTTTATTTGCCAGAATCGTCAGGGACCGTCTATGGATCTCGTCAATTGCACTGTGCCTTCCACTTTAAAAAAGTTTGGCTTTTGTCCTGGCGTTATTCAACCTACAGTATCCAATTCCTCTCACTCCAATAGGGAAATCATTGGAGCTCGCTATTTCTTCAGAGGCTACGTGACCTGAGGCCAATGCGAATGGGTTTGCGGCTTCCACTTGCTGCGTCTTTGATGGGCTGATTTTTGTTGGCACGGACGTAAGCAGACGTCATGAGAGCGGATTTAACACCGCGTATGAGCGCTGCAAGGACATGGTATGGATGTCCCCAGTGGCCTTCAGTTATAAACAAACAAAATTATTATTGCTAGTTAATCATGTTCGTAGTTAAATACTATAACTTCATGGTTACAAGTGGAAAATAATTCATTGGTTAGGTGTATGGATTATTATTCTTTCACTAAGTGTTCAGGGTTAAACGCGTATTTGTGGTTAGAAGTGAAGAAAAAATTTATTATTTAGGTGGATGAATAATTGAGATTGAGGGTATCAACTCAACTAAACTTTTGTGTTGAGTATGATCTCAATCTCATTCTTTGTGATGTTGACCCAACACACTTTATAAGACTTGATTAGTAGTGAATTCTCTATGAGTTAAGTAACTTCTCAAGTAAACCAAGGGTCACTTAACTTGTAACATTCATTTTTTTTAATTTGTGATATGGTTTTCTAATTTAACTAATATATTAAAACTAAAATTGTGCACCAAAAGTGACCTCCCTCTAAAGCTGCAAGGAATACATTTACATCTTATATAACACAAAACATAAATGTTAATTGCATCCTCTTAATATACTATTTCTAATTGTAGACATGCTATTTCCACAGTCCATGATATAAATTAGAGCTTCTGGAAAAACTGTGTAGCTTTTTGGATCGACATTTCAGATCACACTCTGTGATCCATCATCAGGAAGAAAACAAGAAAATGAGGAAGTTAAAATTGTAGAGACGGTAACTTAAAAAGATAGAGAGAGGGGTGGGCACAAAGTACCATAATTAACCGTCTCTACAATTTTAACTTATTCTCTTCTTTTCTTCTTGATGATGGATCACAGAGTGTGATCTGAAATGTCGATCCAAAAAGATACACAGTTTTTCTAGAAGCTCTAATTTATATCATGGACTGTGGAAATATCATGTCTAATTTATATTATTTCTAACTTTAGATGTGGTGCACTGACCACCTAGTGGGCCCCACAACTCTTCATATATCATCATTTCAATGTTGATAGAGGTTTGATGTAGGAAGAGTGCTAAATCATTGAATATCCTAAACAAACAATTATGAAAACATGCAAACAAATTTTGACATAGATCCTTCACATGACCCATACATTTCTTCATAGATAGAAGACAATGTACTCTACAAGATTTTATAGGAGCAACATTTGAAAGTAATTTGTAGAGTGTTTATGTTTATAAAGCTAGAAAATCATACTCTACTAAACATTAAAAAATCAATCCAAAGCATAAAAAGGTCATCCATACTTCCATATTGTTGCATACAGATAGGCATTTATATACATTTCTAAATATAATTTCCTATATCTCTTTTTCTAGTTTTATCTCTATTTGCAAATTATACCAAGAAAGTCATGGTCAATGTTATGTTCTTAAACACAAAATGTTTGGTTGTTTAATGAAAATGAGCTAGTTTGTTTTAAATTATATATGTTATCATAACATGTTATGCAAGTGCTACTAAAACACATTAGTGTTAGGTAGATCATTGATAGGGCTAGCTAGTTTGTGTGAAAACCTATATAAGGTTTAGTGATTCTTTCTTATGTAGTGTGTAGGGATCTTGTCTAAGAAGCTACCTATTTTATTATAGATAAAGGTTTACCCTTCTTTATCTAATAAACTAACATATTTACAAAGATCAACATAATTATATACATTTTTATCACATTATTCAAAGAAACATTATACTAAACTTCTAAATAAATCATAGGAAACTATTGGCAGAGCATAGGGCACCCACCAAAACCTACCGCGGGTTACCACAAAGGGCATGCAGAGGATAGAGCCAACACATAAAGAGGCATTTTGGGAAAGGACACACATCTATGTAGATATATAAGAGATGCATGTAAATAAATGTAAAGAGGGAGTGTAAGAGTGAGTAAGGGAGTATGAGATAGATATGTATAAGGTAGAGATTCAAAACTATTGGTATGAAGATGTATGTACCAATTGATGAGGAATATATATAAAAGAAATATAAGGGTTATGATATGTGTATATGTGTCTTATGAATGCTTTATTTTACTTAGATGGTACTGCATAATAGATTTCCTTAATGTTTATGTATGACTCTCGCATTGTCTAACTCAGGTATAAACAAGACCTAGAGACTTGACTGAGGACCAAATCACTAGACCGGTTTCCCTCCCATTTCTTGCCAACATTGGGTTCCATTGTTGGGACCCTAGAAAAGGACAATGAAGAAAAAAGATGATAAATAGTAAAAAAGAAAAGTGCAGAGTAGCACAAGGTAAGGAAACTAGAGTGACCACAAACCTTCAAAACATTGAAATTGAAGAGGAAGATAGTGAGGAAGAAGAGACCCTCTTCCCTAATAAAAATCAACATTATAAAATTGATAAGGTTAAAAGGAAGAAGGGAGCCTTGGAAAGAAAACTGAAGAAGCTGGAGGAGGAAAACAATTTGCAGAAGGATGAAATATTAGGATTGAGGGAACATAATCATAAGTTGGATCAATCACTTGTAGCTTACATGAATGAAAATGAATGTTTATGAGCTAAGCCATTACTTTGTGATGATTCATGTGATACAAATGATTTGTGTTCAACATTTGAAGCTTCTTTAGATGATAAGAATAAGGTTGAAGATGGCAAAGTGTCTAAACCTGCAAATATTGCTACTTGTGGTGAAGATGGCAAAGGAAGTCTAGATAATGTTGGTTCTAAAATCATGAGAGGTTCATGGGATATGAAGGAAAAGGAATGGGAAAGTATCAGCAAGGAATTGTAGACGCTATTGAGCCAATAGTGAGACCTAGGAATGAAGGCCTTGGATATGTCAAGGGTAAAAGAAATAGAAGGGATATCAACAAATCAATTAAAAGAAGGCAATGTATATAATGTACTTATTGTAATAGACAAGGACAAGGACATTATACTTATCAAAAAATTATATTAATTCACCTATACCTAAAAAAAAGTAATAGAACTTAAAATAAAGATTTAGAATTTCCTTCAATAAGAGGATAATAATGCAAAGAGCATAGTTGTTCTAGACAAGTTTCAAGTTTTTCTATACTTAGCAAATAAAAAAGGTTTGTGAATAGTTCATACAAGATTAGTGAAAAATAAAACTTAAACACATTAAAAAGTTAAGAGCTAATTTAGTTTAAGACATTGGTAAAAAGATGTTAAAAGTTCACATATTTTCACTAAAAATTCAATATCTAATAGGTACCATATCACATTTGTCCATAAAGATATTTTATTAATTACTAAAAAAAAATTGCATTTTTATAGTGTCTTTTATTAAAAGGTTAAAGAGAAAGATTAATTATTCTATAAAAAAATAGACTACATTAATAGTCATTAATATTTTTATTTTATTTTATAGAAATAGAAAAATAGTTACCTAACAAATCAGTTTAATATTTTATAGATCTCAATAAATTTTAATAATATTTTGAAATTAAATTTAATAAAAAATTCTAAAAAATGAGTATTAAAATTTTATAAAAATGATTAATTAATATACATAATAGAAAAATGAATAATTAGTTTACATAGTAAAATAAAAATATATTTCAAACAAATTAATCTATGTAAAAGATGTATACTTGAATAATCTTTGGAGATCAAATTTAATTAGAAAAAAGGTCCAATAAAAATAAAAATACAAATAAAATAAATAATACCTAAGGTCTAGAAGATTAAAGTTTCAAAAACCTAAACATTTTATATATAAATAAATAATTACAAAGAAATTTTAATACAAATGTTAGGAATATCAAATTTTATAAAAATAATTTGTGTAGATTAGATCTATTTAATTCTTTTTTTAATGAATAAGTGTCTATATTATTAAAGGAAAAATAATATTACAGATATTCACAAAAAAATGTGGGTGGAAGAAGTCACACCCCTATGTCCATACAGACAATAACCTAGAAATCACAAAACAACAATAAAACAAATGCCACTATGTGGCAAGAGTTATGGCACTAGATGGAGGAGGAGGATCAAAATCATCAAGTCCCCAATCTATGTAAAATTTGATTTACAATTATAAAAAATATTAATACTAAATAAAAATAAATTTCTTTGTACATTAAAACTAAAATACAAATATAAGTGGGAGACCTTGTGATGAAATGGTGGGGCTTCTTGCCTGTAGTGCCAACAACCCATGTTCAATCCTTGTGGGGTCACCCAAGAGGTCTACCACACCAACAATTGAGGGACCTTACCTCCAATTTTGTGGGTGGAAGGGCGGGCGCCACTTCACAATAATGTGAAGTGGCTGACTTGGCAAGGTAGGGGTGTGCTGGCAGCTTGGCCAACAGGGGCTGAAGGTTCTAGAAGATCAATGAGAAAGTGGCTCATACTCATTAATGGCAAGGTTGGCAGTTCCTCAAGGCAAATTGAAAGGTGACTTTGCACGCTCAAAGTGATTTTGCAATAAGGGCCAAGTAAGGTTGAGAGGACATCTTCCATCATTTTTTGATGGTCTCGCCATTCCCTAGAGCTCGACTCAGGATAGAGGAGTTGGCATAGCTAGTAGCATGAATGTGATGAGAGCATCACATGTCTCCTTCTAATTATGGAGGCTAAGTTAACATGTTTTAAGTATTCATTGAAAGGGGATGCTTTTTCCAGCGGTAGTTGTGGTTTCAAGTTAATGGTAGATGCACCATACTTGGTATTCCATCTACCGGTAGATACTCTAGCCTACAAAGGAATGGAGTCTCCCATCTACCTAGGTAGAATCACGGAACAACGTCTGTGTAGGGTGTTGTTGCAGAATGATGCATTTATGATTGGGGTGACCAAGCTCATTTTGGGGAAGGCATTCGTGGAAAATGGGGAGCATTACAGAGTGGACTCTAATATTGTCTCGCGTTTCATGGCGTCTCTACTCAATTTGATGGCACCCAAAGATGAAATTTGAGTTCTAGTGTAGAGGCTTTTCAAGCCAGATTTGTTAGAAGGGCTGGATGAAATTTTTGAGGTTGCAGAGCTTGGAGTAGGGCTGCCTAGGCCGCGGACCTGTGTAAGATCAATCATCCTGGGGAGGTGGTGAGGTATTTCTGATTAATTATGAATATAAATGGTGATGACCTAATCTTCCTCAGAATCAAATCCCACAAAGGTCATGATTTCCTAAAGAAAATGCTCCACTTGACAATGGTCGAGGGTTTCAACTAGATTATGGAATATAGGGATTATCTGTTTGAGCAGGGTGAAGCTTGATGGAGAACATGTTTTTTCTATGTTTTCTATTATATGTTTATATCTCTATGTAGTTAGTTATCAAGGTGGGCAATAGGCTATAAAGGTGGTCTAGGTTTAGGGTATAGATTTCTATGTTGTTTACCTTGCATGGCAATTTTGAATCAAACCCTGTGTGGTCATTTTGAATCTATCAAGGTAGAAGAATTCAGACAGGAAGCTACTTGTGGGACATCAAATATGTAATCCTTTTTGTTGATATTTCAATATAATAAAATCTATCTTACAAACCCCCCCAAAAAAAAACTAAATTACAAATATTGAATAAAATTACAATATTTATTTTAAGAATTTAGACAATTACAATTAAAAAGATTAATAGTAGATTTATATTTATTTATTGGCTAATGGGCACATCATACCGACAACATATTATCATAGCATTCATGATTTCAATGGAAGAAGTTATGTAAGGAGTGGCATATTTCACGTGGGGACGTTGAGATACTCCTCCACCTTTAACAAAGCTTACTAACCTTATCTGTAAAGTTAGTGGAGGACAACCTTACATTCCTAAGGTGTTATCCTATTTCCTCCCAAAAATCTATGTACTCGGTAGTGATGAGTCAAAGAGACTCATCATTTCACATGTGTTAGCAATGCTAAATGGGGAAAATGGTGTAAAAATACTTGAATTTATGACCCACTTTATGATGTTGGTGGGTCCTATGTTTGCTTCGGCAAAGAACATGGCTATAGAGAAGCCCAAGGGTTGCAACTTTATAGAATGGTCATCAAAGTAATTTTTTCACATTATGCCAAGTCTTGGATTAAATGACTAAACAAGATGTGATATCCTAGACTACAATTATTATAGGATTTGCTTAGCATGGTAGATACCGTGAGATTGCAATATAAAGTCTAATCATGTGACTTTTGTTTTGTAAAGGCAAATTTTATTCCATTTTAATAAAATCCACACTATTTTTTTGCCACTTAGTATTACATCTAGTTATTGTGGAGTGGAATATGTTAGAATTGGAGAAAAACAAATAGTAAGCTCAAATTTTACGAATGTGGTTGATTACTCATGTCATTTGTACTTATCATGTTCTCTATTTAAATTTAATTTGGAATTTGACTTGATGACATTTAGTCTTCTTATTATTTCCAATTTAATTTTGTTATGACACTGCTCTATAGGTATTATTTCATTTCATGCAAATTTGAGTTTCATTTGGGAAAATTTGACTAGTAAATATGTAGTGCCCCCTCGATTTTGGATTGTAATAGTGATAGTTCTACATTGCTCTCTGTCAGTTAGATACAATTGTTAGTCATTCATTGCATTGATACGGTTCTGAGACATTTGATTAGTAGGTTATGATTTATGTTTATTTTGATCTAGATAAACTATGTTTGACTAATATAAATAGACATGTGTTATGAGTTTATGAGGGCCTTACTATTATTCTAGTGATGATGCGAATTAATATTATCATGCGTCATTTGATTGTTGGTATTTGAATTCAGATAATAGTTGATATGATATTGTTTTAAGAGTAGAGACAGTGTAGTACTACTCGCTTTGAGCACCCTCCTACACCATGATTCTCTGACTCTCTGTCTGTAGACCTATATATACTTGATTGTATACAACCAATTGTTTGAATGTAGGCTGCAGGTACCGAACATTGCCTCCACCTGATATAGTAGGTTTGAGCAGGTTCTTGCACCAATGGGTATCAGTGATGGGAGATAACATGAGGTTTATTCCACTAGGTCAGTCCTTGTCTTCTATGGTAGTCTCATGTCAGGTTGTGATGCTTGGTCCTCGCCTACTAGGTTTGGTAATCTCTTGTTGTGGTGTATAGTCAAGTTGTGTTATCTATGCTCTTGTGTGTGGTTGGAAAATAATTTAATGATTCATTATTAAATAATAATGCTTCTTTCATGATTATTGGATAATATTTGTTTGGCTTAGAACTTGGATTGATGCCTTGGTTGGATTTTAAAATAGACTAGAATTATCTATCTATTGTCCAAGAGCATTTATGTCATAAATTTGGAGTTACAGGTATCTAGTATAATTTTGGGTATGCATTAATGGTGGTGGGGTGTCAGATATGAATCTAGATTTGGGAATTTTTTTCTAGAGGAAGAATTTAAATTTGTGGAAGGGGATGCATGGGGGATGAATTTTGGAGCTGAACCATTTTTAGGGTGGGATTTCATTCTAAGAGGGAGGGAAGGAGGAGAAATGTGGAAAAAAATAGAGGAATGGTTACAGGGAGAGAGAAGCTCGGTAGAGGACTGAAAATTTGGTGCATTTGGAGAGGATCACAGATAAGATGGATTCACCAAGCATTGTCAAAGCGCTAGAGTAAGGAGTTCGTAGCTTATTAAAAATCAATTTTTTAGGAATAATGAGATCTGTGCAGATGTTTTTATATGATTTCAATGCATGTAGATCTGGTATGTCATATTATCTCTTCACTTCATCATTCATTTGAATGGCTTCTTTGGTTCTTTCAATATATCCAATCTTCTTTTTCATCATTTTGTTTAAGCCATTTCTACAAACCCATTATGCGCATACCCTTCAATTTTAGTTATGAAAGGAAATTGTCTTATGCTTTAAACTTTCTACATGTGTTGCGATTACTACTTTTCTTGAGGCATTCCATCAAATGATTTATTTCCCTTGTTTTTGTTTTCACATTTTGCATTCATGTTTATCGGAGCATATCCAATCTATTATCTTAATGACCATACCTAGCTCCAAACTCCCAATCTGGTGCAAGCATAGAGAATGGCAGCAACAGATGTGAAATCTAGCTTTTCTCTGCCAAAATTGAATTTGCATGTTAGTTTCTAAAGCCTTTTCAACAAATCTATTTTTGTGTTGATCCTGCATACCAACATTGACTACCCTTTTATGGCATACTAATTATGTCTATTATGCCTCATGCATCAGTATATAAATGATCTCTCCTTCACTCATTCTTGGGTCACAGAGCTAAGTTCCCTAATCTTCATTTTTATGGCAAAGATGGGATCTTTTCCTTGGAGTCTGATGCCAATGGAGAAGTTGACAAGAGAATAAAATTACCAGAGGTTTTTTTAAGGGAAATGAATAAGTTAGGTTTGGGTTTCAAATCAATCCATTTGCCTGCCTTGTTGCAACTTGAATGCTACCATAGTCATATTCATGTAGGATGGTAAGACCTCCCAGATCCGTGTGAGAACATATACGCATGAGCACCTTCCTATGGTAAAATAGAAGGATTTTGTTGTGTCTAAGGTAGACGTTTTTTTACGGTAGATCAAAAGGGCATTACAACTCACCTTACTCAATTTAGTCAGTCATCCGATTTAGAATCTTGTTCAGCTTATTAGTCATTATCTATGTCAATCCTCTTTTCTACATAAATTTAATTTAGATATGCGCCATATATACTTATGTTTCCAATTTAGAAGGTTGTTAATGAATTTGAAAGATTTATTTGTTTCTAATCTGCAAGTCTCTTGAAATGTTCTAATTGTTCCTAATCAATTAATGTGTTTGACATTTTAGCTTAGCAATAATAACTCCTTTCCACAAGAACTTGAGTAGTTAATATGTATTTTTTTCGACTTTAGTAGAATATCTAAATCATGGAAAAATTGTTGCTATTGACATGAGCATCAGATTTTAATTGGTATAGTGTAATTACCAATATCTGTTATCTAGATCCATTCGTGCACCCATTTCTTCAAACCTTAATTGTGTATAAGTTTCAAATCTGATTTCTATTTTGTAGTAGTTATAAGAAATTCCTTGCATTATTTGCCTTAGATTTGACCCATAACCTGCACAAATTGATCAAAACATATATTAACTCATCCATTTTTACCGATTTATTAATATACATATATTAGTTGAACTATTCGACTTAGTTGATTTGATCTATCTTCATCAACAACATTTTGGAATATCAAGTCAAATGTTATTAGATTGATGAGATGGAATAGAAATTATTATCTGGCTAATGTTCTTGTCGATACAATTAAAATTTTCACTCGAGTTAGAGGTTAGTTGTGTACATTATTATACTTGTGCTATTCAACTCAAATGTCAAACCCATTTAACCTTTTGAACCTATGTATCTCATTGAACTGATGAACCTTGGTGTCTCATTGAGCCATTGAACTATGTTGAACCGACAGGTTCATTGGACCAATGAACCTTGGGACCTGTCGAACTGTTGAACTGGATCAACCATCGTCCAGACCTATTTCTATCGGCATGCTCAAAAACTTCTATACCGATACACCAATCACTTTCATCCTTTTGACTCCTTCGAACCTTCACTATGACATAACCGTCAGCCTTAATTTAGTTTGATTCCCTGATATCTTATCTCTTGCTGACAGGTTCAACTTGTATAAGCATAACATGATTTTCATGCGACTTGTATATAGAAGCTCATGCATACATTATTTTTTTGGTTGTTTTAAAAACGGTGTGGTAAAATGTTAATTGATGGTAATGTTTATTAGTGATTTATGTTATAGGTCAAATCTTAGATGCCTAAGAAGTTTTATTTATATTTATGGTTAGTAACATATAGATTTACGCTTATCAAGTATATTTCTGTATATTTATTGTTGCCTTTATTTAATGGATTATCATCAGGTCTTCTTGCAAATTGTGCATTAGATAGAAAGGAGATCAGGCAAGTTAAATAAAAACATATTAAATTAGATACTTTTATTTAAATAAATCTAGGATTTGTGTTCGATTATAATATGTGGAATTAAAGTGTTTTTATCTAGGATTAAGTAATGGAGTTATTTGATAACCCTTCTTGTTTTGGCTAAGTAAGGATGTTAGGATTGTGTTTCACCTATCTTGCCTTGTTAATCCCTAGCGATTTAGAATTTTACTTGTAGCGCTTTAGAGTTTTTCTTTTTGGATTATACTTGTGTAAGACGATATAATGTTGGAATGAGATTTAGTCAAGTGGTCAAGTTTGTTTTTCCAAGGCCTATGATGTTTATGGTTTATTTCAGTTAATGTGTTATATTATGGCTCTTGTTCATGTGTGGGGAACCTTGTAGTGTATATGGGGAAGAATGATGCACTTGGTCTATTACATTTCTTAGTTTGAGTCTCATGTTGCAAATCAAGTGTCAAGTTGTTAAATCTTGGGATTCATGTTGGATGGGGAACTTATATGTGTTCAATGTTTTTGTGCTGACTCCAAAGATTAGGTCTGCATTCTATTTTGTTATTTTTTGGTCCTAATGATGTTTTTGATTAAGTGGTTGTATGCGTAAGGGGAAAGTTTTTCTACAGAAATGAGAAGTGAAAGTAAAGATCTCTTATATATTTCCATGTTTTAAGTTATGAATTATTGAATCCCTTTCGGCTCATTTTCCTTCTGGTTGTATCCTTATGCTTGTTTTGGATCGTATGTTTGCATTGGGGGGGCGAGATTTGTCTATGTTTGGTTAGCTATGAAGTGTGAATCTTGAGGGATGTCATGTGTACTTGGGATCTAAATGCGGAAGCATTGTCCCTGTCAGATAATGGTTACTTTATCATTGGTTGTATCTAACTCGAGAGGTGTGGTGTTTTGAGTTTTAATCCAGATAGTGGCATGTCAATATTATGGGTTCCCTAGATTTTCATGTGTTGTAATGAATGGGGAAATGGTCTCTTGGATATGGTACTTGGTTCTAGATTGTATTGCTTCAAATTTTTTGAAGAGAATCTATGGACTTATTGTTGTGGCCTAGTAAATGGCGTAAGTTATAACTTGGAACTCATTTGTGACTTTTATACCTATATGTTGTAGTATGTATGATTGATCAGAGAATGCTAAGGGAGTGGCTTTCATGGTGGGGCCAGTGCCTAGTGAGAGGCTACCTGGGTAACCCCATGGAAGTGGTAAGCATGTGGAAACTTATTAACTCAATCAAGAGGGTTGGGGTATTAAAACACTTAACAAGATAAGTAAGAAACCTCACCCATGCCTTGAGTGCTCTCATAGGCTAAGGATGAGATGAGAAGGCCTGGTTGGCAAGGCCAACCTCCTTGTCTCCATGAGAGGACCAATTGGTTCCACATGTGTCTCCCTATGGGGCCAGTGCCTAGAGAGAGGCTGCCATGGTAACCATAGATGGGGGCCGACTTCTAGTGATAGATAGCTTGGGTAACCCAGGATAGGACCATGCGATAACACTCTCCTTATGCAGTTTAGTTGTTTCTTTGGTTGTACCTTTGGAGTGGTGTCTTGTCTTGTGCAGTTTTGTGGATATGGTCAGTTGTCGTTCTTTTATTTTTGGATGTTGTTTCTTGGCTTAGTGGAATCCTCGTTGTTATCTCCTAGCTCAGAGGGGTGGACCTCAAGGTTCCACATGGTTGGGAGGCAGAGCTATCCATTGGTCCTGTTGGAGATGTGGTTCGAGTTCTGTGTAGAGGTGTTCTAGTTTCATATTGTTATCCACTTTCAGTGATGTTGTATTCTTTCTTATGTATTCAATTGTAAACCAACATGACCAGTCTTGTAATCTTGTGCTATAATCTTGTAAATCATATATCTGGGTAATGTAAAAGTTGTTCTTAACTAAAGTAGCAGTAAAATGTTTATCACTTGTGTGGTTTTTACTTTATTTTCTCTAATGCAGTTATGTTCCCTAGAGAAGTTAGAAGTGCACTTTTCTTTATGATGTGTATTATGACATCCTTGGTTACTATTATTGCATTTACTTTTTAAAACAAAAAAACAAAAAATTTATTTCTGGAATTTTGCTTTTGTTAGCCTAACTCTCTAGGGTTGCATGACGGGGCATTACATTTGGTATCAGAGCCAAGTTTAAACACTGGGTACTCTGGGTACAATTGAGCCCATTATGTGACCTAGTGCTTAAACTCTGTAGATTAACTGTATTCCGGGCTGCAACATTGAGACCTCTGGATTGTTGTTGTTGCCCTAGGTTAAACAATTTTTCCCATTGTAGTGAGTTGGTAATAGTATCTCCCATCTGTATACATTAGTATTAAGGTTGATAAGTTTATAGACTTGCTCTTTAAGAAATGAATTCTTTATGCTTTATTTGACTTATGTGTCTGCTATGTTCTTTCTCCTTTTCTGGAAATGTGATGTTACATCTAACAATATGTTCTCCCTACATGTTAATGCATCTAATCATCTAGTGGCATCATGCATCATGAGTTATGTAGTTATGTGATGTTGGCATCTTTACTTGGGTGCTTGAAAATCTATATCGAACTCCTAGATGGTCATGACCCCTTATGGAAGAATTGTTCTAATTTATAGAAGTTATCATCGTATATGCCCGTGTAAGAACTGTATGCAGGAGATCAATTAGAGCTTGTGTTGGGCCTATGAGATCAGGTATGTGATAATGTAAGTCAAATGTAGTTTGAATTAGTCCTATATGTGATATCATATATTCCTTTTATATCTTCTTGTGTAAGGAAGCAATTGCATATTTTCGTAGTTTACTGGAAAGAAATTGTATTGTACTAAAGATAGAAGTTGTGTAGATAAGAGGATATAGTTAACATAATTGTTTGAGTGTTGGTGTACATTCTCTAACACATTTTGGACCTTGTATCCTTGAGTGTTGTGAAGCAGATACTCCCTTCTTGTGGCTAAAATTAGTCACATCGTGATGTGAATTTGTTGTAATTTGGTTGTTTTGGAAAGTTTGACAGTTGCTTCATGTGTAGTACAGGGGGCTAACAATGAATTTTCCTTCTTTGAACCTTCTTATGTTAGGAATGGTCACTAAGACTCTTTCCTTTATTCTTGATTTATTGAAATTTGCCGGCACTTTGTGACTTAAAGTTGGATTTGATTGTTTTTCCATGTGGGTTTGTATCTATTTTTTAAATTTTCTTTGGTATATATTCCAAATGTTGGTTTCTGTTGGCCTCAGTTGTGGCAAGTGTTGTTTCCATCATGTTCATTTCAAACCTCTAATAGTATGTGCATGGGAGGACTCCTCGGAGAATTGCACTTTGCATGGTTGGTAATTAGTGAAAATAAGTTATGAGATGAATTTTTTCATAGTTATATGTGACTGCAATTCCTTGGATTGTATGAGATTGCCGGAAAAAAAAAAGTGCAATCAGATATAAGTAGATCACAGGATGTGCCATAAAGGTAAAGAATAGATGTTTTTCTTATCTCTTATTAAACATATGTGCTTGTTTTATGAACAATTGTTTAATATGGATGCGTATGTTGGCAATGGAATATGGCAATATTAATATATTATGTTTCTACCCTAATCTATGACTTCCAGGAGTAATTCAAGTTTTAGGGAGGAGGATGTAATGCCCCCTCATTTTTGGCTTGTAATAGTGGTAGTTTTGCATTGCTCTCTGTTAGTCAGAGACAGTTGTTAGTCGTTCATTGCAATGATACAGTTCTGAGACATTTGATTAGTAGGGTATGATTTATGTTTAAATTTTGATATGGATAAACTATGTTTGAGTGATATAACTAGACATGTGTTATGAGTTTATGAGGGCCTTACTATTATTCCAGTGATGATGTGAATTAATATTATCATGCGTCATTTGATTGTTGGTATTTGAATTCAGATAATAGTTGTTATGATATTATTTTAAGAGCAGAGACAGTGTAGTACTACTCGCTTCGAGCACCCTACTACACCATGATTCTTTGACTCTCTGTGTGTAGACCTATATATACTTGATTGTATACAACCAATTGTTTGAACGCAGGCTGCAGGTACCGAACCTCAACTCCACCTGATATAGCAGGTTTGAGTAGGTTCTTGCACCAATGGGTATTAGTGATGGGAGATAACATGAGGTTTATTCCACTAGGTCGGTCCTTGTCTTCTGTGGTAGTCTTGTGTCAGGTTGTGATGATTGGTCCTCACCTACTAGGTTTGGTAATCTCATGTTGTGGTGTATAGTCGAGTTGTGTTATCTATGCTCTTGTGTGTGGTTGGAAAATACTTTAATGATTCATTATTAAATAACAATGCTTCTTTCATGATTATTGGATAATATTTGTTTGGCTTAGAACTTGGATTGATGCCTTGGTTGGATTTTAAAATAGACTAGAATTATCTATCTGCTGTCTAAGAGCATTTATGTCATAAATTTGGAGTTACAGGTATCTAGTATAATTTTGGGTATGCATTAATGGTGGTGGGGTATCGGATATGATTCTAGATTTGGGAATCTTTTTCTAGAGGAAGAATTTAAATTTGTGGAAGGGGATGCATGGGGGATGAATTTTGGAGCTGAACCATTTTTAGTGTGGGATTTAGTTCTGAGAGGGAGGGAAGGAGGAGAAATGTGGAAAAAAATAGAGGAACGGTTACAGGAAGAGAGAAGATCGATAGAGGACTGAAAATTTGATGCATTTGGAGAGGATCACAGATAAGATGGATTCACCAAGCATTGTCGAAGCGCTAGAGTAAGGAGTTCATAGCTTATTAAAAATCAATTTTTTAGGAATAATGAGAGTTGTGCAGATGTTTTTATATTATGATTTCAATGCATCTAGAATTGGTATGTCATATTATCTCTTCGCTTCATCATTCATTTGAATGGCTTCTTTGGTTCTTTCAATATATCCAATCTTCTTTTTCATCATTTTGTTTAAGCCATTTCTACAAACCCATTATGCGCATACCCTTCAATTTTAGTTATGAAAGGAAATTGTCTTATGCTTTAAGCTTTCTGCATGTGTTGCGATTACTACTTTTCTTGAGGCATTCTATCAAATGATTTGTTTTCCTTGTTTATGTTTTGACATTTTGCATTCATGTTTATCAGAGAATATCTAATCTATTATTTGGTTGACCATACTTAGCTCCAAACTCCCAATCTATTGCAAGCATAGAGAATGGCAGCAACAGATGTGAAATCTAGCTTTTCTCCACCAAACTTGCATTTGCATGTTAGTTTCTAAAGCCTTTTCAACAAATCTATTTTTGTGTTGATCCTGCATACCAGTATTGACTACCCTTTTATGGCGTACAAATTATGTCTATTACACCTCATGCGTCAGTATATAAATGATCTGTCCTTCACTCATTCTTGGGTCACAGAGCTAGGTTCCCTAATCTTCATTTTTATGGCAAGGATGGGAGCTTTTCCATGGAGCCTGATTCCAATGGAGAAGATGACAAGAGAATAAAATTGCCAGAGGTTTTTTTTAAGGGAAATGAATAAGTTAGGTTCAGGCTTCAAATCAATCCATTTGCCTGCCTTGTTACAACTTGAAGGCTACCATAGTCATATTCATGTAGGATGGTAAGACCTCCCAGATCCATGTGAGAACATATACACATGAGCACCTTCCTATGTTAAAATAGAAGGATTTTGTTGTGTCTAAGGTAGACATTTTTTATGGTAGATCAGAAGGGCATTACAACTCACCTTATTCAATTTAGTCAGTCATCCGATTTAGAACCCTGTTCAGCTTATTAGTCATTATCCATGTCAATCCTCTTTTCTACATAAATTTAATTTAGATATGCGTCATGTCTACTTATGTTTCCAATTTAGAAGGTTGTCAATGAATTTGAAAGATTTATTTGTTTCTAATCTGTAAGTCTCTTGAAATGTGCTAATGCTTCCTAATCAATTAATGTGTTCAACATTTTAGCTTAGCAATAATAACTCCTTTCCACAAGAACTTGAGTAGTTAATATGTATTTTTTTCAACTTTAGTAGAATATCTAAATCATGGAAAAATTGTTTCTATTGACATGAGCATCAGATTTTAATTGGTATAGTGTAATTACCAATATCTGTTATCTAGATCCATTCGTGCACCCATTTCTTCAAACCTTAATTGTGTATAAGTTTCAAATCCGATTTCTATTTTGTAGTAGTTATAAGAAATTCCTTGCATTATTTGCCTTAGATAGATTTGACCCATAACCTGCACAAATTGATCAGAACATATATTAACTCATCCCTTTTTACCGATTCATTAATATATATATATATATATATATATATATATATATATATATATATATATATATTAGTTGAACTGTTCGACTCAGTTGATTTGATCTATCTTCATCAATAGCATTTTGGAATATCATGTCAAATGTTATTAGATTGATGAGATGGAATAGAAATTATTATCTTGCTGATGTTCTTGTCGATACAATTAAAATTTTCACTCGAGTTAGAGGTTCGTTGTGTAGATTATTATACTTGTGCTATTCAGCTCAAATGTCAAACCCATTGAACCTTTTGAACCTATGTATCTCATTGAACTGATGAACCTTGGTGTCTCATTGAGCTGTTGAACTATGTTGAACTGGTGGGTTCATTGGACCAATGAACCTTGGGACCCATCAAAACATTGAACTGGATCAACCATCGGCCAGACCTATTTCTATCAACGTGCTCAAAAACTTCTATACCAATACACCGATCACTTTTGTCCTTTTGACTGCTTTGAACCTTCACTATGACATATAACAGTCAGCCTTAATTTAGTTTGATTCTCGATATCTTATCTCTCGCTAAAAGGTTCAACTTGTATAAACATAACATGATTTTCATGCGACTTGTATATAGAAGCTCATGCATACATTGTTTTTTTGGTTGTTTTAAAAATGGTGTGGTTAAATGTTAATTGATGGTAATGTTTATTAGTGATTTATGTTATAGGTCAAATCTTAGATGCCTAAGAAGTTTTATTTATATTTATGGTTAGTAACATATAGGTTTACGCTTATCAAGTATATTGTTGTATATTTATTGTTGCCTTTATTTAATGGATTATCATTAGGTCTTCTTGCAAATTGTGCATTAGATAGAAAGGAGATCAAGCAAGTTAAATAAAAACATATTAAATTAGATACTTTTATTTAAATAAATCTAGGATTTGTGTTCGATTATAATATGTGGAATTAAAGTGTTTTTATCTGGGATTAAGTAATGGAGTTATTTGATAACCCTTCTTGTTTTGGCTAAGTAAGGATGTTAGGATTGTGGTTCACCTGTCTTGCCTTGTTAATCCCTAGCAATTTAGAGTTTTTCTTGTAGCGCTTTAGAGTTTTGCTTTTTGGATTATACTTGTGTAAGATGATATAATGTCGGAATGAGATTTAGTCAAGTGGTCAAGTTTGTATTTCCAAGGCCTATGATGTTTATGGTTTATTTTAGTTAATGTGTTATATTATGGCTCTTGTTCATGTGTGGGGAACCTTGTAGTGTATATGGGGAAGAATGATGCACTTGGTCTATTACATTTCTTAGTTTGAGTCTCATGTTGCAAATCAAGTGTCAAGTTGTTAAATCTTGGGATTCATGTTGGATGGGGAACTTATATATGTTCAATGTTTGTGTGTCGACTCCAGAGATTAGGTCTGCATTCTATTTTGTTATTTTTCAATTTTAATGATGTTTTTTATTAAGTGGTTGTATGGATAAGGGGAAAGTTTTGCTACAAAAATGAGAAGTGAAAGTAAAGATCTCTTATATATTTCCATGTTTTAAGTTATGAATTATTGAATCCCTTTTGGCTCATTTTCCTCCTAGTTGTATCCTTATGCTTGTTTTGGATCGTATGTTTGTGTTGGGGGGGAGATTTGTCTGTGTTTGGTTAGCTGTGAAGTGTGAATCTTGAACGATATCATGTGTACTTGGGATCTAAATGCGGAAGCATTGTCCCTGTCAGATAATGGTTACTTTATCATTGGTGTATCTAACTCCAGAGGTGTGGTGTTTTGAGTTTTAGTCCAGATAGTGGCATGTCAATATTATGGGTTCCCTAGATTTTCGTGTGTTGCAATGAATGGGAAAATGGTCTCTTGGATATGGTGCTTGGTTCTAGATTGTATTGCTTCAAATTTTTCAGAGAGAATCTATGGACTTATTGTTGTGGCCTAGTGAATGGCGTAAGTTATGACTCAGAACTGATTTGTGACTTTTATACATGTATGTTGTAGTATGTGTGATTGATCAAAGAATGCTAAGGGAGTGGCTTTCATGGTGGGGTCGATGCCCTTGAGAGGTCACCTGGGTAACCCCATGGAAGTGGTAAGCATGTGGAAACTCATTAACTTAATCAAGAGGGTTGGGGTATTAAAACACTTAACAAGATAAGTAAGAAACCTCACCCATGCCTTAAGTGCTCTCATAGGCTAATGATGGGATGAGAAGGCCTAGTTGGCAAGGCTGACCTCCTTATCTCCACGAGAGGACCAATCGGCTCTGCATGTGTTGCCCTATGGGGCCAGTGCCTAGAGAGAGGCTGCCAGGGTAACCATAGATGGGGGCCAGCTTCTGGTGATAGATAGCCTGAGTAACCCATGATAAGACCATGCGATGACACTCTGATTACGTAGTTCAGTTGTTTCTTTGGTTGTGCCTCGGAGTGATGTCTTGTCTTGTGTAGTTTTGTGGATATAGTCAGTAGTGTCATGTCAGTTGTCGTCCTTTTTTTTTATGTTGTTTCTTGGCTTAGTGGAATCCTCGTTGTTATCTCCTAGCTCGGAAGGGTGGACCTCAGGGTTCCACATGGTTGGGAGGCAGAGCTATCCATTGGTCTTGTTGGAGATGCAGTTTGAGTTCTATGCAGAGGTGTTCTAGTTTCAGATTATTATCCACTTTCAGTGATGTTATATTCTTTCTTATGTATTCAGTTGTAAACCGACATGACCAGTCTTGTAATCTTATGCTGTAATCTTGTAAATCATCTATCTAGCTAATGTAAAAGTTGTTCTTAACTGAAGTAGCAGTAAAATGTTTATCACTTGTGTGGTTTTTACTTATTTTCTCTAATGCAGTTATGTTTCCTAGAGAAGTTAGAAGTGCACTTTTCTTTATGATGCGTATTATGATATCCTTGGTTACTATTATTGCATTTAATTTCTTCAAAAAAAATATATATTTCCGGAATTTTGGTTTTGTTAGCCTAACTCTCTACGGTTGCATGACGGGGCATTACAAAATACGTTAGTTGATGATCCACAACATGACCGACCAATAGAATTCTATAGACCCTAGATAATGTTTCAAAAATTCATTCAGAATGAAGCTAATTTTAAAGTTCGCACAACATTTACCCTATTATTTTACTCACATTTTGATGAATTTGACTAGCATGTGGCCCTAATTTCAATTTCCGCCTATGTTAAGATAAGCACTAGGGGATTTGCATCATGTGTCAATGATGAAGGACATGATAGATGACTTATATGCTCTACTAAGAACCCTTGTCCAAGAGTATTCAAATATAATTATTTAATTTTGAGACTATCTCACATTAGCAAGTCTAAACATTTTTTTATGACTAATTAGGAACTATTTTTGATGTATTAATTTTTTATAGATTATTTATGCCTGAAATTAATATTTCTTATAAACTGTTAGGCTTCTCTATTAACCCAATACTATTTTCCAATATATAAGACAATCTATATAAATTGCAATTGAAAAACTAGGAATCTTTAAAGCTTTGATTAAATATCTTGATGTGCCCGCATTGTAGAAGTGATACCCAACCGGTCCTCTTTATTTCCCAACAATATATCTCATCCATTGCACCATGTTGTTGAAGTGATACCCAACCGGTCCTCTTTATTTCCCATATATATATCTCGTCAATTGCACCGTGCCTTCAACTTTTAAAACGTTTGGCTTTTGTTTGGAGTTATTCAACCTACCATATACTCTATTATCGATAGCAGCATAATTTCAATTTCACATGTCAAATTTCTCCTTATTTATGTCCTCTAGTTTCACTTAGCAGTGGCTAATCCCCCGCACTTTGTCATTCTATTTGTGTTAACGACAACCGTGTCTGAGGAGATAAGGAAGCAGACGTGTTTATTTACTAGATTCGTAATTTAGAATTTGTAAAAAGGGGGAGGAAGCCATCCCAAAGTGATGTGATAGCAGCATAGTCTGTCCTTATTTATGGACTAGTGTCTTCTTCCATTTTACACAAGAAGAAATCACCTGTCGGTTGTTGATAGCAATGGCCAATCCCTCTCTCTTTTCCCTTGCTCTCTTTGTCACTCTATTTGCATTAACGACAACCGTGTCTGAAGAGATAAGGAAGCCATATATTGTTCACATGAGTAAGTCCATGAAGCCTCTGCATTTTTCCTTTCATGAGCACTGGTATCCTTCTCTCATCAATGAGGTAACTTTAGGCTCAGATGATGGAAGCCTATTGTTATATACATATGATATAGTTCTGCATGAATGTGCAGCCAAGCTGAGCAGCGCAGAGGTTGCAGCTTTAGAGACCATGGAGAGCTACTTGGCTGTAATCCCATCATCTATCAAGCAAATCCATACAACACACTCACCGCAGTTTTTGGGTGTGGGAGGCTCGCATAACAATTTGTGGCCACGGTCCCATTATGGCAAAGATGTGATTGTGGGCGTGATTAACACTAGAATATGGCCTGAGAGCGAGAGCTTCAATGATAGAGGCCTGGGACCTATACCTGCAAAATGGAATGGTGTATGTCAAAGCATGGTGATGTTCAATTCCTCTCACTGCAACAGGAAAATCATTGGAGCTCACTATTTCTTCAGAGGCTACGAAGCAAAGTACGGTAAACTCGACAAAAGTGATATAAAATCAGTGAGAGACATTAAGGGCCATGGCACACACTATGCTTCGACTGCTGCGGGGTCGAAAGTGGGAGGAGTGAGTTTCAATGGCTTTGCCAAAGGAACGGCCAGAGGGATGGCTCCTGCCAGATTGACCGTGTATAAGGTTCAATGGTTCAGAGGCTGTGTGGACAGCGACATAGCTACTACCATGGAAATGGCCATCTCAGATGACATAGATATTCTTTCTATGTCGATTGGCAGAGGGGAAAGGCCTTTTTACGAGGATGTCCAAGCCATCGGAGCCTTCAAAGTGATGGCCAATGGCATACCTATTTCATCTTTAGCTAGCAACGATGGGCCTATTATATCTTCTATAGAAAACATAGCATCGTGGATAATCACTATTGGAGCCAGCACTATGGACAGAAAGTTCCCCGTCATTGTCAGACTTGGCAATCGTGAGATCTACGAAGGTTCCTCTATTTCTAAAGGTGTTCAAGTAGCTCAACGGTTTCCTCTGGTGTATATAGCTCACACTGAAAGCACCATGCACTACCTCTCAGGTCTCCGTCCCAGCATGGTGAAAGGTAAAATTGTGTTGTTTGATTCTAGAAATCCTGAATTCCACAAGGCAGTTGGCGTGGTGGAAGAAGTTTCAACACTTGTGAAGCAAGTTGGGGGAGTTGCAATCATCTTCGCCAACGAGATCTACTATGGAGTACAAGAAACAATGGAGGATTATGATCTGCCCTTTATTGCCGTGAGTTTTGCAGTCGAAGAGAAAATCAAAGCATACATACACAATACTAGTAGGCCTACCACCGCCATAGAGCCAACAAAATTTATAGTGGTGGGAAAGGCAGTAACAGCTCCACTTGTGGCTTCATTTTTTGCGAGGAGGCCAAGTCTAAAATTTCCAGATATACTGAAACTAGATGTGGTTGCTCTAGGCGTCGACATATTAGTGGTGGATAATAGCGATGAAGGATTTTATTTTATGTTGGGAACATCCATGCCGTTTCTGCACGTAAGCGGCCTTGCAGCACTCATATGTGGCATTCATCCTTCCTAGAATCCCACCACCATTAAATCGGTTCTCATGACGTCTACTTATGTCCATGACAACAAAAATTAGCTCATCAAAGATGCAGTCAATTTGGAAGCCGCAAACCCATTTGCATTGGGCGCAGGTCATGTAAATCTAGCGGTTGCTATGGATCTAGGGCTCGTCTACGACATGACACCTCATGATTACATCCACTTTCTCTGTACTCTCTATTAATTTTAAAGTAGCTCGGATAGGTGTTCTAGTCTTGAGTTGTGATTACAAGGCTATAAACACAACTGGAATAATTATCTCCATACCTAGAAAATTGATTTCTCGAGAGACTTCTAGACATTAAGTTTTGTTAGAGTCTAATTAATCCTAGCCATTGATTGAGATTAAATCATGGCCATTGGTTTTCAATGAGAGGATTATAAAAGAGGATCAATAGACATTTGGAGAACACCGAGATCTAAAAAAACATTTGCAGCGATAGCAAATAAATAAATTTGTAGTAATAGCAAATTGATTTACAGTGAGAGTAAGGGCGCAGTGATAGCGTTGGAGAGTAGTAGTGGAATTGCTAGATAAGAAAATTATTTTTGGAGAAGGAAAATATTTCTGGATAATAAAATATTGTCGGAGCAATTTTAGCAGGAGCAATTGAGGGAAGGAAAATTACTGAAAAAAATTGCTGAAGCTCTGCCAGTAAGAGGCAAGCAATTTTGTATCTCTTAATTTTCTGCAGTTGAATAAAATTCTTATGTGTTGACTGGTTTTCCCTTCGGGGTTTTTCCAGGGACAATTTGTCCAAAAATATTATGTTCATTATTTTTCTCCGTGATTATTTGTGAAGTTGCAGCTATATTATTTTTCAATATTTGCTGTGAATTAATTTTTGGCAGTCAAATAATCTATATAAGATAGGAGATTAATAATTAGTAGCTACAATAGAATTTTCACATGGTATCAGAGCAGATCTGAGGGCAGAAAAGGCACAGGGAGAAAGAAAAAATAATAAATAAAAATCTAGGGTTTATAAAACCTAGTTTGACCTCTTCAAAATTATTATTATTTTTCTTTTGAGATGGCCTCAGTAGGTTTAAGAGATCAGGACAGATTGGATGGAGCCTCAAATTTTGGTGTCTGGAAAGCCAAAATTTCTTTATTGCTGGAAGAGAATGGTATCAAGGAATATGTGACCACTGTTGTACCTGTACCTACAGATGCATCATAGCTCTTAGCATATAAGAAGGAATATGCCAAGGTGAGGAGGCTGATTCTTGACGGTGTTAAGGATAATATTGTTCCACATATTGCAGAGTTAGATACAGCAAAGATGATGTGGAACGCCATTCTAAATCTATACCAGAATGCTACCACTAACCGAAAGTTGATTCTCAGATAAAAGTTGAGGAATACCCAGATGAACAAGGGAGAAGACGTTATAAGTTACCTCACCAGGCTTAGACTTGTTAAGGATGAGTTGGCAGCTACTGGAGACAAACTAAATGATGACGAGCTAGTACGAATAGCCCTGAATGGGTTTACTAAGCAGTGGGATGTCTTTGTTCAAGTTATTAATGGACAAAACACCTTACCGAGTTGGGATCGACTATGGAGTGACTTCACTCAGGTGGAGCTTAAACTAAGTCTTGTCAGTGGAACCAGCAGTAATAGTTAGAAAAGTGAGGTAGAACAAGAAAACATTACCCTAGCAGGAAAAGGGAAAGCAAAGAAGGGGTCTGGCAAAGGATCAAATCCAAAAAGTGAGAAGAAGAAGAAGGACTTGTCTGAGATCAAATGCTATGGCTATCACGTGTTTGGCCACTATGTCAGTGATTGCCAACAAAGGAAGAAAAATGAAAAGAAAGGCAAGAAGTAGACGACAGCTTCAACAAATGTAGATGAGCTTTCTAGTAGAATGGAGGATGAGTTTGCACTCATAGCTTGTCTAACTAGCTCAACCTCATAGGGTATTTGGTATATAGACAGTGGGGTGTCATTTCATATGACAGGAGTTAGGGATTACTTCTCTAGTTACAAGGAGGAGGACATCAAATTCCAGATTTAGATGGGGAACAAGTCCAAGTGCAATCCAGTTGGGAGAGGGACTATTCTATTTCAGAGGGAGAATGACAAGCCTATTTCCATTCATGATGTGTTGCATGTGCTAGGCTTGGGCATGAATCTAATTTTTGTATCTGTCCTTTAGGATAAAGGCTACAATGTACTCTTTAGAGGGGCACATGTTTTAATCAAGCATAAGGATTAGAAATCACCCATAGCTATTGGAGTTAGGAGTGGCTGACTTTATAGGTTGCAGTTTGATACTCCTAAGGCACTAGTGAGCAGCAATAATCCTAGAGATCAAGGAGAGCTATGGCATAGGAGGATGGGCCATATACTACATGGAGCACTTAAATTGCTTCATGAGACAGTGATAGGTGTTCCAGAGGTGAGCACAGAGCATGATGATGTATGTAAGGGATGTGTGTTGGGGAAGTTTGTGAAAATAGGCTTTCCAAGGAGTGACACCAGATCCAAGGGGGTTCTTGATCTAGTACATTCAAATATATGTGGACCAATGTCAACAAATTCTCTCAAAGGATACAAGTAATTTGTTACTTTTATTGATGAGTTCCCCAGGAAGACCCGGATATACTTCTTGAAGACCAAGGATGAGGTCTTTAGTCACTTCTAGGAGTTCAAATCTCTTGTGGAGAATTTGATAGGTAGGAAGGTAAAGGTTCTTCGGTCAAACAATGGAGGCGAGTACAAAGGGAAGAGTTCCAGGAGTTCTATACCAGGGAAGGAATCAAGAGAGAGCGGACCATTCCTTACAACCCACAGTAGAATGGGGATGCTGAGAAGAAGAATCGTTCTATATCGGCGGTAGTAAGGGCTATGTTTTATGACCAAGATATGCCATGTTACTTATGGGCAGAGGCTTGTAGTACAACATTATACATATATAACAGGGTTCCACATAAGGTATTGGGCAAGATGACACTAGAGGAGGCATTCTCAGGGAAAAAGCCAGATGTTAGTCACTTCAAGATATTTGGGAGTTTGGCATTTTGTCACATTCCAGGGCCTACACATTCCAAGTTAGATCTGACTGCAGAGAGAGGGTACTTTGTGGGGTACAGTGAGACCTCAAAGGCATATCAGATATTTATTCTAGGCACCAGGAGGATTATAGTTAGGCGTGATGTCAAATTCATGGAGGACAAGGCATAGGAGGTCCAGAGATTTGCCAGTAGATGATCAGAATGAGAAGCCAACAGAAGCTCCAAGGATTGTTTGACCAGAACAGGGGTAGCGAAGCATGAGTACAGTTACTAGTACAAGCACAGGCTCAGGTGTCGAGAGTTCACAGAGTATGGAGCAACAGAAATAGTAAATCTAAGAGATGCATCAAGAAGATATGGAGTTTGATATTTCATCCTCTATAGTTGACAGGAGGAACTGTGAGGTTCAACAGACACAGAGGGATACTCAAGAGTTTGTGGGAGCTCCTAGGATGAGTAGTAGATAGAGGAAACAACTAGCCAGGTATAATGAGTATGTGGTATTGGTTAGTCAGTTGGTAGATAGTGAGCCTTCTAGCTATCAGGAGGTTGCACAGCAATAGGTATGGCAAGATGCAATGGTTGAAGAATATACCTCAATAGTGTAGAACAATGTGTGGGAGGTTGTGTCTAGACCGACATATAGGGTAGTGGTTGGATCACACTAGATCTATAAGATTAAGCACGGTGCAGATGGTAGCATCGAGAAATACAAGGCAAGGTTCATGGCCAAGGGGTTCTCTCAGAAGGAGGGAATAGACTATGATGAGACATTCACTCCAGTGGCCAGGTATACTTTTATATGAGCCGTAACCTCACTTGTAGTACATATGGGATGGCAGATCCATCAAATAGATGTCAAGACAACATTTCATAATGGTGAATTAGTAGAGGAGGTATACATAGAACAACTAGAGGGCTTTGTAGCACATGACAGTGAAACCCACATGTGCAGATTGAAGAGAGCTTTGTATGGACTCAAGAAGGCTCCCTAGGTGTGGTATGAGTGCATTGATAGATACTTGTAGGGAATAGGCTTTGTGAAGAGTGAGGTGGATGCTAACCTCTACTACTTGGTGGTTGGGGGTGAAGTTCTCATTCTTGTTCTATATGTGGATGACTTGTTTTTAATAGGTTCACTGGGGCTCATAGAGGAGTGCAAGAGGGACCTTGTAGCAGAGTTCAAGATGAAGGATTTAGGGCTTATGCACTACTTTCTAAGCATGGAAGTGTGGCAGACAGATGGAGAAATTTTCTTTGGATAAGGGAAATACTGCATTGAAATCTTGAAGAGGTTTGAGATGCAAGATTGCAGAGCCATGTCTACACCTATGATCACAAATTGGAAGAGGGTAGACTCATCCAAGGAAAAGGATGTAGACCCCACCTTATATAGGAAGTTGATTGGATCTCTCATGTATTTGGTCAACACTAGGCTAGATATATCTTTTGCAGTAAACTCTCTTACTTAGTTCATGGTTGAGCCGAAGAGAGTGTATTGGATAGCAGCAAAGCATGTGTTGCAGTATTTGCATGGTACAATCAAGTATGGGATCAGATATGCTTGAGGTGATGGTATCAGGTTGATAGGCTATACTGATGCAGATTGGACAGGTAGTACAGTGGACAGGAAAACTACTTGAGGGTGCTGCTTTAGTTTGGGATCAGGAGTTGTCTCTTAGTACAACAAGAAGCAAAAGTCTGTGGCTCTGAGTTTTGCAGAAGCAGAATACATAGTAGCTAGCATGGCAACGTGTGAGGCTATATGGTTTCGGAAGTTGCTGGTAGCCTTATTTGGTCAAAGGGTTGAGACTACCATGATACACTGTGACAATCAAAGCTGTATCAGATTATCTGAGAATCTAGTGTTTCATGATAGGTCTAAGCATATAGACATCAGGTATCATTTCATTAGGGATTGTGTACAGTAGAGGATTGTTCAGCTACAGTATATACCTATAGATTAGTAGGTAGTAGACATTTTGACAAAAGCATTGGGGAAGGTGAAATTCATCTTCTTCAGAGATAAGTTGGGTGTTATGCAAAACACCTTCCTTGCTAAGAGGGAGTGTTAATTTTAAAGTAGCTTGGACAGGTGTTCTAGTCTTGAGTGGTGATTACGAGGCTAGAAACACAACTAGAATAATTATCTCCATTCCTAGAAAATTGATTTCTTGAGGGACTTCTAGACATTAGGGTTTGCTAGAGTCTAATTACTTTTAGCCATTGATTGAGATTAAATCATGGCCATTGGTTTTCAATGAGAGGATTATAAAAGAGGATAAATGGGCATTTGGGGAACATAGAGATTTGAAAAATATTTGCAGCGATAGCAAATAAATAAATTTACAGTAATAGCAAATTGATTTGCAGTGAGAGCAAGGGTGTAGTGATAGCATTGGAGAGCAGCAATGGAATTGCCAAAGAAGAAAATTATTTTCGAAGAAGGAAAATATTTTTGGATAATAAAATATTGCCGGAGGAATTTCAGTAGGAGCAATTGAGGGAAGGAAAATTACCAAAAAAAATTGCCAGAGCTCTGCCAGTAAGAGGCAAGCAATTTTGTATCTCTTAATTTTCTACAGTTGAATAAAATTCTTATGTGTTGACTGGTTTTCCCTTCGGGGTTTTTCAAGGGACAATTTGTCCAAAAATATTGTGTTCATTATTTTTCTCCGTGATTATTTGTGAAGTTGCAGTTGTATTATTTTTCAATATTTGCTGTGAATTAATTTTTGGCTGTCAAATAATCTATATAAGATAGGAGATTAATAATTAGTAGCTGCAATAGAATTTTCACACTCTCAACTATACCCACAAACAAATTGCTCTTTTGATGGACAACCACACAATCTCGTGCCCTAGATCAAGCAATTTGGAAGATGCAGTAAATCTCAATTACCCATCTTTCTCTCTCCTCTTCAATGCCACTAACTCCACCAGACCAGCTCAAGTAGTTGTGAGAAGGAGAACAGTAACAAACATGGGTGCCACTCGTTCAACCTATAAAGTGCAGGTGGAGAAGCCTTATGGAATAAAAGTAAGTGTCCAACCAGAGATGTTAGAATTCATAAAGAAGAAAAAGAAGCTTAAGTTTCGCATAAGATTTGAGAGTGCGGTCATCGTAAAAGACGGAGCTCAAAGCTTTGGAGAGATAGCATGGAAACGTATCTGAGGTAGAACTCATGCTGTCCATAGCCCAATTGATGTAGCTTGGCAAGGCAAGTGACAAGTTGAGTAACTATGATTATAAACTAAGCACTGGATGGCTCTTCCCTGGCCTTGACCTATAAATAAATAAAACTAATATGGCTAGTTAATTACATTATATGTGAGTTATCTTGGCAGTATGGTAACTTATTTATATATGTTTTACTTATTAGTCCCTACCGTAGGCAGGGATACTGTTGTATTCACTTGCAAGAATTAATCTTCCTTTAGGACCCATGTAGAAGCAAAAATTTGAATTTATCCTAATGTTTTTTTTTCTAAGAATTTTGATTTGTTAAAATTTGATTTATCATTGGTCCATTCCAATAAAGCCCATTGGCATGCATTTTCCAATTCTTAAAATCTTATGAATTTTTATGGTGAATAGATTTTGTGTTTCTAATGTTTTGTTCCATTTTCTAGAGTTTGGATAGGTGTAAACAAGTTTGCTCAATAGGTGTTTGCATACATGCCTACTAGGGAAGTTACACTTGTAGTAATTTATTTATGATAAAATTCTCTATTTCTAAACCTTCAAACATACGGTCTTATCATTCTGTAGACATTTGCTTATAGTTGCGGTTGGTCTAGTGATCATGTATGAAAAATGAAGAAGCATAGACATGGCACATGATATGTTTGATAGAATGCCTCACAAAAATGTAGGTAAAAATGAGATGACATCCTTCTACTCCAGCCCTCATATTTTACTTCTAAAACTATGAAGTAATAATTTAATCATTGTAGCAGGACACATAAACATCTAGAATGGAATATAAGGCTATTGAGAGTGTTTTACAAGCAATAGACCCTCATACTGGCGAGGTATGTGCCTTTGTGAGTATAGTAGTGATGCAGAGCATGCAGCTGGAAACATTAAATGGAATGGTGGGATTTGATATACCACACTTCATTGGCAAGAGTTAACAAAATGCCTCACCAATATATCCTATCAGCCAAACTGAAACCATCGGTATCTCAAACACCGTTCACTTCGATACCCATCTCACCCCGATGTGTGATTCGCTTATATTGGCTATCAGCAAGACCACCTTCTATCATTTGAACTAGTTTCCTTCACACCGATAACACATTTCATGTTGATACTCACCTTCCTTTGCTGAGACTCCAACCAACTCTCTCTAATAGACTAACCCCTCTTCACTTCGCACTTGTCGCTGTGACATATACCATCGGTGATACCAATGAAACTTATGTCGATACCTTTGGTCACTCCAATGAACCTTCAGACTTCATGCATCGGTGTGACTAATATCGTTGGCGGAACATTTCATTCCTCCACCAATAGTATATCTCATGCCGATGTGACAACCATCAACTCGACATTGGTAAGACTTTCCACATCGGTGAGTCTCAACTTTGCTCAGCCGATACTATGGCTTATGTCGATAGACTCTTCGTCGGTGATACTTTATATTTGTCACCCTGATCAGCGAAAGTGCCCCCTATCGGTACAATGAAAACTTTTCAACCCGATGGTTCTTCTCACACCGATGCCTTAATAAACTTGCACCGAAAACCCTAATCTCAACCTGATCCGTTCACTTAGCAAATTCGACACAGAATTCTTTCTCCTAAACCCTAGCACATGAGGATGCTAGGTTTATTTACTGCATGCAATATTTTGATCCCAAAAACATGAAATGTAAAAATAGAAAAGCAAAAATGCAAACTAAACTACTGTACATGTCCATTCCACCGATTCAGAGAATCAACTGGTGGAATGGATGAATGATTTCATCCCACCCACAAAACAGGAGATATGATCACACAGATAAGTCGAAATCAGATAGATAACACCAATGGAATCTTCTTTATTTCGGTATCAAAGATGCATACAAATATTTGACTTCACAGTCCCACTGCACAACACTACTCTGTCAAATCTCCAAACACAATTTCTCTATGAACTCTGAACTATCAACTCTATCCCTCAACAACCTGAACTAGGGTGAATATATCTACTCCTCACGAGTAGTACAGACTTAATTCCCAGTGGCTGGGAGACTTCCAAGCAGCTGGGAGAGGACAGCTAGCATAACAAACATAACTGTCTACACATAATCCTAGATTGACTTAAAACATAAGAATTGGTCACATGGACCTTATTACATCACAGAGAAAGACATACTATAATTAGACCTAATTTATATTTTGAAGGGGTGCTCCTGCACCATACTCCCCAGAAAAAGAAATCTCAACTCCACTTGAGATGAGAGTATGTAGGTTTGAACCATATTGGGTAATCTATTCTGTAGTCATCCACACTACTTCTAAATCAAGTTTGCCCTGCCAAGCCACTAAATATTCCAAATATTCCTTGTTCCTAGTTTTCTTAATCACTCTGGTGTCTAAAATTTTATGCAACTATGGTGGATCATGTTTTGGAATGTCATCAGCTATTGTATCCTGTAGTAGTTCCTGTTATTGATCTGGATTATGCTTGTATGGAGTTAAATCACATACATTGAATATAGGTGATAATCTGAGATTAAAAGGAAGTTGGATCTCATAAGCATTATGTCCATGTTTTTTCAAAATCTAACATGGTCCAATCTTCCTCTGCATGAGTTTAGTATATTTGCCTTTAGGAAGTCTTTCCTTTTTCAAATGAAACCATACCAAATCTCCAACATCAAACTGGACATCTTTCTTCTTTTTATCAGCAGACTCCTTATACTTCAAAGTAGTTTATTGGAGTTGGTTCTTGACCTGATGATGGACCTCTTTTATGGCTTCTGCAAAAGCTTCTCCATCTACACTAACAAAATCTCCTATATGTAGATCTCTCAGCTCCAAAATACCTCGTGGATGCACACCATATACTATTTGAAAAGGTGATTTCCTTGTACTTCTGTTGACAGTATCATTATAGGAAAATTCTGCCTGAGATAGGATATTATCCCACTTGTCTCCATGCTGTTTTGTCAAACATCTGAGCAAATTCTCTAAGGAACGATTTACTACTTCAGTCTGCCCATCTGTTTGAGGATGATATGTGGATGAGAAAGATAAATTTATTCCAATTTTCTTCCACAGAGTTCTCCAGAAATGACCAATAAACTTCACATCCCTATCGGACACTATGCTCAATGGCAATCCATGTATTCTTACTATTTCTTTGAAAAACAAATCTGCAATATATGAAGCATCAGCAGTGGTTTTGCATGGCAAGAAATGTGCCATTTTACTAAATCTATCCACTACAACAAAAACACTATCATATCCCTTTCTGGTTTTGGGTAAACCCAACACAAAATCCATACTTATGCTTTCCCATGGTTTGGAAGGAATGGGTAAAGGCTGATATAAACCCGCATTAGTTGACCTTCCTTTTGCTTTTTGACATATCACACATGTTTCTACAAATTTTCTAACATCTGATTGTAACTTAGGCCAATAGTAATGTCTTCTAACAAGATCAAGAGTCTCATCCAAACCAAAATGTCCTGCCATAGCTCCACAATGTTTCTCTTTAATGATGTTCAACCTCATAGAACACCTTGGAATACACAACTGTCCACCTTTAAATAGCAATGCATCTTGGATCAGAAATTTAGAGAACTCAGCATGATATTTATCTCCAAAAGAAGTACATACCTGATATATCTCTCTAAAATCTTCATCATCATCATACATGGTCTTTAATGAATCAATGCCAATACTTTCCAACTGAATCTGGTTGACTGTTAGAGCTCTCCTGCTCAAGGCATCTACTACCTTATTCTTGACTCCTTTCTTATGCTTCAATGTGAAAGTAAAAGCTTGCAAAGTTTCTACCCATTTCATATGCCTATGATTTAGTTTTTCCTGGTTGTTTATGAAACTCAGAGCCTGATTATCTGTGAATACTATGAATTCTTTTGGCATCAAGTAATGCCTCCATTTCTTGAGTGACTGGACTAGAGCATACATTTCCAAATCATATGATGAATACCTCTTTTTGGCATCATTGAGCTTCTTACTAAAAAATGCAATTGCCCTTCCTTCTTGGCTGAGTACTACTCCAATGGCCATGTGACTTGCATCACAATCTACCTAAAAGATTTTGTTAAAATCTGGAAGTGCAAGGACTGGCTGCTGTGCCACCTTCTTTTTCAATGTTTCAAAGGAATCTTTTGCTTCCTTAGTCCAAGTGAATCTGCACTTCTGTCCTCCTTTTATAGTATCAAGCATGGGTGAACAAATATGACTAAACCCTCTCATAAATTTTTTGTAGAAGGTTGCTAACCCATGGAAACTTCTGATGTCATTCATAGTCCTTAGAGTTGGCCAAGATAATATGGTACTCACCTTCTCCTTATCCATTTGTAGCTTGCCTTGTGAAATGACAAAACCTAAATAGGTGATTTCCTCCTGCATGAACAAACACTTGTCCAAATTTATCATTAGCTGCTCTTCATGTAACCTCTTGAAAACCAAATCTATATGCCTGAGATGTTCTTCCTTTGTATTATTGAAAATCAGAATGTCATCTAGATATACTATGACAAACTTACCAATGAATTCTCTCAAAACCTCATTCATCAATCTCATAAAAGTACTAGGTGCATTAGATAAACCAAAAGGCATAACTTTCCACTCATACAACCCTTCATTAGTTTTGAATGTTATTTTCCATTCATCTCTTGGCCTAATTTTGATCTGATGATAACCACTCTTCAAATCTATTTTTGTAAAATACTTAGCACCTCTCAAACAGTCAAGTAAATCATCTATTCTAGGTATTGGAAACCTATATCTGATTGTGATCTTATTAATAGCCCTAGAATCTGTGCAAAGTCTCCAAGTGCCTTCTTTCTTTGGTGCTAGTATAGTTGGTACTGCACATGGGCTTAAACTTTTACCAATCAGACCCGTGTCTAACAATTCCTCAATTTGTCTTGTTACTTCTGCATTCTGTTCTGGAGTTAGCTTATATGCTGCTTTGTTTGAAGTGTAGATCCTAGGATTAGATCTATGCAATGGCTCATATCCCTTACAGGTGGTAGGGATCTTGGCATTCCATCATAGATGATGCCTTTATACTTATCCAATAGCTCTTGGACAGCTGGGTCTATGGACCTCTGCTTCTTCTCTTTCTTGACTTCTTGCTGCTATTCTCTATTCACTGTCAGACATGGAATTAGAGCATATGCAACTACACCTTCTACTGCTACTTCTTTCATGAACTATTTTCCTTCTATCAGCATTAACTTCACCTCTTTTCCTTTTAATTTCTCCTCCTTCGCTGTCTGTGGGATCAACTCTATCACCATACCATCTTTGGTGATTGTATAGGTGTTCCTAACACCATCATGGCATGCCTTCAAGTCATACTGCCATGGTCTTCCAAATAAGATATGGCAAGCATCCATCTTGGTAATATCAAACAATAACATGTCTTTATATGCTCCAATCTAAAATTCTACCCAAGCCTGCTCTTCTACAACTGTTTGCTGACCTTGGGTAAGCCATGAGACCTTATATGGGGATGGGTGAGGTAATCTTCTAAGCTTAAGCTTTGTTACCATTTCATCAAATACAAAATTTTTAGTAGAACCAGAATCAATTAAAATTTACATGCTTTACCTCCTGCCTTGCATGTAGTTCTAAAAAGAGACTTTCTTTGCGGGGGCTCTTTGTCAGGTACCCTCATGGTAGTCATTATTCTCCTCATCATCAGAGATTCTCCACTCTCTGGATATACATAATTGTCAGGAGCATTCACACTTTGAAAAGTGTTTGAGCTTGTTGCACTTTGACTATCAGGTTCTTGGATCAGATTCGTTCTCCTTTCTCCTGTTGAGCTTGTTGCCTTTTCTGGACATCTACTGGCTATATGGCCTTCTTTATTACAATTATAACATTTGATAGATGCTCTGCCCTGGGATCTTCCTCTGAAAGGTCTTCTACCTCTAAAGTTCCCTTGCTGATTGTAACTTCCTCTCTAGTTTTGACTGTGATCTCCCTTGATGTTGTCATGACTAGATTCTCCCTGATATCCAAATCCATGTCCTCTACCTCTGAAAGGACCTCTATCACCTCTTTGTTGTTTTCCTCTTCCCCTATTGTTCTGTTCTTGTCTTCTCTTTAACTTCTCTTCCACTTTCAATGCCAACTGAAAACATTTATGAACTATGTCTAGATTATGCAGATTCAAATCTTCCTGAATGTTGAATCTCAATCCATTAAGGTATCTGGCTACCTTTTCTTCCTCACTGTCTTTTACCTTTGTCTTGACACAAAGCTTCATGAACTCTTCTGTATATGAGCTGACATCTAGCTCCTTCTGCTTCAGGTTTTGCTTCCTCTTATGTAGTTGGATGCTGTAGTCCAATGGAACATAGGCTTCTTTCACTAAAGCCATCATCTTCTTCCACGTAGCAACTCTACGCTTTCCTTCTTATACTCTGTCATCTTGGATAAAATTCCACCAAGTTAATGCAGCCTCTTTCATTTTTGATTGGGCTATCTTTACCCTCTAGTGTTCTAGTATCTCTTCTGTCTCAAAGAAATTATTTAGGGAGTCTATCCACTCCATCACCAAATCAGGATCCATCTTTCCTGTAAACACTGGCAAATCCAGTTTCACATTCATGGTTCTCCTCTCCATGGATTTGAGGGAATCCAACAAGGGTCTCTAGTCTGCAGGAAAGTCTACCTCGTTCCACTTAGGGATCTCCTCTTCATCCCTATCTTCTTCTTTACCAGAACCTACTCTGTCCCTCAACTTTTCCAACTCATCTTTCAATTCCTGATTCTAAACTTTTACAGCTTTGCTTTCTGCAATCTACTTCTTTACTAGAATTGCCAACTCAGCGTTGGTCATCCTTGCCAAAAACTCTGATGTTCTTTCTTCATCCAACATCTTACTGTCTTCTTATCTTCCCAGAAGATACTCCTTCGCTCTGATACCACTTGATGTAGAGCATGCAGCTGGAAATGTTAAATGGAATGGAGGGATTTGATATCCCACACTTCATCAACAAGAGTTAACAAAATGTCTCACCGATATATCCTATCAGCCAGACTGAAACCATCGGTATCTCAAACACTATTCACTCCGATACCCATCTCACCCTGATGTGTGATTCACTTATATTGCCTATCGGCAAGACCACCTTCTATCGGTCAAACTAGTTTCCTTCGCACCGATAACACATTTCATGCTGATACTCACCTTCCTTCACTGAGACTCCAACCAACTCTCTCCGATAGACTAACCCCTCTTCACTTCGCACTTGTTGCTGTGACATATACCGTTGGCGATACCAATGAAACTTATGCCGATACCTTTGGTCACTCCAATGAACCTTCAGACTTCATGCATCGGTGTGACTAACACCGTCGGTGGAACATTTCATTCCTCCACCAATAGTATATCTCATGCCGATGTGACGACCATCAACTCGCCATCGGTAAGACTTTCCACATCGGCAAGTCTCAACTTTGCTTGGCCGATACTATGGCTTACGCCGATAGACTCTTCATCAACAATACTTTATATTTGTCACCCTGATCAGCGAAAGTGCCCCCTATCAGCACAATGAAAACTTTTCAACCTGATGGTTCTTCTCATGTCGATGCCTTAACAAACTTGCACTAAAAACCCTAATCTCGACCTGATCCGTTCACTTAGCAATTTTGACACAGAATTCTTTCTCCTAAACCCTAGCATATGAGGATGCTAGGTTTATTTACTGCATGCAATATTTCGATCCCAAAAACATGAAATGTAAAAATAGAAAAATGAAAATGCAAACTAAACTATTGTACATGTCCATTCCACCGATTCAAAGAATCAACCGATGGAATGCATGAATGATTTCATCCCAACCACAAAACAAGAGATACGATCACACAGATAAGTCAAAATCAGATAGATAACACCAATGGAATCTTCTTTATTTCAATATCAGAGATGCATACAAATATTTGACTTTATAGTCCCACTGCACAACACTACTCTATCAAATCTCCAAACACAATTTCTCTATGAACTCTAAACTATCAACTCTATCCCTCAACAATCTGAACTAGGGAAAATATATCTACTCCTCACGAGTAGTACAGACTTGATTCCCAGTGGCTGGGAGACTTCCAAGCAGCTGGGAGAGGACAACTAGCATAACAAACATAACTGTCTACACACAATCCCAGATTGACTTAAAACATAAGAATTGGTCATATGGACCTTATTACATCACAGAGTAAGACATACTATAATTAGACCTAATTTGTATTTTGAAGGGGTGCTCCTGCACCAAGTAGGATGAAAATACAAGAATTTGGTTGAGTCCAATCTATCATGGCATAATATTAAGAATTGCTAAATTTTATAATTTTATTCTTCATTGTGTTTGGCATTGATTTTTGTTTTACAATGTTGTAGAGTTGTGATGCTAAGGTCTTGCAAAGATTCTGTATTTATTGCATGGTAGTTTTATCTTTTGCTTTGTAGATTTGGTGGATAGGTAATAAAGGTGAGCTTTCAGTTGAATAATGACTTCCTGAATCAGTCTTTAAATTGTCATCATTGGATGTCTAGTCTGAGCCTGATTAATATGCGTATAAGTTCTCTTAAGTGTTTTATAAGTATTGTTGTGAAATACAGTGCCAATTTTCAGCGTATAGGTTTTTGATAACAAAGTGTGACTAAGAGAAATACTTCATGATCTTTTAGCTATGTAGTTTCTTGTTAGCTAAAACAGGCTTAATGATAGGAGTGCATTTGTCTTGATAGCCATTATTACAGGGGTACTGTTGTCTTCACTTGCTAGTATTAGTTGTGCCTCAGAAATAGGATAAATCTATGCCTTTTTGAGAGATGAAGCAAATTGCTTTCTGATATCCATAGCTTGGAAATAGTTCCTAAATCTTTTTAGTAATGTGCTTTCCAGCCAAGATTCTGAGCAATATGTAGAAAAGGCAATGGCTAATGTGGAAACAACTATTGGACAAAAGATTGTGTTGAAAATGACTTTTAAATTGATATTCACATCTCACTGCGTGTTCCATCATTCAACTCGAGCCAGATGCTATTCTGGCATATGACACCCCTTTTGTGGAGTCCTAGAAAGGAATTTCTTTCCATTTACCTAGTATACCATTTAAATTTTGTAACCCTAGATGGTGACTTCATGACGAAGCTCTGGAGTAAATTGAACCTTAACAATCTAGCAACAGTTAGAGTTCTAACCCACCAATACTCTACTACTCACAATGAATAGAATTTAGCCTATTCATTGCCCTTGCTAAAAAACTGTCACATTCGAGGTTTTGTACTTTCTTCTACCCTCATATTTGTAACTCGCATGGCATAATTTTGTCTTTCTTGTTTTGATTTTATGGTTTGACAAAGCATTGATCAGAATTAAAAAAGTAAAAGCTAAATGGTACTGGCCATTGTTTTGAAATATAGGCACTAATTTTTTTGCATATTTTATAATTTATATCATTTAACATCTTATAGATTTTTCATTATTATGCAACATAGTTTCAAACTTGTTTAGATTGGTTATATGCAACATAATAGGAATTTAGCTGTAGAGTTTGAGTCAATTTTTATTATTCATAATTTTTGAATAGTGTACAAATATTAAATTGATTATTTAGACTCATAAAATATAAATCCATAAAAATTAATACAAATTTACAAAATTAAATTTTTATAAATTATGTGAGTTGCATATTGATTGTAATGTTTACACTCAAGGCATTGCATGAAAAAGACATGAGAAAAAAGGGTGGCTTGACAAGACTACAATTTTTCCTACTAGCTTTAACATGTAGCTTAGCTTATTATATAATACCAGGTTATTTGTTTGGCACAGTGTCCACTGTGTCAATTGCTTGCTTAATTTGGAAAGGCTCAGTGGCAACTCACTATATTGGATCAGGGTTGAATGGACTTGGCATTGGATCCTTTGGCTTTGACTGGTCAGTAATTGTATCATCATATTTGGGAAGTCCTCTAGCCACCCCTTGGTTTTCCATAGCCAGTTCACCATGGTGGGTTTCTTCATCATTCTATATGCTATCACTCTAACTGCGTACAGGGGAAATGTTTACAATGCCAAGAAAATTCCAATATATTCATCACGAACCTTTGACATAAATGGGGACAAATACAACATAACAAGGGCACTATAATCCCTTAATAAGCACCATTTTGTGTCCATGCTATAGTTGATTGTGCATTGATGTTGTATTTTATTCTTTCATTCTGTTGTCATATTGCTATTGTATTTTCCCAACTAAGCTGCCATATTGTTTGCATAATGTTATCTGCATGAAACATCTCGCAGCATTCATTGGCATCAACATGGATGATAAAAGACCAACTAGTACATCCTTAAATCTATCTATCCGATAGGGTAATAGTTTACCCCATGCTTGTCCAACATTGTTGTCTATACCAATGTGGCTATTGTTGGCTCCCTATTGCTATTGTCTCATGTTGTATTTCCAAGTCCCATTGACCTATTTTGGTTACATATGCAATATGGTGTATATTAATAATTATAATAAGAATTGCAATGGTTAACTGATCATATATGATGATAATAACAATAATGTGGCCAGCTTAAGCATAATCATTATTGTTATTAAACTTGTGTCATCTAGGCTCTAAAGATCTGTTATAATTCTAGAACATAAATAATGTTTATAGTTAGAAATGGTTTTTAAATTAGTAACCCCTTTAGAGTTTCTTCTAGATGATATAAGCTTGTTTGATCATTTGACAAATAATGGTATCTTTATAAATGAATATTGATGGTGGCATTTCTCATTTGGGCTTTGAGACATCAATAGAAATTGGAGTGTATCTCTTTTAGTTGTATAGGATTCTAATGTAGCTGTGGACAATTAATACCTGTGCATACATACTTTTGTAGTTACATAAACCAAAAGTCATTAATTTTGCATGATATTTTGTTAGATTGATTGCTCCTTGTACATTAGAATTATTATTGTAACACTTCTAACAAAATCAAGGTGTTATTGAAAAACAATTGGATATGGAATCTTTGGATGTATGTCATTTTACTATTGCAAATTGTTGGTCTATTATTTCTAATCTGCATTTAGTTGGCTTATGATATATATTATGTCTTTTGTTAAGTGCTTCTCTCAAATTTGAAAGACAATTAATATAATATAAAATGTGTGTTTGCAACTTGAATTCTTGATAGTGTGAAGATTGAACTCTTGCAACGAATTCATTCATTCCTTATGTCTACTGCACTGTAAAGCTATCGATTTAGCCTCCAACATTTATGAGAAGCAACCATGAATACCCGACAGAAAGTCCAAACATAAATAATCAACTATTTTTGTTTTCAATTTTCACATTCTTGTTTTTCAATGATTTGTTTTTGTTAAATCCAATCCCATCTAGTAGAATTTGCTAGGGACTTCAGCTACTCTACAGCCCTTGTTTTTTTTAGGTTCTTAATTATAAGATAGAATTCTTTGAGATGTAGTTAAAGGATATAACTTCATTTTCTTTCATACATATATATATATATATATATATATATATATATATATATATATATATATATATATATATATATATATATATAACTTAAGAATGATTATTGGTTAGTTATATAGATTATTATATTATTTCAAGTGTTAAGGATTGAAGGAGTATTTATAATTGGAAGTAAGGAAACAATTTATTATTTAGATGTATAAATAATTAAGATTAAGGGTATTGACTAAGTTAAATTTGTCTAGGGCACTATCTCAAACTCATCTCTTGTAATGCAAGTTAATGCACTCTACAAGACTTGATTCCTAGCAGGTTCTTTATGAGCTAACAAACTTCACCAGTAAACTAAGGGTCACTTCACTTGTAACATTCATTTTTAGTTTGTGATATCGGCTTATAATTTAACTAATATATTAAAACTAAAATCATGCACTAGAAACAAGTTCCCTCCAAAGTTACAAGGAGCACACTTACATCTTACATAAGACAAAACAAAAATGTTGATTGTATCCTGATCTATAAATTATTTCTAACTTCTGACATGGTACACTAACAACTTGGTGAAACCCAGAAATCATTGTCTATCACCATTTCAATGCGAAAAGAGGTTCAATGTAGGAAGAGTGCCTAAGCGTCCAATATAATTTGCAATAATGTATGAAAACATGCAAAGACAATTCAACAATACATCCTTCACATGATCCATACATTTCATCATAGGCAAGAGAAAATCTACACTACAAGATTTTATAAGAGCAGCATTTAAAAATAACTCCTAGAGCATTTGTGTTTGCAATGTTCGGAAATCAACCTCTACTAAACATCAAAAGATTAGTCCAAATCATAAAGATGTCATTCATACCCCAACATTGTTTCATACAAATACATATTTTTACAAATCTTCTAACACAATTTACCATATCACTTTTCCTTGTTCTACCTCTATTTAAAAATGAGACCAAGAAAGTTATGATCAATGTTATGTTTTAAAACACATGTTTGGTTGTTTAATGAGATATTTTGTTTTAAATCATATATTTTATCATATCATGCTATGCAATTGCCAGTAAACACACTATTGTTAGGTGGATCATTGATAGGGGTAGCTAGTTTGTGTGTAAACTTCTATAAAGTTTATCGATTCTTTTTTATAGAGAACATAGGTAGCTTGTTTAAGAAGCTACCTATTTTATTATAAATAAGGGTTTACCCTTTTTTATGTAATAAACTAATATATTTACAAAGATCAACATAACTATTAAGATCAAATTTATTTCAAAAAGCCTCTCCCGCTCGTTTCTAAAACCCTACCTGAAGATTCGAAGGAGGTTTTTCTACTGCTCTCTGGCAGAAATGTGGTGGTTAGTAGCGGTGATTCTATTGTACTATTGCCCAGTGGTCGTGGCTCGGCTGATGGTGGCAAGAGTGATTTGGTTACTAGAGTCAATTTGAATTCAAAGGAGGTTTTTCTGCTGCTCTCTAGCAGCACTGTGGCTATTGGTAGTGGTGGTTTTGTTGGCAGTAATGTAGCTATTGGTAGTAGTGGTGTTGCTACAACATTGCCCATTGGTGGTGATTTGGATGTAGATGGCGATGGTGTTTTGGCTACATCGCCCAACTTAGATGGAGTGTTTGGTGGCAAGTCTTTTGCAGGTGTGGTGCATGCCATTATTGGGATGCCTCTCTGGTGGTGAGGATTGTTGTAGACCCAAGTTCCCAACCTCCTCTTGTGGTGGTTATGGGTAAGGATGTTTTAGAGAATGTGAAGTTTTATTCAGAAGAAGGTTTGATTTGTAAGTTTGAAGGCTCATGGCCTCCACTCTTTGCTTTTAATAAATGGATTCAACTTTTTTGGCTCCCCCATTTAGATGGGAAAGTTGAAATTTACCCCTATGTAAGGGGATGCTTTGTGGTAACTTTTGCTTCCATTTTTTATTGAAAATTTGTTGAAGAGTATTCATGGTTTATGGGCAAGTACCCCTTCATGGTGAAGCCATGGTATCCTTCTTTTAACCCTCTTTATGAATCTTTCCATAACAAACTAGTGTGGATCCAGCTCCCAAATCTTCACCTTCATTTCTCATGTGATTCATGTTTTTCAGCAATTAGAAACTCTTTGGGCTATTTTTAGATGGTGCATTTAGCTACTTCTTTCACTCATACTAGCTATGCATGAATGTTAGTTGAAATGGATATGTCTAAGCCTCTTCCTGCATAGATTATTTTATAGGTAGCGGATCTTCCTTGGACTCAGTCTCTTGATTTTGAAGGTATTCCCTTTCAATGTCATAGGTTATTTGCTACAAGTCATCTTGCATCAAATTACCCTCATCTAAAGGTTGTCAGATCTTCTTCTTGGTGGGAGGATGTTGCTCTTGAGTATTTTACTATAGATGTTGAAGAGTCTTCATCAGAGTCTCCCAAGTCTTCTTCTAATACTACAAATATTTCATAACTTGCACCTTCATTAGTTCATTGTTATGTGCTCAATCCCTTTTTACCACTTTCTAGCTTTTGTGTGGCTTATGGTCTCGGTATTAGCTCTGTTGTGCCCTCTTGTGGTGGTTTGGCTATTGATGATGGTGTCACTATTGCTTCTACTAACATCATTTGTTTTGTTGCTCCACCTAGCTTTGGTGGTTTAGTTAGTGGTGGTGGAAACGAGGTCATCCCACAATAATGGATTACACTTTTTGGCCAAACTTGACATTGAAATCAACATTTTGAACTAAATCTTCACTTTCTAACACCTATAGCCGCTAAACTGTTAAGAATTTGAAGATAATGTGAACTATTGATTTGTGAGATTTTGTCTGTAGATTCTAAAAATATATTTTAAAAAAAAATTAGAGATAAATTGTAAAAGTTTTTGTGTGTCCTTTGATAACTAGTTTTTAATAGTAAACAACATTTTTTTAAAGTGATGTGTATTCTGTCGTATATAACTTTTTTTCTAAAAATGATAAAATTTTGATTCTTTTGAATTTAGACTAGTAACACTGATATATAGGGCATGCATTTAGTTTCATAATATTTTGTTGAATATTTTTTTTTAATTAAGTTTTGAAGTCAAACCAATTATAATTTAGACATATGTGTATTCTGTCAAACATAACTTTTTCTGTATGTATCGAAATTCAATTTTTTTTGTTGAAACAAGGACATCAATACCTAGGGCATAGATATTTCTCATAATTTTTTTTCACTAATTTACTAATTTTCCATGTGTGTAGAACAAAGAACTTGATGTTCGGTGAAAAACCTATGTTTAGTAAAGCTAAAAAAATATAATAAAATCAAAGTATATCAAAATTATACTTGTTGGAAAGCTCATTTCGAAAACTATGATCATCTAGTTTGGTTTGGCAAGGCGATTTCATATGGACATTCAACTGGGCTTCGAAAGCCAAAATTTTGAAGAAGAAAAGGGAAGGGAAGGAGGGAAGGTGTCTAGTAAGGGTCTTTGTTCAAAGACCCCTTCTAATGAAAGTAGGTGATATCCTTCATTCAAAGTGTTGTTGCCTTTGAACGAAGGTCCAAACATGGTGCCAACAACCCCATAATGGCCACCTTCGAATGAAGGTCCCTTGCATTAAAAAAATAATTAAATTTTTTAACAATCGACCTTCATTCAAAGGTTCAGCCAACTTTTTCTTTTTTAAATGTTTTAATTTTTTCCACTTGAATATAAATAGGATGTTTTTTTTTTTCATTTTTACAAACCAATGTAACAAGACAAATTCACATTTTTATTCTACAAGGGAGGAGAAAATCTTTGAGAGAAGAATTTTCAAGTCATATTTTACAAAGATAGGAAACAAAAAGAGAAGACAAAATAAGAGTGCATGAAAACATTCCATAGAAACTACACAAAGATTAAATGAAGAAAGATTGCAATAATATTATATGAAGAAAAGTATGCATCTTTTCTTTTCTATTTAATCTAGGTTATTTTATTTATGCTTAAATATATACATGTATTGATGAATCATGTAGTAGGATGTCATTTAATCTAGGTCACTTGATTTATGCTTAAATTTTCTTGTTTTCTTTGCTTGTTTGCTTGTTGTGTTTGTTGTATTTACATATCTTATATTTGTAGATTCCTAAGCTAATAACAAAAGTATCCTCTCCCCTTGCCTATCAAATGGATCTTGGGTGTAACATAATTTGTTATTATCTTTAGAGAGGCTTGGCTTAGTGGGAAAAGAGGTACTCACCCTAAGGGAATGATCTCAAGCGGTACTTTCATTCAGTCCACTATATAAAAAGGATTAGGTGAAAGCCAAGTCTAACCAGTATTAGCACTTATCGTACAGTGCTAGTTTGAAATGAAGCATACCTTGCATATATGAGACTCCTAGTAGGACTGGTTAAAGCATTAAGTAGCTTATTGGATGCTCGTAATGTGCTAGTCCCCTAAATCATTACTAGAAACCACTTGTTCTAGAAACTGAAAACATTTTTGCTTCCTGGTGCAAGGGGTCAAACCTCTAAAGCCACCCTATACGTACTATTCATTGTGGAGACAAAAAATCCCTCAGTTCATAAGATCTACAAATCTTCAGGGTAAGATATTTGGTGTGCCCATGTCATGGTGGCGGAGCCATTATCACCAATAGATCTCTTGTTGTCTACTTTGTCTCAGTATATGCAGTAATCCAAGTAGGGACTTAGTAAGTAGTATCCTCTTTCTATCCTAGGTTGTACATGCTTACAAGTGTTTTCAAATTTCTCGAGACCAGTAAAAAGTTTTGGGCTAATCTAGGCCCTCATTTAGGCTTTTACTTTGATTTTGTATCAGAGTCATCCAAAACCTTCTGATTGTGTGTTTTTTGTTTGTTCTCTTGCGAATTTATACCTATCAAAATCCAATCACTATCACTGAAGCTTTCCTTTGCAAAGACCATCCACACCTTTGAACCATATCCAGTCACCTTTGAATCATAGAAACTCACATCTGAGTCATCCTAAATTACCTTTGATCATCCTACAGTCACCTTTGAGTTATCCAAAATCACTTTTGCATCATATCCAGTCACATTTGAGCCACAGAAAATCACCTTTGATCAACAGAATCACACCTTTGGATTATCTTGAGTCACCTTTGAGCTACCATGACTTGCCAAAATATATCAATACTTAGAACTAAATTATAAGTTTTCTTTAATATGTATTTCCTTGATGTGTGATACATTTCAAGAGCTTATTATTTAAATTAAATATTCTAAATTTTTCTCTTGTAGATATGACTTTTCTCTGTACCTAGGCTCAACATATAGATACTGAAGTTGACCCAAATTAAGCTACTAGAGCAAACGAGGGTTAAGAACACATAGCTGATGTTAGCCCAGAGGAGGCCCAAGTGCAAACAATGGATGTTGGAGAGGGGTCAGGATTGCTTCATTTGACCATGGATGAGCTTATGAATCTAGCTAAAGAGGTGAGGAGAAAAAAATCTTATAGAAATTTAGATCATTTACTTGAAATGGATATGGAGAAATTGATACTTTATGCTGGACAACCTAGATGTACTGATAAGATGTCAATGAATAAAACTTCAAAGGAAATAATTGCTCATTTACATAATCTTGATACACTTGAGTGAACCCAATTGTTATCAATTGTACTTCTTAGTAATGAACAAAATGAGCCATTACAATTGTTGGGTGTAGATTCATCATTGAAAAAGGGGAAAGATTCACACCTAGAAAAAGATATTGTTGAAAATGTTAAAGAAGGTTTGGCTTCCATTGGGAAACAATCTCGATCTGCGAATAAGTCCATTTCAAGAAGAGTGAGGTTGACATCTATTTTAAGTGAAAAAAATCCCCAAAAAAGACAATTGTCTTCGATTTTAACTGAGATTGGTTTCATTAGAAAGATACTAATACAATATGTGAAAAGTAGAAAATTATTGGATGATAGTACCTTGGAAAGCAATTGCACAATTATGTGTAGAGTTCCTCGATTTGACAGGATTCAAGATGTTGTTAGGAACTTGATTTCAACCTTTTGGAATGATAATACTCATGCTTCATCAAATAGTAGAGATGTTATCAAAGACAGAACTAGGCCCAATAGTCATGATCTACATACAAAACATTGGTTAGACACAACACAACATGAGATGTATGTGATGTTTTGTTATTCAAATCCTCATATAAATATTGGGCAAACAATTTGTTTAAAAGGTTAAGGCCATATTATGTGAAGACAAACAAGGTTTTTGAAACTTGTTGTTGGTATCATATTGAATTTTATCTCTACTATCAGTAGTTTCAAAAGATTAGAGAAGATAGTGATGGTTTTGTAAATGCACCTCCTAAACAAGCAAGTCAGTTCATAGCATCCATCTTATGTGATAAATCATATGATGATAATGCAACTGGGCAAATAAACTGCATAAAAGGACTTTGTGAAACATGTGGAAATTTGCCTAAAATGCCTTTGAGAAATGAAGATATTGACCCAATGAAGTTGGTAATTTGCAAGAGTTACAAGTACATAAAGTTTCAAACAAAAAATGGGAAAGAATCCATAAGGTTAGATTATGTAGAAGAGGAGATACCTATTGGAACATTTACGGAAAATTTTTGTAAATTGATACAACCATACATACATCATGCTTTTTTTGCTAAGTGGCAAGCACAATAGTTTCAAACATTAATAGATACTTTCCCACCTAGAACAATTTTATTAGTAGTTGACTTTGCAGAAAATTACTCTTCTGTACATCAAAAAGAGATTCAATCACAATATTACTTTTCAGAGTAGATCACTATTATGGTGCATGTGTGTTATCGGCATGCACAATTGGATTTGGATGGTGTTGATAGTACATTTGAAGCATGAGTCATTAAGAAAGAATATCACTTTTGTATTAGTGATGATAAAGAGCATGACACACATTTTGTAGAACATTGCTTTGAGAAGTTTTTTGAATATTTGGCCAGCAAGTGTGTAAAAATTGAAAGCATATTGTATGGTTAGATGGATGTGCATCACAATTCAAATCATCAAGGCATTTTATGCACTATGTAGATATCATCAAAATGACAATATACCAAATGTTTGGAGTTTCTTTGAGAGTAGGCATGGAAAGGGTGAACATGATGGTGCAGAAGCTTGCATCAAATGTTCTCTAAGAAAAAATCAAATGAATTATGAGGGAGATCATATAAATGATGCACATGATGTTATTGAATGGTGTAAGACACACTTTGCATCAAATGAGGTCAGCACATCTTCAAGAACAAACTGATACATTGCACATAGAGTGTTTTGGGAGATATTAGGTATGTATTGTTTGAAAATTTAATACTTTAAATATATATTCATATATGATATGTGTACATGAGTTTGTTTATTTTTGTTTGAATTTAATTATTTCTATTTATTCATAATGCACAATATAATAAATTTGTAGGTGTGGATAGAAGAACAATGCATGGATGCAAGAGGGTAGAGAAAACAAGATCTTTACATTGTGTCATGAGTATAGATAGCCAAACATGGACGTTCCACACTAGGGATTACTTGTGTTTTTGTTATGAGTGCATGTTGGGAGATTGTGAGAATTTTAAGAACCAACAACATGGATATGTTAGTGAATGGAAAAATGTGCCACTAGTTGATGAAAGCTATGAAGACATTCCTTTGATTTTAATTGATTATAACCATATTTCGAGATTGATTAAAAAAGGTATGTGTACATATATATAAATTTTATATAAGGTATCTCTAAATTATTTAAATTACAAATTTTCCAGGTAAACTTGGTGCAGGAGATGTTTTTGCAGTCATAGTAGAGGTTGGAAATATAGAAGATGTTAGTTATTATTTATTGCATTGCAGAGATTGAGAGGCAAAAGCTAATAAAGCCGGAAATAAGTGATGAAATGTTGTTTCCCACATGTTTAACTTTATTTAATATATTTTTAAATAATTTTGAATTTGTTACATATGTACATGTCAAGTAGTACCTTGAGTGATTTAAACATTCGATTTATATTAAATTTTATAATTTACATAGTTATGTCTTATCGAGCAATGAAAATGCTATAAATGAACTATGTAGGTTACATTTACCTTGAAAATGTTATGTCTTACTGTGGAATGTTGTTTCCCATAGGTTCAGTTGTAGTGCAAGGGACATATCTCAAACAAGTCAAGATTGTTCAACATGGGATTCACTTTATTGATTATCAACCTGAGAATAAGGTATATCAGTATAGCCACCTAGTAATTGCTACTAGCCTATCTCTTCATTTAATTCAACATGCACGTGAACATCATAAGTGGAGACTAGATAGTGATGATCATCAAAGAATATTAGATGTGATTGAAGAGAGAGCTAAACCACTTGATGTGGTACGAAAAATATGGATGAAGAACTTACAATTTTTATTTTGAAGACCTAAATTCACTATCTAGATCTATGTGAACATGTATTAAAGTTGTTTTAAAATTTATGCAAGTTAAATGAAAAGTTCTTTCATTGGACAAATTTTAATTTCAACATGTGGTATTTAACAAATGATCTCTCTATATATATAATCTTAAATTAATAGTTCTTTCGTTGACCAAATTTTAATTTCAACATGTGGTTTTTAACAATGAAATTACAAAGATGAAAGACAATAGGAACTCATGTAGAGAATGCCCTAGATTCTTATCCAAGCATGTGATATGATAATTTTTGAATGCTTTGATTTAATCCTATGTGCCCTTTGAACATGCTCTCTAAGTGTTAGGCGCTAAATGTGTTCAAATGAACTAGAGTTAAAGCCCTTAAATATAATTACTTGAGGTGAAAAAAGAAACATTTCATACATTTCAAGTTGATGCATAATGGTTAGCTGGGATGGTTAGGTTGGCCCTAAATTTGAAACTATATAAATTACAACCATAGAAAATGTACACAAGACCTAGACTCAAGGATGTATGTTGATCTAGACACAAGGGGATAGACTCAACATTAGGCTACATGTAGTAATTAGCCAATTAATAGGAGTCATTAGCTACTTGTACTTATGGATCTAGAAGGCCAATGAGGGTGGTCATAAAGGCCATTGACATGATAATTAAAGGGAAACAATAACATATAATAGTTCTTTAGAAAACCATACCCTATAATTGTAACAATCACAAGCTCTCAAGATATTTATAATAAGTTATTTTCTAGGTTACATATAATTGAAGTTATTCAATATTCATAATCCTATGAATATGTTTTAGATACATGGGCACACAAAATGTTTGATAAATAATATGTTTATGAAACTGAACTATGTAGATTGACAAAGATTAAGACTATACTACACTACTACTTGAGGACATATGAATATGATTTATTAAAAGTATTTGATCATTCATCATCAAACATTGGTGCCTATCCAATGGGAAACAAAGTCCAAATGATGTAGGAGGATCTCTAGACTTGAATAATCATGTTACACCAAAAGTATTTTCTTCTAAGATTTGTTAGTTTTGTAGCTACTCTAGGCGTTGTCTATTTGTGCTTTTAATAAAGTGTAACAAGTTATTAGGACCACATTCTTCTACATATGTTATTTATTATAGATTTAATCTTACTATCTTTACTGGATAGAAACATTTAACATGTAGTAGCTGTTGATGTATAAATTTGTGGGTCTAATCTAACAACAACATGGGAAACTATGAAAATGTAGGGGCTTCTCAGAGTAACCTCCAGATTTTAGGGAAGCTAGCTCTTCCTTTTCATGGGGATTTTGGAAAAGGGAAAGAGAAAAAGATTGCAGAAATAAATGCCTAATTCTATGGCAATGCACTAGACTAAAACCAACCCAATTGCATAGTGTCAAATCCTAATAGATCTAACTCAAAAACCAAAGAGCTAGCAACATGATTGTTTACCCAGTTTAATAAACATATTCAACAAAGGCAAAGAAACAAAAATTAAGAAGGAAGAAAATAGAGATGGATTCAATATGCACAAAGTAGTATTTCTCATTAACTGAGTGATAACAAATTATAGAGGCAAGATTGATGCACACAAAATAAAATGCTATAACTCTCATTTGATGCTTCTGCTGAGGCAAAAAAAACATATCTCTATCTATTGCTAAATAACTCTCTGATATATGAAACTATATGGGACTCCATGGAACTAGCCTTCTCTGTCTCAGATCTGCATTGATAAGCCAAAAAGACAAGGAAAAAATATCTTGCAACTGCCCAAAAAATAACTGCAACTGAAAACCCACAAAACTTGGCACAAAATCTGGCTCTTATAACTAATTCTGGTAATTGAACTAAGTCTTCCATGGCTGAAAAATATCTTCCTCCATCTTCTGCCTGCGTAAAAAAATACTTCTTGCCCTTATCCTTCCTTCCACGGCTACCATAAAAATGAAGAGGATGTGTGAAACTTAGCATTGCATCTCTTTTATTATCTCCCGTGAGGGGTCAAATGAGTCTTATAATAATAAAGCACTCAGCTTTATGTTACTTCGGGACCCACCACTAATTCATTATAAGAAAAGACTCTTATATTATTTATTAAACTAATTTAAACTCCTCGTGAGCTGCAAGAAGAGATCCTAATAACTAAACAAAAATAAGCCTTTATGAGGGGGCCCCCACTGGATGAGATTCAACATTATCATTTAAAATGATTTTAGCTTCCTTGATGACTTCTCATGACTCATTAGCATTTTATGAATTTTATAAAAATGAAATAGATCTCATTTCTTTGCTTTCCACCAGCTCCACGTGGTGAAGTGGCGCTTGTTTTGGGAAAGGAATTCCTTTGTGCCCCTCAAACTCCCACAAGAGAGACAAGTGGTAGCCTCGAGTGCCTCCTTTCAAATTGCTTCCTTTTCCTGACACATGGCAACGTCCACTTGCATCCCAAACAAGCTCGTCAGAACCGTTGATCTCCTCTGCATCTAATGGTGACTTTATTGTTGCATTTTGAAAACCCTATTTCTTGCTTGCATGCTTCTTTGCTCTATGGAATGGCATTCATTAATGGCTGAGACTCCATTTTAGAGAGAACCTTCTTATATGGCCAAGCTTCCTTTGTATGGTTGCATTTTTATTTGTATGCTGGCTACGAGCTATTCACCATATAGGTCGATCCCCATTAATCATGGCTACTATGTCTAATGGCATTGTGATCTTCATCTAGTATCTTGAATATGGGCTTTAGAGCCTTCTTCCTCTAGGCCAAGCCTCAGTTTTTAATACTTCGTGAATTTTGAATGCAACGTATCTTTTTTTTTAAGATAGCGCCACTTTCCTTTAGATGACTACACCCCAAACACTTATGGGCCACACTTTGCATCGGAGCACCATGACTTTCAATGAAAATAACAATGCATTGCATTGGTGGCAACTTGCACCATATTTTAGCAATGGTTTATATTGAAAGGACTGCACCATCCTTTAACTGTGTGAGTTTCAAAACTATTGTGCCTTGAATGGATAGTGTCTTCGATACTTGTTCCTTCTGATTTAGCAACTGTACTAAAGTAGATGACTTTGAGTTTTGATATGGTTTGCATTTTGATAGAATGATGCTCTTTCTTTCTTGATAAGGCTGATGTTGTATGGTAAACTCCATTCTTCTTGTGTGATTTGTGTGGGGCCACCTTTGATTTTAATGTTTAAACCTTCATACCTATGCCCGCCATGTTTGTGATGCATTACCCTTGCTTATTGCAAATGCCTCATGTTCTTTATATAGGATTGAGCCTCATTTGATAGTGCTTTGATGGTCAATGCTCATATTCTGGTGATATCTTCATATGTAATGGCTCTACACTTTCTCCTATGGAGCTTGAACATGCTTTCATTCCTTATATTGGCTTTGTTTTATATTGCTAATGTTTGGCTTCATTTGCTTAGATCTATAAGTTGTACCATATTGATATAGTAGCGTCAGGGACTTCATAGATCACACCTTTCCTTAAAATACCACACAATGATCTTTCCTAAGCATTGGCTTTAGAAAGCATCCTCCATCTGCTCTTGGTTTTCCTATGTCTGAGCGCTTACATATGACTAGCAGCGCCTTCACTCTAAATGGTAGCATCACAAATATATTTGCTAAGTGCCATCCTCCTAACTAACTGCACCTTTCTTGTTGTGAACCATCTTCTTAACTTGGCTAAATACATGTATCTTTGTAATGGTAGTGTGACTATTTTGGGAGGCAGCATTTAACCTTTGATGGTTGAGCCTCATGTATGGAAACATGTGCTCACATTGAAACCTCTGACCACACCATGTTTTTATCTTGTAGTGTCTTGATAGTTTCAAAATAGGCTCCCTGGATTCCCTATAGCTGGTTTGCCATCATTGTAGATACGCCTTATCTTGGAAGCTGATCGTGGCCCGTGCTTTGAATGGATGTTGTACTTCTACTTTCTTATTCGAGCCAAGACTTGCTTCAACATGTTTGAGCAGTACCTTGACATAGAGATTTCTAGCACTCTTTGATCATTATTTACAATATGCCATGGTATGACATTGCTGTACCACAATTAGAAGAAAGCATGCCTTCATTCTTTGAAATAAGATGTGTTCAAAAGGTAGTACTCTATTTGGAAGGGTGCTTGATATTTCATATTACAAGTTGCATCATATTTTATGAGGCCGCCATTGTTTGTATCTTTGATAAACCCTAAGACTCATGCCTTTGGTTCAAGAGGATATTCTCTTCCTTTATAACTGAGCCTCTATGGACCGAGCCACATGCCATACGATGTATGCCTCTCTACATTGATGAATTCTATCATATGGCTGGGGTTTCATCTTTTGAGTACTAAAAATTGACTGGCTATTATGTCTTTGACGGATCTTCAACTAGTCTTCGTGAAACTTATTTTCCATTGAAACTAATACCCTAAGAATAAGACTTCCTTGAATCTTCTAAACTGTAATTAGAAAGTTTCAAAAATGTGTGCAGAAAATGTACAACAGTAGCCTTACTACAACACAGTTTGAGAATCATTTATATTCTGTTTATGTTTCATGAAGATGTTATTATCACATCTATGATCTCTACTTTGAGTATAAGAAGCATTGATTAGGGTAAATTAGTATGTTATGCTTAACCTTCATGTTATTGTAATAATAGAAATTGCATGCTCCACATTCCATTTTAATTTCAATAAAGGAGAAAAGTGCAAGGTATGTAATTTCCACCATAACAAATTAAAGTTTAAATATTTTATACCACATCATAAGATAATTTTTTTAAGGATTAGAACGGAATGTAGTAGGACATGTAGGAAGCTCTCCCCAACAAGAGTATCATGTCTATATATACAAATTTTACAAGTATATCAAACATATTTTGCAAAGAGGTTAGGTGAAGAAACCTTGAGGTAAATATGTTCTTCTATTTTACCACTTGACTATTAATATTGTGATATAGTATGATAAAAAAATTGATGACTTAAACTTAAAGTGACAATCAAATTCAAATTAAATATCACATATGTGTGTGTGTGTGTGGTCAAAAAGTGTATTGACTGCATACTCTAGTCTAAAAAGGTAACAACATACCTACTTACATGTAGTGTGTTTTAACATGTGGAAATGTAGATAGAAATGTCTACAAACATGTAGAAATGTCCAAAAACACATGTAGATAGAAATGTAGATGAAAACATGTAGATCTAGAGAAATGTCTGAAAACATGTAGATAGAAATGTTTGAAAAAAAATATCTAGAGAAATATTTGGGGAAACATGTCTAGGTAGTGCTGGTAGCCTAGTCATCATGTCGGCTATGAGTTGAGAAACCCTCTGAGTGAGCATTCTCCTCTAATGGATGCGCTGAGCCCCAGAGATAGTACACCACATGTACATTAAAGTGTACATTATGTTAAATTAGTTTAATGTTAAATATATATGTACATGCACATAGAAATTATATGCAAACATGTAAGTACATGATTTAATAATTTAAAACTCACATGTCCACTAACATTACTGGCATTATCTGAATCACACCTGTGTACACAGTCCATCCCTAGACTAGGTGTAACATGAGCTAACCCCTATAATATATATGTATATGTATATATATATATATATATATATAGACACACACATTAGGACTCTATCTGGCAAAGTAATTTTACTTAATTTAATTTGAGTTCTTTTAAACCATGCATGTGTTCATATACACATGTACATACATGTGTATCAGGTGGTGCAGGGTCCACTGCAATGATTGTATTTGATGCCTCCTTGGCTAGCTCTAGTAATGATGAGTGAAGTGGACTATGCAGGAGAGTTTGCATCAAAGAGACTGAATGTAGAAGCATATCCACATAACCTAACAATCTCATCTACAACTACAACTCCTCAAGTGAATCTAGGGAGGGCTAGGATGTTTGATTCTCAACACTCATAGGAGGGGTAGGTGTATCTACCTCTACAGCAGCTGAATGATCTGTGGGTGGATCAGGATGTGGAGTACTACTAGGGTGATGAGAAGATCACACAGCCTGACTGGATCATGACCCAGGCTATGAATGGAAAGCTCTACCCACATGTCCTCTAACCTCATGTAAAGGGATACAAAGCTCTGATGCAATGAAAGCATATGACTCCAATAGGTCCTCAAACAAATGACTCACTATAGTTCGAAGCATATGGTCTCCTATAAGACCATGTATGTCTACAAGTAAAGGGACACCCATAATAGAATAAGGACCAGTAGCATGATCTGATGGTCAGGATCATCCAGGATGACTCATCAAATATCTTCCCACATGATCAAAAGATATAATAGATGTGGTAGCTAGAATATCACCAACACTGTCAATTGTTTCCCTTTTGGAAGCAATGACAACCTAATTAATAATAGGAGCTAGGGCTGGGGAGATAGCAGGCATCCTCTCCCCAACCAAGGCTCTATAAGCTGGATCCTGTCAATCTGCTTGATGATAGGTATCTCTATTAGTAACCCTGCCTTGCCCTTGACCAAAATATGCTGGAAAATCCAAGTAGTTGACCTTGAGGCCCATATGAACCTCTCCATACAACCAAGTGCAAAATATAAAGGAATTTGGTCATTATTGGGATAATGACCATGAGCAGCAAGAAAATGTGAATATGTCAATAGGGCCATAAGACAGTCTACACATCTAGTCACTTGGTAGCCCTTCACATTAGGCCTACCAACATAATATGGAAAACATTGGGATTTGATGGTCTCTTTCGAGACACTAAGCTAAACAGAAGCAAGAGAGACATCACCAGTCACCTCTTGTCACATCTGGGAAAGAATAACAGCAAGAGTATCACCCAAATAAGCATGGGTATCTCCTAGACTCTACCTAATGCACTGCAAACTATATAAAATTGATTGATAGGTGTCCCAATAAACCCCTATTATGTTGGGGTCAGAAAGAACACCTCTCAATCTCTATATCTCGTTATCTGTATGAGTAAATATAGAAGGTCCAGGAGGTGGTGGTGAATGTACCATGATATCTTGACCTAAATTGTGCACAAAAATAAATTACTTATTCCAATGTATGTGTGCATCTAGTATGTATCTAAATTAATTTTTAAATTTAACATCCAAGATCACATGTTCTAGGTCACTTGAAAATATTTCAATACATGTTTGAAACAAGTGATAACATGAAAAGTAAGTGCAATAACTTAAAGGACACATCACCCCTCTTTCCATGTCACCTTTTTATCCTTTTAGTCAAATTATTTAGTGAGATCACATGTCTTAAATCTAGTGTAATGAGTTCACCTTGTAGCTCCTGAAATCTCACTTTCCAAATCTTTTCATGATTGGGAATCACCACCCTTTGGTGGGAAACTTTCTCCTTCATTTGTCCTAGGAAATTGAGCTTCAGGACTTCTCCTCACCCTTGGATGTAGGGGAGAGGTGTCATCCACATCCTCCAATCACACTCAATTTTTCACAACAACCTCATTTGGTCATGACAAATAGGGCACGAACTATGTTTCTAGCCCAAATCCCCTCCAAAAAGTCATCAAAAAGCCTCCCAATCTCAATTTTTACATAACTTAAACAATAAACTTTCACATTGAGAGAAAATTTTGAGTAATAGTTTCTAAATAAGTTCAAGGCTAGAATGTTAGTGACTAGAGCATTTTTAGAGTGAGTTATCTTTTATTTGAACTCTTGAAAGAGTTTTTGGAGCCCTATGTATTTAGTCCGTATAGTTGAATCAATTAATTGAAGTATCTATTTTTTCTGTTTTTGCACTAGCTAGCTTAGGTTTCTTGTTACAATAGTTTTATTTTCATTCCATTTTATCTTCTAATATGCATACTATCACTTCTTGTCCATTTCCATCAATCCTTGAATATGGACATTTTGTCATCTTTTTTGTAATGTCCACCCATGTGATAACTCTTGCCTTGTCCAATGTATTATGAGATATGTGAGAGGTTTTACTACTTCTTTAGAGAAATTCATATCTCTCACTAAGATCTTAAGATTCATTATAAGGATCAAAGATGTGTATAGTTTTATGAACATCTATCTAGACACTATCCAACATAATTTTGCATTCTTAAAAGATCATAACTTGAATTATGAATTTTCTTTCAATTTTTTTGTTAAAATATATTTTTCTTGCAACCCCATTAACCTATTTTGGTTACTACAAGTGAACATTATTAAATATAAATTTTAAAATTTTCATACACATTGTACAGTAATCTAGAGTAGATATTTTTTTAATTTCCTATCAGATGATTAAAGTCCTAATAAATAAGATAGCCTTAAAAGGCATTGAACTTGAAGTCAACCTTTTATCCTTAAAGCATATGTTAGGCACATGCACATAATACTGCATTTGATAAAGGATACCTTGATCATAAGTTCTCTATTTTATTGTTGAATATAAAGTTACATAAAGAAATTTAAATATAATTTTTAAATGCTTTAGATAAATAATCTAGGATAATAAATAAATGCACCTCGAATTAAACACAATTAACCTCGATTAAATCAAAGCTGGGTTGATAAACTCTTTTCACATAACAACCTAAAAGTGCAATTATAGTAGAAATATATCTCTTCTAAAAGCATTGTAATTTCCCATGCAACGCAACAAAGATTGCATTAGTTTCACAACAAAATAAAATAAAATGGGCAAACTTTATTTCAATAGATTAAGCAAATCTAAACCTTTAGCTAGCATGACATATGGATCATGCAATATGTAAGTGACTTTTTTATTGACATGTTCTAGGTAGATTTAATTTTTTTCTTTCCAACTTAATTGCTTTTCTTCCCCTTACTTTTAAAAACTAAAAATTCCTTAAATCACCTAGAAATAATATACAATGTAAGCATGAAGATCAGTGAAGCCAAACATGTTCCTAAAGTGAGGGGGAAATAGAATATGAAATAGCATAAGTACAAATGAAGCTAAACATTCTGCCCAAGTTCAAGGGAAGAGTAAGCAAGGGACATAATCTACAATCTAGATCTAATGATAATAACACTAAAATGGTAATAATGACATCAATGATATGGTAAATTGACAAACTTAGATCTTTACTTTGATTCTTTTTGTGTTAGCACATGTATCCATTAGATCATCTTCTTTTTTCATGAAAAATATTCTATGAAAAATATTCCAACTTATCCTCAAGTTGTTTTTCTTTACATGTTCTTCTTTTCTTGCCTTTTCAATTATGTGTTTCTTAAAAATGATACTCCTTCACATGTTAGGTGTAAATACATGATAAAATAGTGTTATATCTTCTTATCTATGTTTGTTTTATTGCTTGTTGTTATCCTAGAATGATACTCTTTGGATGGAACGCAACATTTTTTTTGGTTTCCATTTTTTATTGCTTTTCTTGAAACTCAATGACACTTGGTTCCTTTTGATCTTCTCTAGGACATGCTCATTTTGTTCTTTCATCAATGTGTTCTTCTTTTGGTTCCTCTTTGGTTGGATAGAATGCTTCTTTCTTAATTTTGTTTTGGTTTCTTTTTAACTCATCAAAGTGGATAATATAAATCATGAATTGTATCATCTCTCTCATAAGGCACATCACAAGGAGGTTTAACAAATGTGTCCACTATAACTTGTGACTAACAAATCTGATATTGGGTTCTAATGAGTTGTTTAAATTTTTATTAAACTTTCCTTCATGTATAAACTTAACACATTGATGTAAAATATATGGCACAACTTTGTCAAGCCCTAGTTTGCCAAATTAGGGTTTGGAAAACTAGGGTTTGACAAACCCTAGTTTCAAAAGAATATAAAGTGACTAGTTCATATGATATTGGGTTCTAATGAGCTATTTAAATTTTGATTGAACTTTTCCTTCATGTATAAACTTAACACATTGATGTAAAATATATGGCACAACTTTGCATTGTTCAATCTCAGGTTTACCAAGTAAATGTAGTAAATTCATCTTTTGAAACTTTGTATTTATGACAAGGCTATATATACTAAGCCTATCGATGCATTGAGGATCTTTTGGCAAACTTTGTGTTGTTGATAGGTCAATTTTGTGTTACTCTATATTTTAGTTATTTTAATATATGAATGGAAGCTTGAGGAGTTGATTTTTGAAGTCATAAACTTTGTGTTATGGTGGATGAATTTGTATTCTTCTTAGGTATCCTTTTAAATTTTCTTTTTTTAAATAATTATCTATTAATTTTCCTTAATCAGAATTGTTCCTTCCTTGACATTTGTCTCTGTTCCGGAGACTTTATGTAGAAAGATGGGTGTCTTAAAAGCGCAGCCTAGAATAGAACTAATGTTGTTGATCTTTGATACTGCATAAGCTATAAATTCACGAAGTAGATTAGACATTACAATATAGCATTTGATATTTTTGCTAGCCACATTATGATTTTTCAAAAAATTGCCAGCACAATTGCCGAATACTTTATTTTACATTTTTGAACATCTATATAATTCGCCACCTAATTTATTTTATTTTTTGGAATACAACTATAATTCTCCAAGGAAGTTAATTATTTTTTACAAATCTATATACAATTCGCTAGCAAAAAAGCCAATGTCGACAAATTTGAAAAAATTTGCCAATGAATTTTTTTTTTCAGAAATAGGCATAGATTTGCCAACATCTTTTTGGCCTCGGGATAGGATTCACCAGGATTTTATAGGTTTTTTTGGGGGGGTTCCTTAAAGTTATCCTTGGCTATAAATAAACAAAATTAATATTGCTAGTTCATTATCTTCGTATCAAAGTATGATTTATATACGTAGTTGTTTGGTTTCTTGGTTATAACATACCACACTTTGAGACATAGTTAAAGCACATAACTTCACTTTCTTTGTTCATTTGTTTGTTTGTTTTTTGTTATAAGTGGTGAATAATTTATTGGTTAGAGTATTGATTTTTTTTATTAAGGGTTAAAGGGGTATTTATGATTGCAAACTTAAGGAAACAAATTATTATTTAGGTACATAAATATTTCAGATTTAGAGTATCAACTCAATCAAATTTGTCTTGGGCATGATCTCAATTTCATCCCTTGTGATGTTGACCCAATACAATCTACAAGACTCTATCCATACTAGAGTCTTTATGACCTAAGCAACTTCCCCATACTTGTAACATTCATTTTTAATTTCTCATAATTTAACTAATATATTAAAAACAAAATTGTGCACCATAAGTGAGCTCCCTCCAAAGATGCAAGGAGCACACTTACATCTTACATAAGACAAAACATAAATCTTGATTGCATCATCTTAATATATTATTTCTAACTTTAGGTGTGGTGTACTAACCACCTGGTGGACCCCACAATTCATCATATATCACCATTTCAACATTGATAAAGGTTTGATGTAGGAAGAGTGCCAAATCAGCAAATATAATAAACAAAAAATTATGAAAGCATGCAAAGGCACTTTGACATGCATCTTTCACATGACCCATATATTTCATCATAGAAGGAAGACAATGTACTCTATAAGATCCTATAAGAGCAACATTTGAAAGTAATTTGTAGAGCATTTCGTAATCTACTAAACATTAGAAAATCAATCCAAAGCATAAAAAGGTCATCAATACCCCCACATTGTTGTAGATAGGTATTTATATACATCTCCAAATATAATATTATATCTATTTTCCTAGTTTTACCTCTAGTTACAAATTATACCAAGAAAGCCATGGTCAATGTTATGTTCTTAAACACAAAATTTTTGGTTGTTTAATGTAAATAAGCTAGAGTTTGATTTAAATTGTTAATGTTGTCATATCTTGTTTTTGATAAGTTTAGTTGGAAACCAGGGTCCAAATCCCTTTAACAAAATATCCCCAAGGGCATTAGGCCTTTAACATGCTAGAAACAGTAGAGTAACAACACAGAAACAATCGAACAAAACCCTATGAAATGACAGAGAAAACAGAAAATAGGAGAAACAAGAGACTAAGGGTTGTGAGTCACCCCAAACTTGGCCAAGAACTCCACCATCTCCTTGTAGTCGCCTAAGCTGTCAATGCCCACTTGTTTAATCTTGTCATCCAGATCCTTCATCGCGAAGAAGATGGAAGCCGTCCTGTGTAAAGCTTTAGCTGCAAATTCTGCCATGACCTTCCATTTGTCTTGCATAGAGTCCATTCTTTTCTAAAGGTTCTGAATATCCTCCTCATGTTTAACACATAGAGCACATTTCCCCTTACTAGCTTGTTGAATAGCCTCCCCCACATCTTTCTTACCAATGGTGTTGTCATATCTTGTTATGCAAGTGCTAGTAAACACATTAGTGTTAGGTAGATCATTGCTAGGGGTAGCTAGTTTGTGTGTAAACTTCTATAAGGTTGAGTGATCCTTTTTTATGTAGTGTGTAGGGACCTTGTCTAAGAAGATCATATTTTATTATTGATAAAGATTTACCCTTCTTTATGTAATAAACTAATACAATTAAATAGATCAACATAATTATATAAATATTGAATTTCTAAACAAATCACATGCAACTAAATGTAGAAATATATTAAACAACAAAATAATTTACAAAGATGGAAAGTACCTACTTACCTAAGATGGAATGTGACTACTAAGCCAAGTGTAAAACAAAAGCATTCACATGATGATATGACTCTTTGTATTGAAAGTATGTTTAATAGTGATAAGCAATATATCTTTTAGGGATTTCCCTTACTATATATTTAATAAGTAAGAAACCACAATTAACCAATGTCTAACTCATTACTTAACTCTTCATATACATATACCATAGATGGACAAGACATTACTTGAACAATAACTAAAACTAAAGGCTATGATAAATGCTAATATAAGAAATATTAAATATTAAGTAGAAGTAAATTTCTTCATACATCAAAACTAAAATAAAACAAGTTAAGTAAAATTATTTTATTTGTTTTAAGAACTCAAACATTTACAATTAAAAAATAATAGTAACCATACAAAATCATATATCATTATAAATCTTAAATGTCATAGAAAAAAGATTTTTAACAAATCTTTAACAAAGAATTACAAAGAATAAGCATACCAAAAAAAATATATAATTTATTTATTTTCTATATAACTATTTAAAATTAATCTTAAAAGTTTTGTTTAAGTAATCAAATCTACACTTAAAAAAAGAGTTTCTAATCAATATAATCCTAACCCCATGTCCCTGTGTAGATGTTTAAATGGATTTATAGTTTATCATAGTGGAACCACTAAATTTTAAGGATTGAAAATAAACTTGAAAAAAGGGGCTGAAATTATGCAATGCAAAATATGTCATGTAACTATATATATTTCCTTATTTTTTTCATTTTCTTTTAAATCTTATCCTCTAAATTTTCTATATTAATAAGTAATCATTTATTGATAATTTATTTTTATTTTTTTTAATATAATAAAGAACTAAAGTTTAAATAACTACTAGAAAAATAAAATATTCATAGCTCCCCAAATTGCTAACCAAAATAAACTAAAATAAATAAACTAAAATAACTGCATGGGCCTGCCTAAACTATATTATAAGTATAGTGGAAAACAAAAACCAAATGATGAACAAGCTATAGTGAAAGATATAAAGGGAGCAACAAAGATTTGAACGCATATAAAGTTTTCTCTAGACATTGCCACACTTAAATTAATCAAAACAACGCTATTGAAACTCTTGTACGGGACGGTGTACATGCAGTCCAAGCTCTCGGGAATGTATATACACCTTACTTTCTCCAGTTATTTGAGCTCCTTCAGGGAAAATTTAAAGAACCAAAACAACAGCGCTGAAAGTTCTTGTGAACAAAACCCTCCAGGCACCAAAAATTTCATCATTGTCTGTAAGTCAATCTTTAAAGATTGTGCATAACAACATCTGAGGTCATCAATTTCAGTCCACATATTATTTCCTGGTAAAGCAAGGTATCCAATGCCATGATCCTGAAAAAAGAGTAATGCAGGTACATCCAACAGCGTTATGACAATAACACCATCATTCAGAATTCTTTCCAGTATCTTGATGTACCGGCATTGTTAAAGTGATTCCCAATAAGTCATTGTTGATGTACCCGCATTATTAATGGCAATAACACTATCTTAAAGTGATTCCCAACCGCTCCTGTTTTATTTGCCAGAATTGTGGGGATCGTCTATGGATCTCGTCAATTCAAAAAAGTTTGGCTTTTGTCCTGCCGTTATTCAACCTACAGTATACTCTATTATCGATAGCAGCATAATTTCAATTCATATGCGGAGTGTGTTCTTATTTACGTACGTATGTCTCCTCCACTTTCACTTGCTGGTTATCAGTAGTAATGGCCAATCCCTCTCCTTTTGCCCTTGCCTTTTTTTCACTCTGTTTGCATTATGTAAAACTGTGTCTGAGAAGATAAGAAAGCCCTATATTGAAAAGATGTTTAATTAATATACATAATAAAAAAAAAACTAGTTTGTATACATAAAATAAACAAAATTTAAAATTAATATATCCATTTAAATAAATATATGTAAAACACATCAATAGATATCATTCTTAAGGTACTTATGTTATTGAAAAATAGTCACTTCAACAAGAATCTTTCTAATATCTTTTACATACATTTATTTAAGATAGGTATGCTAGTTTCTAAATTACATATTATGATAATTTAGTTTAGTGTTTTTAAAATTTTATATTATAGTTTACTACTTTTTAAATTAGTATTTCTTACTTAATGTCTAGAAAATTAAAGTTTCAAGAACCTAAACATTTTATATATAAATAAATAATTACAAAGAAATTTTAATAGAAATGTTATGAATATGAATTTTATAAAAGTAATTTGTGTACATTAGATCTATGTATTTTTTTTTTTTATGAATAACCATCTATATTATTAAAGGAAAAGTAATATTACACATATTCACAAAAAAGTGGGTGGAAGAAGTAGCACCATTACACATGTTCACAAAAAAATGTGGGTCGAAGAAGTCACATCCCTAAGTCATATAGGGTAACAACCTAGAAATTACAAAACAACAAGAAAACAAAGGCCACTCGATAGCAAGAACTATGCCACTAGATGGAGGAGGATGATCAAAATCATCTTGCTCCATACATCAGAGAAATTTAAGATCTATGTAAATTTTGATTTACAATTATAAGAAATATTATTACTAAATAAAAATAAATTTCTTCCTACATTAAAATAAAAATAAAAATATTAAATAAAATTATAATATTTATTTTAAGAATTTAGACAATTACAATTAAAAAGTTTAATAGTAGATTTGCAAAATCATACATCATTATAATAAAATATCAAATACATATTAAATACCATAGTGTAACAAAATAAAATGAAATCATACATGTTTAAATAGTATATATTTTTATACCTAAATATAACTAGCCAATAGATTTTATATGTAAATTTTTACTTTCGTGGATAGTCGTCCCGTATGAATATTAGAAATTACAGGGAGAACTTACAAATTCAATCATAGCAAATATTTCTTGGCTAACGGGCACCCATCAAACCGATAGCATATTATCATAGCGTTCAAGATTGCAATGGAAGAAATTATGTAAGGAGTGGCCTGGGATACTGCACCACCTTTTACAAAGCTTACTAGAACTTTATCTGTAAAGTTAGTGGAGGACAACCTTACATTCCTAAGGTGTTATCCTATTTCCTACCAAAAATCTATGACTCGATAATGATGAGTCAAAGAGACTCGGCATTCCACGTGTTAGCAATGCTAAATGGGGAAAAGGGTGCAAAAATACTTGAATTTATGTCCCACTTTATGGGGTTGATGGGTCCTATGTTTGCTTCGGCAAAGAACATGGTTATAGTGAAGCTCAAGGGTTGCAACTTTATAAAATGTGCAATTTTTTCACATGTCTTTGATATTTAATTTTATTCCCACCAATAAATCATCATGGTTTTATTGTGAAACTTTTTTTTAGTCGATTCGTTTTACATGTGGGCATTCATGCCTTGAATTAAGTATTTCTTACACTAGTTTTATTTTTGGGTCATCGATTTTGTTTTCTAGTCATTGGTTGTTTATGGTGTAATACTATCACTAAAAGGTAGCCTTAAAATCTCTTTTATTTTTTCGTTGTCTTGGTCAAATCAAAGGACCAGAGGGAGTGGATCTAAAGTAACACCATGAAAGCATAGGGTAAGAAGATGTACTTGAGGGCCTCCATTGAATGGAAGGAGGGCGCAATCAAAGCGGTGCCACCATGGGCTGTGAAACTTGAAGGGACTAAGTAGGGGCACAAATGTACTCATAGACAAGCATTTTTTGGGTTACCCATTTTGAAAATTGCATGAACGAAATGTGGTGTGATGGACTGGCATGATTGCACGATACTTTAACAATGGGGAAATAGAGGAAGTAGTCGAGTTGTTTGTGACAAAATGCCTAAATGAAGTGATATCAATTGGACTGCAATTATCATAGGGTATTTACAATTTTATTGTTCATAGAAGAGTGAAGGAAACAAATAGTTAGAGGGAAATAAAAATCAATGAAGCTAGGAGGTAATAGAGTGTGAGGTAGAGGAAGAGGGTGAGGGGTGAATAATAAAGGTAGCCACTGTTTCAAGAGTGGTGAATGAAGGGGTGAAGGGAAAGCATGGGGAGTTGAAGGTGGGTTGAATTATGTTTTAGCCACTGAGTTTCCACCCTGCTCTAGGCAAAGCTTTTAGCATGGAGGTCAAAGCCAACCTACTCTAGTAGATTAGGAAGAGGTTAAGACCCACCCTATGTATTGGGACAAGGGAATGGTAGTACACCCCTAGGTCTATTCTATGACTTTTAAAACTACATTTTTTCTACTTGGTTTTTCCCTTTTTCTCTTCCCAAATTTAGGCTATTCTACAAAGTAATGACAAAAATGCCATTTTAGTTGTATGATAATAATGTGGTTGAGGCAAGTGATGTTCCCAACACTAATGATGCTTCGCATACTAGAGAAGGAAAACAAGGCTACTAAAAATGCCTTTTCACCAATAAGATGGTTGTGTTTTCAATTCCACCAATTTAGTAATTATAGAAAAATATTGAATTAAAACTAAGGGAAAATGTTTGTCATAATAATATCCCTTGCATTATGTTCCAAGGTCACCTTCAAATAGTTATAGTGAATTTCAATGCCTTTTGTTCTCTGACAAGAATTTTAGATTAATCATTCATTTATTTGTGAATTTTTTAAATTTTTAGATATGAAAATTAACCAAAAATTAGATGATGTTTACAACATGGTTATCCCCATTTTTTGTCAATAAAAAAAGGATTAAAATTGATGATGGTGATAGTAAAGCTTAAGCAACTAGAAAGTTGTTCGTTATTTAGGACATCTAAAGATTCAAATAACAAACTACATACAAGGTGTTGATGTCTAGAAATATACAAATATATGTATTAAAGTGTAAACCTGTGAAAATAATCGGGTTTGAGCAATTGTAGAAAGTAAGAGAAAGAGAGAGGGAAGCTATCCAGGATGACTATGAAGAAACCAAGAGTAAGAACCTAGAGAAGGTCGAGTCATCTACTTTTAAGGAAACCATGCAAGCCCAAGAGGAGCTTATAATCAATCAAGTACTTGATCAAGCCCCTACTTCCACACTAAGAGGTGAATCTGATATGAATCCTAATAGTTTTAATTGCACATTTCTATAGACAAATTTTGTTAACTAATAGTTTGGAAGAGACATAGATTAATACCCACAATGTTTAAGATATGCAAAAGATCCCCAAACTCTTGGTAACATTACTTCACAAGAATTTGTGCCATATGTTCAGTTCCTTCACATAGATAACTACTCCATTAAAATATGCAATGATAAATATTCTCAAAATATGGTTTACATCAGATGTTTGTGTTGAGAATGCCCTTAGTACAATGTATGCAAAATTCAATGTTCATGATGCAACAAAGGCATTAGACATGATGCCTAATAGAGAGAGATGCTATTTCTTGGAATACAATGATGGCAAGTTATAATACCAACCATGGAAGGTTGCTTGATGTACACTACTTTTTTTACAAAATGCCTCAAAAGGATGTGGTCTTATGGAATGTTATGATTATTGGATATTGTCAGAATGGTCATGCTAAGGAGTCCATTAAATTATTTCCCAAAATGACAAGGGTAATTTCAGTCCACATGTTATTTCCTGGTAAAGCAGGGTATCCAATGCCATGTTCCTCAAAAAGAGTAATGCAGGTACATCCATCAACAATCCCATTCTCCTTTCCACTCGTGTACAATCACATCCAACACCATCATTCAGAATTCTTTTCAGTATCTTGATGTACCCACATTGTTAAAGTGATTCCCAACTAGTCATTGCTGATGTACCCGCATTATTAATGGCAATAACACTATCTTAAAGTGATTCCCAACCGCTCCTGTTTATTTGCCAGAATCGTGGGGACTGTCTATGGATCTCGTCAATTGCACTGTGCCTTCCACTTTAAAAAAGTTGGGCTTTTGTCCTGGCGTTATTCAACCTACAGTATACTCTATTATCGATAGCAACATAATTTCAATTCATATGCGGAGTGTGTTCTTATTTATGTACTATCTCTACTCCACTTTTATTTGCTGGTTATTAGTCATAACACTCTATTGGTCAAACATTCAATAGTAATTTTATGATCTCAATCTCATTCTTTGTGATGTTGACCCAACACAATTTATAAGACTTGATCCATAGTGAACTCTCTATGAGCTAAGCAACTTCTCAAGTAAACCAAGGGTCACTTAACTTGTAACATCAATTTTTTTATTTGTGATATAGTTTGCTAATTTAACTAATATATTAAAACTAAAATTGTGCATCAAAAGTGACCTCCCTCCAAAGCTGCAAGGAATACATTTACATCTTATATAAGACAAAACATAAATGTTGATTTCATCCTCTTAATATTTTATTTCTAACTTTAGATGTGGTGCACTGACCACCTAGTGGACCCCACAGTTCATCATATATCATCATTTCAATGCTGATAGAGGTTTGATGTAGGAAGAGTGCTAAATCATCAGCTATCTTAAACAAAAAATTATGAAAACATGCAAACGAACTTTGACATACATCCTCCACATGACCCATACATTTCTTTATAGATGGAAGACAATGTGTTCTACAAGATTTTATAGGAGCAACATTTGAAAGTAATTTGTAGAGTGTTTATGTTTACAAAGCTAGAAAATCATACTCTACTAAACATTAGAAAATCAATCCAAAGCATAAAAAGGTCATCCATACCCCCACATTGTTGCATACAAATAGGTGTTTATATACATCTCCAAATATAATTTCCTATATCTCATTTCCTAGTTTTACCTCTATTTGCAAATTATACCAAGAAAGTTGCGGTCAATTTTATATTCTTAACCACAAAATGTTTGGTTGTTTAATGAAAATGATCTAGTTTTTTTTAAATTGTATATGTTATCACATCATGTTATGCAAGTGCTACTAAAACACATTAGTGTTAGGTAGATCATTGATAGGGGTAGCTAGTTTGTGTGTAAAATTCTATAACATTTAGTGATCATTTTTTATGTAGTGTGTAGGGAGCTTGTTTAAGAAGCTACCTATTTTATTATAGATAAAGGTTTACCCTTCTTTATGTAATAAACTAACATATTTACAAAGATGGACATAATTATATACATTTTTATCACATTATTCAAAGAAACATTATATTGAAATTTCTAAATAAATCATAGGAAACTAAATGTAGAAATATATTAAAAAACAATATAATTTACAAAGATGGAAAGTGCCTACTTACCTAACATGGAATGTAACTACTAATCCAAGTGTAACACATAAGCACTCACATGATGATGATTCTTTGTATTGACAATATGTTTAATAGTGATAAGTGATATATCTTATAGGGATTTTCCTTACTATATAGTTAATGAGTAAGAAACCTCAATTAACCCATGTCTAACTCATTACCTAACTCTTCATATACTATAGGTGGACAAGGCATTACTTGAACAATAATTAAGACTAAGGTTTATAACAAATACTAAAATAATAAATATTATAATATGTTATTCTTAGGTACAACATGCTCTTCATCTTAAATTTGTCTCCAAAGCTAGTAAAAGATACAAACTAGGAAAAGACAAAACTAAGAAATGAAACAACTAGGAAATGATAAAAATTGGGAGTTACACTTTTGCATATTAATGGAGTAGATATTAAGAATGCAAAGTTATAACAACAAATGATAATATATGACCAAAATCAAGAAACCAATTAATGCAACAAGTAAAAAAAGCCCATACATGATAATAGAAGATTTCTTTGACTCATTAGCCCCCTTCATTTCATTGACATATTTCCAATGTCATGTCATACTTGGATGCTTACATGTGGAATTCCCATTTCACATGCTCAATATTTCTTTCTATTTTTTCTTTTTCCCCCATTCCTTTTCATTCCTAGGTGACTATGTAGAAAAACCTTATTCTACGAGGTTGCATTTTATATAGGAAGACATATCCACTTGACCTTGTATAGTTGAGCTACTCAATTTCAAAGGATATCTACCTCCTCCCCAATGATACCCTCTGGTTTTAGAACAAACTTCCCTTCATCTATGATGGTGATTTGTATTTGTTTGATGATATTTAAATCAAACTTCTTCAAACAAGAGATATGGAACATATCATTAATCCTTCCCTTGTTTGGGATGTCTAATGCATAGGCCACTTTAGCTATTTTTACATGAATCATTTATATTTTATAATAACTTTGTGTAATGCCCCTCATTTTTGGATTGTGACAGTTGTTAGTTTTTCTATTTCTCTTGACAGTTTTGAGACATTTGAGTTGTTAGACTTATGGTTTATGCTCATGCTAGACTATGTTTGACTAAGGTGATTATTGACTTGTGATGACATTATTGATATATTCCAGTTTATGATGTGATTGACATGATCATTAATGATTAGATATTATCATGCTTTATGTGATTTGTTGGTATCTGACTTATAATTGGAAGCGCTTATGTTATTGTTATGCTTTCAGAGAGGGGACAGTGTAGTATTGTTCATTCTGAGCACCCTACTATGCTGCAAATCCCTAACTCTATGTGTGTGCTATATGTGTATATGCTCGAATGCAACATATTGTTTTGATGTAGGTTTGCAGGTACCAAGCCTCGACTCCACCGGACTTAGCAGGTCTGAACGGGCCCTTGCACCAATGGATAATGTTAATGGGAGATAACATGGGGTTTCCCTAGGCCAGTTCCCACTTTCAGGTTGTGTCATGGGTCTTGAAGTCGCTCTAAGATTCTTGTTTCAATTTTTGGTTGTCATGTGGTTGTTGAGGTATTGTCGAGTTTTGCTTGTTAAGCCAATGTGTGTTTTGGTAATGCATTATTGAATTTATTATAATAATGTTATTTTGTCAAATATAATGGTATTTTCGTAGTCGTATATTATTAATGAGTTTTGGTATATTATTTTTAATAAAGATTAAATTAATTATTTTTATGTTTTTAATAGAATATGTCTCATAAGTATTTATTATGGTTAAAATAGTATATGGTAATTAGTAAAATAATTTTAGTGAGCAATTTAATTCTTGAGAGTTGTCGAATAAAGATTCCAGATTTGGGGAATCTCTCTAAAAAGTAAAAATTAATTGTTTTCTATTTTAAGGAGGGTTAGTGGGATTTTCTGTAACGGATTTCTTGGTAGTGGAAAATTAATGGAGTTTGCCTATTTTTGGTTTATGGAAAGTTATTTGTGGAGAGAGGAATTTTGAGATGAGATAGACAGGGAAGCTGAGGAAGTGGGAAGCTAAAGAATTTTTGGAGCCTGGGATTAAAATTTTGGGTATGCTTACTTGTTCTTTTGAGCTTTTTTGATAGATTAGTTTGCATCTCTATTGAATTTCTTGTGTGTGCTTTTTTTTAACTTGTTTCTTTATTCCTATTTTCTTGTTGCCTAAAGATAACTTGGCCTTGTCACCTGAGTTCTTTGAGAAAACCTAAGTTGGTCCTCTTCTTCCATCTTGTTGAAACCCTAGCTGATCCATATGTAAAATATGCAAAGTTTATCAAACAAATTAATCATTTGAAATGGTTCTAATTAAAATCTTTCACCAGACTCCATTGCTAGAAAATAAGATTTTAAAGCCAGGCAATGATATGAAATTTCTATGGCATTCTGTCAATATTTTACCTCTGTTATACACCTCTCATATCCTCTACTTTGTTAGACTATGTTAATGGGTTATTGGGTGATTTTGTTTGATTGTAACCTGTAGCCCACAAACCACCTCTGCTACTGCCATACAGCCTCAGCTCAGCCTTTCTTGAATTCCAATATGCCTTTAATCTTTGCCTTTGATTTAATATTTTTTTTAAACTCAACTCTACTCCTTCTCTTGGCCCTTGTATAGCATTTTGCTAGAATTTGCCAGTCCATACAAAAAAAAAAATATTAAATCTGTATCTTGCTTGGGATCATTCTTCTTGGAGTTTTCTTTTCTTCTCTTCTTGAATCTTCTGCAATTTTTCTCCTCCTCTTCCAAACAATTTGAAAATCATTGGTTTCTCTGTCAAATTCTTGAATCCTTGAAAATTTATTTTTGAATCCATCATGTATCTATGATTCTATATTTCCATCTTGCTCTCATGGCTTTTCCTGGTAGTTCATTCTTCATTTTTTGAAACCTCAAAAGTCTTCTTTCATTCCTCTTCTCGAACTTCTCAAATAAAATTATATTATTTCTTTCCTCATAATGAAGTTAAAGCAAGAGTCCATTTCAATAGAATGATAGGCAAGTAAATTTATTTAGAATGTTTCTAATAAAAAAAAAACTCTAGGAAGGTTTAGTTAACTTGCATAAATGATTATCTTTTTGAGTTGGTTAAAATTGTTAAATAAAATCTAATATTCTCTGTAGGAATTAAAAATGAGATAATTTATTAGTATAACTTCTATATATATATATATATATATATATATATTTGATGGGATAAATTTGTAATATTTTATTCTTTAGAATAAATGCTCTTATGAATAATGGAATTGAATTAGTAAATGTAAGAATATTTAATAAATAATTTTTTTTTATAGAATGTATGCAATTGTAAGCTAAGAATTAGGAAAACTTCTATTTTGAAACTCCTTGAGCAACTCATTAATCTTGCTTTGTACTTTTTGTAATTTTGATTTATTAAAATTGTTAATTTGACTTTCTTTTTTATCAAACTCATTAAATGGCAATAGTGATAAAGATAATATTAGTTTATCTTAAAATATTAGGATAGATTTGTATTATTTTAAAATTAATTTTATTTAAATAAAGTTGCTTTAGTAGATGCAAGTTTGTTAAATAAATAAATTAGCTTTTCTTTTAATGTAAAGTAGATTTTATGGTGATGCTAGTTATTAAACAAATGATAAATAATATTATAATTCTAGAATTAAATGTATTGAATTAAGTATTAGTTATATTCTTTTTATCTTATTTAAATATAAATTTGTTTAGTCATGATTTAGTAATATACTATCTTGTGGTGCATTGGTTTTAATTAATAAATAATAAATTAGAGATTTATTGTGAATTGAGTTATTATGGTATTGATTAAACAAATAATAGATAATTCTAGAATAGAATAGTATATGTTATTATTATTAGAATTTTATGTAAAAGAGAATTAAAATTTTTATAGTGTTCTTGTTAGCAAATAATATAGGAACAGTGTCTTAAAACTCTATTAGATTGCTTGACCTATGTTATGGCTTTATGGTTAGTATAATTGTGTAATGTTGATGAGAAGAAGCTTCACCTTACAATTTAATAGGTTTCTCCTACGATATAATTATTTGGCATGTTTGGCTAGTAACCTCATAAATGTTTCAGTAGAACAAAATTGCTTAGTATTGTGTATGGATGTAATAGAAACCCTCTAAAATTTATAATGTAGGTAATGAACATTTGATACTTGTTTATGAACATTGTTTTAATGTCGTAGGCATTGATGATGTTAGTTGAATGTTGTTAGTAACCTTATATATTGAGGGATCTTAGTAGTGGGAATAGGACTTTAATGCATCTTGACTATGACTACCATTTTGTATAGTAAGATGGTAGGAGGTTGATGTCTTGATTCAAATCTTAATATTGTTTTATTGCTTTAAAAATCATTTTTTGTTTTATATCGAGTTAGGGTCATAGATTTACTTGCAGTTTGAGTTGAGATTGGTATGATTATAGTTATAGATGTGAATTATAGTAGTAAGTTATTAAATAAATCATAGAGGGAATTATAGATCCTGAGATTTGATTAGAATATTGTTATCTTAAGTAAGTTTATGATTTAACTAATAAGAGAGATTTTAAGACTTTTATTGAATCCATGTTAAATTGTTCAAAAATTGTTGTAGTAATTGGGTCTTGGTTATATATATATATATATATATATATATATATATATATATATATATATATATATATATATATATATATATATATATATATATATATATATATATATATATATATATATATATATATATATATATATATAGTTGTTTATTGATAATTTTAAACTGATGTGTATCTATGATGCATTTGGGTCATTGCATTTAATTTGGTTTTGAGTCTTGCTGTTATATTTTGTCTAGCTTAATGTAATGGTGATCATGTTAGTCTTGTGAGAGGTCAAGCTTGGTAAGAGTCATGCTTTCGATAGTTGTCTATTGATATTTGTGTTAAAATTTTTTTAGCTCTAGAGGCTTGTTACCTTGAAATCCAGTGAGATATTGTAGCAAGCATGTATTGGCGATGTGTCTTTTGGTATGAGGTCTTGATGTGGATTGGAAAGATTGTTGTTTTGAAATTTGATAATTTTTGATTAAATGTTTTATTTGATTTGAAATGGACAGGGGAAAGTTTCGTGGTTGAAAGTTTTGGATTTGAAATGGTCTATGTAATGTTTTGGATTGTTAAAGATAGATGCCTCGCAGTCCCTTGTCCATGCATGTTATTGGTTTTTGGATGTTGGTTAAGGGTTGCTAGTTGTATGTAGGAGAGTGGCTTTCATGGTGGGGCCGGTACCCAAAGTGGCTGCCTGGATAACCCCGTGGAAGTTGTAAGCAAGTGATAACTTAATAATTTATCTAGGTGGGTTAGGTAGTAATTCACATAACAAGATAAGTATGACGCCTCAACCATGCCTTGAGTGCTCTCATAGGCTAAGGATGGGATGAGAAGGCCTGGTTGGCAAGGTCAACCTCCTTGTCTCCATGAGAGGATGTGTCAGCTCTGCATGTGTCACCCTATGGGGTTAATGCCTAGTGAGAGGTTGCTAGGATAACCATAGATGGGGGCCAGTTTCTACTAAGAGATAGCCTAGATAACCCATGCTAGGACCATGTGATGACACTCTCCCTACTACAGCTTAGCTACTTCCTCTTTATCTTATGTTGTTGCCTCTGGAGCATTGTCGTGTCTTGATGATTTGACTTATTTTAACAATTGACTTATCTTGAGGATTGACTTGTCTTGATGATTTGACTTATCTTGATGATTGACTTATCTTGAGCATTGTCTTGTCTTGATGATTTGACTTATCTTAATGATTGAATTCTCTTGAGGATTGACTTGTTTTGATGATTTGACTTATCTTGATGATTGACTTTCTCTTGACAATTGTCTTGTCTTGATGATTTGACTTATCTTAGCGATTGACTTATCTTGAGGATTGACTTGTCTTGATGATTTGACTTATCTTGATGATTGAATTATCTTGAGCATTGTCTTGTCTTGATGATTTGACTTATCTTAATGATTGACTTATCTTGAGGATTGACTTGTCTTGATGATTTGACTGATCTTGATGATTGACTTATCTTGAACATTGTCTTGTCTTGATGATTTGACTTATCTTAATGATTGACTTATCTTGAGGATTGACTTGTCTTGATGATTTGACTTATCTTAACGATTGACTTATCTTGAGGATTGACTTCGATGATTTGACTTATCTTGAGGATTGACTTGTCTTGATGATTGGACTTATCTTGATGATTGACTTATCTTGAGGATTGACTTGTCTTGATGATTTGACTTATCCCGATGACTTGACTTGTCTTGATGATTGACTTGTCTTGGTGATTTGACCTGTCTTGATGTTTGAGTAGTCTAGATGATTTGTGATGATCTGAGTTGTCTATGTCAAACCTTTATCTATTTGCTTGTATCCTTGACTTAGTGGAACCTCATTGTTATCTCCTAGCTAGGGGGTGGACCTCAGGGTTCCACAAGGTTGGGTGGAAAGCTTAATCCATTGGTTTTCTTGGATGTTCTGGTTCGAGGACATTGTAGAAGTGTTTCCAGTTCTAGATTTGTTCTACATCTTCAGAGTTGTAGTATACCTTCATAATTGTATTATATTGTTGTATATTGTAAAGCGATGTGATCGTCATTTAATCTTGTATTTGAACCTTTGTAATTATTCATCTCTGCAAATAAAGGATGTAATCCTCTTATGTTGTATTATAATGTATATCACTTGTATTGTTATGATTACATGTTTATTTGATGCAGTTGTGTTCCCTAGAGGTGTTAGTTGTATAACTTGTTTAAATGTTGTTAATAGTGTTATTTTATATAATGATTCATGCTTTTACTTGCTTCAAAAATAAATATTTCTGTAAATTTTGCTCTTGTTAGTCTAACACTCTAGGGTTGCATGATAGGCATTACACTTTGTTGCATATATTTCTTACTTGACTCCTATAATTTCAACTACTTATATGGTTGGAGACAAATGAAGACCATTTAACACATTTCAAATTGGTCTTTGTCCTATGCTAGTCTTCTTGTTGCTTCATTGTATTTGTACTTATTGCTAACTTATCCTTTAACAATGTAAGGATGTTATAGATTTCCTCTAATGTACCAACAATTACAAGAACTAATCCTCAATAAACTACCCAACCTAGAGTTGCGGGAGGCTAATGAAAATATAGTGCCTTAAATGCACTCACATTGATTGCAAATTTTTAATGTGTTGTACCATTACTTTTCCAAGTGCAACCATTCTACTAATTTACATAGTTTTTCCCTTGCATACATCCTAGGGTAGCCCTCCAAAAATGTGTTCAGTACCTCTATTTTACCATATAATTATAAATGATAGGATGTGTTCAAATTGAAGAATTCCTACCAAAATATATCTTAAAATTTTAATCTTGATCACAAATGATACATTATGGGATCTCATGCAAATTTAAAAATACTAAAAATATATTGTCTTTTGGGTTGACAAACACTTAGTCACATGAAGGAAGTGCACATACTTTGTCAAATAGTCTACCACAAAAAATATTTCATCCTTACCTTCATATTGTGGCAATCCTGAGACAAATTCTATTGAGATAATTTCCCACTTTTGATTAGGGGTAGCATTTGGTTGAATTAATTTAATAGATGGGATGCTATCCACTATATTACATTAATAAGTATTGCATTAAACTAAAAATTTGAGGAGTTCAACCTTCATATTCTACCAAAAGAAGCTAGTATTTTTATTCCTATATGTTAAGTTACATCTTGTAAAATGGGTTTTTTAATCATATGTTGTGATTACTAATTTTAATTTAGGGTTTCACAATGTTTTTATTATAAGGCTATTAATATTTTAATATGTTAATATTAGTGAATTTAAAGGGTTTTATAATGATTCCAAGTGAGGGGTCTATTAGTTATATTTTCTTTGTTTATTTGGATAAATAAATGTTACCATCAAGGTATTTCTTTGATTATTAGATTGTTATAATTTGGGGGGAAATGTGGATTTAAATTTCTTTTTGTAGAATGATGCAAGGAAATTTTTTTAATATATCTTTTCTAAAACTGATATATGTAGGGAAGAGTTTTTAATAGGCTACTTTGGAACATGGGAAGGTTATTGTTTAGGGCCATTTGATGCAATCATGGATGGAGGATCCAATGAAAGACAATCCAACCATGCAAAAAAACCCAAAACACACAACACTCATAGCAAATAATAATGGAATAGTAACATGATATTTTATTGAATTCAAACTATAAATGATTACATCTATCACAATGACCTACCTACATGCCAGGTTGTAGTTGTTTGATTACTAATATACATTGAAATAAAATTCAAGGCATTTAATGACATCTGCATCCTTATCATCAAACTCTATCTTGAAACTGAACATCCTTATGTTCACACTCAGACCTCTAACTTATTCTTAAGTTCTCTCTAACTCTTATTGATGATCTTAAAATCATGAGTAACAAATATATAGCAATCTTAAACCTCGAAAATGATCTTCCTCTACTGTAAGGTGGTGCAAAATTCTATACTTCATTAAATGTGTAGTTAGCTGGTGAAATAATCCATCGAATAAAGAAATGGTAAAAAAATAGAAATATGTGCAGTGCTTGGTGTTTTCTCCCCTTGGTCTAATAAATTTTCACATGTACTTCTTGATTGTTGCAAACTTCAAATGCTCTAGTGTCAATTGTAAATTTATATCTATTACAATTTTCTAGTCTAGTGTAAATTATGTCACTCTATGCATCCAAGTATCCAAAAATGAGGATATAACATCCAAATACCTATATAAAACATTATCTCAAAACTGTAAGACCAAAATTCAAGTTACAATAAAGTGTGGTGGCTTCTACTGATTGGAAAATGAAAACCTATAAATAGACAAACAAAGTGAACTTAGAAAAATATTTTTTTGGATGATGCAAGATTTCTCTTGACCCCCAAGGATGCTCCTACATTAGACACCCAAGGTTATTTTAAAAGTGAATCCCTCAAGTGACTAGGGGAAAACTAAGATGATCTACCCCAACCCTAGAAATCTAGCTTGAGACTTCTTTTAGATTTCCTCTCCATTTCACCAAATATTCTTGACATTTCCTATTCTTGATGCACTTTCAAATTTTGTTGTCCAATATCTCCTCAATCTCTTCTTTTGGTTGTTGCAGTATGGGTTTTTGTCGTTGATCCACTGTGCTCCTTCCTTCTAAATCCCCTTCATGATATTGGTATAGGTTTGCAACGTTGAACACTAGAGATATACCTAATTCTTCCCATAGCTCCATCTCATATGCATTTCCCAAATTAAATCTTCTTACAATTTTATAAAGACCAAACTTTTTCATCTTTAATTTATTGTATGTTCTAACTAGAAATCTTTCCTTTTTAAGGTACATCATTACTTCATATCGCACCAAAAAAAATTGTGTCTTCTTTCTTTGTCAACTTTTCATGTATAATTGTCATTCTTCTTCTCCAAGTGGCTCCTTGCCTCTACATGCACCTTCTTCATGTGTTTTGTGAACTTGTCTGCCTCCACACTCCTCATGTCTTCCTTACTAATGTCCCTTAGTTAGGATGAATTCTTGAAGATACTATTGTTCACAATCTAAAATGGTGTTTTTTCAATGCTCCTATTTACTAAATTATTTTATGCAAACTTAGCCTACAATAGGATCATGTCCTAATTTACTACCTTCTCTTTGACCAAGCATCTAAGAAAGTTCCCTAAACTCCTATTCACAAATTTTGTTTTCTCATAAGTCTAGGGTGGTATACTAAATTGAAATTCAAACACGTCTTCATATTTTTCATAATGTTCTCCAAAAATATCCAACAAACTTGATCTCCTTGTCTAAAACTATGCTCCTTGATAAACCATGCGACCTTGCAATCTCCCAAAAAAAATATGTTTTCTATTTGTATTTCATCATTTTTCTTCTTATAGGGAACAAATTGTGTCATCTTAGAAATACTATATACCACTACTAATAGTTGACCATTCCCCCTTTGTGTCCTAGGTAGCCACAATACAAAAACCATACTTATGTCATCCTAGGACTTCTTTGATACTAGTAATGGCTAATATAATCCAACATTCTGACTTCTTCCTTTAGCAACTTGGCAGGTCCTACAATGTTGAACAAATTTCCTCACATCTTTATATATCTGCATCTAAAAATATTTGTTACTAACCAAGGAAGCTATCTTTTCTATCCCAAAATGTATAGACAAAACTCCACAATTCTTCTCTTTGATCAAGTTCTCTCTCATGCAAATTCTTGGTATACATAATTGGCTGCCATTAAATAACATCTTATTTGGAATCAAACAATCTAACCACTTACTCATATTCATGGTCATTGGCTCCTTACATTCCTTCCATGCCTCCCTAAAATTAGAATCAACTTCATAAACATACCTTACCTCCTCATAGCCAACTACTTCTACCCTCATTTATGTCAGTAGATTTTTTGTTTTACTTAATGCAAATTAACAACCTTGTTAACTTCATGATCCTATAATTTAACACAAAAGTATAACTCCACATGAAATCTACCCACCGCATATGTCTATGACTCAACTTACTTTGGTTATTTAAGCATTATAGTGTACGATGGTTAGTGTACAACACAAACTCCTTGGGTAATAAGTAATGCCTCCACCTCTTCAATGCTTACACTATGACATCAAATTCTTGGTCATAGATTGAATATCTCCTTCTAGCATCACTCAACTTTTCACTGAAATAGGTTGTTGGTCTTAATTCTTGGATTAGTATTGCCCCAGATGCATTTCCACTTGCATCGTAATCAACTTGGAATATATTATTAAAATTTGGAAAGGCCAACACTAGCTATTATGTTACCTTCTTATTCAGCAACTCAAAGCTTCTATCTACTCTAGTAGTCCACTTGAATTTCCTCCTGTCCCCTCTCATTATCTCAATCAACAACACACAAATGCTACTAAAATTCCTAATGAACTTTCTATAGAAACTTGTCAACCCATGAAAATATCTTAAGCTTCCCCTACATTTTCTATGTAGGTCACTCCATAATAGCTTTGACTTTTTATGGATTCATCTTCAAACCTTTAGTTGAGATAAGAAATCTAAATATGTGCCAATTACTCCTTCATGAAGCTACACTTTCTCAAATTGATCAATAACTTTTATTCTCTCAACGTCCATGGTACTAACCTGATATGCTCCAAGTGTTACTCCTTAGTCTTACTAAAAATCAAAATATCATCCAAGTAAACTATTACAAACTTACCTAAAAATTTCCTCAATACCTCATTCATCAACTACATAAATGTACTAGGCACAATGATCAATCCAAAAAGTAGAACTAGCCACTCATATAATTCTTCATTAGTGTTGAATGTTATTTTCCATTCATCTACTTGAACCCTTATTTTTATCTAATGATAACCACTCTTAAAGTCAATCTTAGTAAAGTACCTTACTTTTCTCAAATAGTCCATTATATCATGCATCCTTGGCAATGGGAATCTATACCTTTCTACAATCTTATTGATTTATCTAAAATTAGTACACATTCTCCACTCACAAATCCTTCTTGGATGCTAGTATCACAGGTACCACACATAGGGTCAAACTCTCCTTGATTGGGCCCTTCCTTAATTACTCATGTACCTACCTATTAGTTCCTCATTTTCTATTGGTATCATCCTATGTGATGCTTTAGTTGGAAAATTAACTCTATAAATTAGGTTCATATGGTGACTGAAACTCTTTATGAGTGGTAACCCTTCTGGCATGTAGTTTGATATGATATCTTTGTATTCTGCCAATAATTTTGAATTCTTCTGCAACACTTCCTCATCACTTGTGGAGTCATTTTCTACATCTACATTGCCATGCACCTTGGTAATCAATGCAAAACAAACATTCTCATTTCATAGTCCATTTAAGAACTGCCTTCCATCCACCAAGCATATCCTAGCATTTTTAGAAACTTGATCTTCTCTATCTTTTAGTGGTATCAACCTATGTCTCTAACCATCTCTATTTATAGTATATGTATTGGCCCTTCCATCACGTATAATATTTTGGTCAAACTACCATGGCCTCTCCAATTATAATTTTTATAATTTCATTTCTTTCTTACAATAATCATTTTAAAATTCATTGTTATTATTTATAATAATAATTAATATTATTATTTATAATTATAATTATAATTTGTTTCTTATAATAACATTTTATCATTCATAACAATTATGTTATATTAATAATACTTAATGTTTTAATTATATAATGATTATTATAATTTATATAATTGCTTTAATTTCCATCCTTAATTATCTTTTGATTTCTAAAATTTCATTTACTTCTTGTAATATTCATAGTAATTATTCTATAATATTTAATATATTGTTAATTATATTGTAAATGTGATATATTAATAGTTTAGTTATAATTTCTTTCAAATCATGGAATCTCTGCATTTATTATTTAGGCTATTTTTATAACTTTTGTTTTGCATGCCTTTTTTTCTCTTTTTTAGAGATTTTGATCTACAATCTACATCATATCTTTTTTCCTCATCTTGATGACGGATCATGAAGTGTAATTAGAAATGATGATTCAAAAGCTTGAACATAGTTTTTACAGAAATTATTTATATAACTATAATGGAATGTGGAAACATAATATCTTTATGACTAATTGAAAGTGAATTGGCTTGGGCCTAGAGAGACATTTGAATTTTGAAGGTGAAGGTCAAGTCAATTACTTGGGTCATTTTTGTGTCCAAAAATCTATCTTGAGAATTTAAGAAATGATAATCTCAAAGTTATGAAATGTCTAGATAAGGGTGAAGTTCAATTTGTGATGATCAATAAGAAATTAAGATATGTGGAAGTGACAAGTCAATTAAAATAATGTACCAAAGCCAAATACGTAATGATAAAACATCTACACAAAGTAACCTAAAATAAAATATAAAAATACAAGGTATATATACTTTTCACTTACAATCGTCATACATACAAATTCAAACATTTTAATTTACCTATAGGTCTTATCAAATAAAGAAAGTAAAAATCAAAAAGTGAAGAAAATGCTTTACTTTCTCAACAATCTTATATCAGATTACAACATATTACATTTTCACTTTCATTGAATTCCCTAAGGATTTAGGCATAGGGGAGAGGACCCAATTGTTGAGGATGTTCCAATAGCTGTGATAGTATTTGTGGACTTAAGGTCCAATTTTTTTAAAAGTTTAGCACTAGTAGTTATGACTTTAAGGTTGTTAGTGTTGACTATAAGTACTAATAATTGAGTGAATTGTTCTTTTTAGATCTAAAAAGAAACCAATCATGTGATGCCACATCAACGCACAAGCAAAACATGGCCTAATGCACAACTATTGGTCCACCCATTTTTTTGGTATTTTTGGACACCTCAACAAAAAGAATGCTGATGTGGTGTCATATTTGATGATATGGACCTAAAAATTTAGTTATAAGGGGCCTTGCCATGTAAGCGACTACAAAATTTTTGGAGTGATCCAAAATTGCTAGGTATGATTTTGAGAGGCATGAAGTTAGGGTGTTCAAATACTATGTCATCTCCCCTATGCCATGATTATATTCATAGTAACTACATATATGCTATAATGGTTATCAATGTGGATTGTACAAGAGTGCAGGTACTATTAAGAATGTATAAAATCCCATGGCATATATGCTGGTTGCCCACAATTTTGTTTACAAATGATCATAGAAAACTAGAAAGTATATCAATGCATATAAGTCTTGGTCTTGGGTAATACTCCTTGTCTTGGTTTTTTTATCTAGTTGTTATACATACATATTCATCTAGCATTGTTAGGAATTATTATTTTGTTATTATTATGAGTCTCTTACTTTATAATGGAGGCTTTGTTTATTTTTAATTAAAAGTTGAAGAAGCATCACTCTTTTAGCATTTAAGAATAAAATATATGAGTATAGAATATCTTAAATACATCTACTTTAAAATGTTAGAGATATTTTATTTACTTAAGAATTATTTTATTTTACGTTAGTATTATTTAAGATTTATTTTATTTTACTTCATAACTTTTAAAATTTTATATTATTTTATTTATTGTAAAAGGCCAAGAGATATCATTCTCAAGTGTTATTCTACTTAAATCATAAATATTATTTACTTAAGAATTATTTTATTTTAATTTAGAACTATTCAATAATTAATTTATTTTATTTGTGTTGTTTACTTTATTTTTATCAAAGATTTTTTTCTATGAATAAAGTTTTTATTACTTTTTAAAAAGGTAAAAAGATCAATAATACCATATTCAGAAGAAAAAACAAAGAGGTAGGTGGTAAAAAGGCACACCCTTAAAGTCTATGCAAGATATAATCCAAAACACAAACAAGAGACTAAATGGGGCCAAGCCCAAATATCATAAAAATGCTACTAAGTAGCTAAAGTAACACCAATAGGAGGGGGATCTTTATCATATAGTTTTCCCCAAACATCATTAGGAACTAAACTATCATCAATAGGCTTCAAGCTAGTGAGAGCACCCTCTTCCTATAGGGAGTCATTTGCAGGTTGTTAAGCACAAACAAGATAAATTGCTATCTCTAGATGAGGAAACTTGCCAGAATTTATCCAACCAAGAGCATGAAACCCATGAGAAGAGGTAAAAGGTGACCAAGAAGGTTAAGACTACCCATTGGCTACATTAACTCTATACCCTAAAGGCTAAAATTTATAGGATTGAGATCCTTAATCATATCTAGAAAATTAGGTATGACTATGCTACCACCCTCAAGGAGGGGAGGAGGAAGGAGGTGAAACTCTAGCAACTGTGCAAGGGGTGTTTCACCACTGATCAAGAAGCTTTTGCAATGTACCACTTCAAGGGAAACCTTTCTAGCTTACTCCTAAATCTACATAAGAATATTAGAGAAAATCATAGCTTTAGTTTACAGAGAAATGAATATCAACTAAACAACCTGAAAAGAGAGATGAATTTCTATCTTTCTAGAAATACTACAGATAGTTTCTACCTTGAAAGCATGTCAAATCTGGGTGTATTTGAGTGAGAGACAAAGCTGGTCTTCAAGAAAAACCATATACTATGAGAAACGGTTGAATCAAAAAGGCCCAAAGAAATCATGAATCCAATTCCAAGCTTCTCAATCTCTAGTACAAAAATAAAAGAGATGCTTGAAAGTAGTAAGATGCATTTATCTTCCTCTTCTAATTTAATATCTACTAAAGCAAGATGACCCAAAATCAAATTAAAAACATTCAAATGATCTACAATAGGATCACCATATTTCATTTTCAAAGAATACAACTATCCTTTGGGATTTGTTTCATTTGGTAATATCACCTATCCTCTTCCATATATTGTACACAATGATCTCCTCAGAGGCATTTAAGAGTATGAAATTTGTAAGACACAACTGAATGATTTTGCATTCCTTCTTGTCCAAATTTTTGGACAATCATCATAAAAAATTTCATATGGTTTTTTTCTTTATAAACTAACACCCACTAATCTCTTTATTCCAAAATATCTTTCATCTTAAGCTTCCACATCTCATATCTAATACCATTGAATTTCTCAATAATTGTATGAGAAGTAGAGGCCATGGTTTTCAATCTCTTCATAAATCTATAAATCCACACAATGCAAATGCTCCCACTACAACTAGAAAAGCTTCAACACTTAATAGAAAGGCATCCCCCTCTATGCATAATCATTAGCTTTAATACCAAATGTTGATAATCAAGGGAAACTACTACAGTAAAATCTTTTACAAACTATATGCAAATCTAAGATTTGTTCCTTTTATGAGATTACCATAAAGATAATATGTAGCTACACAAATCAATAAATAAGAAATAAAATCAACAAACCATACTGATATAGGATTTATGTGGAGAAGCCCTTTCAAGAAAAAACTCCACAAGAGAAAAGAGGACAAGCACATATTTGTCTTCAATATACATAATACAGTATCAACACACTACCACTCAAACTCTAACAATGTTTTGACAAAACCTATGTACCTATAAAATAACACTCTTAAATCCACTATCTCATACTCTCAATTTATAGGAAAGGAAGAAGCAAAACCACAAATGATTTTACCAAAACAATGCTACCAAAACCACATGATGCTACAAAAGTCCACATTACCAACTCAAAGAGCATATTCCAATAATAGTAAATAATTTAATACTTCACATGGTCTCAATTAATGAGTACCCAATTAGAAATTGTAACTAATATAGCATCTATGACAAATTCATTCCCACATCCTCAAATATAGTGCTCCAAAATGGAGTGGCCAACTTATATGTGTTGCATCCATCATAACAACATTCCAATCCTCAATCCTAGTGCCTAAAATTAGGGAAATGCCATAAATGAGTCCAAAGCCAAAAACAATTGCTACTGTTGTACTCCACCTCCTTCATGTCTAAATTACAACTAATACCGAAAATCTAGGAAATCTAAATCACAAATTAATTCTTCTAATTACACCCTAGATGTCTAAGGACACTTTCCAAGAGTCTTCGAAACACATAAAATATACATAGGATTTGCAAGGTAAATATCACCTTAATCCTAACGATATACTCCTATACTACTAATAAATGAAGAAAGATGTGGTTTAAATTATAAGATTGATCATTCAACAAGTTAAGACCACTCCTTATCTCATTGAGAAATAGAGTCAAAATATTAAAGGAAGATAGATATTCATATGAATCTAGCAAAAGGAACTAGACATTTAAATATGAAAAATTAAAGAGACTAGAGAACTAACATGACTAAATCTACTTCTATAATAATTCCTACTCAAAATACATCCCATCTGCATTAAGGAGAAGATCATAATAAAATATTTATAATTTTTTATAGTATTGTCACACTAGCTAATGCCCAATTTAGAAAATTAAAAAAATGTACTTGAGGAATTTTTTGGCACACTAACATAGTCCCCTAAAACATTTTAGTTAAGCATGGAGACATATAGCTAAGGAGATTCCTCTTCTTGACTACACTATCCTACATTCATACAAAACACATCTCCACCTTTACAAATTCAAACTTGCATCAATTAATCCCATAGAATAAAATATAGACAACCTATGAAAAATCGGTTCAATGGCCAATAATAAATACATTAACAAAATATTATATAAAGAGAAAACACATTGACCTATAACCCATATGATTTTTCCATTTGTCATAATCTTAAGGCTATATAAGATACACTAGTTCTCTATTCTAACATTCAATTAACTTGCAATAATAGGATATAGAAATTACATCTATACAAGTATGACAATCTAATAGATTTGAACTCACTATAAAATAGGGGAAATTTCCCTTTAATAAAGTACATTGACTACACATAACAAGCTCCTTCATTAGTCTATAACTCTAAAAAAATATAGAATGGTGGCCTATGTAAAAAATGTTGATTTAGCTTGGCAACTTCACATGACATAAGCACATGTCAGATTATTGATTATATGATCAAGCTCCATCCTCACCACAAACAATAAGCACAATAAGTTTGGCATTCTCTAGTGACATCCCTATACATGGCTCCATACAAGTTTGAAATGCTGACTTGTACACCTAGCAAGTCATTTAAAACACCACAAATGGTATCCAACAATCCATTAGGCTCTTAAAGGTGTTTCCAAATATTCCAAAAATCTACCCACACATCCATGAGATTAAAACCTAAAACATGGCACCATGTGCTAAAAAATAAGTCACATAATCTTAAATGGTTTACTCTATTTAAAATAGGTATAAAATTGATGGATGGGAGTCTCCATGGCCAAGACCCACATGATCTATAGTATAATAGGGTAGCAAAGAGTGGGGAGCCTACTGGCTCACTCCACTCCCCACTATAAAGAGAGGACTTCACTAGCTAATTTACTAGTTAGCACCCAAGCTCAAAGCATATCACTAATGCTACAAGCCACCAATTAAGCATGTTACTCTTACATTAGAATCCCCATATAAACACATATTCACCTTTAAGCCCCACAACATCAACAAATTAGGTCAACTGTTGCTACCAACATAGAGACATGCAACACCCTTTCATTCACTAATCAAACTCGTGAACCAATTTTTAATCTACCTAATAAAAAAATTCTATGTGTTGGCCACCTATATATATCCCACTATATTTTCCACCACATAAAAACTTATTAGAGCTCAAAGAGCCCCACAAATTTGTCATTAATCCACATGGATTTGAGAAATTTGTTAACATAAAATAGGACCCATCCACTCTATCCACATTGATACCCTAGACCAATAGATTATATAACTACACACACATTACATCCATGCCAATAAAGATATGTTGTCAATAATAAGACCCTAAAGTCATAATAGAGAATGAAGGGGCTATTGGTCTATCTCACTCCCCACTAAGAAGAATGCTTACTGAGCTAGGTGATTACTTGGTTAACCATAGAGTAATGTAATCATTTCCATGCTTATAACTGGTAGCCACAACTAGCCAATCCACATCCGTGTATGCCCATGCATGGTCAAAGCACTAACTCATCTCGATAGGCCAACCAACTTACTACATGAGGGCATGTGACACATAATTATTTACTCACATATGTAGGAGCTAGCCACACCATCTATAACATCATTCTCAAACTGGTGAAAATCTCCATGCATGTTACATGCACATAGAAGCAACTTCTGAAGTGCATTGACAATATAGATAAGCACTATGCACCAACTAGGAGATCAAATGATTGATGACAACACATGACACAATTTGACAGCTAGTAGCAACCAACCAAAAATAAAATGCACTAAAATTATCACCCAATAACAAATAATGAGCTACAAGACATCACCTCTAGACATATCCTTTTCACTATGGAGCCAATCAACTTGCGGTCCCACAAATATGCGAGCACACACTTACTGCAACTAATATAAACATGACACCTCATTGTGAAACTACCACCACTTATGTACCCTTAACCAATAAGGGCTTGCTACATTAGGAAAATATTGCCATGAATTATACACATCATTGCCAACTAGATATTACTAACGTGGTCTTTATAAGGTGTGATAAAGGCTAGTGGAGAGTAGGGAGGCAAGCAACTTAACCCACTATCCATTTCAAAGAGTACATTTCTCCAAGATGGTTACCAATGGCCATTTAATTAAAATGGTTTCACTTAAGTTGTATCCTACTAGTAGCAAATGTAGACACTTAAAATTGTCCATGTCTTCCAACACCTAGTCGACACATCACTAGAGACATCATATGATATTTTGTTCTAATCCCACTCCTAATCCCATTTATCCCACTATCCAATTAATTAAATAAATCCTATTTATTTAATTAATTTCCCTCTCCCATTTTCTAACTAATTCAAATAAAATATTTGAATTCGTCCTCACCTTTCATCTAATTACAACACATGTCACATACTACATTTTTCATTTAATACATTTCACATGTCCCACTAATTTAAATAAAACATTATTTAAATTAGGTCTACCCTACACTTGTCACATGACTACAACTCCTTGTGGAGTGGGAAATTCTATTCAATCCTACCATCCACATCGTTCAAATCAACTTTCAATCATAGCCATCCATTCAAATCATTCCTTTCCTATAAATCAACCCTCAACCAATCCATTTGCACCAATGAGTTTCCAAGAAAACTTATTCTATCAAAATGACATTAGAGCCTCTCATCATTCATCCTCATACCATTGTTATGCTACAAATTTGAGCAATCAACATCCACCCAATAACAACAATCTTCGATACTTTGCATGCCTATGCGAAGTTGAGAAGGACAATGGAGGGAAGTCAAATGTAGCTTAGGATCTTAGTTTGTTTTCTTTATTTGATTGATTTCTAATTTATTTGCACTCCATTGAGTAGTTAGGGTTTGATTCTTTTATGTTTATGGATTTATCCTTGATTTTCCCTAGCTTACATTGGTGAACCTGACGTGAAGTTTGCTAATTTAATATTTTTTGTCAAATCTTGGAAGTCAAGTTTTGCAAGTTGCTCCCTGGCCTGAAATAGACTTCGTCATTGCATCCAAGAGGCCTCATAGGTGAAAAATGACATAAAACACCCTATATTTCACTCAGGGAATTTTTTTTGAAAATTTTTGAATTTTTTTACTCTCAGATCTGTATAGTATGGATTCCTACTATATAGATCTGCACAGTATAGATATGTACTGTATGGATACTCTGTGTGGATTGCCTAGGTCTCTAGTTTTTTTTATGATGCGTGTCTAGTTTTTTTAGGTTCTACTCGCTAACTGTGCAACCCTAAACCCTATTGGTTGTCAACTCTGTTGCAAACCCAAGGTCGCTGCTCCAAGACTCCTGGGTTACTGTAAAAAAAAAGGAAAAACCCCTATCAACTATGTTCATATCTGCCACCACTATCGCTGACTTCAAACTCCCATTTCACTGCTTCTGACCTTTTATTGCCACCCCGATTATACTTCAACCCGTCACCTAAAACCTTAAGTCTTCCCTCTGCCCGCTCTGATGGAAACAATGCAGATAACTGAGAGGGGGGGTGAATTAGTTATCTTATAACTTTTCTTATTTTTACTTTCTTTTCTTATCTTATCATTTAGTGCTATATCAAAACAATGCAATCATAAGAATTGAAAAGGAATTAACACATAACACAAGGATTTTTACATGGAAACCCTGCTAAGGGAAAAACCACGGGGTGACTAACCCAAGATTGTATTCTTTATTAAAAGAATAAAGAGTACAAATTTGGCAGTTGCTAATTAGGGCTCACTGCCTGAGCACACTATTCACAAGAGTCCCACTGCCTACAGGAGACTCACTATCTACAAATGCTTATAGATGATACCAAGGTGTTTAAACTGAAGAGCAACATCTATATATGCAAGAAGTTAGTTCTGGTTAGGTGCAGTATACTAATCTGGCACATTTCATTCTTCCTCTGCTCAATATCACTCTTCAGTCATATTCTTGATTCAGATCTTTATTTTTACACTTCTTCTAATATTTTCTTCAACATCTACATGCACAATAATGATTCACCAGATTGAGACCATCGAGTATATATATCTGCATTAAGGATTTCAACTAACTTCATAGTCGGCAATAAGAACACTTGAGATATTTACAAGTTTCTATTATGTCAGTTGAATCCTTGCTTGGTTGATGATGCGCATCAAAACTTAGACATAGAATTCATTAATCATATCAGCCAATAATGTATAATGTTACAAATTGCTTGATCAACAATTTTTATACATCCAGATTGAAGTCTGGTATTCTGTCAGTCAGTTCTTCCTCTGTCTTCTCTGTCTGACTGGAACCCAACACTCAGAAGCTCATATCTTTTTCATGCTTTATCACCAGAGGCCAAATCTCTGGAATACAATAGTCATGATACCCTTCTTGATTTGTCCAATTCTGTAACTTACTGAGTTACACCATATGAGAGATCTGGACCTGATTGACAGACCATGTTGCATACTCTATTCTTTTCCACTAGACCAAAACAATCTTCATCTTGACTTCTGGTATAGGCATATTATGTACTGCAGATGTGTAGGATAGACATTGTTGCCATCAATGACAACACTTATGAAGCCACACAGTGTCTCTTGCCAACAATCTCCCCCTTTAGTATTGATGGCAACACTTGTGAAAAATGGCTAAGTGTCGCAATGACTCCCCCTTTTCTTGTGCTCTATTTCTTTGCACTATTTTACCGGAGCTCCCCCTTTGCTGGATTCCACATTTTTCACTGCTCTTCACTCCCCCTTTGACACCAATGGAAAAGGGTGGAATCCACATACCAAAATTATGCAAAAATTAGCATATACATGGCCGCATATGTATAAACAAATCATACGTTATACTTACATATACTTAAATATATTCGCAAAGGTTGTCTTCAACTGTACAATTTCTGTGGCCCAACTCCTCTTCATTCTATCCAAAATGGAGAGGTGTCCACTTAATAAAAATGCATATGCTTCTTCCCTCTTCAAAGCTATTGGATTATTGGTCCGGGTTGTACTTTGAGCATCTGTTAAAGCATCATGCAATACTTCTAACTTAGGGAGGATTATTCCCCTAAGTTCACCCATTCTATGCATCAGATTCCTCTTCTCTTTAACCAGTTTCTTTATCTCATTTATGATAACAACTGCCTGACATTCTTGGTTCACCAAAGAGATGGTAAGAGGATCAAAATTTTGGGATAGGCTTAACAACGTTTCTTCTTGTTCTTTCAGCTTCTTTTCAATGTCCACTGAAACTTTAGGCCAAGATAAAAAAAAAATTATATATATCTCCTCCATCCTTAAAGGCATTTTCAATTCTCTTTATTCCAATGTCTAAGGTTCTTCTGTCATTGTTAATTAGTTCTTGTACCTCACTGAGCCTTTTTTCAGACATCTCTTTCTGGACCTTAGTTTCTGCTGATTTTTCAAGAGATTCAAAGTGAGAATTGACATAATTAACCAAGTTTTTCAAGTTACCTGATGGAGGGGTAGATGCATCCTTTTGATATATAGGCATGATCTTCTCTAGTACACCAGATGCAATATTCAATAGTTCACTATCCTTCATGTGTGATTTTAGAAGTTTCTCTTTTGCTTTGGCCTGAGCAAAAGATGCTACTTTCATTATTTGAACTGGAGAGAGAGAGTTGAAATTTAATGGCCCTTGAATCAACTCAGGTTCATCCAACTCCATCATTTCTTTGTCGAGGAAATTTTGTACTGTCTCTGCAATGTCTCTTGCTAGTGACTTAGACTTCTTTCCTTTAGAGATATCAGGACTAACTGGTTTGGGTAAGTCATCACCAACCTTATCTTCTTGTTCTTCTTCTTTTTCCTTACCCTCTTTCTCTTGAGTCTCCTTCTCTTCTCTTCTTCCTTCCCCTTCTTCTTTAGTGCCCAGAAGATTTGTCTTGACAACTATGAGATCCAGAGGAGTAACATTACCAGAGTATACTATTTTGATAACTTCCTCTTCTAGAATAGAGGAGTCTAAGTCTTCAGATTTTTCTTCATCTATTTTCTTTAATCCTTCAACATCCTTTCAGAGAATTCTTCGTTGATTACTTTTAATCCTTCAACATCCATGGTAGAGGCAGAATTGACATAATTAACCAAGTTTTTCAAGTTACCTGATGGAGAGGTAGATGCATCCTTTTGATATATAGGCATGATCTTCTCTAGTACACCAGATGCAATATTCAATAGTTCACTATCCTTCATGTGTGATTTTAGAAGTTTCTCTTTTTCTTTGGCCTAAGCAAAAGATGCTACTTTCATTATCTAAACCAGAGAGAGAGAGTTAAAATTTAGTGGCCTTGAATCAACTCAGGTTCATCCAGCTCCATCATTTCTTTGTCGAGGAAATTCTGTACTATCTCTGTAGTGTCTCTTGCTGGTGACTTAGACTTCTTTCCTTTAGAGATATCAGGACTAACTGGTTTGGGTAAGTCATCACCAACCTTATCTGCTTGTTCTTCTTCTTTTGCATTACCCTCTTTCTCTTGAGTCTCCTTCGCTTCTCTTCTTCCTTCCCCTTCTTCTTTAGTGCCCAAAAGATTTGTCTTGACAACTGATCCAGAGGAGTAACATTACCAGAGTATACTATTTTGATAACTTCCTCTTCTAGAATAGAGGAGTCTAAGTCTTTAGATTTTTCTTCATCTATTTTCTTTAATCCTTCAACATCCTTTCAGAGAATTCTTCATTGATTACTTACATATACTTAAATATATCTGTAAAGGTTGTCTTCAACTATACAATTATGTGGCCCAACTCCTCTTCATTCTATCCAAAATGGAGATGTGTCCACTTAATAAAAATGCATATGCTTCTGCCCTCTTCAAATCTATTGGATTATTGGTCTGGGCTGTACTTTGAGCATCTGTTAAAGCATCATGCAATACTTCTAACTTAGGGAGGATTATTCCCCTAAGTTCACCCATTCTATGCATCAGATTCCTCTTCTCTTTAACCAGTTTCTTTATCTCATTTATGATAACAACTACCTGACATTCTTGGTTTACCAAAGAGATGGTAAGAGGATCAAAATTCTGTGATAGGCTTAACAACGTTTCTTCTTGTTCTTTCAACTTCTTTTCAATGTCCACTAAAACTTTAGGCCAAGATAAATAAAATTTATATGTATCTCCTCCATCCTTAAAGGCATTTTCAATTATCTTTATTCCAATGTCTAAGCTTCTTCTATCATTGTTAATTAGTTCTTGTACCTCACCGAGCCTTTTTTCAGAGCACTCTTTCCGAACCTTAGTTTCTGCTGATTTTTCAAGAGATTCAAAGTGAGAATTGACATAATTAACTAAGTTTTTCAAGTTACCTGATGGAGAGACAGATTGATCCTTTTGATATATAGGCATGATCTTCTCTCGTACACTAGATGCAATATTCAACAGTTCACTATCCTTCATGTGTGATTTTAGAAGTTTCTCTTTTGCTTTGGCCTGAGCAAAAGATGATACTTTCATTATCTAAACTGGAGAGAGAGAGTTGAAATTTAATGGCCCTTGAATCAACTCAAGCTCATCCAGCTCCATCATTTCTTTGTCGAGGAAATTCTGTACTGTCTCTGTAGTGTCTCTTGCTGGTGACTCAGACTTCTTTCCTTTAGAGATATTAGGACTAACTATTTTGGGTAAGTCATCACCAACCTTATCTGCTTGTTCTTCTTCTTTTGCCTTACCCTCTTTCTCTTGAGTCTCCTTCTCTTCTCTTCTTCCTTCCCCTTCTTCTTCAGTGCCCAGAAGATTTGTCTTGACAACTGTGGGACCCAGAGGAGTAACATTACCAGAGTATACTATTTTGATAACTTCCTCTTCTAGAATAGAGGAGTCTAAGTCTTCAGATTTTTCTTCATCTATTTTCTTTAATCCTTCAACATCCTTTCAGAGAATTCTTCATTGATTACTTTTAATCCTTCAACATCCATGGTAGAAAGCTCTTCATTTGTTTCCTCTACAATAGGAAGATTAAATCTCTTTAAGGCTTTCCAGAGAATTTCTTTTTTTTCATCAACTATTTGATCAGTTTCTCTAATCATGAGTTTATTCATCCGGGACTTGCTCTAGAAATCATCTTTACAATCCTTGAACACCATATCCATTTGTTTTGGAGTGATAGAGGGACATAGTTGTATCACTATCTGCTCCTAGATCTCCAAGTCTTTTGTCTTTGTATTCTCTTTTCTTTGCTCCAATACTTCTTCTAAGCTCTTTGCAATTAATGAAATTATTTCAATGAATGCTTTGTTATAGATATTCAAATACCTGATAGTTGCCTCCTCCAGTATTCTCTTGTCTGCATCATTGTATTCATCATAAAATTCTATTACTGGCTGCATGTTTCCATCCATAGTGACTACCTTAATGATGTATTCAATTGAGAGAGTGGGTTTCTCAACAAAGTCCTATATCTTCTCTTCCTCATTTCTGCTATCAGAGGACTTCCCAGATGTTCTTTTCTTCTTCAATTTCTTGATTTCCTCATATGATTCTGTTTCTTCATCATCCTTTTGGCTCGTATATGTCCTTGTGGCTTTGGTCTTAATTCTCTTTTCTCCTTTCCCAGATGACTTGACTTCCAGTTTCGTAGTCTTTGAGCTTTTAGAAGTGAAAGGAACAGAACTCTTGGAAGATCTAATCTAGGATGAGGCTTGCATTGTAATGATTTCTTTCTTTTCTTCTTGTCTTTCTTTTTCTGTCTTCTCCATTTTCTCTCTATTAGCATCTACTACCTCCTTTGATATGCCAAATCTTTTGGCAAGTTCTTCAACTTCCTTCTTACTTTTCTCTTTATCTCAGGCTGCCTTAATTCAACATGTATTTTTATGCTTAGCTCTTCAAAAGTGCCAAACCTTTCTGCTTTAATGTCCTTAGGTTGGCTCAACAAGTGTTGAATATGTACCTCTAAAATGTTTTCATCGACCTCATATCCCATAGGCATTATCCACACAGTTCTTGGCTCAACTACCTCCATTAGGCATTGGTCAGTGTCAACCATAAAGCAGACTGTGTCTTTGTATTTCTTGACTATTGATTGTGGTATTCTCTCTCTGGCATGCATCATGCTTTAAAAATTCTTGAAGTAACCCCAGAGGGCTGAGTTTTGGGCTTGAGCATCACCAAGTCCATACATGTAATCTCTAATTTGAATTGCAACAGGTTTATCATTTTGCCAGACCTAACCCTTTGATCCAGGAAACTCGTTCATATAGTAGAAAAATAGACATAGTATTAGACTACCATATTTGAAAGACTTTTTCTTATCTTTCTTGATCTTCTGCAAGTTTTCCATCAGTTGACTTAGTAGAAGCTCACATAGATCATAATCTGCACCTTCCTTCAACATTTGATATGCAACATAGATTGTTGTCCCAGACACAGAATTCTCCCTACTTGAGTGGTAGATTGTGTAGCCAATTATCATTGAAGCAAACTTAACATCTGGATCAGTGATGTCATCTATAGTCATTTCTCTTTTGTCAAATTTTGATCTAGTGGCTTTAGTTACCATTTGTTTCTGTTGATAACTGAGAGGGGGGGTGAATCAGTTATCCTAATTATTTCTTCTTTTGAACTTTCTTATTAATCAAAGCAGCATTAAATCAGACAAACAAACATTACCATGAAATGAGAAACACATGACATAGTATTTTTGACGTGGAAACCCGGTTAAGGGAGAAAACCACGGGGTGATTAACCCAAAGATTATTCTCTGTTAGAAGAATAAGGAATTACAAAATGGCACTTGCCAATTAGGGCTCACTGCCCGAGCACACTGCTCACAAAGAGGCACACTGCCTACAAGGAGACACACTGTCTACAAAAGAATGTTATACAATACTTGAACTGATTGGAAGCATCTACATATGCTGGAGTTCAGTTCCGGTTAGGCTCAGTACACTGATCTGCTGCACTTCATTTTTCCTCTGCTCTTTATTCTACTTTTCTTTCACATACCGGATCTTTCTTACTGCTTCTACTCTATTCTACACTTATTCGCATACAACACACCACACACTCACACATTTCACAACTAAATCCATCCTCTATATATATCCGCACAAGTAATTTCATCACCTTTCTAGTCGGCATCCGGAACAGTCTAGTTTCTTACAAACTCTGTTCTGTCGGCTAAATCCTTGCTCACCAAGCAATGCGGATCAAGCACATACTTGTAGATATCATTAATCATGTCGGTCAAACATGATTCATGCCTTCACAACCTTTACCATCAACAGTAACACATCCAGAAAATAGTCTAATACTCTGTCAGTCAGTTCTTCCTCTGTTCTCACTGTCTCTCAGGAGTCCGGTACTCAACTATTCATATCTTTTTCTTTGTTCATCACCGGAGGCTAAATCCTTGGAATATACTACTCAAGGTAGTCCTCTTGACTTCCCCAAATCCGTACTGCACCAAGACACTTCCTCTGAGAGATCTGGACCAATCTGTCGGACCTTGCCACATGCTCTGTTCTTGTTCACCGGACCACAACAATCTTCATTCTGACTTCCGGTAGAGACACACCATGACTTGCGGGTATGTGGGATGACCTTTGTTGCCATCAATGACAATAGCCATGAATCCATATAGTGTATTTTGCCAACAATCTCCCCCTTTGGCATTGATGGCAACACTTAGTGAAAAATGACTAAGTGTTTACACTATGCTCCCCCTTGGCTGATGCTCTATCTTTATATACAATTTCTGGAACTCCCCCTTAGTTGGATTCCTCATTTTTCACTGCTCCTCACTCCCCCTTTGACATCAATGGCAAAGGGTAGGGTCCGCACACCAAAATTTTCAAAAATTTTCTATACATAGCCGCATATTTACATACTCACATATACTGAAGAATGTCTGCAAAAGATGTCTTCAGTTGGATCAGTTCTGTAGCCCAACTTTGCTTCATTCTATCCAAAATTGAAATGTGACCACTCAACAAAAATGCAAATGCATCTGCCCTTTTTAGATCTTTCGGATCACTTGTCTGGGCTGTGATTTGAGCTTCTGCTATGGCGTCATGCATGGCCTCTAGCTTAGGGACAATTAAGCCCCTGAGCTCACTCAACCTGCTTATTCTATTTTTCCTTTCCTTCTCCAGTTTCTTGATTTCACTCAAGACTGCAATAGTCTGACATTCTTGATTTGTTATAGAGGAAGAAAGAGGATCAAAACTTTGAGACAAGCTTAGTAGTGTGTCCTCTTGCGCTTTTATTTTCTTCTCAATGTCCACTGTTACCTTGGACCAGGAGATACAAAATTTGTATATTTCACCGCCATCCTTAAGAGCATTTTCTAAGCTCTTTATCCCAATGTTCATGTTTCTCCTATCATTAATGATCAAACCCTGAACCTCGGAGAACCTTCTATCCAAAAACTCCTTCCGGACCTTTTCTTCAGCTAATTTTTCTAGAGATTCAAAATGTGTACTAACACTGCTGACTAAGGTTTTGAGATTACCGGAAGAGGAGGCTGCCGGATCTATCTGGACCGATGGCATAATCTTCTCAAGCACTCTGGAGGTAGCCTCTATCAACTCACAGTCTTCCATATGAGACTTTAGGAGCTTTTCATTTGCCTTAGCATTTGCAAATGAGGCTATCTTCATTGTCTGCGCCGGAGAGAGGGAATCAAAGTTGAATGGGCCTTGTAGTAGCTCCGGTTCATCGATCTCTATTGTTTCTTTGCTCAAAAATCGTTGAACAGTTTGTGCAGTGTCTCTTGCCAGAGACAGATGTTTCTTTTCTTCTGCAGTCTTGGAACTGTCCTTTGGGATTTTCTCTCCTTCCACATTCTTACCACTATCAGTCATGGTCTTCTCTGATGGAGTCTTCTCTTTCTCTGCACCCTTGGTACTGTCAACCTCTTTATCTTTCACCACTACTTCCTTCTCCTGTAATTTCTCTTCTTCTTTGGATCCAGAGACTGTAGGGGAAACCAGAGGAGAGATGCTAGCCTGTTCATAGGCCACTTCTTCTGGAGCAGAGGGTTCCAAGTCCATAGCTATTTCTGCACCTAAGTCCTCTACAACAGGAAGATTGAACCTTTTGAAGGCCTTCCGGAGGATCTCTTCTGTCTCTTTGGCCACCTTGTCAGTCTCACCAAGCATGAGTTGATTCATCCTGGCTTTACTTCTGAAATCATCTTTGCAGTCATTGAATATTATGTTCATTGTCTTGGGATCAATTTGAGGATATAGCTGAATAGCTATCTGCTCTCAGATCTCAAGATCTTTTGCATGAGCATTATTCTTTCTTATTTCTAATTCCTTTTCTAGGCTTTTAGGAATTAGAGATATGATCTCAATGAAAGCCTTATTGTATATGTTTAGATACTTGATTGTGGCTTCCTGCAGAATCTTTTGGTCAGCCTCATTGTAGTCATCATAAAATTCAGTCATTGGTTGAAGGTTTCCATCCACCGTAACCGACTTGATTACACTCTCTAGAGACAGAGTGGGCTTTTCAACAAATACCTCTGCCATTTCATCCTTGTCTTGGCCTGTGGAGGGTTTACCAGATCCTTTCTTCTTCTGCTTCTTTATTTCTTTTACTCCCTCATCTGACTCAGTTTCCTCTTCATCCTTTTGGCTTTCATAAGCCCTTGTGGCTTTTGTCTTAGATCTTTTACCAGATGCCTGGACTTCCGGTTTTGAACTTTTGGTTGTGGGAGGTGCAGATCTTTTTGATGATCTGGTCCGGGTGGAAGTTTCAACCGGAACACTTTCTTTACTTTTCTTTTCTTCCTTAGCCTTTCTCCTCTTTTCCCGGCTGGCATCAAGTGCCTCTTTTGAGATGCCTAGGCCTTGAGCAATATGCTCTACTTCTTTTCTCACCTTCCTCTTTATCTCAGGTTCCCTGAGTTCTACATGGATCTTTACACTCAGCTCCTCAAAGGTTCCAAACCTTTCTGCCTTTGGATCTTTGGGCTGACTTAGCATGTGTTGAACATGCAGCTCCACTATCTGTTCATCCACTTCATACCCCATGGGCATGATCCAAACAGTCCTTGGCTCCACTGCCTCCATTAGGCACTGATCAGTGTCCACCATAAAGCACACTGAGTCTTTGTATTTTTCAACAAGAGACTGGGGAATTCTTTCTCTTGCTTGCATCATGCTTTGGAAGTTTTTGAAGTATCCCCATAGGGCTGTATTTCTTGCTTTGGCATCCCCAAGCCCATGTAGATAGTCTCTTATTTGTACTACAACAAGTTTGTCATTCTGCCATGCCCATCCACTTGATCCGGGTAGCTCATTCATGAAGTAGAAGAATAGACATAATATAAGAGTACCATACTTAAAGGAATTCTTCTTGTCCTTCTTAATTTTCTGTATATTTTCCATTAATTGGCTTAAGAGCAGTTCGCAGAGATCATATTCTGTATTCTTCCTTAGCATTTCATAGGCAGTATACACTGCAGTTCTGGATACAGAATTCTCCCTGCTGGAGTGATAGATCTTGTATCCTATTATCATGGATGCATACTTGATATCCGGATCAGAAATATCTTCAATGGTCATTGCCCTCTTATCAAATTTTGATCCGGTGGCCTCAGTTACAATGTTATTTTTGACAGATTTGAGGATAGGTATCCCTTCGGAAGAGTATAGACCAGTTACTGCTCTAATTGCCTCTTTTGTGATCTTGCAGGGTCTATCCAGCCATAGGAAGTTGTCATGCATCCTGCTCAGTACATACCGGACCCATTCATCTTCTTCAAAGCAGGGAAAATGAATGAATTGATCAAATTGTTTCTTCTGGATACCCTTATACTCTGGTTTAAGCTCAAAAGCATTGTCTATCAGTTGTTTGTGATAGAGATCTCTCGATTTGAATTCCCCAAATTCCTCAATGCTTGCATGTATGTAAACCCTAATGTCTTCTGTGTGTAAAACTCCGTGAGGAACACTGGAAAATGCTCCTAAGGGATCTACCTCCAATGACTTGTATGGATGTTTCTTAAATTCAGGTCGGGGCCTATCTGAGATTTTTACTATATTTGGAGTAGCCATTTCTTCAAAAGATTTGTAGCAAGATATCGAAAGTGGAAAATACCTTTTGCGTCTTCGGTTGCACGGAGTAGCTGGATTGATTTCTGTATGTAATGACTTCGGCAGGAGATCTTCGGTGGACTTGATGAATTTTGTTGCAGAGCTCCGCTTTTCGCTTCTTCTTGGATGTGGAATGATCAAGTGATTGTTGAGAAATCCCTTATATCATTTCGCAAACCCTAATATCTGTTTGCAATAAATGCTTCACCTATATTATTCTGGTTTGCCTTGTCCGGATTGCTTGGAGTATCCCGGATCAGTCCTGATCTATGAACATCATGCGGATCTTTTAATCATGAATAAATCAAGATGACACATTACAAGAACATCCCAAACATTCTGTCCAGTCCGCAGAGTAAAATAATGTACTTCCGGATCTCTCCGGACCCTTTTGTAGTCCTCTGTCATTCCGGAGCATCTCCCGGAATAGGTCTTTACTTGATCGATCACAACTTCTTTATATCTTCATGCGGACCTCTAAAATCTTGTCTGGATCATCTCAGGACTGGTATCTTCAAACCCTTTACTCCGCATCTTGTGTCACATCCAGCACCACTTGATTGGCTGGGGGAACAGGTTTTTCTTTGAGTCTCCCCCTGAGCCAGAGCTCACTTTTTAATTTCTGAAAGAAATATCAGCACCAGAGTCTGGTGCGGATCCAACCTCTACATTCTCTGAACTTTTCTTCACCCAAATCTTGTTCATCTGATTCCTAACTTCATCTGCATTCATCTTTTGTTTACCCTTGTCTTGATTCTGATTATACACCGGACCTCTTTTGTCCTGATTCTTGCTTCTGCAGACTTTAGCATTATGACCGGACCTATTACAGATTTGGCAAATAACATTTCTTTGCATATTTGACTGATAACCTCTTGATCTGCATTGATTAGCCATATGACCTACTCTATTGCATGTAAAACATCTACCATTGAATGATTTGTTTACTTGCATATTTTTGCATTCATGAGACTTGTGTCCATACCTTTTGCAGTTAAAGCACTGTCCAGAGAAGGATGGATTAGTTTGATTCATCCTTTTTCTGCACTGATTAGCTTTGTGACCAAAGTGATTGCAGTTGTGGCAGTATCCATTGAAAGATGGATATCTTTGAGCATTGGGCTGTCTTACCGAAGGTCTTCTAGGCCTATTCCTTGGATTTTCTGATCCAAAATTCTTTTGACCGGATCCGGAGCTTTCTCCTTTCTCATATCCCAAACCATACTTGTCATCTGTCCTCTTTTGACTACCAAGAAGAACTTCAAGTTGAGCAGAACTTATCTTGAATTTCTCTTTATATTCATTTGTTGTTTGAAGGTCTCTTTTGAGAGAGACAATTTGATCCTCAAGTTTTTCTTCATTATCTTTGGCATCTTCAAGATCAGATTCAAGATGTCTGATAATTCTGTCCATCTGAAGGCATTCTTCTGATTTCTCCTTAAGAGATTGTCTTAGATTGTCTTCAGTTTTTCTTTTCTCTTCAATCTCTTGAGTAAACTTTATAGTTCCTGATTCCATTTCATGTCTTAACATAATGGCTTCTTTCGATAACTTTTCACATAACTTGGTTTTCTCAGTCAATTCTTCATTTGTATTGCTTTCTTCACTTTGTCTTGCCAATTGTTGGAGCAGCTCCTTTCTCTTTTTCATAGAGAGACTTAATTTGTCCTTTAATTCTCTCATGAATTCATCAGCCTGTTTGAGTCTTTCCTTTAATTCATTGACTTCAGAATTTGACTGTTCAAGATCCTCAAGGGCAGTCTTGAGTTGCTCCCTTAAACCATATGCATCCATTTCAACTCCCAGATCTTCCTCAAGCTGTTAGGCTCTATTAGGAGGAACTTAGCTCTGATACCAATTGTTGATAACTGAGAGGAGGGGGGTGAATCAGTTATCCTAATTATTTCTTCTTTTGAACTTTCTTATTAATCAAAGCAGCATTGAATCAGACAAACAAACATTACCATGAAATGAGAAACACATGACATAGTATTTTTGACGTGGAAACCCGGTTAAGGGAGAAAACCACGGGTGATTAACCCAAAGATTATTCTCTGTTAGAAGAATAAGGAATTAAAAAATGGCACTTGCCAATTAGGGCTCACTGCCTGAGCACACTGCTCACAAAGAGGCACACTGCCTACAAGGAGACACACTGTCTACAAAAGAATGTTATACAATACTTGAACTGATTGGAAGCATCTACATATGCTGGAGTTCCGTTCCGGTTAGGCTCAGTACACTGATCTGCTGCACTTCATTTTTCCTCTGCTCTTTATTCTGCTTTTCTTTCACATACCGGATCTTTCTTACTGCTTCTACTCTGTTCTGCACTTATTCACATACAACACACCACACACTCACACATTTCACAACTAAATCCATCCTCTATATATATCCGCACAAGTAATTTCATCACCTTTCTAGTCGGCATCCGGAACAGTCTAGTTTCTTACAAACTCTGTTCTGTCGGCTGAATCCTTGCTCACCAAGCAATGCGGATCAAGCATATACTTGTAGATATCATTAATCATGTTGGTCAAACATGATTCATGCCTTCACAACCTTTACCATTAACAGTAACACATCCAGAAAATAGTCTAATACTCTGTCAGTCAGTTCTTCCTTTGTTCTCACTGTCTCTCAGGAATCCGGTACTCAACTATTCATATCTTTTTCTTTGTTCATCACTGGAGGCTAAATCCTTGGAATATACTACTCAAGGTAGTCCTCTTGACTTCCCCAAATCCGCACTGCACCAAGACACTTCCTCTGAGAGATCCGGACCAATCTGTCAGACCTTGCCACATGCTCTGTTCTTGTTCACCGGACCACAACAATCTTCATTCTGACTTCCGGTAGAGACACACCATGACTTGTGGATATGTGGGATGACCTTTGTTGCCATCAATGACAACAGCCATGAATCCATATAGTGTCTCTTGCCAACAGTTTCTTCACAGATCTGAGTGCAAGTAACCCACTAGATGAATGCAGTCTGGTCACAGCCCTGATGGCATCTTTGGTTATCTTAAATGGCCTCATTAGCCACATAAAATTATCATGCATCCTACTTAGAACATACCAGACCCAATCGTCTTCTGCAAAAGATGGAAAATGAATGCAATGTTCGAAGTGTTTGTCCCTTAGGGTCTTGAATTCAAGTCTGAGTTCAAAATTCTCATCTATGAACTATTTTTGATAAATGTCAATCAATTTTGAGTCTCCAAAATCTTCGATGTTTGCATGATATAAACCCTAATATCTTCTACATGCAAGACACCATGCGGAATACTAGAAAACGCACCCAAGGGATCAACTTCTAGAGATTTGTAAGGGTGTTTCTTGAATTTTGGTCTCAGCCTTTCAGAGATATTAACAACCATTTGAGTAGCCATTCCATCAAAGAAATCTAGAGAGAATTTGTAGAAGGGAAGTACCTTTTCTCACCTTAGGGTTTGAAGCAGATGTCGAAGCGATTTTCTATTTGATTCGATCTTTAGCTTGAACTTGAGTAAACTGTATGATCTTCTTCTCAGAGCTCTTCTTTTCTTCTTTGTGAGTGCAAATGTGTAAATAATGAGTGAAATAACCCTTTTATCTTTGCATAAAACCTAATTCCCTTTTGTAATAAATGCACAAGCTTTTAAGTCATCCGATTACCTTGCTTCTCAAGTGAGCTTTTCTTGAATCATCTTGCAGATCTTCAAACTAGTACCTTGGTGAGTTGGTAGCACCTGGGTGCCTTGAAGACTTTACTTAGAATTCACAGATCAGAGTATTGTATTTGCAAATCATACAGGATCAATTTGTATTGTTCTATTAATACTGGTTGGTTGTCAGAACCAGATCTACTCAAGTGGTCATAAACCTTGTGAAACTTCATGCGAACCTCTTGCATTCTGACTTAAAGTTCTTTGGGGAATTTTATCGGAACCCTTTAATCTGCAACACCAGATGTTTAATTAATGTGCCAAATTCAAGCATTTACTGACTGGATGGGGGAAAATGATCTTCTCTGTAGCTCCCCCTGAGCCAGAGCTCACCTTTTAGTTTCCAGAAGGATTATCAGCACCGGATTCCAATGTGGATCCATCTCCAATACTCATTGTACTCTTTTTTACCCAAATCTTGCTAATCTCCTTCTGAACTTCATCCGCATTTACTTTACCTTTGCCTTTAGCTTATTTCTGATCATGTTCCACTGGACCTTTTCTGTTTTGATTTCTGCTTCTGCAAAATCTGGCTATATGACTGGATCCATTGCAATTGTAACACATAACATTTCTTTGCTTATTTGAATGATATCCTCTTGATCTACACCCATTAGCCATATGTCCAATTCTATTGCATACAAAGCATCTACCATTGAAAGAATTACTCATTTGCATATTTTTGCATTCATGAGATTTGTGACCATACCTTTTGCAACTGAAACATTGACTAGAGAAGGATGGATTGATTTGATTCATTATGTTTCTCACTAGATTGCTTTATCACTGAATTTGTTGCAATTGAAGCAGTATCCATTGAAAGATGGATATCTTTGAGCATTTGGTTGTCTTATCGGAGGTCTTCTAGGCCTATTTCTTTGATTTCCTGATCCAAGGTTCTTTTGACCGGATCCAAAACTTTCACCTTTCTCATATCCCAGGCCACACTTATCATCTACCCTCTTTTGACTTTCAGGAAGAACTTCAAGTTGGGTTGAGCTTATCTTGAATTTTTCTTTGTATTCATTTGCAAATTGAAGATCTTGTTTAATAGTGTCTATCTAGTTCTCAAGTTGTTCTTCATTGTCTCTGGCTTCTTCAAGATCAGATTCAAGATGCCTGATTATTCTATCCATTTTGTGGCAGTCCTCTATTTTCTCCTTAAGGGATTGTTTTAGGTTATCTTCAATCTTTCTCTTATCTTCAATTTCTTGGGTGAATTTCATAACCCCTAATTCCATTTCATGTCTTATCATAATGACTTATTTTGATAGCTTCTCACATAGCTTATTTTTCTCATTCAGATCCTCATCAGTATTATTGACTTCATTCTGATTTGCTAATTTCTAGAGTAGTTCCTTTCTCTTTTTCACAGAATAATTGAGTTTCTCTTTCAGCTCATTTATGAAATCATCAGCTTCCTTGAGTCTTTCTCTCAAATTATTGACTTCAGAGTGGGATTGTTCAAGGTCATCTAGGGTAGACTGAAGTTGTTCTTTCATACCATATGCATCCATTGAGATTCCCAGATCCTCCTCAAGTTATTAGGGTTGTTCAGAGGAACTTATCTCTAATACTAATTGATGGAAACAATACAGATAACTAAGAGGGGGTGGTGAATTAGTTATATTATAACTTTTCTTATTTTTACTTTCTTTTCTTATCTTATCATTTAGTGCTATATCAAAACAATGTAATCATAAAAACTGAAAAGGAATTAACACATAACACAAGGATTTTTATGTGGAAACCCTTCTAAGGGAAAAACCACTGGGTGACTACCCCAAGATTGTATTCTCTACTAAAAGAATAAAGAGTACAAATTTAGCACTTGCCAATTAGGGCTCACTACCTGAGCACATTACTCACAAGAGGCTCACGGCCTATAGGAGACTCACTGTCTACAAATACTTACAGATGATACCAAGGTGTTTGAAATGAGGAATAGCATCTATATATGCAAGAAGTCAGTTACAGTTAGGTGAAGTATACTAATCTGGCATATTTCATTCTTCCTCTGCTCAATATCACTCTATATTCATATTCTGGATTCAGATCTTTGTTTTCACACTTCTTCCAATATTTTCTTCAACATCTACATGCACAATAATGATTCACAAGCTTGAGACCATTGAGTATATATATCCGCATTAAGGATTTCGACTAACTTCAAGGTCGGCAATAAGAACACTTGAGATATTTGCAAGTTTCTATTCTATCAGCTGAATCCTTGCTTGGTTGATCATGCACATGAAAAGTTAGACATAGAATTCATTAATCATGTCGGCTAATAATGTATAATGTCACAAATTGCTTGATCAACAATTTTTATACATCCGGATTGAAGTTTGGTACTCTGTCAGTCAGTTCTTCCTCTGTCTGCTCTATCTGACTGGAACCCAACACTCAGAAGCTCATATCTTTTTCATGCTTTATCACCAGAGGACAAATCTCTGGAATACAATAGTCATGATACCCTTCTTGATTTGTCCAAGTCCACAACTTACTAAGTTACACCATCTGAGAGATCCAGACCTGATTGACAGACCATGTTGCATACTCTGTTCTTGTCCACCAGATCAAAACAATCTTCATCCTGACTTCCGGTATAGGCATATTATGTACTGCAGATGTGTAGGATAGACTTTGTTGCCATCAATGACAACACTTATGAAGCCACATAGTGTCTCTTGCCTAGGTCTCTAGTTTTTTGTTGATGATGCGTGTCTAGTTTTTGTAGGTTATATTCACTAACTATGCAACCCTAAACCCTATTGGTTGTCAACTTTGTCAAAAACCCTAGGTCGCTACTCCAAGACTCTTGGGTCGCTACAAAAAAAAGGGAAAAACCCCTGTCGACTATGTTCATGCCTGTCACCACTATCGCTAACTTCAAACTCCCATTCCACTGCTTCTGACATTTTGTTTCCACCCCAACTATACTTCAACCCGTCACTTAAAAACCTTAAGTCTTCCCTCTGCCCGCTCCATATCTCTTAGTCGTCACCACCTCTTCTCACACTGTCGCCACCACTCACTCATCCTTTGACTACTGATATAAAATCCTCTCATTCAGTCTTCTCTGTTGTAGTCTTCAAATGTTTGGTTGCCATGCTTAAAACCTCATCGTATACCTTACATTGTTGTCTCTTATTTCAGCTCAACTACCTATTTCATAGCCCTAGCCGTTAGCTGGCTTTGGGCTCCTGTAGCGCCTATCTCCAACTGAGGTCACATAGGTGATCGGGTTGGCACCCCGCCTATGTTTTTCCTTTTTATTTTTGATTTTCCTTAGCCCCTAGTCACATGGGTGACTAGGGGCCCGTCTAAAAACTTAATTGCTAGACTTAACTACTAGTGGTAACCACTAGCATGTGACTGCAAAAAACTCTAACAGTTAGCAGTTAGCTTTTAAACTACCAAGCATGTTCTTTTTTCATCCTCATGCCATAATAGGTAGCTTTTTTTCAAACTTTCATAACATTCGCATACGGAGGCAAATTTTTGCAAAATTTCTAGTGTTGGAGAGATAATTTGCCTAGCTACACTATGGCGAAGAAATTTTTAAGTGATTGTACCATTTTCACCTCTTTTTATAGTCAAAGTCAATGTTTCTTTATGAACTTCAAATGGAAATATCTTGAGCAATTTTTATCCATTTTTCGACAATTTGTTTTAAATTGCATAGATTTTTGTCTACAATCTAATCATGCTATTCATTTTTTCTATCACAGTAGATTTGGAAGTGAAAATTTTTAGGTGTACTCATTCTATTTTTTCATATCTCATTTGATCAATCAATCTTGCTTGTATCACACTTCAATTTGGGGCTTAAAAAGAACATCTTATTTTCTATCACATTTGGATTTTGGGCTCTAAAATGAACTCTTGTCTTCATTCACAAATTGAAATTGGCCATAAAATAAACCATTGTTTTCCATCACACATTTTGACTTGGGATTGAAAAGAACAAGTGCTTTCATTGCTTGGTGAATTTGAGTGAGATTAAAGGTGTGTATGTTCTTCTCATGCACTTTGTGTGATCTTGAGAATAAAAAACATCTTTCATCCATTCAATGTCACACCACACATTTCATTTTCTAAGGGGAATTTACATTGCAAGTGTGAATCTAGTGTGCATGTGTATACTCTCTCCTTGCACCATAAGGTGATCTTAGAGATCAAAAGCACCCACTAGATTTTCTTTTGTCACCCTTCTAGGAGGCCTAATTCGAGACACACCACTCCAAGGGATGACCTCAACTCTAGCATTGTGGCAAAGTCTAAATAGTAGGGTGTGAATCGAAAGACACCCTCTTAGAAGTTAAAATATTGTTATTCGAGCTAATCCCCCAAGAACTTTATACCTTGGGGAAGTGAAGGTGAAGGGTGGGTTACCCCTTTCACCCATCTATTTGGCACTATTTCACTTTCATTTCATGGAATTGGGCCCCCCGTACCTTGAGTACATTGGGGACATCCTTAGTCAAACTTGTACATACTAGAGTAAGACCTATTTGGCCACACCTCCCTGACTAATCTCAGGATTGTTGATGTTTCTTCAAGTGCTTGCGTAATCATCACATTCAAAATTTCAAAGTGAAACTTGCTTATGTGTCTTGTGTGTGTTATTCATGTGTGTACATTTGAAATCATTTGTTTTAAAATTACTAAATCAAGCTATAAACATAAACATGTAAACACATCATCTAAACATTCTTTCCATTATATTCATTCTAATTCACTTTCTTCCTAATCAAACCCTAATCATCCTTGTTATTTCATCCTAATCAAAACCCTAATCATCATTGTCATTCACCTAATCCACATCTTAATCATCCTACTTGCCCTATCCTAATCACATCCTAATTATATCATCATCATTCCACATTTTCAATCAATTTCATACCCTATCTATCCTAATCATTCCACATCATCATCCTAGTCCTAGTCAAACACTTGTCAAAATGGTCTTGATCCTTAGCAAGCCTACACCCAATGCAAGACCCAAGCTTATACTTCAAGGAGGCCCTCCCTCTAATCCTAATGATGAGACAAATTCAAGACTCAAGTTCATACTTCGAGGAGGCCAACTCTTTAGTCTTAATGATGAGACAAATCCAAAACCCAAGCATATACTTTGAGGTGGCCATCCCTCTAGTTCTAATGATGAGACAAGTCCTAGACCTAAGCTCATACTCCAATGTGGCCCTCCTTTAAATTCTTGTGATGATCCAAGTCTCATGAAGAAATCCTATGTGTCATCCCCTCCCCTTTAGACCAATATAATCCATCCACCTTTCCTATTGATGCCACATAAATTCATTCCATAACAAGAACATGTGAGCCTAAGTCCGCCCTTGAAACAAGATCTAGTGCCTTCAAGTCCTCATGCCTTTGACAAGGGAGACACCAACCTAGCCTATGCACACCATTCATTACCCTTACCACCTCCTAATCCTCTATCAACACCACGTCCTAAGTTCAAACATTACAAAAGTAAACATATGGGGTCATCCAAATCCACCAATCCCTTCAATCCATTTGACCCTTCATCCAACCAAAGTCCAAACCCTAAGCCTACAACATCCAACACCCCTTTTATTCCTCCACCATGGGATATTCCCACTCCAACTAATCCAAATCCTAAGTCTTCAACTTCCACCACCCACACACCTATAAAGGATGTGCTCCCAGGGCTACTAGCAAGGAATCAATCATCTCCATGTCAAAAACCTATCCTTGAACCTATCAAAGAGCCTTCAAACACCATGCCTAGTCTTCCAAATACATCACATTGTCCACCACCCCTTGAGCCTATTCAAGAGTCTTCTACCATGAGTCTAAGTCAACCTCCATCACGCTCCTATGCAATTGACCATCAAGAGCCTTCCACTTCCACTTCCACCCAAATTCAAGAGATATGTCAAGGGTATAATCATAAGCACGTGGAAACATCAAGCCCTCATTCTAATCAAGATAAAATCACTTTCATTCAACCTAGATGCATAACATGCATCTTTTCCATGATCAAGACAAATTATTCATGATGAAGAACCTATCCATGAGAACCTTTATCCTATTCATACCCCTACAATCATCCATAAGCAAGACACCCACAACCTACATTCTTAATCTAATAAAAGTCTTGTTGACCTACTTGAGAATTCACACCATTTCATGGCCTTCCTTCTATTACCAAATTATGCTTTATAACCCAATTAGGTTAGGCTGTAACTATAGTTATCTTTGCTACTTTGAATAAGTAGAGAGGTTCAAGAGGAAAGGAGAAGAAAGTTCAAATTCGCAAGCCAGCCTAGAAGGCCTACTATCCTGATGGAGGACCCTTCCAGTGATCATATTACCAAGATTATGTAGAATCTCAATTAGAGTTGTTGCATGAGCCATATAAGATGAAAGGATAATCCAACAGAGTAAGAGATATCCTAGGACTGATAGGAGAAATTAAGGCTAATCTATGCATTGTAGATTGTGTTGCAGTTGTTGTTATTGTTCATTCATTGTAGTTTGATACATTTCAAAGAGGTACATAAAATATTGCTAAGTCTACTAAAGATTATAAACACCTATACCATGTGATAATGTTCAATTTATCTTTATGCAATTGATTTACAAAAAAGCAAAAATGATACACAAGTCATTACATGAAATAACTATTTACATTCATAAAGAAAAGTGTTTATATGATCCAACACAAGTTGTGGGAGTAACTGTATTTGATGCAATGCATGATAACAAGTAGATATGAAGTAAAAGAAAATATATAAAACAAAAAAGGGACCCATCTTTTCCTGAATGATTAATCTCATTAATAGCTGCATTATCTCCAGTTGCCCCATTTGATATCTCTAAGTGAACCTGCAAGAGAACAATGAAGAGTGAATTTTAGAGATCAGGGTTTTCTTTTGAATTCTATATGCAATATTTTCAAAATGTACTTGCTATCTTACATCCGATCAACAAGATGGAAAAGAGAAAAAACATCAGAAGTAGATAGGAAATCATAAGAAGAAGCAAGAAAGAGAAACTAGGCAAATCAAAGAAGAGGCTTCAACCTCTATGTTTTCTCTAATTTGTTTGCTAACTGTGCAGGTACAGGTTCATGAAATCCATTCATTAATGACATCCATTTACAACAATTATAAATGACAAGGTACATATGCTAGGACAGTCTTGAAAAGTAAATCATGTTTAAGCCCTAATGGTACAGTCAAGAAGAAGTAGTCATCTAGGGAGGAACAATCATGTTAGCAAGAGGGAGGTCACTAGAAGTGTAAACACAGTCATCCTAAAGAATCATGAAGAGATTTGCATAACTGCCCCACAGCAAAGGCCCCTACCTACTATTAGAAGACTATGACAAGTTCCTTTTCACTGAAAAATGAAGGTTAGAATGGGAGATAAGCAGTCAATTCCAAGGTTTAGAGGTCTAAAACCCTACAGAGAGTTATTAAGAGCATACACTATACAATACAATAAAGAACAGTCCATTTGTATTTGATAGCAATCCTATGAGGACCATGCTTGTGATCTAACAAGAGGGATAACAACAAGCTAGTATGATGAAAGGAATAGTAAAAGGAGTTCCTTAACTTTATAAGTTTGCATAAGATCTGCCAAAAGCCATGCAAGCCTACCATGAACACTTTTCATTGTTCCCCTTGAATGAATAACAACCATAGTAAGATGACTGTAGCAGTCACTTGAAGACTTAGAAAGAAAGCCATATCAGTTACTATAATGACATAGTGCAATGAATAAGAACAATAGTTACAGTCGTGATTTGAAACAACAATCATAGTCATAAAGTGCTAGGAAGCCACAAAGAACACTATCAGAAATGAAGAAACTACAACAGCTAAATAGTAAGAAGCAGTCATGATAGTGCCCATAGTATTCATCTTATTACAATGAATAGTCATATTAATGTTAACCATACAACCATAGGAAACAGTCCACCTTGAAAGGCTCAGCCAATAATGTGATAGTAGATATCTTGACAAAAGCCTATAGAATATCAAGTGGACATAATCATACACAAGAGACATATTACTACACAAAAAGGGCAGCCCCAACACTTGCAGGTTCACACCATCAAAGCAATAAAGAAAATAGTCTATGGTATGTCAGGTGTTTGAATTGTTAACAAGCTCTTAAAACCTCTAAAGGCCTTACAATAAGGATATTCAGGTCTGATGCATACACAACATGTACCCAAGACACTGAAAAATAGAGTTCAAACAAAGAAATTAATGCAAAGATAGTGTGGAGGTTAAACAAGGCACTGAACTCTGCAAGGACAAAGAAAGTGTTTGACATTTCAAATGTGACTAAGAGGGGGGTACCTATAGCTGAGACAATAAATAGGGATAGCCAAATGTCTATATACAGTGCATAACTAGGAACAGTCATATAGAGGCATTAAAACAATGAAAACACTAAGCAAAGATAGTGAAAGATAGGAGGCCTCACAAAATGTTGTTTCAAAGAGTTTACAATACCATTGCCCATTCATTCTAAAGTCATAGAATACAATGAGAAAATCCAGATATTGTTTTGGTAATAAAAATAGTGGAACAATGAGAATCTCTATAAAGTCATCATCATGAAGATTGTAGCATGTTACTCCAAAGATCCCAAGTACCCTGAGCCAGTACAATTAGCATAGATAGGTTTAAAATCAAGCATGCATGATAATGTCAAGTCTTATATAATGGAGGGTGTTAAAACATGAATAATGAAGTCTGTACTCTTTAAGATCCTTATAGTACTAAGAACATGGATAAGGTTCAGGGGTATAACAGTGAGATACTAGAAAGGGAACAAAATGGTATCAAGATCATAAAGAAGCTTTCACTTATTGGTAGGGACTAAGATGATCATTAGAATATTTTTCTTGTGACTTCTAAGCATGCCAAAGGACTAATCCTCATTCCAAAATAGAAAGAAGAAGATCATGCAAAGAGAATGCTAAAAGTTGAGGAAAGACAGGTCAGCCCATTATTTTACAAGTTGGAACCGTGATATATGCAGAGGTCTACATGAAGTTGATAAGAAATAGAGGTCTGTAATGTGTCACAGAGGTTTGTTCCTCTTTTGATTTATAGGTTTCCACTTCTCATGTCTGACCACAGGTAGATAAGAGAGAGACTGGATGCAAGAATAGAGAGCATGACAATAGACATGCAAGAATAGTGACCCATATAGCTGACTATCAAGAATAAGAAGAGAGCAATAGTCAAACCCATTTTCCATACAACCCAGGTAGGGTTTTGTTAGAAATAAAGCAAACCCTCATAGCTTCCAAGACAAAGGAAGATCATGTAATGTTGATATCAAAGAAGAGAATCTTAAGAGCCATAGAAAAATATAGAATTATATCACCATTTTCTCAAATTTACAAGTAAAAGAGGAACAACTGAACCAGCTCATTATTTTCTAGATCAAGAGAAAGGAGAAACAAGTTTTCATAGTTTATATAATAGATATAAAATAAAGCTCTGATGCTTATACTCAAAATAGAGGTTTTCCTGAGGGTTTCTAAGGAAACATACAAAGCAAAACAACTTTTCACTATTTCTTTTCTTCAACAGAGAGTAAGAAGAACAGGTATCACAAGGAAATAACCTTTCACTGTTTTCATTCTCAATAAAGGGTAGAAAAGTAGAGTTTTTTCCACCTTTTTCTCAAAAAAGAGGAGCAGCAGAATAGAGTAAAATAGCTAATGATACTTACTAATAGGAAATAGTAAAGCAATGAAGAACCCTTCAAGAGAGTAGCATGAGAAGTAGCTTCAAACAAAACCTACGGTGGTGCAAAGATTTAGCAGCAAAAAAGAATGATAAGAATGAATGATTTTAGGGTTTGTTGAAGTGTTTTGATTCATAATCATGCCCTAGCCTGTGGGCTTACCTTTTTTTTTTACTTGTTTTTTTAAGAAAATCAAAAGAGGCTTGTGGTCAAGTCTTTAAAGTCATGATGCCTAATGTAGAGGGGTTCGTGGGAGTCATAAGGGGATAATGATGCTCTTTGGGGTTTTGATGGTGTTTTTTAAACCTTGAAGTAATCAGCAAAAGGTAAATCATGATTAGGGTTTTGATAATGAAGAGGCAATAAGGTCTTTTTTGACTTTGCTATTTGACTTAGGTCAATTTGAGTGTGTCTAAGGGCTTTTCATAAGCCAAAGGGCAGAATAGGCATCATTATAGCTTTGAGAGATTTTTTAAGGGGCTATGAATTAAGTGAAGAATAATGTAACTCCTTTTATCTTTTGTATGACTAAAGGCAAAAAATAATGTAGCAAAATTTTTATAAATTGCCTTAATATTTGTTATATAAAGCCTAGAAGAAGAATAGACATTCACATAACACCTATTAAGGTAAGTCACATTGATTGCCTTTAATATTTGTTGAAATAATTTATTCCTGTACTCAAATCATGCAAAAAAGAGAAGAAGAGGTAGACTGAAGTTGGAAACTCATGCAGAGGGAGTATCTTTTTCTATTTTTGACTTCGAGTGAAACTGGGCTAGTTTTGGCAGTTTTTTGGTCAAGCATCTTGGGAGGAGTTCTGAACTATTTTAACTCATCTTGGAGCAGTTATGGGCCCTAATTTTAGACTTTTCTCTCTTGCTCACCCAGTAACTAGGAGTTGCTTTTTCATACTATTCATGCATCATTTAGAGTGGAGTTGAGCTAGAGTTGACTTCCCTTTGCCTTTTTGGGATAGATTTTGTATTATAGGGAAAAAAGTTCATGGTTTTTCACAGTTCTTACTTTTTCCCTTACCTTTCCACATTGTAGAGAGGGAGATTCAATCTTGTAATGCAGCTTTTTACAGGTTTTATATAGTAGCAATAGTTTATTTTCAGCAGTTTCATTGTTATTTTGTAGAGTTTTCCATCTATTATCAATAAAATTAGGTGTTCCTCTATTCAAATTCAGGTGTCTTGTCTCTTTTGAATGATTTGATAAAGATTTATTATGTTTTTATATCAAAAAAATTTAAGTTTTCTATCTCATTTATTGAATGCAAGTACACAAACAGCAAATTTACTATACGTTACAAATTGCACAAGTCATTTCATGCCTTTTTGTGAAACATTTGTGGTAAAGATTGTTCAGTTTGAATTGTATGAACATATGTATTGAGGATAGTTATGAATCAAATTGCAAATTAGGATTCAATCATTGGTGCATCACCCCTTAGGATAGATTTCAGTTCAGTTTATTTGATCATCCTTCTATCTTTTTTCCCACAAAAAATACATTAGATATAAGGGGCATTTAAAGGGAGAGCTAGCTCTTCTGAAGGTTCATTCTCATCATAGACAAACCCACAACCTGATAATGTTCCCATGTTGCAAAGGATTACCAAGTTGTTAAAGGCTTAGCATCAAAGCACAATCCTTCGTGACAACACCTTCAAAGCAAAGAAACTTCTTCTCCATCTAGCCCTACCCATGATCCACAAATATCCACTTGCCTTGATGAGACACTTGGATCCTAAGCACACATAGAAGATCAAACTAATAGCTTGGATATAAATGAACATAATCAAGATCCTAATGATCCTTCCTCATCCACCATCAACCCCATTTCAAGTCCACCAACATACCCCTTGGTCTTTCCACCTTTATTCATGAATGTTCTTCCTTGGGGAAACAACAAACTTTGTATACTACATCACCTTCTCCATCCAATAATGAACTCAAGTCTAGTGTCAAAAACACACATAGTCCCATTGTCCATCACATACTCAAAAAAATGAACTATCAAGGTAAAGGCATAGGCCTTCATGAACAAGGTATTTTGGAGCCTATCCATGTCAACATCCCTCCATGCTCATATGGCCTTGGATATATACCCTAAGCTAAATAATCTCAAGATGTTGGTACTACCTCCATGCCTCCTAAGTCCACCACTTTCCATCACAAAGACTATCATATTCCCAAAACATATGTCGTCATTCCACCTCCATCATCCTACAAGTGCAAAAAGCATGTGACCATACACCTTCCACAATCCAATTTACCTCCACTACTTCCAAGTCCTACTATCCCTCCATCCACTTTACCAACACTTCTCCCAACCCCTAATATCCCTATCATTCAATCCATTTATCCAAAAATTCATTCCTAATCATGACCAACAAATGCACACATCGTCTAAACATGAAGTTTCCACCAAACCCATGGGATTCAGAAATAAACATTTGGATGCGTCTACTATAAAGAAAAAATCCTAAGGATCCTCATGCTTTAGGATTTCAATGCAAAGAATTAAAGGAAAATACATTAAAAAAGATACCCAAGCCCATCCCTTCACAAGAAAAGTCCAAAAGTAAAATGGTTTGGGTACCTAAGAAAAAAGCAATCAAGTCAAATGAAGCATCCACATCCCAAAAATCCCAACCATCCTCTTCCATCCAAAAATCCTATACCATTCAAAATTCTCAAATTCCTTCATCCCACAAGTCAAGCAAAAATCATAAAAATACTAAGTCTATGTTGGTACAGAAATCACTCAATCAACCATCTCCTAAGAAAACATCTACATTGCTTCCTACACCTCCTCCAAACCAAAAGCTTTAATGTTTATCACGGTGTGTGCAACCGTTGGTGATGGTTCCCTTCCATTCCACAACAGTTCCACATACTTCCATCTTCCCACCTTTCATCCACTATTCTACATATCTACCCCATCCTATCCCTATGGTCCACGCTTTTGGATAAACCTTTCACCCATCCTTTTGCATAAGTCCTCCATAATCTACATCATAATCCACTATCCTTCCCTCCATAATTGACATCATAATCTACTATCCACCTCATCCATCTTCCTCTCATGCAATTTATTACCAACATCTATGGGCATAATGACATTTGACATGGTCCATGCAACATTCATCTCTAATGGGACTATCACCTTTCATGGAACTAGACAGTTGAGTCCCTCCTTTTCATATTCCCCTTCTCCCATCCAAAAATTCAAAAAAAAAGAAACAAAATCATCAAAATAGTAAAGAGAAATCCCTTCGTCCAATGGTGAAAACTACCCTTGTTAGCACATTGGATATGTACCATGATGGAAACCTAGCAAATAGGCATCATGTGTAGATTGATCTTCTGTCACTTACACTTGGGGGCACATTGTCTCATCCTACCTTACCATCCTTGTCCATTACACCACACATACCTATCATATTGAGTCCATTCATCCTACCCTTCTTTTGATCTTGATAAGGATATGGGGGCAACATGTTGACAATTTTTTTTTATATCTCTTGATATACCTCATCCTTTCCAACCAAATCCTATCATCATCCTAGTGTCATAAGCATTGTCCTGAAAGTTCCTAAGCATTACATCTAGAATGGGGCATGTTATTCATATGTGACATAGCTTTGGAGATCACATCCTAGCTCCTTTATAATGCCTACATCCATCCATCCCTTTATCACGAGTCTTCCATCTTATATCCTATCATCCATCATTTTATCCATTCATCTAATCCCACCATTATCCTTCCACCTAGACTTGGTTTTCCCTTGTCATTGGTATCTAGCACAAAGGCTACCCAAATTGTCATCCATTGACATCTCAAAACATATCAAAATACCAAAAAAATCAAAACATTCAAAATACAAAAAAAATCAAAACATTCCCAAAAAATACAAAAAAATCAAAACATTCCAAAAACACAAAAAAATAAAACATATCAAAATCCAAAAATATCAAAACATTCCAAAAGATAAAATAATCAAAATTCCACAAAAACCCAAGAAAAAAAATCAAATCAAATTCAATCAATTTCATCAAATCAAACCAATCCAATTCCTCTATCCAATCATCAATTTAATTCCTCAATTCATATTAAAATAATCCAATCATCAATTCTTCCAATCAAATCATCAATTGAATCAATCAAATCAAATCACTTCATCAATCAAATCAATTCATCACTTCTTCAAATTCATTCAATCAATTCAATTCGCTCATCACAATCATCAGTTCAAATCATCAAATCTAATCAATCAAATCATTTCAATTCTTCGAATCAATTCTTCCAATCATCAATGAATTCATCAATCCAATCATCAAATCCAATTCAAGCAATAAATCCAAATGCAAGTCATCATCAATCCATACCAATCAAGTCAATCAATCTTGTCAAATTATCCAATTGCATCAATGGTCTTGATCCTAATCTTGACATAAACCAAATCAATAAATCAATCAAATCTTGGTGTTGATTCATATGGCCAACAAAACTAGTGACAATTAATCAATCAATTTTCTTATATAGAATGTTGCATTGTTGAAACTAGACCAGACATCTTATACGACATATTTCATTTCTTGAAACCAGACATTATCAATCCATCATCATCAATCAATCAATTAATCGTTGGTTTATAGATTGATAGTGGAAATACCTTTTTTTTTGTTATATATGAAAGCAACACTACTTTAATGGAAATCTGATTTGAATAAATTTCAGCAATCTTTAAGTGTGCTTTAACAATGGAGATTGTACCAAAACATAAAACCCACTATAGAAAAGATGTCAAACATGAAGAACTCAACATAATGACATAGTGTTTACATGGAGAAAACCCTTCTAGGTAAAAAACTCCACCAAGAAAGAGGCACAAGTTTGTATTAATCTCAACAAGATTGTACAATACATCAACTACACAACTCTCTCCACAAGTCTTCAATCCGACAACATTCTGGCAGGACCTGAGTACCTAAAATCTATATTTCAGCAACAAATACATAAAAAATACTTATAGAAACATTTTCCAACTCATCCTAGGCTTTCACCTTCTCTCCTAAGATTCTCTAAACTGTAAACATTAATTACTATCTTACAAGCATCTTACACTTGTCCAAAAATAGCCATGCAAAGGTTGGGGGCCCAAGACTAAATCTAGCCTCTTACAGCATCTTATGACATGTCATAACTATCATAGATTCCACAAAAGACTATCTTTCCAAAATAGGAACCTTGGGCTAAATATAGCAAATATACAACTAACATATCCGTCATATGCGTCATAGAATCTCAGAATCTTTTGACAACTTGTAGCTATCATTAGATTCACTTACCAAACATTATGACAATTGTCATACATGCCAAAAATAGTATATTCTCCAAGGGATCACACCTACCCTCATTTACTTTGAGTTTTTACATTTGCCAGTAGTAAAAGTCACTCTGAAATTACCCCTGCCAGGGAAACTAGTACATCTCCTTATGGATAATTACAAAAATTACATATAATAAATGGAATAAATACAATATTGGGATTTACAAGGTTAATGGCACCTTATCCCAACATTCTCCCACTTGACATTATACATTGTAAATCAACCCATAGGAAATCAAATGAAAAATAATCAGGCACTAGAAACAAGGTACATGGCCTCTCTGCAACATTCTCCTAAGTGTCTATCTTTTTCAGCTCAATCTCTCCATTTGCAACCAACTCTAGAACAAAACTTGATACTGATCATCAACATGCTTAGTTCGAGCATGATACATGGCATTCTTGGCCAAACAGATAGCACTCTGGCTATCACAACCAATTTGAATGATCCTGCAATCAAAACCAATACATGTACATAGTCTCCTCAACCAAACAACCTCCTTAGAGACATGAGTAGTAGTCATATGCTCTTCTTCTATGGTGGACAAAGCAATTGTGGGCTGCCTCTTACTCATCCAACTCACTGCACCTCCAAATAGAGTAATCACATAGCCACTAGTGGACCTTTGACTATCCAAGTCACCTGCCCAATCTGCATCAATAAAACCCTATATGTCCAAAGATTTATCAGCACTATCAGTACCAAAATAAACCAAACAATGATCAAAAGTACCTGCAAGCTATTTAAACACCCTTTTTGCATAGTTCCAATGCTACCTACCAGGGTTAGACATAAATCTACTCAAAACTCCCACTGCTTGGGCAATATCTGGTCTAGTGCAAACCATTGCATACATCAAACTCCCTACAGCACTAGCATATGGCACATTAGACATATCCTCAAGATCATCCTTAGTCTTTGGACACATATCTAATGAAATCTTAGTACCAATGGATAAAGGAACTCTAACTAGGTTACAGTCTTGCAAACTAAACCTCTACAAAATAGTATTCACATACTTACTTTGTGACAACCAAAGCTTTATATTAAATTTGTCCCTCCTAATCTCCATTCCTAAAATATACTTTGTAGCACCAAGATCCTTCATCTCAAATGCACCTGAAAGTTGGGCTTTAAGCTCACTGATCATACCCTTAGTATTGCTAAAAAACATGTCATCAACATGTTGGCAAGACACACTGCTTTACATAACAAGTGTTGTCATTGATGGCAACTAAGACCATTACACTCATCCGCATAACACAATTTGTTCCTACCAGAAGTTAGATTTAGAATTTATCCAAGTCCGGGTAGTCAAGAACAGAGCAAGTGACAGGGTCTAGTATCTTGGTCCGGATCTCTTTGGTGGAAAGTCATGGTTTGCTGTGGATCTGAAGTAGTCATGAGCATTGTCAAGGAATTCTAAATCCAGAGTTTTGGCCTCCAATTATGAAGGATTTAAAAGATATTAGCTTCTGAGTATTGGGTTTTAGTTTGATAGAGCAGATAGAAGAAGAACAGTCTGATCTTGTTAATGGTCTTGATTCTGGATGTATGGAAGTTGTTTATTGGGCAATTGGTGATGATAAGTGATGGTGGCTGACATGATTGATGATTTACAAGTGCAAGTTTTTGTCTGCATCTCATACTATGTATGGGTCTAGCTAATAGAGCAGAATATTTAATAAAGTTCCAAGTGTTCTTTAAGCTGACTGGAAAGTAACTAAAGATCAGGATGCGGATATATATAGCTGATGGATACGGATGATTTTGGTGTGTGTGAGTGTTGCAACTATGGTATAATTACGAAAAGAGCAGAGATCAAAAGTTCTAATGTTAGCAGAGCAATAAGAAGAGAAGAATAAGGATGAAGTGTGTCAAGTCAATTTTCTATACTTAACCAAAACTGAACTCTAGCATTGATAGATGCTAAATATCAATTCAAATTTATTGTAATTCTCTTCCTACAGGTAGTGAGCCTTCCTTTGAGCAGTGACCTCTAGGCAGTGAGCCTGAATGCATGTGCATTCCCCATTGTAATACTTTTAAGAGAGTATAATCTTTGTGGGTTAACCCCTACCATGGTTTTTCCCTTAACCAGGTTTCCATGTCAAAAAACTTGGTGTCAAGTGTGTTATTTATGTTTTTGCTCATGTGTTATTGATTAATGCTGAAATGTTTATATCATTAATTTGATTATAAGTTGTAAAGGAAGATTAAAGGTAGAAAAGATTAATTTGTGTAACAACTAATTCACCCCCCCCTCTCAGTTGCCTAGACCTAATCCAACACAACATACAAAGCAATAACTAATATAGAATCATCAACACAATAAATGTAAACATAGTGATCCTCCTCGCTTCTAAAAAAACCCAATTTCAAAACAAATGAATCAAACTTTTGATACCACATTCTGGAGGACTATTTCAGACTATAAAGAGACCTATTTAACCTGCAAACCCAATGTTCTTTTCCTTTTACCTCAAAACCTATAGGCTGTTACATATAAATTTCTTCATCAAGATCTCCACACAAGAACACAGTCTTAACATCCATTTGCTCAATCTCCCAATCATAAGTTACAGCAATGGTTAAGAGAGATCTAATAGAAGTCAATTTAGCAACAGGAGAGAATATCTCACCAAAATCAACTCCCTCTCTCTAAAGGTAGCCCTTGGCTACCAGTCTAGCCTTGTACTTTTCCAATGACCCATCTACTCCAAACTTCTTCTTGAAGACCCACTTACAACCTATGGCCTTTCTTCCTTTGGCTAAACAAACAAGATCCCAGGTGTTACAAGATTCTAAAGCCATCATCTCTTCCTACATGGTTAGTTACCAAGACTCACTATCATCTATAGAAATAGCTTCCCTATAGGATCTAGGTTCATCATGAGTACTCAATAAAGCATATACACAATGAAAATCTGGTGGACTATACATGTCAACTAGATTCCATTGTCTTGTGGATCTCCTCAAGGGTGGAGTAAGAGACTCTACTCATTCTTCTGCATGATCATCTGCACCAACTTCTTCTGTAACAATAGATTCATCTTCATCAGAACTACTTGAATAATCTTTTTTTCTTCACCCCCCAATACATCATAATTCTATTCTTCTTAAGGTACATCTTGCTTCTCTAAATTAAAGTGAGCCTTCTTTACTTTTTATTCTTTCTCTTTTGGCTACTCAAGTTTAGAAATAGCTCTAAGTTCCTTGAAAATAACATCTCTAGAAAAGATAACCTTGTGGGTTAGTGGATTCCAAAGCTTATAACCTTTGACATTATCACCATATCTAATGAATGTACACTGTTCAGCCTTTGGATCCAACTTAGATTGCTTTTCCTTAGGCACATGAACAAAAGCCTCACAACCAAAAACCCTTAAATGTGAAACAAAAGGTTTCTTACCTGTCCACACTTCATAAGGTTTTGAATCAAGAGCCCTACAATGAGATCTATTTATCAAGTAGCAAGCAATACACACAGCCTCTGCCTAAAACAATTTATCCAATTGTGAATCACTAAGCATACTTCTAGCTCTCTCCATAATTGTTCGGTTCATCCTTTCTGCAACACCATTCTATTATGGTGTATATAGAGTTGTATTTTGTCTGATTATACCTGTATGCTTGCAAAAACTCATCAAATTCCTTAGAGTAATATTCCCCTCCATTGTCAGATCTTAATATTTTTATCTTTAAACCTGATTGGTTCTCTACTAAGACTTTGAATTCCTTAAACTTAGTGAAAACTTCAGGTTTATGTTTCATAAAATAAATCTATGTAAATATGGATACATTATCAATGAAGGTGACAAAATAATGAGATTTTTTGATAGATTCATTATCCATAGGTCCAAATACATAGGAGGCATTACAAACTATAGTGGCTTCAAGCTTAAACAATTTTCTGAATCTCTTCCCTTTCGCTACCACCAAGTTCCCTCTCACCAATCTGCAACCATGCTTGTCAAATGTCACATGCATTCCCAAATCATTCAACTTCGAAACTGAAATTAGATTTCTAGCTAATCCAGGAACATACATAACACCAAGGAGGGTTTTAATCCTCCCATCACTGAAACACAACAATACCTTTCCTTTCCCAACAATCAGATATGAAGAGTTGTCACAAAGGTAGATATTACCTCCATCATATTCTTCATATGTGGAGAACCATTCCTTATGTGGGGTCATATGAAATGAGCATCCTAAATCAACCAACCAGTGATCATTAGAAACAAGATTACATGCATAAAGTAGAAATTCTTCACCTGCATTCGAGGACTTATCCGAAGCACTCTCCCACTATTTCTTTGGGTTTCTACCCTCCTTCACATGTCCCCTTTTACCGCAGTTCCAACACTTAACTCTATTCTTTTTACTAGGATTTTTAGACTGGCCCTTGGACTTGTCCTTAGCCCCTTTCTGATCTCCTTTAGGTTCCTTTTTCTTAGACCTTCCCCCAACACTGAGAGCATCCCCTAAACTATTCGAACTCTTCATCCTCAATTTCTATGATAGTAGCACTAAAACAAGAGCATCCAACTTTAGATCCACAAGGTTAGCAGTGATAGCAAGGATAACATTCTCCCAAGACTTAGGTAAAGAACAAATAAGTAAGATACATTTATCTTCCTCACTAACCTCAACATTTACTGCATCAAGCCAACTCAATAACAAATTAAAAGATTTTAAATGCTCTGCAACTGATTCACCTTCTCGCATTTTCATGGAAAAAAAAAAATTTAAATAAAGTTTATTTACCATACTCTTGGCTTGATAGATCATCTCACCCAACTGATTCCACAAATTATGTCCGGTCTCCTCTTTTACAACATTCAATAGGACAAAGTTTGAAAGACACAACCAAATAGTTCCCCATGCCTTCTTATCCAATCTATCCCACTCATCTTGAGAGGCATCGTTAGGTTTCTTCTCCTTTTGAATAGCCAACCATTGGTTTCTTTCTTCCAACAAATATTCCATTTTCAACTTCCACAACTCATACCCAGTTCCGTTGAACTTCTCAATGTTCAATCGAGAGGTTGATGCAATGGTGGATGAAGCCATAATAACAACACAAGATCTGCAAAACAAACACAACCAAATCTCCCAATGCAACTATAGCTTCCACACTACCACCCAAGAGTCAAAGTTGGCTAGGCTCTGATATCAAATGTTAGAAATGAAAGCAACACTACTTTAATGGAAATTTGACTAAAATAAATTTCAGCAATCATTAAGTGTGCTTTGACAATGGAGATTGTAACAAAACATAAAACCCACTACAAAAAAAATGTCAAACATGAAGAACTCAACACAATGACACAATGTTTATGTAGAGAAGTGGCACAAGTTTGTATTAATCTCAACAACATTGTACAATACATCAACTACATAACTCTCTCCACAAGTCTTCAATTTGACAACATTTCGGTAGCACCTGAGTACCTAAAATTTGTATTTCAACAATAAATACATGGCAAATACTTATAGAAACATTTTCCAACTCATCTTAGGCATTCACCTTCTCTCTCCTAAGATTCTCCAACCTGTAAACATTAATTACCATCTTACAAGCATCTCACACTTGTCCAAACACAACCATGCAAAGGTTGGGGACCCAAGACTAAATCTGGCCTCTTACAGCATCTTATGATGCATCATAACCATCATAGATTCCACAAAATAGTATGTTTCCAAGACAGGAAACTTGGGCTAAATATAGCAAATATACAACTAACATATCCGTCATATGTGTCATAGAATCTCAGAATCTTATGACAACTTGTAGTTGTCATAGATTCACTTACCAAACATTATGACAGTTGTCATACATGCCAAAAATAGTATATTCTCTAAGGGAACACACCTACCCTCATTTACTTTGAGTTTTTACATTTGCCAACAGTAAAAGTCACTTCATAATTACTTCTAATTACTCTGAAATTACCCCTGCCAGTGAAACTAGTACATCTCCATATGGATAATTACAAATTACATATAATAAATGGAATAAATACAATATTGGGATTTACAAGGTTAATGTCACCTTATCCCAATAGTTTTTGTATCATTTGTGCATGCATGCTTTCTTGCTTGCATGTGTTATCATTTTTATCTTGCATTTTTATCACAGCTATAGCCATTCAAGCTAATATTCATATTTTGTGTATGTTGGAATGGCTTTTTGCATTAACCTTTGCATCTAAGGTCATATCATACCTTTTGTGCATTAGGACTTTAATTCTCTAAGTTTACTTCCTCATACATCTAGACAAGGTTGTATTATGTTGGGTGCACAAGACACATTGTCACCTTGGTCCTTATTCCTTGGTGCATAACATATAGTGCTATATCAAACTTCATGGTTTCTCACCTTCATTACAGCAGAACGTATCATTCATTTCTTCTATCCATTCCCTCATCTTTCTTCCTTGACCAATACCCTTTCATTTTGAGAGCCTACCCGTGTTCGTCCAACCCACCTATCCTCTCGAGGGAGCATCATCATCCTTTTCCTCTATCCATACTTTATCTTCTTTGAAATGATGTTACTTCTCTTAGTCGCAACATCATCTCAGAGAAGGGTAAAATGTAGACACTTAAAATTGTCCATGTCTTCCAACACCTAGTCAACACATCACTAGAGACATCATATGACATTTTGTCCTAATCCCACTTATCCCACTGGCCAATTAATTAAATAAATCCTATTTATTTAATTACTTTCCCTCTCATATTTTCTAACTAATTCAAATAAAATATTTTAATTAGTCCTCACCTTTCATCTCATTGCAAAACATGTCACATACTACATTTTTCATTTAATACTCTTCACATGTCCCACTAATTTAAATAAAACATTATTTAAATTAGGTCTACCCTACACTTGTCACATGACTACAACTCCTTGTGGAGTGGGAAAGATCCTATTCAATCTCAATCATTGACATCATTCAAATCAACTTTCAATTATAGCCATCCATTCAAATCACTTCTTTCCTATAAATCAACCCTCAACCAAGCCATTTGCATCAATGAGTTTCCAAGCAACCTTATTCTATCAAAATGACATTAGAGCCTCTCATCATCCATCCTCATAGTGTTGTTATGCTACAGATTTGAGCAATCAACATCCACCCAACAACAACAATCTTCAATACTTTGTATGCCTATGCAAAGTTGAGAAGGACAATGGAGGGAAGTCAAATGAAGCTTAGGATCTTAGTTTGTTTACTTTATTTGATTGATTTCTAAGTTATTTGCACTCCATTGAGTAGTTAGGGTTTGATGGTTTCATCTTTATGGATTTAGCCCCGATTTTCACTAGCTTACAGCAATAAAGTCAATTGTAGCTTAAAACATGAAGTGAAAGACATCTATGCAAGGCTTAAACAATACACATGTAGGATTTAATGGATACCATGGCTGCACATTATGAACTCAACTCAAGCATATGGGGCAAATAAAATCACACGTGGTGCTAAGGACATGAATTCAATTGCATGATTCTAGGCTCAATAAAGAACTTAATGGAGCCAATTAAACCAAATTTATAAAATTGGTAATAACTAAGGAGCCATGTAATGCACCAAAGGTCTATAAAAATGGCAATTCATCATTGGAGACCAACGTATTGTAAATCATAAGTTTCATGATTTCAAAATTAAGCTTCTAACTTTGACTCTAAATGTTTCATAAATAAATTATCTTAACGACTAAACTACATATTACTAAATTGAAAATTAGATTTTGTTTTAACCTTAATGTTTCAATTAAGTTTCAAAGTTGGTTTTTTCTAATTATGTCAACAGGCATTCTATAGCAGCAACAAGGACGCGAAAATTAAGTTAGGAAAAAAAAAATAGAGCCGACCCATATTTTAAAAAACTAACATAAAAAATTTAAAACTATAGTAGCCAACATAATTAAATAAAACATAAACTGTGATCTCTTGTAATAACTAAACCATGGAATAAAATCTAAAATAAAAATAGAAAAAATAACATGTGCAACCATATGGTAAATTTGTAATTAAATAATGGTTGCATAACTTCAATCCCTCTCCATTGCTAGTAATATTTCAAATCCTAAATTATAGATACTCCACTATTTTAAAAGAAAGTTATAAATTAAACATTATACTTCTTTAAAAATAAGTAGTAAAACTTGAAATAAAGATTTAAAATTTCTTTCAATAAGAGAACAAGTGCCACATAGTGGTGAGTACCTGCCTTGTAGTGTTGTAATAATAGTATGTGTTTTTTTTGTAATTTTTTTCTAAGATTAAATATTTGTTGTATACACAAATTGCATTCCAATTAGCTAAATTAACTAGTTGAATACAAGATCTTGGAAAGACTGAAATTACATTCTAATTAGATAAATTAGCTAGTCAAATACAATGTATTAGAAAGACTAATTACGATGACAATGACAATGCATTGTAGAATGTATTGTTCCTCATTCTAGCGTGTGTTGTACTAGGAAGGTATTCAAAGCATGAAACATGACTGTTGATTGAGTAAGCAATGGAAATAAAATAAAATAATTTTTAAATAATTTTAATATAATATAAAATAACTCTTAAGCGAATAAAATAACTCAAGGTTGATATTTGTGAACATTTTGTATATCAATATCTGGCGGTGCATCTTAGCTATACCATTTGTATTTTGGGCTTTATGACACACATTATATACAAAACAGGTAGCATCAAATTTGAGATAAATGCAATTGTGAATGACCTTTGCTAGAGAGGATTTTCCTGCACCCCCATTTCCATAAATGGAAATAGTGAGGACACTCTCATCAGAATCTGTATTGAGCATTTTTATAACTTTATTTATATGTTCTTCCATATCAATGAAGATTGACTTTGAAATTTTGAGTGATTCATTTATGATCTCTTGGGGTGTTGTATCTGAGGGGTCTTCTTCTAAGGGCTAGGGTATAGCTTCCTTGACTAAAGTTACCTTTTGTTCTAATGTCTTGAAAATATCCTGGACTACAAGCTTGATGAGTTCTGCTTCAAATCTAAAAGACAAATGAGTTTACAAAATATAATGTATGTTTCCTGTAACAACAAATAGATCTCTTAGACTATTACTAATTAGCGAAATGATGTTTAACTTGAGAATTTCTTAGATTTGTAATCTTCAAAATCATATAAGAGAAACCTTCACTATGCACTTGCAAGAAACTAGACAAATGTTTTGAAAGTTTGACCATTATTATTATTAATTTTAATGCTACTATACTACAAAACAATAAAGAGAGAAGAAAGAATGATAAATAAATAAGATTCACCCAAACAACAATTAATAAGAGGTTTCAGCTCCAAGCAAAAGGAAGAAAAGTGTGTAAATTAATAAGGGTTAGAAATTTGGGTATTATTCTATTTGTGAATACACATGGGATTTTAGAAAAAGGACTATAGAGAAATTGAATGAGAAAGATTGATGTTTGTAATGATGATGAAGAATAAAGTATTTCTTAAAATGTTTATAGACAAATCTATACCTATCAATCTTGTTATATCATTCACCATTAGTATATCGTAGTCCTTTCTTTGCATTTTTCTTCATCATCACTTATAGTATACTATGTTGGAAATTTTACAACATACAACAGTATGAATGAAGAAAAATGACATTGAAAAATATATTTCTTCCATGTTGTATAATCAATCACACCAATATATAATTTTCATAAGCCCTCTTAGAAGAGACTATCCATAATAATGCTTCTCTTAAATAAATAGCATTCATATTATTGAACTGCTCCAAAATTTGTATTGTAATAAAATTATAAATCTATGGCTCACATAGTAGCATGATCTAAGTATCTTAAAGTTAATTCTCAATGCATTTATTTCTAATTTTATAACTAACAAGAAATTTACTTACACATAAATAACACTCATCTTACTGAGGTAAGATTATTTGAACACAGGTCCAATTGGGTAAGGCAAATGCACTGTTTAATCTACGGTCCTTAATATTTCTAGCTAATTTACAAATGGTGAGTATCCTCTACATAAGAGTTTATATGTTACCAAATTTTCCTAGAATTCTTTAGAGTAGCATGAACACAATCTCTTATTGCATTTGTTTTAATAATTAATAAGACTAGCAATTTTACAAAAAAAAAAGCAATTAGCTTACATGCCCTAATGTGTCTTCTGTAGAGAGGAGGAGGAAATTTTAAAGAGAGCACTTTCTACTCACTAATTATTTTCAGTGTGTATCTTTGTGTCTTCTTCTCAAAAGCCTCAACAAAGACACCTCTGCTAGGATTTCTTACTTTTGTTGGCTTGACATAATAGAATAAAGGTATAATTATAACATTTGAATTGTACATTTGGGCTGCGTTATCTAGGAACCAATGGGATTGTGCATTTTAAATAGTCTGGTAGTTTAGAAAGATAACTAACTTTAAATAGTTTTTTCTTACTCTTAAACAACTTAAAATGATTTTGTTCTAACTCTTAAACATAGCTTAAAAATTAAATAATCATATAAATATAAATATTACACAATATATTATATTAATATTTATATCCCTAAAATATATTAATATTTAATACTTATTGATGCAAAAAATGTACATAATTTCATCTGCTCACAAACTCAATTACAGCACTCACACAATTTACCAAGTCATAACAAATTCACATATGTAAAACAACAATAAATTTATGTCAAGTTTATTTGATTCAACACTGCAATGAACTATGTACAAACAAGGTGCAATGTCTCTTTTACAATTCTTCTAGCAATGTCTTAACACTCCAATTGACCTCTCTTCTTTTATTCATTTCACTGTTTCCTTCCTTTGATCAGTAGTGTTTCAATTTGTCTCATATGGCCACTCTATCTTCTCTAAATCAACCTCTCCTTTTCTATGGATCAAGCCTCTCCTCCAAGCTTAGTCTAAGACTTCTTCCTTCTGTGAACTTCACACTTGAACAGTTCTCTTTCTAGTGCCTTCTTTCTTGCCTCCCTGGCACTACTTTCTCTCTGCACCAGCGCTGCTATTTATGATGTAGTTTCAAGATCTCTTTTGTATGCCTCAAAGAGGAGTTGAAAAGTTGAAGAATGTGACACTTCCATTCTAATATTTTTCTTTTAACAAGATTTATCCCTAGTAGGCACCTCCGTCTCTTTAAATTCCACAACAAAATAGTCTCAAAAGAACGCCCTTTTATCTCTTTCTTCAACGTTAAACGTTCCCAAAATGAGTGTCGAAGTATATAGAACATGGTGCTTGGATTGTGTGTATCCATCTAATGGTTTACAAGAAGAGTACTTTGATTTATTATTATTCATTTGCTCTCAACTTTAGAATAATTTAATGCCTTGTATCTGATATCAAACGAGGTAATCATCCCCATGATAGGGAGTTTGACATCAGCACATGCCATAGACAAGTAAGCATTGATGCCAATCTACACCATTGGATCCATACTTGGAAGGACAGCTCCAAAATTATGGTGTTGTCAAGCACATGACCATAGTCAAATACCTTCTAGTTCTCCTTTTTAAATTTGCAACCATGTCATTCATTTTAGAAGTAAACTGGTCACCACACTGGTTCTTTAATTTTGTTTATATACTCCTTTCACAATCATCATTTAACACTTTTATCAAATAGATGTCTAATGTAGGCTTCTATTGATTAGATTCTTTGAGGAATCTAATCCTATTGTCCAACATATATTTGTATTTGTAACTTTGTTGCCATTCTAAATTGTATAAATCTCATGTGTTGCCGATGTTGTAGAAGCTTTGATTTGTACCTTAAGTCTAGACTTGGCTGAGGTTGAAACTGCAAATGCTCCTAAAGGAAAACTAACAAAACCAATGGAAAACAAGCCAAAACTGAAATAAAAAACCTAAAAATATTTTTTTTTGTTGATGCAAATCACCAGTTCGCTTGGGGTGCACCTGCATTAGACACACCGGGTAGAAAGGTTGTGAGCATAGGCTCACAAAATTGGAGTTGAGTAGTTGAACTACCCTTTTAGGTTGCCATCAACCTATAGCGAACTCCTTCACTGTCCAAGAGTTGAAAATCAATCTTTCTTTCACCTTTTCCAACATTGTACTGGAACATGCACCACCTTCCTCCAGCAAAACCACTTCTTCCTCCTCCTTCCCCTCATGGACTCATGTCCACCAAAGCCTAACCTCCTCCACCAAATTCTTTCCTCACTCCTCTCCTCCTCCATGGGTTCAAATCCACCTTTAACCATCCACCTCCACCAATATTCTGCAACATCCTTAACCATCTCTACACACAACCACACAACCTTCTCTTGTGCTCTATTCATCCCATTTTCTACTACCACATCTAAAAACAAATAACATCACATAATTGATTTACCTCATTCACATTCACAGCTACAACATCGAACTTCACTGCAATGTCTTCCATATTCTCGTCAGCTGCAACTACATCCTCTATTACTGCAATCACTTCTTTATTTTCTTTCACCTTCATTTCTCTTACCTCTTCTTCCACTGACAAAATCTGCAACATGAAATCATCTTTCTCCTCATCCTTCACTACAACCTCTTCATGTCTATCGTTGCACCTTTAAAATCTTCATCTTCACTGCCCACCTCTCTATCTTCAACCACTGCAACTTCTTCAACTACAACCTCTTTCTTTTCTCTATTTTTTTCTTCATCTATGTCCTCATTTCTTGCACACACAAATCCACGTACCTATAGAACATCATTAGAAGAAACATGGGACTTCTCCTCACCCATTTTCTTTTCCTTCTTCATCTTTGCTAGACTTTCTCTCAGAACATGCCATGTCTGTTGTCACAAATCCTGTAATTAATTATCCAACTCTACCATCATCTCTCTCTCTCCTCACAAGGAATGAAATTTCCAAAGGTCTTCTCAAGACCAACCTCATACTTTTCCTCTTCGACATTCTGTCAAACACTTTACCTACTACTCTCTACCCAAGAAAACTTCTAGAAGATGCTTCCTCAACCCACTCTCTCTCTCTCTTAGTGGTGGAACTCAACACCTACTACCTAGCTTTAGTCTTCATTAGAGAATAGCCCACCTCAGTCCCGGTGCATACTCTGCACTCTCAAGATCACCTTGCTCTGATACCATTTGATGTAAAAAAAAATGTACACAATTTCATCTACTCACAAACTCAATTACAACAATCACACAATTTACCAACTCATAACAAATTCACATCCATACAACAACAATAAATTTATGTCAAGTTTATTTGATTCAACACTGCAATGAACTATGTACAAACAGGGCACAATGTCACTTTTACAATTGTTCTGGCAATGTCTTAACACTCTAATTGACCTCTCTTCTTTTAATCATTTCACTATTTCTTTCCTTTGATCTGCAATGTTTTAATTTGTCTCATATGGCCGCTCTATCTTCTCTAAATTGACCTCTTCGTTTCTATGGATCGAGCCTCTCCTCTAGGCTCAATCTAAGACTTCTTCCTTCTATGAACTTCACACTTGAACAGTTCTCCTTCTAGTGCCTTCTTTATTACCTCCTTGGTGCTACTTTCTCTCTGCTCCAGTGCTGCTATTTATGCTGTAGTTGATCTCTTTTGTATGCCTTAAAGAGGAGTTGAAAAGTTCAAGAATGTGATGCTTTAATTCTAATATTTTTCTTTTAACAAGAAATCCCTAGTAGGCACCTTCATCTCTTTAAATTCCATAACAAAACAATCTTAAAAGACCACCCCTTTATCTCTTTCTTCAATGTTAAACCTTCCCAAAATGAGGGCCGAAGTATAGAACATGGCGCTTGGATTGTGTGTATCCATCTAATGGTTTATGGGAAGAGTATTTGGATTTATTATTATTTGTTTGCTCTCAAATTTGGAATAATTTAATGCCCTGTATCTGATATCAAACAAGGTAATCATCCCCATGATAGGGAGCTTAGCATTAGCATAAGCCATAGACAAGTAAACATCAACGCCAATCTACACCATTGGATCCATACTTGGAAGAATAACCCCAAAATTGCGGTGCTGTCAAGCACATGACCATAATCAAATACCTTCTGGTTATCCTTTTTAAATTTGCAACCATGCCATTCATTTTAGAAGTAAACTGGTCACCACACTGGTTCTTTAACTTTGTCAATATACTCCTTTCACGATCATCATTTAACACTTTTATCAAATAGATGTCTAATGCAGGCTTCTATTGATTAGATTCTTTGAGGAATCCAATCCTATTGTCCAACATATATTTGTATTTGTAGCTTTGTCACCATTGGAAATTGTATAAATCCCATGTGTTACCGACGCTGTAGAAGCTTTGATGTGTACCTTAAGTCTAGACTCAACTAATGTTGAAACTCTAAATGCTCCTAAAGCAAAAATGACAAAACGAAGGGAAAACAAGCTAAAACTGAAATAAAAAAAATAAAAATATTTTTTTGGTTGATGTAGATCGCCAATTCACCCGGGGTGTACCTTCATCACTTATATACAAATATTTATCAATATTTCATTTTTACTATAATATAACATAAATATAAATACATTATAATCATAATTTCATTTATTTGTATAATCAATAATTTAATATAAATATTATTGTTAATATATTATTATTAATTGTGGGCAGAAGCGTGGGCACCCTATTCACTTATATAAAGTGAAAGGGTTGATTTTGATATCAATCAAACTAATTACCTAATCACCATTCAAGTGATTAGATATTTAAAGCACGTAAGAGATTTATTATAAAGGTTGGCAGAGGTTTCACATGGGGAAAGCTAGATACTGGACAGATAACCTTCATCAATATAATTCCTATAGAGAGAGCTAAGAAGTCATAATTAGTTTCTAGGCTCTTAATTTAGATAGTGACTTCTAGATCTTTCCATCGCCTATTTACTTTCTCTTTCTCCTGCTAATTGTCATTTCTTTTTCTCATGAAGAGCTCAATTGGAGAATAGTCTGTGACTTCAATGGTTGGCAATTCAAGATTCATAGCCCTCATTGCAATTGACGACATGGTGAATTTGGGAGTCAATACTCCAATTCAATTAGAAAGTTCAGTGAGGCAAATGGCATTCAAAGGTGGAATTACAGATCAAAGACTGAAGAGAGTCTTGTGAATCCATGATGATCTCATCCTTGCAGTGGTAAAAATCATCTTGGGCAGCAGTTTCATGGAGTTATGGGAAGCATACAGAGTAGACACCAATATTTCCTCAAGATTTCTCACCTGCCTATTGGATGTAGGGGTTTTCAAGGCTGATGCTAGGGCTTTAATCTCCAAGCTCTTTAAAGCCAATCTCCTTGGTGGTTTGGAGAAGACTCTCAGTGTTGTGTTTGCAGGGATTGGGGTTCCCTGTCCAAGAGATATACCTCTGCCTCAGGACCAAGGTGAAGTGATAAAAGTCTTTCCCTTCATCCTCAACATGAAAGGTATGATTTTGCTGGAGCATAGAGAAAGGGTGGAAAAAGCGGCTTCTTTCCTCAAAAAAATGTTGCAAATGGAGGCTGTGAATGGGTAGTTCAAGTGGGTGTAGTCTTTCTAGGTCCTGACGCAGGAATTGAATCTTATGTGACTCAGTGGTTACCACTCCTGGTAAAATGTTAGTCTTGTGTAAAAAGCTTTTTAAGATTATGTTCTCAGCTGGCTGGTAGGAAGATTTTTTTCTCTGCTTTTCTTATGAGATATATAAGCCATTAGGGCCAATTTTGGTGCACTCTGGCCCTGCGTGGTCAGATAGGGATAGTATGTAGAAAGTATATATTGAAGCTCAGGCTATAGCAGCCCCAATGTAATTTTCAAAGTTCAAATATAAAATTTATATATATATAATTAATTGCATTATTCTATTGAATACAAATTAAACAATCATATTAATATTAATATAATATAATATATTAATATTTAGATCACTACAATATTTTAATTTTTAATATTTATATAGAAAAATATAATAACTATACAATGATCAAAATTAAATAATGACATTAATATGAATATTATATTAATATAAATAGTACAATTTTTGTTATAATATTTGCATAGACTTCAAGAAAAAATTTATTCGTTTAACACATAAAAAAATATTCGTTTAATAATTAAAAATTATTTGTTTAAAATAACCAAATTTCGAACAAGAATTTAGTCACTCATAATTTAATTAAACAAGTTAGTTTGTTAGTATTGTCAACTCCTCCTCATTTCTACAGGATTTTTATCCTCAATTTTAGGTGTTTGTTTCATTCAAAATAGTATTTCCCTAAAATCCACCCTGAGGTCAAATTTTGAGCCAATCACAACATAGATAAATTATTTTCCCAATATTTTTTGTTAAAATTCTCTCATATAGACTTAGGAAAAATTAAAATTTGTCCAACATGAAAAATAATACTTTATTTTGATTGGTTTAATATAAATAGATTAATCACTCTATCTAAAAAAGCTCATTGAAATAATACTACGAAAGGCAAGTACTAATAATAATGCAAGAAGCATAGTTATTCTAGACAAGGTCAAGTTTTGCTATATTTAGCAAACAAAAATGGTTTGTGAATAGTTCATTTTAAAAAAAAACTTAAACCCATTAAAAATCTAAGACATTCTTTAAAAATGTTAACATATTTTCACTAGAAATTCACTATCTAATAGATACCATAGCACATTTGTCCATAAAAAGATGCAGTTTTATAGTGTTTTTTATTAAAAGGTTAAAAGGGCAAGATTAATTATTGTATAAAAAGTAGACTACATTGATAGTCATTAATATTTTTATTTTATAGAAATAGGTATAGAAAAATAGTTACTTAACAAATGAGTTTAATATTTTTAAGAACTCAATAAATTTTAATAATATTTTGAAATTTAATTTAATGAAGAAACTCAAATATAAAAAAAATTGAAATAAAAAATGAGTATTAAATTTTTTTTAAAATGCTAGTTAATAGACATAATAGAAAAATGAATAATTAGTATACATAGTAAAATAAAAAAAAATTAAAACTAACATACCTATCTTAAATAAATCTATGTAAAAGATATAACTTTTAATAATATTTTGAAATCAAATTTAATTAGAAAAAAGGTCTAATATAAAAAAAATAGAAATAAAATACAAGTATTAAAAAGTATTAAAAAAATCTTTAATTAATATACATGATAAAAATAAATAAATTATTTGTATACATAAAATAAAGAAAATTTAAAACTAGCATTACCCATTTAAATAAATGTATGAGACATCTATGCCATTGAAAAGTAGGCACCTCAAGAAGGATCTCTCTCAACATCTTATGCATAGATTTATTTAAGATAGGTATATAATAGTTTCTAAATTATATATTATGATAATTTAGTTTAGTATTTTTAAAATTTTGCATTATAATTTACTACAATTTAAATTAGGATTTCTTACCTAATGTTTAGAAAAAAGTTTCAATAACCTGCATATTTTATATAAAAATAAATAATTACAAATAAATTTTAATATAAAAGTTACCAATATAAAATTTTATAAAAATAATTTGTGTAGATTAAATCTATGTAATTCCTTTTTAATGAATAAGTGTCTATACTATTTAAGGAAAAATAATATTACACATATTCATTTAAAAAAAAAAGTGGGTGGAAGAAGTCGCAGCCTACTTAGCCGATACATCAACGTGGTCTAGACTTTATGTAAATTTTGATTTAGAATTATAAGAAATATTAATACTAAATAAATAAAATTATTTGTACATTAAAACTAAAATAAACTATTAAATAAAATTAGAATATTTATTTTAAGAATTTAGACAATCAAATTAAAAATTTTAATATAAATCTAATCATTATAATCAATAGCAAATACGTATTAAATACCATAGCCTAACATAATAAAATGAAATCATATGTTTAAATAGTATATATTTTTATACCCAAATATAACTAGCCAATAGATTTTATATGTAAATTTCTACTTTCGTGGATGGCCGTCACAGAAATTACAGGGAGAACTTACAAATTCAATCATAGCATATATTTCTTCGCTAATGGGCACCCTTCATACCGACAGCACATTATCATAGCATTCAAGATTTCAATGGAAGAAATTATGTCCTGTTTTAAGTCAAACCAGCAATTTTTTACCATTTGATTGCGAAAACATAAGAAAAATATAAAAGAAGTTAAAGTCAAATGGAAAACAGATAGTGTAAGGAGTGGCATATTTCACGTGGGGAACCTGAGATTCCACTACCTTTTTACAAAGCTTACTAACCTTATCTTGAAGGTTAGTGGATTTTGCACTAGGTAGTGATGAGTGAAAGAGACTCGCCATTCCACATGTGTTAGCAATGCTAAATGGGGAAAAGGGTGTAAAGATTCTTGAATTTCCAAAAGGAGGAAGCCATGCCAAAGTGATGTGATAGTAGCATAATTCCGCACTCGGAGTCTCTCCTTATTTATGGACTAGTGTCTTCTTCAGTTTTACACAGGAAGAAATCACCTATTGGTTGTTAATAGCAATGGCCAATCCCTCTCTCTTTTCCCTTGCTCTCTTTGTCACTCTCTTTGCATTAACCACAACTGTGTCTGAAGAGATAAGAAAGCCATATATTGTTCACATGAGCAAGTCCATGAAGCCTCTGCATTTTTCCCTTCATGAGCACTGGTATGCTTCTCTCATCAATGAGGTAACTTCAGGGTCAGACGATGGAAGCCTATTGTTATATACATATCATATAGTTCTGCATGGATTTGCAGCCAAGCTGAGAGCAGCGCAGAGTCTGCAACTTTAGAGAGCATGGAGGGTTGCTTGGTTGTAATCGCATCATTTGTCAAGCAAATCCATACAACCCATTCGTCGCAGTTTTTGGGTCTGGGAGGCTCGCCTAACAATTTGTGGCCGCGGTCACATTACGGCAAAGATGTGATTGTGGGCGTCGTTGACACCGGAATATGAGCGAAAGCTTCAATAACACAGGCCTGGGACCTGTACCCACAAAATGGAAGGGCATATGTCAAAGTGGGGTGATGTTCAATTCCTCTCACTGCAACAGGAAAATCATTGGAGCTCGCTATTTCTTTAGAGGCTATGAAGCAAAATACGATAAACTTCATAAAAGTGATATAAAATCGGCGAGAGACACAGCCGGCCATTCTACACACAGTGCTTCGACTACTACAGGGTCGCCGGTGGGTAGAGCGAGTTTGAATGGCTTTGGCAATGGAACGGCTATAGGGATGGCTCCTTCCCTTAATGACTTCTTCAAATGCCAAAACCTCATCATTGCTAAGCCCCAGCAACTTTATATCTTTCCATTGTCATTCCACATGTCCATCAACCATGTAGGAGTTCAAATAATCCCTCACTTGGTTTCCCCAAATTAGTTTTGTAATATCCCTGACTTGCCTTAGAGCTCCAATATCCACCAACTTGATGAAACCACACCATGAGACCTCCCAGAAGAGAGTTGTTTTCCCATCTCTTATGTCCCAAGTGAGAAAGTCAGAAACCAAAACCCTGCAACTACTTATGAAATTCCATACCTGCGATCCTTTTGGAAGGGATCTAGACATGAATATACTTATTTTTCTAGCATCCAAATACTTGGCTTTTAGGAGTTTGACCCTCTTGAGGTCCTGGTTTGCATAAATCTACCAAACCAACTTGGCTCCCAACACCTTATTGTGTAGAGCCAAATTTTTTAAACCTGTGCTAGCCACCTCCCATGACCTACAAATCTACTCCTAGCTTATTAAGGGAATCTTTTTCTGATCTGAGTTTCCTTGCCAAAAGAAGTTCTTCATCTTCTGATTTATTTTGTTACTTACACCACTTGACATAGGAAAACAAGAAAGCATGTATACCGACAAGGCCATAATGACTGACTTGAGAAAAGTGAGTCTCCCTACCCAGGAAAGCCACCTACCTTTCCAAGAAGAAAGTTTTCTCTCAACCCTTACAATTAGTGGATCCCAAAGCTTACCTGGGAAAACTCCTGTAGCGAACGATAGGCCTAGGTATTTGCAAGGAAGCTTGCCCTTTCTAAATTTGAGTATTTGTAAAATCTATTTTTCATAATTTGGATTAGTAAAGAAGAAAAAGGCTTCAGATTTCTCTACACTTACCTCTTGTCCAGATGCCACGGAGTAGTCTGAAAGAATTCTTTTGAAGACCCTTGCTTCCGCAAACGCAGCATGACCCATCAACATGGTATCATCAACAAATTGTTGATGCGTAACTGAAGGCATCTAATTTGTGATTTGAATCCCTCTAAGAAGCCCAAGCTCAGCAGCCCTTAAGATTGATCTACCTAATGCCTCCACCATAATGATGAACAGGAATAAAGAGAGTTGATCACCCTGTCTTATCCCTCTAGAGGCACCAAAAAACCCTTCAAGGGTACCATTAACCAGTACTAAATATTTTGGGCATGCAATCCAATTGAAGATCCAATCGAGCCAAGAAGACTAAAACCCAAATGCCTCAAGAACTTTGAATAAGAATCTCCAGTTTACCTTCTCATATGCTTTTTTTATGTCTAGCTTCAATAACATAGATTACTTCTTTGTCTTTGTAATTGAATGAATTGCTTCCTGTGCTATAATCACCCCGTCAAAAATTGACCTTCCCGGCACAAAACCTGTTTGTTCCTCAAAGATTAGTCCAAGTAGAATTTTCTTGAGTTGATTTGCCACAGCCTTTGCCAGGAACTTCTATATTGTGTTACATAGAGAAATTGACTTAAATTGTTCTAATTTCTCTGGTTTCTTCTTTTTTTGGATTAAGGCTATGAATGTAGTATTGATCTCTTTCAGAACCATTCCTATTTCCCTTGAGTCTTCAATTGCTGCCACTACATCTAGACCAACAATCTCCCAACAATGCTGAAAAAAGGAGGCAAGAAACCCGTCTGGGCCTAGGGCCTTATCCAGGTGCAACTGGAAGAGCACAGCCCTAACTTCCTCTTTAGAGAAATGACTACAAAGCAAATTATTTTTCTCATCTGAAACAAGATTTAGGATGCACTCAATAATACATTGCTGATCTAATAACCTGGATCCATCCTAGTCATTGAGCAGGTTGTGAAAGAAATCTACAGTAGCCACAGATAAATCTTCTTGCTTGTCCAATAGTCTTCCATCCAAAGATTTGATGCTCTAGTGATTCTATTGGCTTCTCTCCTTAGTTTTGTGGAGTTATGGAAGAATTTGTATTTTTATCTCCCGCATTTAACCATAACTCCCTTGACTTTTGGTGCCAAAAATTTCTTCCTTCTCTAGGATATCACCCATACTTATGAGCATCTCTTTTTCTTTCAACAACTTTGCCTTTTCCATCCCAAACTTGTACACTTCTTCATTTAGAACCCTCAGTTCTTCCTCAATCATCTTCTTCTCTGCAAAGATGTTTTTGAAGCAGTCCCTATTCCATTCTTTTAGGCAATATTTCACCTGTTTCAATTTTGTTGCAAGAATAAATATTTTTGATCTCACCACCATAGCTTCATTCCACCATTGTGTCATTAGATCCATGAAATTAGGGTCTTTAAACCACATCCGTTCAAACATAAAGGGGCTCCTGAACGGTTTCTTTTCTCCTACTATCTCTAGGAGAATAGGAAAATGATCCGACCCAGAGAAAGCAAGAATCTTGCATTCCAAGGTGAAAGGGAAAACCCCTAGATCTCCTTTGAAAAGGAACCTATCCAACTTCTCAACAATGGAGCAGAAGCCAAGCCACCTATTGGTCCAAGTGAATTGACCATTAGCCATAGGGATCTCTATTAACTAGTTTGTTTCAACAAAGTCCTCAAAATCAATTTGAGACTGAAGCTTCCATGCCAGACTACCACACTTATCCTCAGAGTGAAGGATTTCATTGAAATCACCCTCGATAATGCAAAAATCATAAGCAACTTTGTTGTAAATAGGATCAATTTCTTTCCAAACTTCCTGCTTCTAAATGCACGAATTTAGCTCGTATACATTGATTAATAAAAAGTTCAAATTTGATGCTTGAAACTTTTGACTTTGTAGGCCATTCATCCATTACTCATAGCCACTTTTTCTAAGGCCACTTTATTGGGATGCCACAAAGTCAATAAACCACCAGCCTGGCCATCTAAACAAACTGCCAAAACCTTCCAAGATCCCATTCATTTTTCAAAAGACACGACCTCCTCCAAACATAATTTTATTTCTTGAAGAAGACAAATATCTGCCTGGGACAGCTTAAGATGACGCTTTGCTAGGCACTTCCTGTTAGGGGCATTAATGCCCATAACATTCCAGGTTAAGATTTTAATTTCCCTTTAGGAAGGGACTCACCCTTCCCTACTTTTAGCATCTCAATGATCTTCTTCTGCCCATTCGCCTCACCATCAATTTTGAGCTTTTCAGAGTTGGGGATCTTTCCTTATTTTTTGTTTTCTCCACAGTCTAGGGAGGTTTTTACCACTTCTTTTTTATGAATGCCTAGCTTTTCCTACCCCACTTGAGCCAAGTGCAGGTTAGTTTCACCCAACTCCGGCCCTACATCTACAAAATCCTCATAGTCTTCCCATTTTGTATTCAAAGTTGGCCCATCACAGAGACATCCCTGGGGGACATCTTTAGCTTCTTGAGCTAGTTCCACCAATTCCTTACTAACCTTAAGAAGGGAATTAATATTTTCCATTCTAATATTGTTACCAATCAGATCTATTACTTCATTCATCTTCTCATTTAAACCCTGATCCAAATCTTTAGTTTCTTTTACCTAATTTAGTTTGATCAAGTGTGCTATGTCATCAAAGAATCAATGTGTCTCTTTGTCATCGCCATTAAAGTCCATGTTCCCATTTGAACCAATGCCACCAATCCTTAGGAATGGGATCCATGTTCTCCTTACAGTCCCAGTTTGAGGGTTGATCCCAAGATCGCCAACCCAAAGTACCTACCAGGCAACCATCTGACTTTGGCTCAAAAACCAGAGATTACTTAAGAACACCCCAATCCGTCTAGATTTCAATCTCCTTCTAGTGTGGGTAAGAGGGTCGATTCTCCACACATAACCTAACATATGTTCCAATATCGTCCCGCTCTAACCATTCTTCCACACATATATACTTGCCTAGGTAATTTCCTATTTCCTCCAAAATACTAGGTTGCCAAAATTCTAGCAATAGGTTGGGTAGTTTATACCAATCCTGCACATGCTGCATCTGATGGAGAAAGGGATCAAACCCAACTTCCCACTTGCGGATGTAGAAACCAAACTCATCCATTGACCAAATCCCTTCCAAGATTTATGCTCTAATAGATGTTGAAGGGCATATAACAAAAAAATAACCATTTACAAAGGCTTTAAAACTTATTTATGATCCCCACCATTCCTGCCACCAGCAGATCAATCCATCCCAATTTAAATTTGATCCATACCACCTTGCAATTAATCCAAGTTTTTCCAATGGATTTATTGATGGGCCCAGTAGCTTGGAGCTCAAAACCGTTGTCTTCTTATTTCCTTGACCTAGCTTAGTGCCACGCTCTGCAAAGGACTCCTTACCGATACCACCCTTTCCAAAAATCCTAGGGTTTCCCATGCAATGGGAGGGCATCTGCCTATGTTTAGCGAGAGGCTTGCGATTTTCCTGCCAACACTTGTTGCACAATTGAGGATGATTTCATTTGAAACACTGCCAATGCAGCCCACACCAACCATTGATGCCTTGGTCATTGATTCTGTATCTATCTGACTGCTTGCACCAAGCCTTTGCTAGAGCCCATTCTTGGATCTTCTCAAAGGGAAATTTGTTTTCTACATCATCAGCCCAGGAGGGAGAGCCTAAACCCCCCATTCCATCAGTCGCTTTGCCTATCATCCGCCCATTGAGAGAAGCACCAATCCGATCTGAACCCTCCACATTCTTCAGCCCTTCACCTCCTTCTATTTTTTCACACTTTACGCTCCTCTCTGCCATTCTCAAAATTCAATAGAATAGTTGGTGTATTAAAAGATGTATAACTTTTAATAATATTTTGAAATCAAATTTAATTAGAAAAAAGGTCCAATATGAAAAAATAGAAATAAAATAAAAGTATTAGAAAGTATTGAAAAAATGTTTAATTAATATACATAATAAAAAATAAATAGTTTGTATACATAAAATAAAGAAAATTTAAAACTAGCATATCCATTTAAATAAATATATGTAAAACACATCAATATATATCATTCTTGCGGCACTTATGAGATTGAAAAATAGGCACCTAAGAAGGATCTCTTTAGCATCTTTTACATAGATTTATTTAAGATAGGTATACTAGTTTCAAAATTACATATTATGATAATTTAGTTTAGTGTTTTTAAAATTTTATATTATAGTTTTCTACAATTTAAATTGGGATTTCTTACCTAATGTCTAGAAAATTAAATTTTCAAGAACCTAAACACTTTTATATAAATAAATAATTACAAAGAAATTTTAATATAAATGTTATGAATATAAATTTTATAAAAATAATTTGTGTAGATTAGATCTATGTAAACTTTTTTCAAATGAATAAGTGTCTATATTATTAAAGGAAAAATAATATTACACATATTAACAAAAAAAAAAAAGTGGGTGGAAGAAGTTGCACTATTACACATATTCACAAAAAAAAGTATGGGTGGAAGAAATCACATCCCTAAGTCAATAAGCAGCCCAAAAATCACAAAACAACAACAAAACAAAGGTTCCTACCTGACAAGAGCTATGGCACTAGATGGAGGTGTAAGATCAAACAACTAAGTCCCAAAGCTATGTAAATTTTGATTTACAATTATAAGAAATATTAATACTAAATAAAAATAAATTTCTTCATACATTAAAACTAAAATAAAAATATTAAATAAAATTATAATATTTATTTTAAGAATTTAGACAATTACAATTAAAAAGTTCAATTGTGGATTTGCAATATCATGTATTATTATAATCAATACCAAATACATATTAAATACCATAGTGTAACAAAATAAAATGATATCATATGTGTTTAAATAGTATACATTTTTATACCAAATACATATTAAATACCATATTGTAACAAAATAAAATGATATCATATGTGTTTAAATAGTATACATTTTTATACCCGAATATAACTAGCCAATAGATTTTATATGTAAATTTTTGCTTTCGTGGATGGCTGTCGCATACGCATATCAGAAATTACAGGGATAACTTACAAATTCAATCATAGCATATATTTCATTGGCTAATGGGCACATCATACCGATAGCATATTTCATAGCATTCAATATACTCCACCACAATTTACAAAGCTTACTAACCTTATCTTTAAAGTTAGTGGAACACAACCTTATATTCCTCAAGGAGTGATGAGTGAAAGAGACTTGCCATTCCACGTGTGTTAGAAATGCTAAATGGTGAAAAGGGTGTAAAGATTCTTGAATTTCCAAAAGGACGAGGAAGCCATGCCAAAGTGATGTGATAGCAGCATAATTCTGCACTCGGAGTCTCTCCTTATTTATGGACTAGTGTCTTCTCCAGTTTTACACAAGAAGAAATCACCTGCTGGTTGTTGATAGCAATGGCCAAACCCTCTCTCTTTTCCCTTGCTCTCTTTGTCACTCTGGTTGCATTAACCACAACTGTGTCTGAAGAGATAAGGAAGCCATATATTGTTCACATGAGTACGTCCATGAAGCCTCTGCATTTTTCCCTTCATGAGCACGGGTATGCTTCTCTCATCAATGAGGTAACTTCAGGCTCAAACGAGGTAACTTCAGGTTCAGGCTCAGAAAATTAGAAACTAATGTATTTGATGTTAGAATCTTCAAACTATGAAAATTTAAATGCCCATACTTGAGATGCCACAACCGACTTGTGTCCTCATATGCCATATAAGCAAGATTGCTGCTATGTTCTCCAAACTTTAATGGAAACATCCTATTTTTTGTCATAGGCACAACTATAACAACCCTATTGCCTTGATTCTTGTCATAGATGATACATTGCTTATTATCAAACACCAATTCGTAGTTCCTTTCACACAATTTTCCAACACTTGATAAATTATGTTTCAACCGTAGAGTGTAATAAATATCAGTCACACATTTCTTACCTTCTTTGGTATTCACCTCCATAGCTCCTTTCTCTGCAGCCTACAAGGACTTGTCATCACCAAGCTTAATTTTGGATTTGAAACTTTCATCCATTGTAGAAAAAATCTCATTATTCCCTGACATGTGGTTAGAACAACCTGAATCTAAATACCAAACCTCTTTAAGACTATTTTCAGCTTTGTCATATGATAAGAATAAATTACTAGGAGAAGCCTCCTCATTCTCATTAGCATAATTAGCATTTCTATTGCTATTACCTTCTTTTAATTTGCATTCCCTTTCAAAGTGGCCATACCTATTACAATGGTAACAATGGACATTTCTTTTATCAAATTTGCCTCTACCTCTTCCTCTATTTCCTCTCGAGTAATTTGGATTCCATTCTTGGCCTTGTCCTTGGTGCTTTTACTACTAGCACCATCTTTATGTGCAATCTGCAATTTTGAAGAAAAAGCCTTCTCGTCACTTTCTCCAAATGTGTCCCTAAGCCTCTTTTCATGAGACATAAGAGATCCAACTAAGTGATCAAACTCAAGAGTAGACAAGTTTTTACTCAAGATCCTTTATGATTATTGCGACGTTATTCCACCTTGGTGTTAGAGACCTTAACACCTTTTTAACCAAAACCTCTTTGTCCACAATTTCTCCAAGAGTAGCCATCTTATTGACCACATCTTTTACTCATACACAATAATCACTCACACTTTCAGCTTCTTCCATCTTCAAATTCTCTTTTCAATTATGTAGCTTAACAACTTTGACTTGATCACTATCTTGGTAAGCTTCTTATAGAGTCTTCTAGACATCCTTGGTTGTCTTTGCACCTGCAATTCTTGGAAATAAACTCTTATGTAGAGCTATTTGAATGTAGCATAATGCTTGAGCATTCATCTTTTTAGCCTCCTTCTTAGATGTCTTATCATTGGCTGCAAGAGTACTCCAATCTGTTGGCTCTTCATAACCCGTTTCTACAATCTCCCACAAATCTTTCCCTATCAAAAATGTCATCATTTTGATGCACCAATAATCATACTCATTTCCATTAAATTCTAGAATGGGCAAGGAGTTAAAATTCGACATGATAAACTTTTGGCGAAATTCCAACCACTAAATCTTTAGCCCAAAAGAAAATACATGTTTTGATACTAAATGAAGACTTTGAAACCAATGAAAACCAATAAAAACTCTTACAACATATAATAAATCTTACTAGATAATGTCCTAAAGAAAAAACAATCTAAAAACATTTAAAAATAAAACCAAGTAATTGCTGATCATGCATATAGCATGTAGCTTACAAACAATCTTTAAAATACTTCTCGAGCATCAATAATCAACAGTCATTTCACTCACATTTTGATGAATTTGACTAGCATGTGGCCCTGATTTGGATTTCCCCCTATGTTGAGATAAGCACTGGGGGATTTGCATCATGTGTCAATGATAAAGGACATGATAGATGATTTATATGCTCTACTAACCACCCTTGTCCAAGAGTATTCAAATATAATTATTTAATTTTGAGACTATCTCACATTAGCAAGTCTAAACTTTTTTATCTCGAACACAGCACCTTGGGTAATCACAGTTGGGGCCAGCAGTATCGACAGGCGATTCCCCGCCACTGTCACACTAGGCAATCTTGAGATCTACAGAGGTTCCTCTCTTTCTAAAGCTGCTCAAGTAGCTCAATGATTGCCTCTGGTGTATGTATCTCACAACAAAAGCACCATGCGCTGCCAATCAGGTCTCCATCCCAGCATGGTGAAAGGTAAAATTGTGCTGTGTGATTTTGCGATTAGAAATCCTTACATTGATTCCATAGGGGCCGCTTCGCACAAGGCAGTTGGCGTGCTGAAAGAGGCTTCAACGCTTGTGAAACAAGTTGGGGGAGCTGCAATCATTTTCGCCAACGAGATCTACTGGGGAGCAGAAGAAATAATCAGCGATCATGATCTGCCCTTTATTGCCGTGAGTTTTGCAGTCGGAGAGAAAATCAAACTGTATATAAACACCACCAGTAAGCCTACAGCCGCCATCAAGCCAACAGGATTGACAGTGATCGGAAAGGCAGTAACAGCTCCACTTGTGGCTTCATTTTCTGCGAGGGGGCCAAGCCTTGCATTTCCTGATATACTAAAGCCAGATCTGGTTGCTCCAGGGGTCAACATATTAGCGGCGTATACAGGAGGAGGATATTATTTTGACTCGGGAACATCCATGTCGTGTCCGCACGTAAGCGGCCTTGCAGCGCTCATACGCGGTGTTCATCCGTCCTGGAGTCCCGCTGCCATTAAATCGGCTCTCATGACGTCTGCTTACGTCCGCGACAATAAAAATCAGCCCATCAAAGATTATGGAATGTAATTACAAATCTAAATTTAACCTAAAATAACTCATATGATGACGAACTCTTTGTCTTGATATTATGTTTGATGGTGACAAGTAATATATCTTTTAGTGATTTCCCTTACTATAAACTTAATGAGAAAGAAATCCTAATTAACCCATGTCTAACTCATCAGCTAACTCTTCATATATCCTAAGTGGACAAGACATTACTTGAATAGTAACTAAGACTAAGGGCTATAACATATGCTAAATAATAAGTATTATAATATACTATTCTTAGGTATACAACACGTTCTTCATCTTAAAGAGATTTATCTCCAAGGCTAGTAAAAGACACAAACTAGAAAAAGACAAAAGTGAGAAATGATACAACTAGGAAATGACAAAAAATGGGAGTTACATTTTAACATATCAATGGAGTAGATATTAAGAATGAAAAGTTCTAACACTAAATGATAATATATGACCCAAACCAAACCACCAAATAATACAACTTACCAAAACCAATACATGATAATAGGGGATTTCTTTTACTCGTTGGCCCTATTGCATTTTATTGGCATATTTTCCAGTGTCGTGTCATAGTGGAATAAATAGTAAGAATCAAAAGTTCTAACACCAAATGATGATGTATGACCCAAACCAACCCAACAAACAATACAACTTAACAAAACCCATACATGAGGATGGGGGATTTCCTTTTCTCCTTGGCCCCATTACATTTTAAATTGGTACATTTTATAATGTCATGTCATAGTGGAATAGATATTAAGAATGAAAAGTTCTAATGTTGATGTAAATGATAATATATGTGAAATGAAGCTAAGGTGTACAAATGCTTCATACACTAATATAAGAAGAGAAATGAATAGAAAATACAATATAAAAAAATTTACAAGGAAGGAATGAGAAATCAAAATCATTCACCATAACATAATGATTTATCTTGGGAAAAACCTTTCAAGAAAAATATCATCCTCCAAACTTTGAACCAATGTACTAATCAACAACAATATCAGTTACAATACAATCCAAGTAAAGAGCCTTCATAGGAGAGAACACCAACACTCAAATTTAAAGTAATATTAGTAGCATAATAATACCTAAAAAAAATTATGCAAACTCCATCCCTAGCGCCCAATAAATAGAGAAACCAATACATGAAACCACCAAAGGAGAATCATAAAACCATGACCTAATTCAACCCAAAAGTGGTACCCAAATCCCCTAGTCAAATTCCAACGCTCTTGAAATCCCAAGAGAAGTCATATAAGAATCTATCATAACATGTCATGGTTATCCTCCCAACTTGGGCACTCTAATTTGTCTTATTCAAACCTTCCAAAGATGCTTTATGACAATCATAATGACATGTTACAGGTTGTTGAATGTGTAAATCCCTCTTTCAACTCTATTATATGTCATAGATGGGCATGTGGAAAAACATTGGGGACTAAAAAGTGGCCAAACCACTTTTTAGTAACACCAAGCCTAAAGTGTGAGCATGTTATAATATGAGTGGGATATAACACGCTCACATTTTAGCTTGCTATACATAAAAAAACAAACCTGCAAGTCATTGTTTTCATTCACAAATTCAATGTGAGGGATAAATGCAACTAGGGTTATTCCATGAGCATGTATTGAATAAATTGGAGGAGAAGCACAAAAACACTATGCCGTCATGTCATTCCCACTCTTGAGGGTGTCATACACAAGCTCCATAGATGCCACAAGTTGAACAAGGCAGGGTTTGCATGTTTTCCTAAATTTGAAAATTAAATCATTTGTTTTTCAGTGTCTTGGTTGAATTTTTAGTCAATGAATTGCATGAAATAGCCTCAAACCCTAATCCACCAAATAGAGAGGATGATGAGATTCATCTTTACTCAAATTCAGTTCTTCATGCTTCTCATTGGAGGTCACAACTCCACCCATCCATCTACAAATGAAGAGAGACAACAAATGATTGAGAGGGATCACTAGCTTGCAGTAAGTGATTGATTACTTATGTCATGTTGTATATTTCATGTTTTCTATATTGATTTGGATATTGTTTAATTGTATTAATAGGTGGAGCTTCAGAAATCTCTATTGATGTGGTCCAGTCGGCAAATGAGAGAGCATGAGTTGTTGACTGATTCTCCATATTCATGGCTAAGCAAGGGTCATCAATTATTTGATAGTACTCCATAGGAGTTTTGATGTTGGGATATTTTTTATATTCCTATATGGCTTTGTAAACATACTTTTCTATTTTACCGATATATATCGTTATACATGCCTATATGGCTTTATATATACACTTTGTGTTATTTTCATGACATTGTGCATATGATATTTTACATTATATATGATGATCAATTATGGTTATAGGATAGATAATGTATCATGCTTAAACATTTTGGTATTGCTTGTTCTTCAATGTTTCCATGAAATGATATGATATGGTTACAAGATAGATAATTTATCATGCTTAAATGTGACATGACTAAAATTGTATGACAAGATCCCTTAAGAAATGCATAATAGTCATGCAGACATCTTATCATTAATTTACAATAAGAGTTACACATGTGATTGAAGTATGTACAACCCTCATCCACTAAAATTGCATGGTTGCATGCAAATAGAACACAAGAAAGCTTACAATGTTAGGATATGTTCCAGAGTGCTTGATTAATTCAAAGATTTTGAGATAATCCTTGCAAAATATATTTTGGGCATATCCTGCAATCATGGCATTCCATGAGACCATATTTCTTTGAGGCATCATGTCAAACAGTTCATGTGCCTTGTCTATGCTTCCACATTTTGCATACATGTCTCCCAAGGTAGTTGCAATTACAACATCTAACAAAATTCCCATATCCTTTATGATTTAATGGATGTCCATACCCTATTCCAAAAATCCCATTCTGGCATAGGTAGGGAGGATGTTGGCAAAGGTTGTGGAATTTGGATTTACACCTTCCAATTGCATTTGCTTGAAAGTTTCTAAATCCTTTCAACAAATCTATTTTGTGCATATCTTGTAATCATTGCATTCCATGAGATGGTATCTCTTTGAGGTGTTCTATCAAATAGTTCACGTGGCTTGTCTATGCTTCCACATTTTGCATACATGTCTACCAAGGCAGTTGGAACTATAATATCTAATAAAATCCCCCTTTATGTTTTGATGGATGTCCATGTACCTTGTTCCAAAGATCCCATTTTGGCACAGGTAGGAAGGATGCAGGCAAAGTTTGTGGAATTTGGATTTACACCTGCCAATTGCGTTTTCTTGAAAGCTTCTAAAGCCTTATCAACAAATCCTTTTTGTGCATATCTTGCAATCATTGCATTCCATGAGATGGGGTCTCTTTGAGATGCATTGTCAAATAGCTCACATGTCGTGTCTATGCTTCTAGATTTTACATACATGTCTACCAGGGCAGTTGCAACTACATCTAACAAAATTCCCATATCCTTAATGCTTTGATGGATGTTCATACCTTATTCCAAAGATCCCATTTTAGCACAAGTAGGGAGGATGTTGCCAAAGGTTGTGGACTTTGGATTTACACCCGCCATTTGAATGTTGTTGAAAGTTTCTAAATCCTTATCAGCAAATCCATTTTATGCATATCTTGCAATCATTGCATTCCATGATACAAAATCTCTTTGATGTGTTCTTTCGAATAGTTCGTGTACCTTAACTATACTTCCACACTTTGCATACATGTCTACCAAGGCAGTTGTAACTACGACATCTAAAAAAATTCCTATATCCTTTATGCTTTGATGGATGTCCATACGGTCATGTTCCAAATATCTTATTTTGGCACAAGCAAGGAGAATGTTGGCAAAGGTTGTGAATTTGGCTTTGCACCCACCAATTGCATTTGCTTGAAAGTTTCTAAAGCCTTAACTGTTGAACACACAGAGATGTTGAGAGGGAGATGAATCAACATATACTAAAACTTAACTACTTCATTTACAGATCAGATCCATTTAATTAGAGAACAAAAAGTAAAACATGCAACATATGCATCAACACAATGACGCTAATAGTTTTACGTGGAAAACCAAAAACTAGGAAAAACCGTGGTGACTGTTAACTCACAATATAATGCTCACTACTATATAAAAGTTTATAACATTGTTTTAGGGCTACAACCCAAGGAAGCTACTAGTCCCTGAAGAAAGCTTACTGCTACCAAGAATTACAATGATAAACAAAACTATGAACTTACGAAAGAAATATATGACTCATGTTGATATTGTAGTCCTCTTTTCTGCTCAAATTATGCCATCAAACGGACTTGGCACACTTCATACTTCGCATGCCAATGTTTCGAACTGATACTTTTCACAAATGACTTTAATCTCCTATAAATACTCAAAACATTGATTAGATCGGCATCATAAAAACCTTTAGATGAAAAGTGTAATTCTTCAAGTGTCAGCTTCAATTCATACAATATGTCAAGAAAAAAAGTTGTAGACCACAACATCTCATAATAGAATTCAAGGAACATCACTACACATCTTTTAATGTCAAAACAATTGATTAGGATCCACCACACATAACAAAAACTAGACTGTCAGCTCAAACTACACAAACACTGCTAACTATTCATTTTCACACCACCAGGGAGAAGCCAAAAACATCATCCGGACCAGTGTTCCAACAATGTATCTTCTTGACAACATCCATACACCATTCACCTAAAGTATCTAATCATTCTATGAATCCACAAAACAAGAAACATACTAAACTGATGAAAATAGGGCATTTCGGCATATTGTAACTCATCACAACTTAGAATATTGCATTGCGGACAATAAAACCATTTGAACCTTCTTAAGAAGGAACTCATACACCATTACGCATATATTCCCAGATCTGCACATCCTTATTTATTACTTCCATATAATATCAAATACTTCACTCAAGTATATTGTAGTTTAAAGGATAGTCATATGCAATTCTTCATTAACTGACTTAAATACCTTGTGCAGTATCGGAGATAAGAAGGATTTGCATGCAGTTCAAACCTAAGATACATTAAGGCATGTAGAATCTCCGCACAAGCTCCTATAGTTGACTTGCATACTTTCAATCTTATGCAAGTGCTCAAACATGTGTTCTATAGAGTATTTCATCATCCAGAACAGTCTATGTTAATTCTATCACTTGAAATTTGACCTTACAGACCATAAGAACACCTGATACTATGAGGAAGAATGCATTACACATCTCTAAACATATTCCCAAAACTTCATGGGCATCAGTTCTCTTTCGGAGGAATGTGGATCATTCCAACAAGTCTCTACCATTGCTTTACACTATCAAGTCATAGTCCCGAACACTGTTATTGATAGCATTCTTTGTTGAAGGTGTAATGAGCTGAAATCTTGGATATAGCACTTTAATATCTAGATAAACTTATCTTCTGAACTAGAAGACTAAATCTTGCACTGCAGAGGAATGCAGACCAAAATGTTGTAACTCTGCCTTAGAATATACATTGTGAATGCCTTAATCAAACTTTTGTAACTTTTATCTAAGTGCACTACTCCAAATTGATAGGATATCATTGTAGATATATAGAAAACATGTTAGAACAAGTTTACACACCTCTACAATACATTTAGACATCAGGAGGATTACCATTCTTATACTTGGATGGTTTTTCTTCATCTATTAAGTCTTCCAAACTGACCTCTCTTAAGCATGCCAATCCAATGTCTTCAACTTAGTCAGACCGTCTCTCTCAAATCTTCCATTGTCCATCAACTTCACCCATCTCTAACCTCAAGTTGACACATATTATGTTGACATCAATGACAACATATTGCCAACATTATCAATGTTATGTCATAAATTGTGCTCCTTGGTTGTGCAAGCACAATTTCACTATGTTTAGCACCTTCTTTTAGTGATCTTTAGACTAGTCCATTTTAGGTCTGCCCTAAAGCCTTGATTAGGCATGGATTTCATGAAATATCGCATTCCGACTAAAGTTTGGCCAAAACTTAAAAATAAAGTTTAAATACATGGTAATAGCTCTACCCCAAAGGCAAGCTTGTAAGTTATTTTTCCTAAAGGACCTAGGGTTCCCAGTGCCCTGGTCCCTCCCATGTTTTATAGGTAGAAAATCAATTTCATAGGTCAACCTATGTGTTGGTTAAGCCAACCCCGAATTCAAATTTGGTTTTACCGTATGTTGTCAGCTCCTTATTCAAATATCTCATTTCTAGGGCCTTGTATATAAGCAAGTGACCTTTTCATTTGAAACTAGATGGAAAAAGGCAATTGGAATGCAATCTCTTTATGAAATATTATGCTCTTTCTGCTCTTGAATTACTACAGGTTGTTATTGATCAATTTGAAGCAACTTTTCTCTCTGGGAAGGATTTGTGAAGGCTAGGAAGCAAGATCTTGAGTCTATCTTGCCATTCCTAGGTTGAAGCACTTTGCATGATTGGGAGAAGGGTTGGAACCATGAAATAAAGATTGGCTTGAGTACCCTCCTAGGGTATGGTTGCATTACCTTCTTATTCTGTAAACCTTTGATGAATTCTCCTCCTTGCTCGGTGAATTTATATGTTTCCTTGAGTGAAGAATTTCTATTATAATCCTATCCTCTTTGCTTGAGTAATCTAAGTATAGGGTTTGATATTTGTGATTAGATCTTGCATGTTACTACTCACACTTAGGATTTTTAATCACACACAACATCTTGTTCTAATCTTAGCTATTCGTGAGGTAGGAATAAGGCAAGATCCTATATAGCCATAGCACTTTTCCCCCTTGTTTTGTGTGTATAGGTTAAGATTGTAGGTTTCGGAAGACACCAGTTAGAGGAAACAAAGGTCTTGTAGGTATAGACTAGCCAAAGTTTAGACTTTATACAAAACCCTAATTTGGGTCTAGGGTGCCTTGGTACCTCTCAACCCTAAGACTGAGGTTCCTATTTCTCACTACCCTCTGATCTCTGCTATTGTTTCAGATTTCCTGTAACAGTTTCCATTAGTCATCTATTCAATGATCTTACTCAATTAAGGTTTCTATTAAAATGAAAGTACAAACCACACAAGAAATTTGATTCAAACCTTATTAATGTCCTCTAAATAATGTAGAATCAATGGAGATTGCAACAGAAATAAAACTCACTACATAGAAATAACATGCATTAAGAATTGAACACAATATAATATGTAACATGGAGAAAACACTTTCGGATAAAAAAATCCACCAAAGAAAGAGGCTCCAAGTTCTATTATCTTCAAATATGAGATTCCAATATAGGCACTTCCTCTTCTTCTTCAGTCTTCAATCTAGCGGTGCTTGTTACTCTCAACTCTACTAAAAATGTAGTACAAATATCCTTATAAAAGGGGATTGCCTTCTAGGGCAAGAAAACTGACATAATATCAACCATCAGATATGTGACCTATGATGAACGGCCTAGATTTATAATGATAAAATATAAATAAAATCCCCTGATGTCATAGCCCTCTTCTAGAATGCTTAGCATTTACTTAACGGTATATATCACATGGATAAATTTGATGTTGTATTACGAATATATGCAACCTTTATGTAAGGTTTGATTATCACACAATCAAGAAGTATTGGACATGAATCAATTATAGACTATAGTACAATTCATGCATATAGTTAATTGAGTTAAATAATAGGGATATAGTAATATATCTTTGCTTTATCCTTAAAATAAAAAATAAAATAAAATAAAAATATAGTTAAAAAATATGAATTGTTTAGCAATAAAAATAATATTGCTATTACATTGGCAAAAGCAAATATTATTAATAATATGTGCAGCACGTAGAATATTTAATATTAAATATATGAGTTTTGTGGGATGTTTTAAGATGATATTGTTACCCTGCCAAGTAATTGGCCAAAGTAAATAATAAAGGGATGGGTAATATTACTTTTATATTTTTATTCTTAAATTCTTCATGGGAAAGGAAGAAATAGAATATTATTTTGACGTCTTATGGATTTGTGATATTTGGTTCTTGTCATCTGTTAGAAGGAGAAAACCTTGTTGTTCACTCCACCTGAGCTGTTAAGTAAAAATCACTAGGAAACTACCAAGTTTGGAGCTGGCAATAAAATATCATGAAGCACAACACCTGTAACTTTGGGAAAGAAGGAATGTAGGTTATCAAAAAAGGGAATTTTGGGGAAATTGAAGGATGGTCAAACTATGGAAGAAATTGGGAAAAAAAAGAATAAGGAGAAGAAGAAGGGATTAGCTACAAAAGGAAAATTTATAGGCTACAGAGTAAATTCTAAGGTAAGGACTTTTAATCTGCTTAGTAAAGTTGAATAAAGAGGTAAGAAATATTTTATTGTAGTTATATGTTGCATTTCCTCTCATGCCTAGAGGATTGAAACTGTAGTATTAGCTGAATTTAAATAATTGGCTGCTACAGTAGGAATTGTCACAAAAAATTGAGTTTCTGTACAAGTTTATTTAAACCTTGATGATGCTACTAGTAGGAAACCTACAATAAATGACATAAATCTATCAACCAGAACAAGGGAAAAATTAATGTTGTAGCATATGATTTTATACTGTGCAAATTGAAATAAATTCTAGAGTATTTAAAACTAGAAATTTTGAGAAGAAAAGTATACTAATCATCTGTAGCATGCATAGGAAAAGAAATCTTCTAAAACATAAATATATTGCAATTACTTATGCCATAAATTAGGGCACATAGACAAAGAAAAATTTAGAGTTGCTATGACAAATCTGGGTGTCCATTAGGGAGGTGATCCTCTCTAATGGACACACCTCCATTAGAGGCACCTATGTTTTTTATTATATAAGGCGGCTAAACAAGGGGCCGAACCCTAACAAAAATGGAAAGGCCCGAAGATAAAACAGGGCCTTAAACTAGAAACAGCATATACAACCAGTACATAATGCCAGCAAAACCAGCAAAACTAGCCACTCAAACTAAAGCCAAAAAATAGAGTAACAGAGTATCAGCAATAAAATAACAAAGACAAAGTAGACAACAGCTCTCCTTTCTAGACCATAGAGTTAATAATAGCATCCACTTTTTCAGCCAAATCGTCACTATCAGTATTGACAGTAACCCCCAAATTCTTCAGCACAGAAAGGTTGAGGAGAATAGAGGTCCTGAGCACAATGGACAAAAACTGTTCCAACTTTGCAATGCAGACCCATAGACCTACAAGATCAGCCCCCAAACCATCATCAGTCTCCATAGCATCCTCAGCTTCTTCCACAAACATATCGCCCGCTTTGTCAGCATTTCCAGCAGAGTCAGCAATTTCCTCCCTTGTATCATGCATTTCTTGCTTGTCTTCATCATCACCTGAAATATCCTGAATCTCCACATCCCTATCATCCTCCCCTGGGTGGATTCATCCGTGCCGCTCTTAGAATAGTCAATGAGCTTGGCTGAGGGAGCCGGCTTGCCAGCAATACGCCCAGACCGCCGAACTCCAGAGGAAAACCCCTCCCCACAAGCCTTCACAGAGGAATCCCTTCACTATCCCACCAGGGTCCTACCAAGGGTTTTAGGGGTCCCAACCACTGCCTTCCCAGTACCCATTTCACCAGTAACCTTTCACTTTTTACCCTTCTTAGAGGCAGTCGGGCCCGGGGAATCAACAGGAGTTTCCATAGGAGTGCAAAAGGAAACTTCAGTAGTTTTGATAGGAACAGGTGAGGGCCCAGGTTCATCAACATCAGGAATATCCTTAGGGTTAGAGGAGGGCTCGCCATCCCCACTAGCAGCTGGAATGGATTTAGAGGGCTCGAGGGCAAGATGATGATTATACAAATAGAGAATAAGGCCCTGGTGGAGAGGGATAGGCTTCATTGTAGGGTTTTTAGCCAGTTTCACCTGAACCCTAAGGACGGAATGCTCCAGGGAAGAAAGCAAATAAAATGGAAAACTAATTTTAGCATTGCGACGGAAATGATTTAACAGGGGGAGATGGTAGTTATAAAACCTGGTAAAGCGCCCCTCCAGGGTAAAATATTTCATGAGGATAAAACATATAGCGTCCCATGGCTCCGGCAACTTGGCTCTGTCAAAACCACCCTGGTAAGGGACCAATTCTTTGCCAACACCAAGGAAAAGCTGCTGACTAGAGAGGTCTACAATTTTAGTTTTGCATTGCAGCTTCAAGCCCTGGGTAGACATACCAGTGGCCATAGCTATTACGCGTTCGGAGACTTCAAATCTGATTCCACCCACCGAAACTCATCGATTCTGCCAAGACTGCGCAAATTGTTCAGAAAGAGCTTCATTGTACCCATTAAGCCTCTCCAAATAGGGGCTAATCCCACCCTCCTTGCAATAATGCCAAGCAACCAAATTGTCTGTAAATTCATAGCACGAGACAGGTTCAGTTCTAATTCTGTCTCCTCCCATAGCAGAATTACAGCGCATTCCACAGAGACCCCCAGACTCCTCAGTTGTCTTAACAGGAGAATTACTAACATTAACAAGGCAAATAATGTGGGTAATAACATCGCACATAATCTCATAATAATGGGAGGCCTTACAAACACCAATCCCATGCTTAACCATAATTACCTGGCACAAGCCATGATGATCCGGCCATCCGCTCACCTTATGAGAAAGAGGAGCAGATTTGACAGTAGAGAAAGTACAAGAGGACGCGTACTTCAAGGGACACGTCAGCCCCTTCCCAAGGAACTGACAGTATGAGCTGTCTTTCGAACACATCAGCCTCATCAAGACCCGGCCATGTCTTTAAGAATAAGATTCTTAAGATTTAAAGGAAGGTGATCAACTTGGCACCAAACCCTCCAATTTGAATATCGCTATCTGAGTTCAGCACAAGCGTCTGCAACTCCATTGCCCTCATGGTAAATATGTGAGCTATGCACATTAATAAACCTCTGCAAGAGAAACTGAATATCTCTGATAATGTCTTTCAACTGAATACCAACATTCGACATATTAGTTATGGCATCAATGACCATTTTAGAATCTCCCTGAATATCCAAATTTTGAATACCAAGGGATATGGCCAATTTAAGCCCCCAAAGAAGAGCCATAGCCTCAGCATAGTTATTACTGTGACAGCCCAAACCTCCAGCATAAACAACAAACATCCACCCTTTATCATCTTGGATGATCCCTCCCCCACTAGCTATACCATCAAGCTTAGAGGCCCCATCAAAATTGAGTTTCATCCAGTTAGAAATCGGAGGCTTCCATTTAGTGTTAAGTCTCTGCGACAGTTTTGTATTGTTATAAGCAGGAATATGATTGAGAATCTTCCAGTTTACCACAATTTGTTCTTCCTCCTAAGTCAGAGGTTTCTCCGTAGTGCAGATATGGGCCGAAGTGACACTCTCCAAGAGAGTCTTAATGAAAGTATGAGAGACCTGGGAGGCCTCTCTAGCAGTATCCCTAAAAATCCGATGGTTGCGCTCTTTCCACAAAGTCTAGCTCAAGCACGACAGAGTCTGATTCCATAACTCAACAAGCTAGGGATGGGAGAAGGGAGGATACCAATTGTTAATAACTTCTAGGATATCAGAATTGCAAGCCCACTGAATACCAAAATTGCTGAGGATTAGGCTCCAAATGTCCCTAGCAAAGTCACAATGAAAAAATAAACGAGAAATTGTTTCCTCCTTTTCACAGCATAGATAGCATCTGTTGACCAGAGTGAAACCTCTCTTCTACAAATTATCTTGGGTTAAAATTTTGTTATGAACAGAGGCCCACCAAAACATGTTAATTTTTGGGATCAGTTTTTGGTTCCATACTTTTCTCCATATCTCCTTTTTATGAAGCTCAGGGACCAATAAGTGATAGGCAGACTTAACAGAGAATCGGCCATTCTTATCTGGCCACCAAAATTGCTCATCTTCAAGAGGGAAGAGAGGAATTCTAACTTCCTGAATCAACTTTTGAACCATCTGAGCTTTAGAGGTAAGATCAGGGCAATGGGGGTAGCAATCCAACAAATTCCTCCAGCTCCTATGACCATTATTGTTTGATATATAATCACTAACCTTATGGCCAAAAGTACTGAGTAGCAATGCCAGCAATCTCACCCAGATCCCTCTGAGAGATGAGAGCCTTATCTTTTAGCCAAATATCAGTCTAAAACTTGATACCCATACCATTTCCCAACTTCCATCTGATCCCTTGCATGAGCAGATTTTTAGATTTCAACATTTTGTTCCAGATGATCGATCCCTTAGGAAGACCTTCTTGCTGGAGGAAGTTAGACCAATTAGTGACATGCAAATATTTGGCTTGCATGATTTCTCCCCAATCTTTCTGATGATGGATCAAATTCCAATTAATTTTAGAGAGCAGGGCTTTATTCATATTACATATATTATGGATATTGAGACCTCCATGGGATTTAGGAAGACATACTTTATCCCAGCTGACCAGGGACATCTGCTGTTTATCTTCAGCTCCCGTCCATAAAAATTTTCTTTGAATCTGTTCCAACTTAGCAGCAAAAGAAGTAGGAATTTTGAAAAGAGAAAGGAAATAGGTGGGAATACCTTGCAAGGAGGCCCGAAGAAGCTGCAATTTACCAGCACTGCTGAGGACTTTACCCTTCCAACCAATCAATTTCTATTGGGTTCTTTCCAAAAGGCTATTCCAAAAATTTGGGGAAACTTCTTTAACCATAAAGGGTAGACCCAGATAGATAGCAGGAAGAACATCTTCAGTACAATCGAGAATATGGATGATTTTTTGACGGAGAGAAGTGGGAGTATTAAAAAAATACACATTACTCTTTTGGAAATTAATGCTTTGCCCAGAAGCGAGGGCATAAAGGTTTAAAATATTCTTCCATCTCTGAGCTTCAATCACCGAAGAGATGCCAAAAAGAAGGGTATCATCAACAAATTGCTGCACCGACATAGGGGCAAGGGAGGAAGCAGGTTTAATGCCCACAAGGTGCTTAGAGACCACGTTAGCTTGAATGAATCTCCCAAGAGCCTCAGCCATTATGATAAACAAGTAAGGAGAAAGGGGATCCCCCTGCCGGAGACCACGCAAGGAGGAGAAAAAACCCCTAGGAATCCCATTAACCAATATAGAAAATTTGGCGGAAGAGATAGCCGTCCAGATGAGGAGATGAATTTTGTCATTAAACCTAAATTTTCTAAGAACTTGAAACAGAAAATCCCATGAGACCCTATCATAGGCTTTAGAGATATCCAACTTAAGGGCCATACCCAGAATTCTGCTCTTCTCCATGGAATGAATAGTTTCATGGGTGGAGATCACAGCATCCAAAATTTGGCGCCCTGGAATGAAACCTTTTTGAGAAGGAGAGATAATTTTGTCAAGAAAAGGTTGAAGTCTCATGACAAGGGCTTTGGTGCAAAGCTTATAGATAGTATTACACAAGCTGATAGGTCTAAAATTAGAAAGATTGGTAGGTTTCAACTTTTTAGGGACAAGGACAATAAAGGTGTTGTTGAGCTACTTTAAGAGCTTACCAGTTTTGAAAAAATCCTGAACCGCAGCAGTGAGATCAGTGCCCACAATATCCCAGTACTCCTAAAAAGAGATAGGAGGGAAGCCATTCGGACCCGGAGCTTTAAAAGAACCCAAAGAGAATAAAACAGCACAAACCTCCTCCTCAGAAATAGGCCTCAACATTTCCAGATTGTCTTCCTCAGTTATGAGAGAGGGTATATTGTCAATAAACTGCTTAGTAGCTCTGTCATTATCAACACCAGTGGTCTGTTCAGTCAACAAGTTCTGAAAAAATAACACAGCTTGTTCCCCAATCTTATTGTCCTTAGTGATAACATCCCCATTGTCCAAACACAGTTTTGTGATGGAGTTAGCCTTCCTATGTTTCATGGCAGAAATATGGAAAAAAGCAGTATTGTGATCTCCCTCCTTAAGCCACTGAACCCAAAATTTTTGCTTCCAAAAGACCTCTTCACGGCCCATAAGATTCTTCCATTCTGAAATCAAATCATGTTCTTTCTTAGAAGTATCCTTGAAAACATTGCCTTGAGCAATCCGCTACTGAATATCCTCAAGTTGTCCAGCTAAAGATTTCTTCTGCCAAAACACATGACCAAAACTGAATCTATTCCATCTACGAACCTCCTGTTTAATATGCAGCAGCTTCTTAACTAATCTGAACATAGGAGTACCCTGGATAGGAATTTGCCACCATTAGGTCACCAGTTGCCTGAAATCCTTATGCTTAATCCACATAGCTTCAAATCGGAAAGGGAAAGGACCCCGATGACATGGATCATGCCAATGGAGGAAAATAGGGCAGTGATCAGATATGGTTCGAGGAAAAGCTTGCAATTGCATATTATGATGATTGTCCCAGTTACTCGATATAAGAACCCTATCTAATTTAACCTGGATCAAATGGTCCCCTCGTCTCCTATTGGACCAGGTAAAAATCTAATTTTGAAGCTCCACATCAAGCAGTCCCCAATCATTAATAAACTCAGCGAAGTCAAACATGTTGTCAGAGTAATCAAGGTTCCCACCATATTTCTCAGAAGGATACAAAGGAGTATTGAAGTCACCAGCCAACATCCATTTGGAACGCAGAGACTTGGCCAGGGTACTACTCAAATCCGTCCATAAAGACTGTCTCTAAACTCTAGTGTTAGGAGCATAAATATTGATGAGATACTAGTTGAAGGAGGGTAAGGAGAAATTGGTAACCAGGAAATGCTTGCCAGAAGCCACAAGGGAACCCTAAAATTTTGTAACAATCCCGCCAGAAGCCCCAATAGCAGGACTAATACAAAACTTGGCCTTAGGCCATATGTAATCAACAATTTTCTTAAAGTTTTCCTCAGTCATCTTGACCTCCTGCAGGAGCAAAATGTCTAACTTATTGTCCAGAACACAGTTTTTGACCTCGAACTATTTTGAGGGGCTATTGAAACCCCTCAGATTCTAGGATAAGATCCTCATTTTGAAGGTTTGAGGGAGGAGACCTCTAAAGTTTTCTGCTTACCACTGGCAATTTCCTTGGCAATCTCTCTTTGCCGAGTTTCCCAAAGGGTTGGTCTCCCTTGTTTTGAGTTAGTGCCAACATCAGCAGTCTTTTTACCTTTACGAGTCTTCCTCTTAGGGGTAATCCAGCCTTCTAGATCATTCCCACTACCACTTGGGCCAATGTCAACTGTCAGGAAGGATCGGCAATATGATCATCTACTTCCCGCACAGGGTTCCTGGTTGACTCAAGGTCATTAGCATCTAAGGGAACAGAAGATGAAGCCTATGGATCAAGGGCTTTATCATCTTCAACAACCTCATTGATCAATCGATCCTGTATTTCTCCCTCCTCACACCCAGAAGAATTCTGTCGAACCGTCTGACTAATGGTGTCTAAAGCCTCATTCTGACAACCTATTTCTAGAAACTGTTCAGTATTCTCCTCCAGAAAAGCAGTATCCTTATGACCCGCAGCCGTTGGGCTTGTCTTGTCCTTAGCCTGTTCAGGATGGTCTTCTGGGAAAACATTTTCCGCATTACCCCCGATTCCCTGATGGTCAGGGGTAACAGCTGTTGGTGAGTGGTTCTCAACCTCATTATGAGATTCAGTCTGCCAACCCGTTGGCTTAGATTTACATTGAGTCATTATGTGGCCCTTCTTCTTGCATATTTGACAGAAGGTGGTGGCGTTTTCATAAAGGATTGGCTGAGTCCACACCCCATATTTAGAGTTTAACGTAATGGACACAGGAAGGGTTTGGTTTATCTCCACATTGACACAAAAATGAGTAAAAACACAGTGGGATTGACTACGGGTAGTATGGTCCATAGTAACAAACTGGCCAAAAGAGTTACCAATAGCAGAAAAAAATTTCATCCCAGAATTCTAAGGGAAACCCAGGTAATCAAACCCAAACAGGAGCAGATTTATTGAGATCCGAGCTAGGGTCAAACCCAGGTTTCTATTGGCATAAAGCAAGCGAGTGCGACCCATAAAGCCAGGGTCCCCCAGCAAGAGTAGCAATCATATCCTCCCTACTGGTAAATTTAAAAAGGAATACTCCTCTTGCCATAGCAATGACCGAAACACTACCCTTAATTCTCCACCGAGAGGAAACCCATTTACGAAACATCTCAATATTGGGATGGAAGGAAAAAAATTTACCTACCAGAGCGAGATCCATGGTTGCCACGATTTCTTCAATCAGACCATCCGGAATATCCAGAGCTGTGTCGTCTGCAGAAACTTTCTGGACAAGCATACCCGCCATGCATTTAGAAGACCTCAGTGGGTCCCCTGTTACCGCTTGTTTCCATCCATTAGACGGAGTGTCCGCCCTCACAGCCCCAGAGGTACTGCCTCCATTAGCACTGAAAGCAGCCAAAACAAAAACCCTAGAAAACCCTTAAACAGTCATGCCAATATAGAGGAAAATATAAATTTTGAAAAAATCTACCAACATTTTCTTGTATTCATTCTATAAACTTCATTACTTAGCATTTAATACTTTATTGAAACTTACCAAAATCTATTGTTTTGAAATAGAAATATGCCTATAAGACAGCGGTGAATAAATAAGCTTGATGAGCCATAAGTATTAAGGCTCAAGGGTTACTCTATTACTTGATTAATGGTTAGGAAATAATATTAAGGAAGAAAGTGGAAGATTTACCAAGATGAAAGTGATTTCTTTGCAAATAACCAAGAATATATGAAAGAGGAGACTCTTCATTTATTTAATTATGAGAAAATTAAAATTTATTACATTAGATTGCAGATAATAAACTCTTGAAATCATCATTTAATGATTGTTTAATGGTACTCTGGAATAGAGTCAGTTGTTAAATTAATTGTTTGCAATGCAATTTGCATGCAGAACTAACCTATACATTTTATACAAACAAATGTCAAAGTGAATTACTACCGACCAATGTGGTGAATAATGGTTATAAGATGAGTAAGTGATTAATACTACCATGTAAATTTAAGACTAACTATTATCTTCTTAAATGATATAACAGATCATTGGTATGAAGCATAATGTCACCATTAGGTGTTGCTAATATTAGAACTATATTATTATTAATGTTTGAAAGTCAAGATGTCATGGAAAGACTAGAACACTATTACATGATTAAGTTATGAAATAGTCTTCTAAAGTCTGATCCAAATATTTTAATACTTTGAGAGTATATAGTTGTGAACTAAAGCTCATGACTATGAAATGACCATATAGTCATGTTATCTTCAAGATATTCAAATTCCATCAAGGTAATTGAGATTGACTTGATAAGAACAATAATATGATTTTTTTTGTTGTCAATTACTTAATATAACATATGTAAATTACTTGTATCTAGATCTAAAGTACTTAGTGTGTTTGTGAATTGACATTGCTCACTTATATGGATTTGATTGATCATAGTATGTGTGCATCAGAAAGCATATAAAATTATTTGATTAGCATTTAAGTTTCCATAGAATATGGATGGGATATTGAATTAGTCCAAGTTGTGACTGAAGTCCAGCGATGTTATTATCATCACATGTTATTTTCCATATGACTATCATCAGTTGAATGGCATAATTGTGTAACTATATCCATACTGAGATAACTATGCCTAGTGTACCTCTATGTTAATATGTGGAATAACATCCTTAGAGGTAAACATTATTCTTTGAAATATTATTAAATTTTAAGACAAAGGCGATATTGCACTTTGTCTTTGGATATTTTTATCCATCAACTTGATTGTCAATTGTCATGATAAGATGACAAGACAATCATAAGACGTAGGCTTGATTGTTGTTGGTTTGGAAAGAAAACCTATAGATTTGAAATGAAACCCATTTCAACTATTTTGTTTCAATAGAATAATGTGTCTAAGACAACTAAGATGATTGGAAGACCTGATGTCGAACTACAAAGCCTCTATGCATTATGTAGGCAAGGCCATCTGGGACATGACCACCCAAGGCATAGGTCACCCCTTAGGATGGGTCTTTAAGTGTTTGTAAGTTCTTAAGATCTTGATGAGGTAAAGATAACTTACCCAGGTAGAGAAGATGTGACTAGTTGTCTTGTCTTACTATATTACTAGTTATGAATTTCCTTAATTTATTGGATTACTATATGAAATAAGGTATTCATGATTATTACTAGTTAGGGATCATTATGTAACTACTATTTTTCACCATGTACCATTATATGGAGTTGATGTAATAAGAAACCCCTTCTTATAACCTTGATTGATTGAATATGTGTTGTAATAAAATCAAAATTTAACAAATGCTATGATATAAATATCTTCCAGTCCAAATGATTTACCATCATGGTTGCCACCCTTTGGATATAGGGTTACATACTAATGTGTTTGCATGGGCATCAGATAAGATGCATTATTTAGTTCATATGCCCTGTTATTCACTCTCAATGAGTTCAATTATAATTGATTGAAGGAAATACCTCATGTTACTCCTAGCCTAAGGTCAGATCGTATCCGTCGGTGTCATTCTGTTGATGATATTGTTGTCAGTGGACATGTGAGTTTTAAATTTTTAGATGTACATACATATATATATATAGATAGATATAGATCTATTTATAATATTACATATACATTTTTAAATAGTTCTATATATCTAGATAAAATATATTTAACACATTGTACTTGATTTTATCTCCAAGACTCAGCACATCCATTGGAACAAGATTCTCTTTTAGAGGGTCACTCAACTAGGAGTCGACACGACAATTAGGCAGGCACCTAGAGACCTCCATTTGATGTTGCATCTAGACATTTCCATATATATGTTTGATATGTTGACATTTCCAGGACTTGATTACATACATGTTTGATTATTTATGTTTGATATATTGACATTTCTAGCACTTGATTACATACATGTTTGATGATTTATGTTTGATATATTGACATTTCTAGGACTTGATTACATGCATGTTTGATATATTGACATTTCCAGGACTTGATTACGTACATGTTTGATGATTTATGTTTGATATATTAACATGTGCACATTTACAAATAGCTGCAATTAAATTAGTTCTTTTCCCAATAAATTAACACACACAATTTAATCAATTTAGCTAAGGAATGAAGCTCAAATAATATTTCAATTCATATTTTGAGATAAAATATCACAATTTGTTAAATGCAAGATAACAATTAACTATAAATATTCTTTCACACATGTCTAGAAGCAAAAAATACCACCTATAAATTTTAAATTGATCCTCCATGATAGTATTCTTATATTTTATATTTCAATTTATATAAAATTTATATTTCAATTCATAATTTGAGATAAAATATCACAATTTGTTAAATGCAAGATAACAATTAAATATAAAATATTCTTTCACACATGTCTAGAAGCAAAAAATACCACCTATAAATTTTAAATTGATCCTCCATGATAGTATTCTTATATTTTAAAGCACCTATAAGATGAATCAAAAAATACCACACGTCTCTAACTAAAATACAATCCTTCCTATAGAAAAACCCACTAAAAAGCAATGAGCTCCATGAGATTAATACATAGACTACACCAAATGACTATTGATGGAATACAAGATCCCAATGGTCTAATAACTTGACCTAAAATTTCAAACCCTTGGTCATAAAGAAGAGGATGCAGAAAGATACAAGATAACTTAAGAAAGAATACTTTCCAAGGATGAGGAATCCAAAATGAACATCCCAAAATAATAGTTCTATACATGGTAATGACATCATTGTTTTTTATAAAAAATAATGAGAAATTAAAGTCTCTAAATCATAAACATGTTTCTAATGGAAAGGAATTTAACGTTCTATTACTCTAAAGCTTCAAACAAGAGTCTCCTAGAATAGGAAAATAACTCTATGAAGAGAGGGATTGTACATCATAGAGAATTCCTCATTGACACTTTAAGTGGAAAATGATACAAAAAAATAAAATTTATTTTCATGGATGAAATATTAGAAAATATAATATGTTGATTTGCATGTGTATGAATGCATAAAACTCATAATGGCCTAAGAATTCAAAATTAAGTATGTCATAGATTCAACTCCAATGATTACTTTTGTTGGAATAAATGTCTAAGGGACTAATCCCACTTGTGTGGCAAAGTATGAGTCTATTTCACTCATTTAAGGTGGTCATGGAGTAACCACATGATGTAAATAGTTTCTTCCATTATTAAAAGAATCTGAAGATGGAAGATTTTATATCTACAATCTCAGAGAGAAAGAGAGATTTAACATATCCTATAATCATTTGTGTTTCATTAAAAGAGGCTAAGATGATCAATTTGAGAGAAATAGAAAGACACTGCGATTATAATGAATAATGTAGGAGGACCAAGACACCCAGGAGTGAAAAAAGATTAATTGGTTGGTATTTGATGGGGTCAAGAATTCTAGGACCAAGATATTAGGAAAAAATATAAGTAATATATCTAAAGTGGTATTTTTTACATAATTTGATTCCTTTTAAAATTTCATTTCATAAAAATTACACCTCATCTGGAGATCTTATGCATAAGTTATGCCCTCTACAAGTTGCACATGACATACATAAACTATGATAGTTTTAGATGAGGATGAAAATTTCTTGCCAAAGGTTTAGATTTTTGAATGGTTTGGCACCTAACATATATGTCACTTATATGAGAAAACAAAAAGGATGAGATTCTTCTAGGAGTTGAAATATCTTTTGTCCCTTCTCACACAAGGTCCAATATATAATTTCTCTTTTTCTTCATGTGCTCACTTTGGACTAAAGAAAACTATTGGGATATGGAGTTAATTCATGTTTTAAGGCTCACAAGTGATTGGAACTTAGATCTAGAAATATTTCACTTGAGAATCCTAAATATGTTTTGAATTATTATAGTAAATGTTTAGCAATTAAAGGTTGCATTCCTTTGTCATGTTTCTAGAGATAATTTGACTATTCTTTGGTTTATGGTTTGGTACCTAATATATGTCTCATGTATAAAAAAAAATAGAAGGATTAATACTCCATGATAGTAGGTCTTAGAAATTAGATTATGTGTGACAATTTGTTAAATGCAAGATAACAATTAAATATAAATATTCTTTCACACATGTCTAGAAGCATGTACCTAGGTAAATCACAAAAACTCCTCATTAAGAAAATGTATAAACTAGAAATAAATACAAATGAAAACTAGGATATATAATAAACACATTTAATGAGAACATGTACACAAATTACTAGTTTATTTATAATACATGGATCTATCTAATTGACATCGATTTGGATCAAGTGATAATTTCATAGGTATCAACAAAATAAATATCATTATAACTTGAATCAAGTGAGACGGGGAAGATACACAGAACATATATATGTCCAAATTAAATTGTCTCCAATTAATTATATTTAAATATATATGATGTTGTTCACTCTAGGATAACAGAATCAAATCACATATATCATATATCTAGTGAAAATAATAAATCAAAACAAATTACATCAAAATATAAATTAGACACACATAGTCACAACATGTATGCATCCAATTTAATACATGTAGTCAAACATCATATGCCAATACAAAACATTAAATAGTACACATGTATCATCCTTAAAAGTGGACCACATCAAAAATAGTACTTCATGTCCAGGTTTTAAAAAGTGTTGAACACTAAATATAAAAGTACTTCAAGATCTCACTAATTTTATAAATTGTAACTAAAACAATGGAGTTCAAACAAGTTACTAGATATAAGTTCTCATTCAAACATCTGGTTCAGCCCCCTCTTCAATAACATGTAATATTTTCTAATGATCATCACTATCTAGTCTCCATTTTTTTCATCCACGTGCATGTGGAACTGGATGAAGATGTAGGGCAGTAGCAATTACTAGGTGACTATACTGATATACCTTGTTCTCAGGTTGATAGTCAATAAAATGAATCCCATGTTGAACAATTTTGACTTGTTTGAGATATGTCCCTTGCACTACAACTGAACCTACACAATAAACAACATGAACCAACTTGGTAAGACATGTGCACGTAACATTTTCACTCAACCCAGGTATTATAATATAATGTAAAGTTTAATGTACATGTGTACATGTATATATAAATTTAAATGTGACCCACCTATGGGAAACACCATTTCATCGCTTGTTTCAGGTCGTGTTAGTTTCTTCCTCTCTTCTGTGCAATGCATTAAATAATAACTAACACCTTCTATGTTTCCAGACTCTGCTATGACTACAAAAACATCTCCTAGAGTACAAACCAAATTTACATGGTTTAAAATTTGTAAAAAAATTAGAATTGTCTAGACTTTATAATCATTAAATTTAACTCATCAAAGTACTAAACTAAATAAATAATTGTACATGTGTTGTAAATTTACATTAAATTTATCAAACTATACACATACATACCTTTTCTAATCAATCCTGAAATATGGTCATAATCAATTGAAATCAAAGGAATGTCTTCAAAGCCTTCATCCTCATCTTCATCATATGTGTCAGAAATGACTAATGGCACTGCATTCCATTCACTAACATATCCAAGTTGTTGGTTGTTGCATGCCTCAAAGTTTTCCAAAATGCATTCATCACAAAAATAAGAGTAATCCCTTGTGTACAATTTCCATCCAGGGCGATCATCTGTACTCATGACACAATGCAAAGATCTTATTTTGTCTATCCTCTTGCATCCATGCTTCGATCTTCTATCCACAACTAGATACATAAAAATTATAAAAAATTTACATATAGAAATTTAATAGAAATTCATTTAAAATAATTGAATTTACTAAATTTAAAATTTAAACTTAAATACAAATGCAAACATACACACACACATGTGTGTGTGTGTATATATATATATTAAATTTAAAGTTTGAAATTTTCATTTATGTAAAATTTATATATACATGCATGATATCTCCCAAAACACTCTATGTGGGATGTATCGATTTGTTCCTGAAGATGTGCCGACCTCATTTGATGCAAAGTGTTTCTTACACCATTCAACAACATCATGTGCATTGTCTATACGATCTCCTGAATAACTCATTTGATGCTTTCTTAGAGAACATTTGATGCAAGCTCCTGCGCCATCATTTTCACCCTTTCCATGCCCACTCTCAAAGAAACTCCAAACATGTTGTATTTTATAATTTCGATGATATCTACATAGTGTATAAAATGGTCATGATGATTTGAATTGTTCCACACATCCATCTAACCATACAAAATGTTTTTCAATTTTTACACGCTTGCTTACCAAATTCTCAAAAAAAATTGTAAAGCAATGTTGTACAAAAAGTGTGTCATGCTCTTTATCATCACTAATATAAAAGTGATATTCTTTCTTAATGACTCGTTCATTATTTGTACTCTCAAAACCATCCAAATCCAATTGTGCATGTTGATAACACACATACACCATAATAGTGATCTGCTTTGAAAAGTAATAATTTGATTGAATCTCTTTTTTATGTACAAAAGAGTAATTTTCTACAAAGTTGACTACTGATAGAACTGTTCTAGGTGGGAAAGTATCTCTTATTGTCTGAAACTATTGTGCTTGCCACCTAGCAAAAAAGGCATGCTGTTGTATGTATGGTTGTATCAATTTTCAAAAAAATTCCATAAATGTTCCAATAGGTATCTCCTCTTCTACATAGTTTAACCTTGTGGATTCTTTCCCAAAATTTGTTTGAAACTTTACATACTTGTAACTCTTGCAATTTACTGTCTTTGTTGGGTTGGTATCTTCATTTCTCAAAGGTAATTTAGCCAAATTTACACATGTTTCACAAAGTCCTTTTATGTAGTTTATTTGACTAATTGCATTATCACATAAGATGGATTCTATGAAAAGACTTACCCATTTAAGATGTGCATTTTTAAAACCATCACTTTCTTCTCTCATCTTTCAAAACACCTGATAGTAGAGATCAAATTCAATATGATAACAAGAACAACAAGTTTTAAAAGCTTTATTTATCTTCACATAATATGGCTTTAACCTTTCAAACATTGTTTGACCAATGTTTATATCAAGATTCTAATTACAAATTTTCACATACATCTCATGTTGTGTTATGTCTAGCCAATGTTTTGTATGATGTTCATAATCATTGAGCCCAATCCTATGTCTGATAACATCTCTATTGTTTGATGATGAACAAGTATTATCATTCCAAAAATCTGAGACCAAGTTCCTAATAGCATCTTCAATCCTGTCAGAACGGGGAGCACTACACATAATTGCCCAATTGCCTTATGAACTATCATCCAAAACCTTTCTCCTTTTCACATATTTTGTTAGTGTCTTTCTACTAATACCAATATCAATCAAAAGTGAAGAGATTTTTCTTTTTCTTGATATATTTCTATTTAAAATAGTTGTCAACATCACTCTTCTTGTAATGGCCTTATCCATTGATTGAGATTTTTTCCCAACGGAATCTAAACCCTTTTTTATATTTTCAACAATATCTTTTCCTAGGCCGTATGAAGCTTTCCTCTTAATCAATGTTAAATCTACACCCAACAATTGTAATGGCTCTTTCAACTCATTACAAAGAGGTAAAAGTGATAACAATTGGGTTTTTTCAAGTGTACCAAGATGATTGAAATGAGCATTGATTATTTCCTTTACAGATTTACTCGTTGACCTCTTACTAGTATTTATAGGTTGTTTGGCATAATATTTCAATTTCTCCACATCAATTTCAAGTAAATGATCTAAATTTCTATAACTTGAAATTTTTGTCTTCGCCTCTTTAGCTAGATTCATATGCTCATCCATACCAATAGAAGGAAGCGATCCTAACCCCTCTCCAACATGCATTGTTTGAACTTGGGCCTCCTCCCTATCTTCAACTATGTGCTCTTCAGCCTCATTTGCCCCGATATCTAAATTTGGCTCAACTCCTGCTTGAGAACTTTCTTCTTGTTGAGCCCGTTCTACACACAAAATACTTAAGTCAAGAGAGATCTAAAGAAAGAGCTTTAAAAAAACTTAAGTCAAGAGAGAGATAGAAGACCTATCTAGAGAAGTCCTATAAAGAGAGAAAGAAGGAGCCTTAAAAAGACTTAAGTCGAGAGAGAGAGAGAGAGAGAGAGAGAGAGAGAGAGAGAGAGAGAGAGAGAGAGAGAGATTTGAAAATCTACTTGTACTTGTCAAGAGAGAGAGAGAGAGAGGGGACCTTAGAGAAAAAGGATATATATATATATATATATAGAGAGAGAGAGAGAGAGAGAGAGAGAAATCTTTAAAAATACTTACTCAAGTCAAGGGGGGGAGAGAGAGAGAGACTTGACTTATCTAGATTTAAGGAGATCTCTAGAGAGATACAAAGAAAAAGCTTTAAAAAGATCTACTCAAGAGAGAGAGAGAGAGGAACTTATGATTAAAATTAATACAAGTATGATTTACTTAATGTGAAAACCTATGAAGGACCATAATACACATTCAATTGAAACAAATATAAATTCACTTAGTATTTATGTTCAAAACTAGAAATAACATCCTACTACATGCTAAAAACTCATAAAGTAAATAGGAAAGAAAATATGCATACATACCTTGCTTCTTTCTATGGTATATTGTCAAATTTATTTGGCACATCTCTTGTTCTCTTTCTTTTGAATACTTTCTTTGAGTCTTATTTTGTCTTCTTTTTTGTCTCCCATTTTCTTCTTCAAGTTTTCTTCTCTCAAATCCTCTACCAAAAGTTTTCTTCTCCAAAATCTTACTTGCTAAATTTAATAATGTGAATTAATGTTGCAATGTTATATGAAGAAATAAAAGAAAAAAGTTCATATTTATATGCATATAACATTATTAAAAAAAATAATAACAATTTGGTTAGCCAGTGGTTCGAACGAACTTTAGTGGTTAAATTGTTTTTTAACCAACAAGGTTCGATCGAACCCCCCTAGATTGATTTTTAAACATTATTTTAATAGGGTTCAAATGAATAGGGGTTTGAACGAACCCCCGTTCATTCGAATGGGTCATGGGGGTTCATTCGAACCCCCTTATTTTGCCCTTGCCCCTCTATAGCTACAATTTTATGCAGATTTTTGGGTTTTGAAGCTCAACTTGAGGATCAAAATGGAACCAACTTGACAAACCTAGTTGGAGGATTATAGTTCTCGAAATGAGCTTTCTATCAAGTATAAATTTAATATATTATGGTTTTATTATATTTTTTTTAGTTTAATTAAACATTTAGGTTTTTCACCAAAAATCAAGCTTTCTATTCTGCACATGTGGAAAAATAGTATATTACCAATAAAAATTATGAAAAATATCTATCCTCTTGGTATTCATGTCCTTGATCCAACAAAAAAAAAATTGAATTCTGATACATACAAAAAAAGTTATGTTTTACATAGTACACCTATGTCTAAATTGTAATTGGTTTGACTCCAAAAGTTAATTAAAATAAAAATATTCAATAAAACATTATGAAACCAAATGCATACTCTAGATATCGTGGCTAAAAATCTAAATTAAAAAAAATAGAATCTTATCCTTCATAGAAAAAAGTTATGTTTTACACAGTACACATCACTCTTTAAAAATGATGTTTACTATTAGAAACTAGTTATTGAAGGAGATGGAAAAAGAAATACAATTTGATTCAAAAAAAATTAAAATATATATTTAGAATCTACAGACAAAATGTGACAAATCATTAGTTTACATCATCTTCAAATTCCTCACGGTTTAGCAACTATAGGTGTCTGAAAGTGAAGATTTTTTTCAAAATGTTCATTTAAATGTCACCTTTGGCCAGAAAGTGAAACCCACTATTATGGGATCACCTGGGTACCCAAATTGAAGATCGATCTTAGAAAACACAATTGCTTCTCTCATTTGATCGAAAAGATCGTCAATGCGAAGCAATGGGTATTTGTTCTTAATTGTTGCCTTGTTTAACATACGGTAGTCTATGCATAACCGTAATGTACCATCTTTCCTTTTCACAAATATTACTGGTGCTCCCTAGGGTGACACACTGGGCCTTATCAATCCATTATCCAACAATTCATGTAATTGAGCCTTTAGCTCCATTAACTTAGTAGTGGTCATTCTGTATGGAGCTTTAGATATAGGTTTAGATCCTGGAATTATATCTATAAACAAATCAAAATCTCTTTTAGGAGGTAATCTCGGTAGCTCATATGTAAATACATCCTCAAAATCTCTAAGAAAAGGGTACCTATCCATATCTGATCTCTCTTGATCTATGGACTCCCTCTTCTCACCTCCTTTCAGTTTCTGAGATTCATAAAACATTAAATCATCTTGGAAATTGGTTTCCTCAAAACCATTTAGTTTTTCCATTTTGACAACAAAAAGATGGCATCCTTTTCTTTGGGCTCTTTTCATTTGTAGGGCAGAAATTTTTCTTAGTTTGACTTCTCTAGGGTCCCCTTGAAAAAAGACTTTGTTCCCTAGGTCATCTAGACATTCTATTATTTTAGCATAATAGTCCACCTTAGCCCGATGTCTGCATAACCAGTTTATCCCAAGGATGACATTATATGAGCCTAATGGGGCTACGTAAAGGTTCACCTCAGTGGAGAAACTTGGAAGTTCAACCTTAGCCTCAAACAAGCATTACTGTACCTAAGCTTTGGTCTGATTTGTATATTCAAATGACCAAGTGTTTGCCATATATCCAGCTTTTCTAGGAATTTTACTTAAAACTTTTGGGGAAACAAAACATTTTGTTGCACTAGTATCTATCAAAACTTAAATTGGGAAACCAATTAAGATACCTATAGTTTCAGTGGGAGTAATTTGGTATTCATCTTGCCTATTATCTAAGGATGCATGTATGCATTGTTGGAAAGCCGTTTGCTATGAGGGTAATGGATTTCCTCGTGACTGAGTTCCCTACATCTTATTAGGACACTAGTTGGCGTAATGATCACCACCGCATGTATAACACTCTCCCATGGGTCCTCGCCTTTCTTGAGACTTCCTAGAATTATCTCCATTTCTCTTGGAGTTATTATTACCTTTCTTTTCCCCTCTTGATTCATTTTGTTTATTCTTGGACCCTTTATCATTTTTCTCTGAAAAGTCCTGCCTTTTGCCCCTTTTCTTAGAGGATTGGGAGGATTGGGACCAAATATATCTTTTTCAATTTCTTTCCTTCTAAGAAGACATAGATTTCATCTTCTGCTTCTATTTGATGGCTTTCTCATACACCTAGTCCATTGAAGTGGGACCATGCACATCAACCTCACCCCCAATCTGGGTGTTCAATCCCATAATAAACTTTTGGATGTGAAATCTCTCATCCTGCTGATATTGTGGCACATACTTGAGTAGGCAAGTGAACTTTCCCTAGTATTCATTCACAGTTAAATCACCCTATTTTAGAAATTCTAAAAATCTATAAGCTTTTGGTCATAATACAATTGAAGCAACCATCTTTGCCTAAAGAGTTCCACAAACCTGTCCCAGGTTAAACTTGTAGACCTCAAGCCTAACTCCATTTTCTTATTCATCCACCATGTGGATGCTTCACCCACCAAATAGTATGCTTCACATACCAGTTTGGTGATTTCAGTATAATTTCTTATTTTGAAGTATTTTTCATCTTCGTAAACCATGCCTCTGTGGCATCTCCGCTTACAGACTCATCGAACTTGGGAGGCATAACTTTTTTCATATCTCGAGATAATTCCAAATCCAAGTGGCTTCTTCTATCCTCTTCCTATCCGGCCTCGGAGTTATTCTCTCCATGTTCACTTTGGGTGGTGTCATCATGACGTGCCTCATCATCACCCCCATAATAGGATTCCCGCATGGGTCCATGCTGACCCTTGACCTCATGGTCAAGAGTTCTAATTCTCTCTCTCATCTCTTCGAGCATAGCAAGGATCTTGTTGAGTTTAGATTCAGAGTGGCCTGAAGGTTTCCCTTCTTCCTGGCTATCTCCCATATTGGTTCTTGTTTGAACAGTGATGCAATCTACTTCTAAAGTTTGTAGATTAATCAATCAATTAGTTTTTCATACCAATGAATCCATTCATAAATGTAAATCCATTCTCATTCATGTAATCTTTAACAAGAAAGGAAAGATTTTCTAGAACTTTTTTTCAAAATACATTATAGTTTTCCCTGGATTACATATAATCCATCTATAGTTACAAAATTTTGTTTACATCTTGCTACTGCAAGTCATTATCAGATTGGGATACCTTCTCATGTTCATTTCTCATCCTTGAGATTTATCAAATAAGTTTTAGGAGGTGGACGTACTCACAGGTACTCATCCACAACCTCCCTAGCAACATTAGGATCCTTAAGATCACTTTCCAAAATTGGTTCCTTAGGTGCAGAGAGTTTCACTGATTCATTTTCAGAGATAGGAGCAGTAATCCTAACTGCTTTCCTCATCTCCTACTTGATGCATTTAATAGCATCAGTGAAGTCTTCATCATCAGCCAACCATGCGCCTACCAAGCAACCAGTTTATTCAAGGTGTTTCATTCTTGAGGCTCTCTCCCTCAAAGTCTTAAGATAATGTCCATTTCCCGTTACCTTATTTCTGGGTGTCATTCTTATTCTTACCATTCTGGCATAAGAACATCGAAACATTAGCAACTGTTAATGCTGGAAAAAGAAAAACATTATGTAGTGAGTTCATAGGTCCATGTATTGAACCCAGTAACTCTGATACCATATGTAACATGACACCTCACATTACCCATAATCAACCATCTTAATTAAGATTAAGAATGAGTCATGATTAATATAATCATAGTTAAGCAAGAAATGAATCAATGAACCATGAAGTTAAACATGCATTTTCTTTTCTAGATACTTCAAAAATTTAGATTTACAACAATTCAAAGATAACTTATTAGTGAATCGGCTTCACTATACAATTACAAAGCTATGCTCATGGCATCATTGATAATATTATACATAATAACTTGTTGTCAAGTCATATAAAGAATGCACTATATCTGGATCTTTGACATTTGGCTTCATAAGTCTCAGCTTGTCTTATGCTTGGGAAGGAGAGCATCACCCGAGTGCTTTTCCTCCAACCACAGACTGGCAATCCCCTGCACAACTTCCTACCTGGAAGTGGCCCTACCCTTCGCGGAGGGTATAGATATAAGGAACCATTAGGTTTTCCATCTGAGTATCTGGTGTTGTGTCCATAATGTCTCACAGTCATACAACTATAGATCCACTCTAACTATGTATGACACTACTGGAAATATTATGCCATCTGGAGCACAGTGGACTGACTAATACATGTAGAGATGGATGCATTACTTTTACCAAAGATTTACATACATATACATTTCACAATGAATGTAGTCGTATGTCCACCACCTCGACTCGATTTAGAAGTTGTCTCATCCTATAGGAATCATAGTTTGACCTCTCTAGGTCTTGGGAAGATAGGTTCAATTCATTCTTAGACCATTTCTTGGACATTCGACTCCTAATTGGGAGTATAATAATTAATGTTTCGTTGCCTTTGCAATAGGGAACCTATGACTCCATGTCACTCTATTCTTGTCCTTTCTTAATGATAATTGCACAATCATGTTTTCAAACTTATGACCTTTCCTAGTTCAAAATTTCATGTTTACCTTATCACAAGGTTTACATTCAAATTCATATCAACTAAGACTTATATTATAATAGTCTAATGGGTTGGTCATATTAAAAGGACTCTAACTCAAAGAATCCGCATGAGTTCTTGATATCTTATACTTCATTTCTAAAGTATTGTCATTCAAAAAGGGATGGCATTCATATACATTTAATCACAAGAATTTCATACTAGACATTGTATTCATTCCCAAAAGAAAATAGATATCAAAGGAGGGTTTATTTCTCCAACAAGCAAGGCATGCACTTAATACTACCTGGATAACAATATTAGTTACCTATTACCATTTCTCCTTCAACAATGAGGAGTCATAATACCCTTTTAAACACATAGGATACACCATAGATAACATAATATCTATCATAATTAATCAAGCACTATTATCCACAGTCCTTGAGACTGGTAGGCCTTGGGCATAGTCAAGGATTTAAGATTAACAATAAGGTTATTATTGCCTAAGCAATGCTCTAGGCCTACTCCAATAATAATCTTCTTTATACACTTAGACAGTCATTATTATTCAATACTCCCATAGTCTTGAACACAGATGACTCGAATAATGAACAATGAGAGTATCAAAAGTATATCATATGGTTTACAGACCTTGCCATATCGACATTCAAGATGCTTGCATGCAATAGCTATGTTTGGTGCTCAGCCTCATAGCCTCAGCTGAGTAATACACTTTAACAATATTTGCAGGTTTCAAAACAGTAGATGCATCTATGGCCTCGGAGGCCTCTTAAAGATAATTCAATAGCACAACTACTAACACAGTTTTAACATAGTGGTTATCTATGGCCTCAAAGGCCTCTTAATGATAATACAACAGCACATTTGCAACCATAAGTTGACACAGTTGACATCATAAAGATAGCAGCAAAGATATCTTACTTACGTTGCTAAGTTCAAGTTTAATACGTAGTCTAAGATTCATACTTGTATATGGAATATATAGTCAAGTTCAATCTGCTGAAGGATAATTCCTATGTGCTTGACAGTGGCTCTATCCACAAGCTTATTTGCACCAACCCATGAGACTTCTGTAGCATTCCTTTTGGTGGCACCTACCTAGGTTTAGGGTTTTGAGTCTGAGATTTGGACATCTTTGTTCATATATTCCCTTAAACCCCTAAGGTTTTAATTCCATGGTTCATCCCTAGGTCTCATGCGCTTTATCTTTTAATTTTGTGTTGACTGCCTATGGTAGGTTCTTGGTCATCTAAGTTACAACTTGAAGCCTTTAAAATCATGTGATGACCGGCCCCAAGTCCTAGCTTTTACCCTCTATAGCTCATCGCAGCATAAAGGCTTAAGTCTAAAAGTTTTTGCAAGGGTAAAAGTTTGATATGTGGTCACATTTCATAGTGTCGCATGGCATCAAAGGTGACATCATCATCCCTCCACGTGACTGCGACAAGGTGACACTTGTCAGGGAATTTGGGCTTATAGCCCCTTAATCGAGGATTCTACATTAAGGAATCGTATGCTGCCAAGTGTCGAGGTAAGAAGTGATCTGCAAGAAAGCTTAAATCTGACAATAGCGCAAGCGCACAGGAGGATCCTATCAGAGAAGAATATTTGTCGTGTGGCTGCGATAGCATGACATGTGGCGGTCTTCGATGCCAGTATGAATTTTGACCATTAATATTGCTCGATTGGCATGTTTTCATTGGCGGAGGACTTTCAACAACATCGATGTGGATTCTCATGGCATTTCAAGGAATTGATCTTACAGCAACTGATGTGTAAACTTAAGATGACTATTTGTCAGTGCCATTCCCACGCACCTCCACTCTACAGCTAATGCATCAAGACTTCAGCGTGACCAGGGCTAGGATATCAAATATTCTCATCCAAATGAGGTCCAGATTGTTTTTTCGGTGAGGCTTCACCAACAAGTCTGACTACTTCGTCTACTCTCTTTAATTGAGGATCTAATTGTTTCATAAAAAATTTGTAAGGATCTGATTGTTTCATTAATAGTTTGTCAGAATGTAGGTGGCCACAAGCTTGTTGCTCCTTTAAAAGGGGAATTCAGGGCCATTCTATGGGGGGATTCTTCTGGGCTTTGGATACAAGGTGTCCACATTTTTGGGAGATAGCATTCTGTAGGAGTAGATGTTTGATTTTGGGCTGTAGAGGCACATTTTGGCTATGTAAATGAATATTTTTTGAATGGTAACTCTCTTTCTAGGTTGAACTATATGAGTAACACATTTTGTGTGGATTATTTGTGACTGTCTCCTTTGGTATTTGCATTTTTCTTTTGAACAAAGTTGCTAAGGGTTTTTGAGTTCTTCAATATACATTTGCTATGTTGCATGTTTGATTTTCTGCATCTATTCAAGGAATAGATTAAATTTGCTTTAAATCAAATATGGAGGAAAATGTGTAGTATCAAGGGATTAATGAAGCATGTGGTCATGGGTGATTCTCTTTCTTGGACAAGTTACTGTAAGGCAGTAATTTTATTATTTTCAATCCTCTGGTTATGATCTTTTGCTATCATAAGAAAGCATTTATATTGTTGGGTTTGACTCTACTGCCCAAATAAGGCACTGATCTAGAATTTGTTTTCCCAAAGGTCTAGGAAACCCAATGATTTAAAAAGTGAATCATACAAACCATTCCATGTTTTATTTTGTTTTAGGTTAGGGTCTTTCATGTTCTTAGATATGAATAAGTTAGATAATCCAAGAATATTGACATTCTAAGGTTTATCTTACAAATCTTGGTACATATATGAGAGCATTCTACCTGGTAATGAAAAGTTATATTTATGGATTGTGAATGAGGGATCCTCCCCTAGGTGCGGCAGAACCTAAAGTGAAGGGGAGATAAAAGACAATCTCCCACTCTGTTGGCCAAGTCTTCCATTGAACTTGAGCATAAGAAGTAGCAAATCTTTAAGTTTGATGTTTTCAGATTTGGGAACCAACAGAACTGGTGACTCTACTGGCGACTATTGTCAAATCTTACCATGGAGTCTCTAAAGAACCAATGATGACCTTTGTCATGGGTGTGTAGAGTTAGCACATGAACGATGTTCTATCATTCCCTTTGGAGGGTGGTGACTCTACTTACTTTTGTTGTAGCATAGTTAATGGAAGATTGTGTGATGCTCTACTGGTGAAGTGAATCTAGAAAATATAACTGCCTTCTTGATGTTTTGTCCTCTTTGGAGGGTGGCGACTCTATTGATTGAACCTGTTTGAAGCTGCAATACATTCCCAGGTATTTCATCTCTTGCATTTAAAATTATTAGATTAAAACAACAATCTTTGTCATATCCTCAAGAAAGATCGTTCTCGGTTGAAAGATATAAAGCCTTGAATTTCAATGGTATCAGTGGTTATCTGAATGCTATCCCTAGTGAAGTTAGAAAATGTTTGCCAAAATATAATGGACAGAATTATGAATCAGCAAACAAGCATCTGCAAGTCTTCTGTGATTTAATGGATGATTTTGAGGTTGAACATGAAGATGTTGTTATGAGGCTTTTTGTTCAAACTTTACAAAATGATGTTAGGGACTGGTTTTCATTCTTACTTAAATGTTCTATCTCTTCATGGGCTGAGTTCAAAGTTGTATTTCTTGAATAGTTTGGTGAAAATTTTGACATGGTTTCATTGGTTATAAATTTTATGAACATCCAAAAGGAAGATGATGAGTTGGTCCCAACCTTCAACCTAAGATTTTCAAAACTACTCAAACATATTCCTGAATATGTGAGACCAAATGATGCATTGTGTCTGGTAGTATATCTAGTTTGGCACTTGTTCTCTTGACAACTGTGCTACAACATTATGTTGTTGGTGAACCTCTTTTAAGGTTGAAGTTTGTTTGTAAAAGGTTTGAGACCTTTCAAATCCTATTTTACCCTCTAATCAAAAACATAACTGTTAAGATATGATTTATCTAGATGCATTATACTAAATTCCTAAATAAATCATAGGCAATGGAATGCAACATATATTAAGTAATAAAATAATTTGTAATGATAGAAAACACCTATTTATCCAAGATTAAATGTAACTACAAATCCAATTGTAAACTAAAATAACTCACATGATGACAACTCTTTGTATTGACATTATGTTTAATGGTGACAAGTGATATATCTTTTAGTGATTTCCCTTACTACAAACTTAATGAGGAAGAAATAATAATCAACCCATGTCTAACTCATCATCTAACTCTTCATATACCCTAAGTGGATAAGACATTACTTGAATAGTAACTAAGACTAAGTGCTATGACATATGCTAAATAATAAGTATTATAATATATTACTCTTAGGTATACAACATATTCTTCATCTTAAAGGGATTTATCTCCAAATCTAGTAAAAGACACAAACTAGGAAAATACAAAAGTGAGAAATGATATGACTAGGAAATGACAAAAAATGGGAGTTACATTTTTACATATCAATGGAGTAGATATTAAGAATAAAAATTTCTACCACTAAATGATAATATATGACCCAAACCAAACAACCAAATAATACAACTTAACAAAACAAATACATGATAATAGGGGATTTCTTTTACTCGTTGGTCACATTACATTTTATTGGCATATTTTCTAGTGCCATGTCATAGTGGGATAAATAGTTAAAAATAAAAAGTTCTAACACCAAATGATAATGTATGACCCAAACCAACCCAACAAATAATACAAGTTAACAAAACCCATCCATGACGATGGGGTATTTCCTTTTCTCCTTGGCCCCATTACATTTTAAATTGGTACATTTTATAATGTCATGTCATAGTGGAATAGATATTAAGAATGAAAATTTCTAATGTTGATGTGAATGATAATATATTTGAAAGGAAGCTAAGGTGTACAAATGCTTCATACACTAATCTAAGAATAGAGATGAATAGAAAATACAACATAAAATAATTTACAAGGAAAGAATGAGAAATTAAAATCATTCACCATAACATAATGATGTATCTTGGGAAAAACCTTTCAAGAAAAATCTCATCCTCCAAACTCTAAACCAATGTATTAATCAGCAATAATATAAGTTACAATACAATCCAGGTAGGGAGCCTTCATAGGAGAGAGCACCAACACTAAAATTTAAAGTAATATTGGTAGCATAGTAATACCTACAAAATTCACTATGCAAAATCCATCCCTGACACCCAATAAATAGAGAAACCAATACATGAAACCACCAAAGGAGAATCACAAAACCATGACCTAATTGAACCCAAAACTAGCACCCAAATCTCTTAGTCAAATTCTAACACTCTTGAAATCCCAAGAGAAGTCATATAAGAATATATCATAACATGTCATAGTTATGGGCTCTCTAATTTGTCTTATTCAAACCTCCAAATATGCTTTGTGAGTCATGACAATCATAATGACATGTCATAGGTCAAGGTGAATGTGTAAAACCCTCTTTCAACTCTCATATATGTCATAGATGTGTGTCTGCAAAAAGATGGGCAACCAAAAAGTGGCCAAAACACTTTTTGGTAATACTAAGCCTAAAGCACAAGCATGTTATAACATGAGCAAGATATAGCACACTCACATTTTAACCTGCAATACATAAAAAACAAACCCACAAGTCACAGCATTCACAAATTCAATGTGAGGCATAAATGCAACTAGCATTATTCCATGAGCATGTATTGAAGAAATTAGAGGAGAAGAACAAAAACACTATGCCACCATACCATTCCCACTCTTGAGGACATCATGTACGAGCTCCACAAATGCCACAAGTGCAAGCTGAACAAGGTAGGGTTTGCATGTTTTTTTTCTAAATTTGAAAATAAATCATTTGTTTTTCAATATTTTGATTGAATTTTTATTTTGAAGTTTTAGTCAATGAATTGCATGAAACACCCTTAAACCCTAATCCACCAAATAGAGGAGATGATGAGATTCATTGTGAAGAAGAGGCTCAAAACAACCCTCCTTAAACTTCTCCTTCACTTCCTCACCATCCTCATGACACACAAGTAATGTTTTTAGGGAAAATTAAGGAGAACAAAAGACAACTTGAAATATTAATTGGAACACTAAAAAATCCAAATGCAAGCAATTCTCACTAGAGATCCCTTGCTACATCCTTAGAGTTGATTATTTCTTACATTGATTCCATTACAAGCCAAATCAACAAGTGGGTCAATTATAAGGAGAGTTGCCAGCAATACTATGCAAATAAATTATCATACAAATAGGTGAAGGACGAGAAAATTTTGAAATCCAATCTATGTACCCTTTTTATTGATCCTAGAAGTAATGAGCCATTGCACGGGAGTTGTAAAAGATTACCCATTCACTGGTGGTTTGTCACTTGCCCTTAATGAACTTAATTGGCATTGGCTAATCTAGCCAGTTAAGTGTGTTCAATCAAATCAATCATATGACTCTAATTAATGATAGAGAAAATTGTTCCACTTGTAAATTGTTCCACTATTTGATGAACCATTGAACAAATGATTAACGGTTGTAGTTCAATTCCAGAAGGTAGATCTCCAACACTACACATTGCCAACAAAATCCCCTGGAATCAACAAGGAGCCGTTAGATATTATTAGATCAACGGTTGAGATATATATAAAATATAATGTATTTATATTGATTATTGTATAAAGGTCAAGGTGGTGGTAGAGTGCCAGCCCTCAATTGTAGAAATTTGGGTGTTTCAGTACTTTGACCCAAAATAGAACTTATGTCATCAATTTGCGATCATCTGATGATAAAAAAACTATTAGAATAATTTCCATTTATTGACATGTGTGCTAGAAGTGACAATTGTCCTTTCGTAATAAATAAGGAATATCATGAGAAGTGTAATTGCATGTTTTTCAGAATGCATTTTACATAGCTCATTTATGAATCGTACAACAATACATGTTGTCGATATCAATGCAATTTATGCAAACATTTTATTAGGTTTGCAACCCTCGCAAATACCTTATTCTACATTTTCATTGGTGTACTTTGGAGGAGCTCTGGACTGCATCTTCTATAGGTGTTAACACGGGCTTTCACAACTAGGTTAGCTAATTGGTGCTCTTTCTTGCCCATTTCTTATAGTGATAAATTTGAATTCTTTAAGTCAACTGGGTGGGAAGAACAATTATTTTTCATGAGTCTGAATTGTTTGTTTACCCCAAATCTTTTGGAGATTTATTTAGTACCCTCAGTAGTTATAGAAGCTTTTGTTTACTAGTTTCTCAAACAACTAAAGATGAAGTTTTTGTTTATTGAGAATGATTTAGATAAGGTGAAGGATACTGAGCTAAGACATATAAATTTGGACTTGGATGATTTCTAGGCTTGATTAGAGAAAAACCCCAAGTCACCTATAGATGAGAAAATCCTAACAAGTGGGTTATCTCATGCTGGGGGTTTCCCACCTATTGTGCCATGTCCAAACCTAATTGTTGCATGTGTAAAGAACTATTATCCTAATATTAAGGTCCAGCCATCCCTTGTTTTGGAGAAGACAAAGAGATGTCTTAAGGGGAAATTTTAAGAGCACGCTAGTTCTTCTTTTGTGCATAAAGAATTAGGAACAAGAGAGCAAGGAACCTCCTAGGCCTCTAGAATTTAGAAAACTTCAATGGGTGTGGAGACAACTCATCACAGAGTTGGTTCACAATCTGGTAGTGGTGGGGATGGAGAGCAACTTGATGATAATAGGAAACTAAAAGGTGTATGTGAACAGGATGGTCATCCTACATTCATGAAACCATGAGTGGAGAAGAAGTTTGATTCTTTACAACAATTGCAGGTAGATCACATGATTTCTCATGTGTCTCCTCCACCTAGTAATGATTCTTCCATTTTTCAATAGATTGCTAATGATAGTACTTTTAGTTTTCATTCCTTGTTTGAGATTCCAACCTCCCCCGTATCAAATAAAATTCTTGTGCAAGATACTTCTAACCATCCAGACAGAGTTGTCTTGGGTGCAAGTGAGAGTGGTATAGTTTTTTCTTCCCCTTCCTGGCTAAAGAAAGTTGTTGAGAAAAAGAGGAGATATCCCATAATGATAGACATAAACCTTGACACTGTAGCTACACCTAGGTCGAAGAAGGCTAAGAGGATGTCTCAGATGGTAACAAATTCTTCCTCAAGGCATAGAATTTTGGATATTAGAGACCCAATTGGGGAAAATGAATTCACAGAAGTAGATTTTAATAGGAGCAAAATTGACATGGGTCCTCCTACCATGGAAGGTGATATATATCATGCAAAATTCTCTATAGGCATGCTAGCAAAGAGAGTTAAATTTGAGAAATAGAAGAATGCAAAGCTGTAAGCCCAGGTGAATTCTTTGACATCTTTCATTCAATCTACTTTGAATATTCTTCTCAATCCTTCGATGCAAGTCCAAGTGTTTTTGTTGATGTAATGGATCCTAGCATGTTGCAACAAATTAAGAGATATCAAACTCTAGCTAAGGACACCAAGAAATGGGTAGAACGAGTCACCATTGATGGTTTGTTGTACATTGAGGAGGTCATGAAACTATATACCTGTAATGTCAGAAAATGTCCCCTTAGGGGGCTTTTCCCTGAAAAGGTTTAGCTCTCGGGTCTCTTAGTTACATTTAGGACATATTACATCATAATTCAACATCCTGATGGAATGAACCCTAGGTATCATGACAAATGGGACCTAGGGGGACCCCTTGAGCCTAACCCTGTCCAAAATAGGGGGAGGACTTAGGTGCCTGCACTCTAGTCCTGCCCTATTTTGGGTCAAGCCCAAATTTCTAGTGTCAGTTTATGACCATTATTTGGTCCCTAGGCTGACACGGTAAGTTTGAATTTATGAAATCTTGGCGGGAGTGTTTGTAGTTGCATATATAAACATGTTTAGGCATTCATTTGTAAACTAGATTATTATTGTGAACTTTATGCATCCTAAAGGTAATTCAAGGCTTTCATTGTGTTGCAAGAGCAGATTTGTGTTGTCTATGTGTTTGTATTTGTAGATTTGAGCATCCATCTCCTCATGGAATGAAGAGCTTCTTCCTCCCATGAGATCTTCACTACAAGGTGACATCTATTGTGATTATTGAGCATTTATCATTTGGTTTTTGACCCTACCTCCCTAGGCAGGCACTCTCTATCTAACAATGGTGTTTAGAAGACTTCAATGTCTCTCCGGGACTTGACTGTGGAAAGCCTCTAAACACCACAACCCCCTCCCAAAGTTTTCATGATTGCAGGTTATAGGTTGAAGTTGCAGATAAAGTGAAGTTGCAAGAGGGTACAACAGAGTGTCAAGATTGTAGATCAATGAAAGAAATAGCCACCTAGACTTGGGCGCCCACTCATTAGTCCTCAAAGTTTCGCAATGGGAAAATCTCTGATACAACAGATACAGGTTGCAAACCTTGTTTCTAGATCTTGACAAAAAGTAGGGCACTGGACTTCGGCACCTACTCTTTGGTCCCTGACTTTTCTACCTCAGAACCTTGAAAACAGGTGCACAGTTATTTGATATTTTAAATCTGTTTGCAGAAGCATTTTCTGTAATTCATCTATTTACTCTCGTATTTGCATAATTAGGGTTTTAAGGTATAATTGAGCATAAGAGAAGGAAATTGTCAATCTAATCATAAAAATCCAAGTTTCCCTACATCTCAATAGTGACCTAGGGTATGATAGTACATTGTAACTCAACCCTAGGTCCTTTAATGTAAGGGTGAAAGGAGGATATACACCAAAACTATCAAAAACCTAACATCAAAATTTTACTCTTTACATTTTGGTGAACCCGTGTTATTAGACTTGTTTGCACCTTGCTGAGTGTTTTGCTTCATATTTGCATTTATTTTCATTCATTCATAGTATCATTCATCTTATTGCATTGGAAAATTTACAAAAAAATTGAAAATTTGAAAAAAATGGGAAAAAATGGCATTTTAGGGTTTGCATGTTCCATGAATTAATTTGAATTTCAAATTTCTAATTTTTGCATTAGATCTGATTTAAATTGCAGAAAATTACAAAAATTTAATATCTTACATTGCATTTTCATCATAAAATTGCTAGGGTTTTGTTGAAAAATATGAATTTTGCATATAACCTAGTAATTCCAAAATCTAGAGTTTGTATGTAAAATCTTGTTTTAGATTTTTCTACTGATTTTAGAGACTCATTCAAATTTTTATTTGGCTTTAGTCTTGCATTTTGGAACAAATTTGCATTTAGATTTTAAAAATTTGCATTTTTGCATAGAAAAAGTCAACAAAAAACTAGGATTTTCATTGATTTTTCATTAGATTTGCACTTGCATTTTGCATGTTAGAGCTTGAAAATAATTTTCAAATCTGAGAGCATGTAATTTTAATCATATACCACCTTTCAAAATATTCATATAGCATTTTGTGTCAAGATCTTAAACCTAGGGCTTCAAAAACATTGATTTTCACTAGATTTGGCCTTATCGACTTCCTAAATTTGCACCATAGGCATGTTGTGAAGGATATTTTTGCATTAATTAGTTTTTATTAGGGTAATAATTTTCTTTACCTACTAAAAATTTTTACAACACCTTTTTAACAGGCCCTTGTATTGAAAATTTGGTGAAAAACTGCATATTTTTGCCATTTTTGCCCTAGGTTTTGGCCTAGTTTGCACTCCAAGTGTGTTGTAACAAATTTTATAGATTGAGGTGACCGATATCATTAGTATTATTTTTTGCACCTCATTAAATTCCTTACAACACCCCTTTTTCTAGGTCTTGAAATTGGAAAACCACGAAATATTGCCTATTTTTGCTATAATTTCACTAGGGTTGACCTTGAGTAGCACTAAAAGCATGTTGTGATGGATATTTTGGTATTAAGAGGCTACTATTACTGTTATAATTTTTTTTTCCATCATTTTCCTCACAACACCCTTTGTCATGCTCTTTTGCATTGGGATTTGGTGAAAAATCGCATATTTTAGTGCATTTTCACTATACTTTGACTTGTAATCATCCTAGATTTGCATGAGTCTAATAACTCACTGCCCTAAGAGAAACATTCCTTTAAGAAAAATCATAGGACACATGGGATCTAGTGATCTTGAAGAAGTTGGAACATTAAAGAGATGACAGGATATGTATCTGATGAGAAAATAAATAAACTGGACAAAGACCTAGATGAATTCCAAAACTATGTGCAAACTGATAGGATAGCTGAAGAAGCTATACCTGTGATTCACCATGTAAGAGAAGTGATAAAAGAAGGACAAGATGGTGTTAATGCAATATGTGGTTTAGTACATATTGTACAAACCAATATCAGGCCAATGACTGAATGTGTAAAAATAATAAATAACACTTTGTCAGCACCTCACACACAAGTATCAGCACCTATACCGACTACGAGAATATCCACTTTTACATCCACAATCTTAACAACTGATGTGAATGCTTTTAGTAATGCTACCACTGGTATTGGAGTATCTAATGGAACTAGTTACAAAGCCGTGGGATTTTATTATCATAATTTGGTTTCTAAGGGGACCTCCTCTATGCATAATTGTTCTCAACCACATATCTATTCCACTCATTTCCAGCCACCTATTACCTACTCGCAACCATCTTCCACCTACCATTATGTCCAACCACCATTGACATATTCTCAGCCTTTGCCTATCATATATATCAAGCTCATTCACCTCCTCACTTTGGTTCCCATTCCTCGCAGAAAACTGCATCTCCCAACGATGCCATCCTAAACCAACTTTTATAGGGCATGAATGCTTTACAACAAAAGGTACCAAATTTGACAAATTCTTCGCAACCCAACATACCAACATATCATGCCCATAATCCCCTTTCCTATGCAATCTTGAGAACTCCCATGCCCGAGAGATTTGAGACTCCTTGCTTTGAAAAATATAGTGGAAAAGGTGATCCTAATACTCATGTGGCAGCATTCACAGCTATGTGTAGTGATTTCTATTTTGAAGAGGATTTTTTAGAAAACCTTTTCCCACGATCTCTCAAAGATACTACCTTAGAATGGTTTTGCTCTTTACCTCTGAATTCAATACACTCCTTTTCGCAGTTGATTGACCAATTTTTACAACATTTTCAAGCAAATATCAGACCCCAAGTCTCTTTAATTGACTTGGTTCACTGTAAGCAAGGTTCGAAAGAGAAATTAACTGAATTCATTAAGTGGTATCAAGCTTTGTATACACAAATTCAATATCAAATGAAAGATGAGGATGTTCAGAAGGTGTTTATCACTAATCTACAACCTAATATCCATGATAAGATTCTCTTGATGAAGTATAACTCTTTTCAACATTTGTGCACCACCCTTCATGATTACCAACTTTCGTCTAGTCAGAATGAAAACCAAAACTCATCGGCTCAAGTTAGTCAATCCATGGGTGGATCATCACAAAACAACTTTAAGAGAAATAATAACAATAGGAGTTTCATCAAGATAAATGGACAGAATACGAATAACTTTTCTAATGTGTCTTCTATCACAAATCCAAAGAAAGCATCATATCAACCAAGAAAGTTTACTCTGATATCTGAGTCTTATCATTCTATCATGAATCAAGCTGTGAGTAATAACATTTTGAAGCTTCCCCTGATTAGGCCTATCGATCCTAGTAAAGCACAAGGACCTTACTTTGATTCTAATGCCTTTTGTCATTTTCATCGAACACAAGGACATGATATTGAATGATGTATGTGTCTTAAATATGAAATACAAGACCTCATTGATTCGAATATCATACAGATATCAGGTGTGAATGACAATGGAAATAAGTTAGTTTCTCTGTCGAATAAAAATTTACAAATCTTTACTAATCCTTTTCCTAAACATACTGATACCAATATGATGGAACAAGGTTTAGTGGAAATAGATGACGGTGATTATTTAGACTATGATAATATCATGGGTATGATTGAAGTGGATAAAGAAAAGTTAGATAACCCACCTCGTCCATGAAGAAAAGGAATTTATGTTGAGGTTCCTCCTCCATTATCCTTATATGGATTAGGAGATAACCAAAACACACCAGAAAAACAAGTAGAACAATTGATATAGACGAATGAGAAAGTATGGGATAATTCCTGTTATTGTGTTAGAAAGATTCAACAATGAAAACTCGCTAAAAATTGTAAAAGAGTAAGACGACTATCAGCAGTTGGAAATAATAGTGGTTTCCCCCCTCATAAGCAACAAAAAGTCTCACTTCAACATGGAATCACAAAACAAGCATCATATGATAATAAACAAGACTTTCATAAAAACCACTCAAACTTTGCACTAAACATGATCAAAAACCTCTCCAAGAGGTTCGCAAATTCAAAAATCTGAGACAACGACCATACAGGTAAGTATCCCTAACCCTTTATCCCTCTCATGATGTGCTTCCCCTGTGATGTGCTATGTGTTGTTTAGGCCTCTTGGGATGACCCTTGACTCTCTTGTAAGGTTCAAGATACCAGGAGACTACCTCTTTTGTGACCTTCTTCTATTTGTATCATCATTCTTCTATATTGCCTCTCTTTGATTTCATAGTTGTGTGTTGTATCTTACGGACATAACATTGCGGTTGGTGACCTGGGGGCACCAGGACCTACGTGATTGTCCCTAAGACACTTGTTTCTCCTCTCTTATTTATTATTTCCCTTCCTCTAGTGTTTCCATCTAGCGGGCGAATGACGAAAAACATTTATACTGATGCGGACCTAGCATCCCTTTCGAGAGCAATCAAAAAAATAGACTTAGTTCCTAATATGACGATGGGGTTGTATATCTTATCCGACGCTTGGCTAGTGGAAGCACTCGTGCTTTCCGTGTAGTGATTTTGATAGTGTTCTATCTCATATACAAATCATAACAATACTTCTACTCCATGCACTTTGTCTATATTGAATCTTGCATGCCTTAGATTTCATATGCATTATCATGATTTTGTAGACACTAACATGTTTCTTGCAGGGATGTGTTTGTGGGAACATTTGGTGATTGTAAAGTACATGTCACCTCTAGGGTACATGGGCTTTGCAAAAGTCTGTGTTCCCTTGTGTGTTTTCTTCCTACCTTAACGTGCTTGATATCGATGCATAATATCAACCACCTTAAGGTGGGGGCATATATAAGGTAAGTTGTCTTTTCTAGATGCTAGTAAAGTGTGTTTGAACAATCTTGAAATATGTTTCATATACCTCCTTTTCACCATAAGGCGTCTCCATGATGCAGGTGGGATTGCATACTTTTGAGCTCATACCTCCTTTTCACCGTAAAGCATCTCCGTGATGTAGGTGGGGTTGTATGCCATGCTTCCTTTTCACTATAAGGCGTCTCCGTGATGCAGGTGGGGTTGTAATTTTTAAAAGTCCTCTATGGAGGTGGGGAGCGGTTCTGTGGCTAACTCAACCCTTAAGCGTGACTTCGGGGGTTGTTGTGGTGAAGCTCAATCATTGGTGTGTGCCTGTAATGTGCCTGAGATGGTGATGAACTTAGAAATAGAAACACTCCATCACTTGGCTGCCATGTTTTCTCTGTGTCTTCAAATTGTGTGTTTTGGCATGCTTTCTTTGTTTGGCGTGTCTGTTGCCCCATATGCAGTCTAAAGACCTGTGCGATCAGTACATCCTGCATTATGGGAGGTTTGGTGTGTCTTGCATGTGTGTTGCCCCATATATGTAGTTTAAAGACTTGTGTGATGAGTGCATCCTACATTATGGGAGGTTTGTTTACTTTCCATTACTTGCATCTGCATTTCATATATATGAGAAAAATAAAAGAAAAGAAATCATTCATGTATTTCATGCATTAATGTGTCTTATATGCATTCAATGTATTCTCTATGTTTTGCATGACTGTAACTGTCTTCTCCATGTTTTGCGTGCCTATCATTGTCTTCAATGTGCTTGGCGTGTCTTCTCCGTGCTTGGTGTGTTTGTTGACCATACTTTAATACATGTATTGGCCTTGCATTTATACATACATTAAAGTGGGGCTAAATGTAATGTCAGAAAATGTCCCCTTGGGGGGCTTTTCCCTCAAAAGGTTTAGCTCCCAGGTCTCTTAGCTGCATTTAGGACATATTACATCATAATTCAACATCCTAATGGAATGAACCTTAGGTATCATGACAAATGGGACAAGATCTAGGGGGACCCCTTGAGCCTAACCCTGTCCAAAATAGGGGGAGGACTTGGGAGCTCGCGCCCTAGTCCTACCCTATTTTGGGTCAAGCCCAAATTTCTAGTGTTGGTTTATGATCGTTATTTGGTCCCTAGGCTGACACAGTAAGTTTAAATTTATGAAATCTTGGCAGGAGTGTTTGTAGATACATATATAAACATGTTCAGGCATTCATTTGTAAACTAGATTGTTATTGTGAACTTTATGCATCCTAAAGGTGATTCAAGGCTTTCATTGTGTTGCAAGAACAAATTTATGTTGTCTATGTGTTTGTGTTTGCAAATTTGAGCATCCATTTCCTCATGGAATGAGGAGCTTCTTCCTCCCATGAGATCTTCACTACAAGGTGATATCTATTGTGATTATTGAGCATTTATCATTTGGGTTTTGCCTCTGCCTCCCTGGGAACACACTCTCTATCTGACAATGCTGTTCGGAAGACTTGAATGTCTCTCTGGGGCTTGACTGAGGCAAGCCTCTAAACACCACAACCCCCTCCCAAAGTTTTCATGATTGTAGGTTACAGGTTGAAGTTGTAGACAAAGTGAAGTTGAAGGAGGGTACAACAGAGTGTTGGGATTGTAGATCAGTTAAAGAAATAGCCACCTAGACTTAGGTGCCCACTCATTAGTCCTCAAAGTTCCTCAATGGGAAAATCTCTAATACAGAAAATACAGGTTACAGACCTTGTTTCCAGATCTCGACAAAAAGTAGGGCACTGGACTTGGGTGCCTCCTCTTTAGTCCCTGACTTTTCCACCTCCGAACCTCAAAAATAAGTGCACAATTATTTGATATTTTACATTTGTTTGCAGAAGCATTTTTGGTAATTCATCTGTTTACTGTTGCATTTGCATAATTAGAGTTTTAAGGTATAATTGAGCATAGGAGAAAAAAATTATCAATCTAATCATAAAAATTCAAGTTTCCCTACATCTCAATAGTGACCTAGGGTATTATAGTACATTGCAACTTGACCCTAGGTCCTTGAATGTAAGGTTGAAAGGAGGATATACACCAAAACTATCAAAAAATCACCCTATACAATACCCTCATTTCTGATAAAAGGAAGGGGTTAGTTGCAGAGTTACAAAATTTAAAGAGGGAAGACAGAAATCTTCTCACAATGTCTACAGAGATAAAAAAAAATGATGAAAGTTGATACAAATATTCTTGTAGCTAAGAAAATTTTTAATGATCCAAATGAGAATGATTGTGTGTCTTGGCTAGATGCACTAGAGTGGAAGAACTGTGCTAGGGTATTTTAGTGGAGAAATAAGAATAATTTTGACTTATTTTTACATTGATTTGGTTGATCTTAAAAATAATTGAACCATCTTAGACGTAGAGATTTTAGATAAAAGCAGACAGAACTTGCTTGATGTTAAGGAAGTAAATCAAAATTTTAAGAAGATGCTTACTGAGGAGCTTGTTGGTGCTCACACAGTTAATGGTGAATCACTAGGGAAGCTTGGACATATAGCAATGTATCTCAGAACTTTCAAGTGTGAAATTGATGATGTTTATAAGAGACTGACATATGCTGATAGAATGATAGATAAGTGGGAACTTTGGGCAAACATTACTAGTAGACCAAGTGTCAAGATTTTAAATCCCATCATTAGTACCTATACAGGAGTTACAAGGTGAAACTAAGAGAATAGGTGGACTCGACTGCTGCTGGTGAACAGGACAAGGAAAATAAAGTGACTTGGGAGGAAGACCAAACTACTGCCATGTGATGGCATTTCTTATTTTTATGTTATTTCTTTAAACATGCTCTGAATACTCTTGTGGCAAAAGACTTATTTTAATTTTATGTTTTAAATCAGTTGTCCCCATTGCCCCAAGAAGCTATTATTATTTCAAAGACCATTATTTTATGACAAGGCTATATATACTAAGCCTGTCGATGCATTTAGGATCTTTTGGCAAACTTTGTGTTGTTGATAGGTCAATTTTATGTTACTCTATATTTTAGTTGTTTTTAATATATGAATGGAAGCTTGGGGAGATGATTTTTGAAGTTGTAAACTTTGTGTTATAGTGGATATATCTGTATTCTTCTTATGTATCCTTTTGAATTTTCTTTTTTTAAATAATTATCTATTAATTTCTGTTAATCTGAATCGTTCCTTCCTTGACATTTGTCTCTATTCCAGAGACTTTATGTAGAAAGATGGGTTTGTCAAAACTGTAGCCTGGAATAGAACTAATGTCGTTGATCTCTGATACTAAATAAGCTATAAATTCGCCAAATAGATTAGACATTATAATATAGCATTTGATATTTCTTCTAGCCACATTATGATTTTTCAAAAAATTGCCAGCACAATCGCCAAATATTTTATTTTACATTTTTTAATATCTATATAATTCACCACCTAATTTATTTTATTTTTTTGAATACAACTATAATTCGCCACCTAATTTATTTTATTTTTTGGAATACAACTATAGTACACCAAGGAAATTAATTATTTTTACAAATCTATATACAATTCGCCAGTAAAAAAGCCAATGTCGACAAATTTGAAAAAATTCACCAATGAATTTTTTTTTAGAAATAGGCATGGATTCGCCAACTTTTTCTTGGCCTCGAGATAGGATTCTCCAGGATTTTATAGGTTTTTTTAGGGGGGTTCCTTAAAGTTATCCCTGGCTATAAATAAACAAAATTAATATTACTAGTTCATTATGTTCGTATCAAAGTATGATTTATATACGTAGTTGTTTGGTTTCTTTGTTCACACCACACTTTGAGACATAGTTAAAGCACATAACTTCACTTTGTTTGTTCATTTGTTTATTTATTTTTTGTTATAAGTGGTGAATAATTTATTGGTTAGAGTATTGTTTTTGTTTATTAAGGGTTAATGGGGTATCTATGGTTGGAAACTTGAGGAAACAATTTATTATTTAGGTACATAAATAATGCAGATTTAGGGTATCAACTCAATCAAATTTGTCTTGGGCCTGATCTCAATTTCATCCCTTGTGATGTTGACCCAATATAGTCTACAAAACTCTATCCATACTAGAGTCTTTTTGACCTAAGCAACTTCCCCATACTTGTAACATTCATTTTTAATTTCTCATAATTTAACTAATATATTAAAAACAAAATTGTGCACCAGAAGTGAGCTCCCTCCAAAGATGCAAGGAGCACACTTACATCTTACATAAGACAAAACATAAATCTTGATTGCATCCTCTTAATATATTCTAACTTTAGGTGTGGTGCACTGACCACCCGATGGACCCCACAATTCATCATATATCACCATTTCAACATTGATAGAGGTTTGATGTAGGAAGAGTGCCAAATCATCAAATATAATGAACAAAAAATTATGAAAGCATGTAAAGACACTTTGACATGCATCCTTCACATGACCCATAAATTTCATCATAGAAGGAAGACAATGTACTCTATAAGATCTTATAAGAGCAATATTTGAAAGTAATTTGTAGAGCATTTCATACTCTACTAAACATTAGAAAATCAATCCAAAGCATCAAAAGGTCATCCATACCCCCACATTGTTGTAGATAGGTATTTATATACATCTCCAAATATAATATTATATCTATTTTCCTAGTTTTACCTCTAGTTACAAATTATACCAAGAAAGCCATGGTCAATGTTATGTTCTTAAACACAAAATTTTTGGTTGTTTAATGTAAATAAGCTAGAGTTTGATTTAAATTATGTATGTTGTCATATCTTGTTATACAAGTGCTAGTAAACACATTAGTGTTAGGTAGATCATTGCTAGGGGTAGCTAGTTTGTGTGTAAACTTCTATAAGGTTCAACGATCCTTTTTTATGTAGTGTGTAGGGACCTTGTGTAAGAAGATCATATTTTATTATTTATAAAGATTTACCCTTCTTTATGTAATAAACTAATATAATTAAATAGATCAACATAATTATATAATACTGAATTTCTAAATAAATCACATGCAATTAAATGTAGAAATATATTAAACAACAAAATAATTTACAAAGTTGGAAAGTACCTACTTACCTAAGATGGAATGTAACTATTAATCCAAGTGTAACACAAAAGCAATCACATGATGATAGGACTCTTTGTATTGAAAGTATGTTTAATAGTGATAAGCAATATATCTTTTAGGGATTTCCCTTACTATATATTTAATAAGTAAGAAACCACAATTAACCCATGTCTAACTCATTACTTAACTCTTCATATACCATAGATGGACAAGACATTACCTAACAATAACTAAAACTAAAGGCTATGATAAATGCTAATATAAGAAATATTTAATATTAAGTAGAAGTAAATTTCTTCATACATCAAAATTAAAATAAAACAAGTTAAATAAAATTATTTTATTTGTTTTAAGAACTTACACATTTACAATTAAAAAATAATAGTAACCATACAAAATCATATATCATTATAAATCTTAAATGTATAGAAAACAGATTTTAATAAACCTTAACAAAGAATTACAAAGAATAAGCAGTATCAAAATATAATTTATAATTTATTTATTTTGTGTATAACTATTTAAAATAAAATCTTAAAAGTTTTGTTTAAATAATCAAATCTACACTTAAAAAAAGAGTTTCTAATCAATATAGTTTTAATCCATGTCTTCATGTGGACGCTTAAATGGATTTACAACTTATTATAGTAAAACAATTAAATTTTAGGGATTGAAAATAAGCTTGAAAAAAGAGGCTGAAATTATGCATCAACTGTAATGCAAAATATGCTATGTGGCTATATATATTTCCTTTTTTTTCATTTTCTTTTAAATCTTACCCTCTAAATTTTCTACATTAATAAATAATCATTTATTGATAATTTGTTTTTATTTTTCTTAATATAATAAAAAACTAAAGTTTAAGATAAATACTAGAAAAATAAAATACTCTTAGCTCCACAAATTGCTAACCAAAATAAACTACATGGAACCAAAATAAACTACAAAATAAACTACATGGGGCCTGCCTAAACTTCGTTATTTATAAGCATAACGGAAAACAAAAACCAAATGATGAACAAGCTCTAGTGAAAGATATAAAGGGAGCAACAAAGACTTGAACACATATAAAGTTTTCTCTAGACATTGCCACATTTTAATTAATCAAAACAACGCTATTGAAACTCTTGTAGGAGGCGGTGTACGTGCACTCCAAGCTCTCGGGAATGTATCTACACCTTACTCTCTCCAGTTATTTGAGCTCCTTCACTGAAAATTTAAAGAACCAAAACACCAGCGCTGAAAGTTCTTGTGAATCAAAACCCTCCAGGCACCAAAAATTTCATCATTGTCTGTAAGTCAATCTTTAAAGATTGTGCATAACATCTGAGGTCATCAATTTCAGTCCACATAGTAATTCCTGGTAAAGCAGGGTATACAATGCCATGATCCTCAACAAAAGAGTAATGCAGGTACATCCAACAGCGTTATGACAAAAACACCATCATTCAGAATTATTTCCAGTATCTTGATGTACCCGCATTGTTAAAGTGATTCCCAACCGGTCATTGTTGATGTACCCGCATTGTTAATGACAATAACAGTGTCTTAAAGTGATTCCCAACCGGTCCTGTTTTATTTGCCAGAATCGTGGGGACCGTCTATGGATCTCGTCAATTGCACTGTGCCTTCCACTTTAAAAAAGTCTGGCTTTTGTCCTGGCGTTATTCAAACTACAGTATAATCTATTATTGATAGCAACATAATTTCAATCCATATGCGGAGTGTGTTCTTATTTAAGTATTTATCTCTCCTCCACTTTTACTGGCTGGTTATTAGTCATAACACTCTACTTAAATGTCATTGATTTCAATGGTCAAACACTCAATAGTAATTTTACACTTCATTCATAATAAAAAGTGGTAAATATTTGTCCTATTTTTATTGGTCCAAATTAACTTTTGATTGTTGAAGTGGATAATATTTAAGAATAACCAAGAGGGATTAGCCATTACTACTAAGGTTATTCATTAACTTAATGCAACTTCTCAAGTAAACCAAGGGTCACTTAACTTGTAACATTCATTTTTTTTTTTTGTGATATGGTTTGCTAATTTAACTAATATATTAATTTTAGTTGTGCAAAAACGAAAATGCTTGCGAACGACGCTAAGCGGGAAACGGAAGTTTCAAGCTGCAATGGCCAAGGGTTGCTACTGGAGCCCTCGCCGGCTGTGGATCTCATTGTCTGCTCTGTGCCGGCTGTGGATCTCAACGTCAGCTCTGTGTGTGGTTTGTTGGGTGAGGCCGCCTATGTGCCTGCGAGCACTGATGTGCCTATTGGGGGTGGGCAGGGCCACAAGTTCGCTGGTGCTCCTGCCCAGGATGCTTCCAGTTTAGTGAAGTCATCTCTGGGTTCTAGTGGAGTCCCTACTGCTGGCTTAAGAGCCACCTTGGGCTACCATAAGAAGTCTTTCTCTGATGCAGCTCATGCTCAGTCTCTTCCTGGTCAGGCTAAGGTTAGGCCTTTGCCTTGTGCCCGTGCTTCCCATGTTGTGGTATGTGGACTTGAGATTGTAGAAAATGAGAGTTTCTATTTGCGTCATGGTGTGGTCTACAAGTTTAATGGTTTGTGGCCCTCCCTCCCCAATCTCCATGGTTGGGTTTTAGTCTCCTAGAAGTCGATTGTCTCTGGGCAGATTTAAATCTTCCCCTATGCAAGGGGTTTCTTCATCGCAACCTTCGCTTCCTCTGTGGAGCGAGACCGAGTGCTGGACAGAGGGTGGTTATGGGCTGATCAATCGTTGTCCATCAAGCCTTGGACTCGCTCTTTTAATCCTCTTACGGAGCTGCTAAATACTAGACCAGTTTGGGTCCGACTGTCGAATCTCCCTCTACAGTTTTGGGAGGATTCATGTTATGAAGCTATTGGTAACACCGGTGGAAGTTTTTTGAAGGTGGACTTTACGACTCAAAATCTTGGGCATACCACGGTGGCTCACATTTTAGTTGATATGGACATCTCCAAACCTCTCCATGGAGATGTGGTCTTGATGGTGGAGGACAGACCATGGACGCAGCTCCTGGACTATGAGGGCCTCCCTTTTCATTGTAGGAGATATTTCTCTGTTGGTCATGTGGCCTCTAGTTGCCCTCTTGCTCACCGCAAGGGCGTGGCAACCTGGTGGAAGGATGCTCTCACTAAACATCTCACGGTGGGCACTCCCTCTTCTGATGATTCCTCCAAGGAGGCTGCTTCCTCGGCTAAATCATTACAGGAGACTGAGTCTCCCTAGGATCCTCTTCCAATTTTCCCTTCAGCGGAACCATTGTTGCCTCAAATTGTTGTTGCTGTTCAGGTAGAGCATGTATGTCCCTCGTCCATCGCCTCTGCTGGTTCTGTGATTGCTCCTGACTCCTCTTCTGCACTGCCGACTCTACGTGGTGGCTCTTTGCCCATGGTGGATGTTGAGGACCCACTCCTCTCTATTGCAAGTATGGGCCTAACCGGTGTTGTCATTGATGTCAACATGCTCAGGTTGCATTAATGAGAAGGATTGGATGAACTATGTGCTGAGGATATTGAGAAAATTAGTCTCAATCAGGAACAATGAAGAACAGTGATGACAAGAAGGTAAAAGTCCCAAATAGGTTGAGGATCAGAGTATGCGGTTTAAAAGGTTTGTAGATATAAGTCTTGAGATGCTCTAGTCAAGTTTTCAGAGGTCCGCATGAAGATCTGAAGAAGTTATGGTCGCTCTAGTAGAACCAGTTCTGGCAGGTGTTGAGAGGTGACAGAGTGACACAGATAGGTCCGGTGAGATCCGGAAATGCATTTTCCCATTCTGCGGATTTGAGGAGGTGTTGAGGATGTCCTTGTGAAGTTTCAAGTAGATTGGTTCATGGTTTGAAGGTCTGGAAGAACCCATTCCTTTGTGATAGTGATGACAGACTATGTTCTTAAGGTTCCAGATGAAGGAGAGAAGAATTCCAAAAAGCAGATGAAGTGCGGATGTTCTTGGTGACTCAGGAAATGTTATGGTGATCTTTGGATCGTGTCTAGTTCATATTGGTAGTCCGCATTGAAGTTAGAGTTTGGTTTTGATGGATAACCACTGGATGTTGGTGTTCTTCCTGAGACTAGCCGACTGGATGTATTACACGTCTTCTGGATGATCTATAAGTGTTTACCGACTTAGATGAGTGTTCCTAAGTCGATGCCTTATATAAATAAAGGATTGTGAAGTCATTCCAAAGGGTGTCTTGTGGAGATGAGAGTGTGGTAGCAAAGAAGGGAGTGAAAGGCAGAGCAGAAGTTTTTGGGCTTTAATGGAACTGATTCAAGCATGGTGAAGATGCTATTCTCCAGTTCATGTATGTGATACTTATTTCTTTGTAGATAGTGTGTCTCTTGTAGACAGTGAGCCTCTTGTGAGCAGTGTGCTCAAGCAGTGAGCCCTAATATACTTTCTTAGGTTAATCACCCCGTGGTTTTTCCCTTAACTAGGTTTTCCACGTCAAAATCTTGGTGTCTTATGTGTTGATAAGTTTTCGTGTTTGATTTGAATGCATTATATTTCATGTTTAATATACTGCTAATCACCAAGAAGTTTTAAGAGTATAAATTGGAGAAAGTTTTGCACAACTGATTCACCCCCCCTCTCAGTTGTGTGCCCTAAGTCTAACAATTGGTATCAGAGCCAAGTTCCTCTAAAAAGAGCTTAACCGCTTGAGGAGATCCAGGATGTCATCTTACAAGAAGGATAGTCCGAAGTTTGATGGAAACAACTTTGCTCTTTACAAAGGTCGCATGAAATGTCACTTGTAGTGTATGGGAATGGCTTACTGGTCCATGGTTACAAAAGTGTATGTTCCTCCACAAGGTGGTCCGACAACCCTAAATGAACTCACAAATGCTGAAAATAATCTACGGACCAAAGAGGCTCTTCTAAGCGCATTATCTAACTTAGAGCTCTCAAATGTTATTGACCTACCAACTGCCTTTGAGATTTGGAGTAAACTGGAACTTTTGCATGAAGGAGACCAGTATGTTAAATGTGCAAGATTACAGAGTCTAAAAGGGAAATTTGAAAAACTGAAAATGAGAGATGATGAAAATATTACTCCCTTTATGCCAAGAGTGAATGAGCTGGTTTGTGGAATTAGAAATGCTGGTGGAGTCTTGGATGAGAATGAAATTGTTGGCAAAATTCTTAGATCCCTACCTGCCTCTTACAAAATCAAGGCTGCTGCCATAGAAGAATTCAAAGCCCATACAACTATCACAAGAGATCAATTGGCTGGCAAACTGGCTGCATTTGAAATGACCAAGTTTGGAGATGATCCCCCCAAGACTGAATCTACTTTCAAAGTCAGTGCCTCTGTGAAAGGTAAACAAAGATTTGATCCGGTAGAGAACTCATCAAGGAAACTGTCATGGTATGAGAAAGCAAGAAAAGACCTGGAAGAAGAAGAAGTGGAAACTGCTCAACTTGAAGCCCTCATTGCAAAGAGACTACCAAGAGGATCTGGTAAGTATGAAGGAAAATTGCCCTTTAAATGTTTTAACTGCAATAAGATTGGTCATTTTGCCTCAAAATGTCTGGATAGATTCTCAAGGCCAAATCCCAATAGATCAAGGTTCCAAAAGAATTGCTACTATGTTCACGAAAAAGATGATAATGAAGGAATAACAGATGATGAGTCAGAGACAGGAAACAAATCCAGAAATGAATGGGTGTTTATTGACATCAAGGAAGAAGAACCTATATTTTTTGAATATGTCAATCTTAAAATTGTAGAAAGAGCTCTGGCTGCCGAAGTTGAAGAAAAGAATGATTGGGTCATTGACAGTGGATGCTCTCACCATATGATAGGTGACAAAAATAAGTTTGCAGACTTGGAAAGGTATGGAGGAATGGTAAAGTTTGGTGATAATTCTGCTGGCAGAATCAGAGGTAGAGGAACTATTTCTTTTGATGGTAGAAACAAAACAGGTAATGTACTGTATGTTGAAGGATTGAAGCACAATCTTCTCAGTGTTGGACAGTTGGTGGACAAAGGCTATGATCTCCAGTTCAAGGATGGAAAATGCAAGATCTTTGAAAGCTCCGGAACAGAGATTGCATCCGGTACTCAAACTAAAGGTAATATCTTCCACTTGGTTGGTACTGATAAAAGTTTCTTATTTGATCAAGTTGATCAGAGCTGGTTATGGCATAGGAGGATGTGTCATGTAAATTTTGATAATATCATCAAGATAAGCAATACTCAGGCTATAAGAGATCTTCCTAAATTAGTAAAACCTACCAACAGCTTATGTAAAGAATGTCAGTTGGGTAAGCTAAGCAGAGTCTCATTCAAAAGTAAGGAACTTTCCTCTACCGAATTATTGGACTTAGTTCATACTGATCTTTGTGGTCCGACAAGAATCAGGATTCTACAAGGTGATAGATACTTCATGCTGCTAATAGATGACTTTTCTCGGATGATGTGGGTAACTTTTCTGAAAGAGAAATCAGAAGCTTTTGAGAAATTCAAAATATTCAAGGCTATGGTAGAGAATGAAACCAGATTAAAGTTGAAATGTCTGAGGTCTGATAGAGGTGGAGAATTCACATCCGGTGAGTTCATAGAGTTCTGTGAGAAACATGGAGTAAAGAGACAGTTGTCTGCTCCTAGGACTCCACAGCAGAATGGAGTAGTGGAAAGAAAGAACCGGACCATACAGGAAGCTTCTAGGACCATGATGATGGAAGCAAATGTTCCTCATATCTATTAGAGAGAAGCTATCAGCACTGCAGTCTATACTCTCAATCGAGTTCAAATCAGAAGCAATACCGGTAAGACCCCTTATGAACTCTGGTTTGACATTACTCCTACTGTAAGATATTTCAGAGTCTTTGGTAGCAAATGTTATATCAAAAGAGATGAAGATCTAGGCAAGTTTGATGCTAGAAGTGATTAAGGAATATTCTTGGGTTACTCTACTCAAAGCAAAGCATACCGGTGTTATAACAAGAGACTAAGGAAGATGATAGAAAGTACAAATGTGAAGGTTGATGAGGGAATAGAGAAACCCTCAAGGTTTTATGAGTACGATGAAGATGATTAGAATGGTGTTCTGGTTCAAAGAGTTCAATCCTCTTCTGAAAGTTAGATTCAAACTGATCCGGTAAATCAGGAAGAAGAGATAGGTTTGAATGAGCCTGAATAAGAAGCAGAAGTGCAAGAAACTCCCAAAGTTCCAAGGTATGTAAGACTGAACCACTCTGAAGATCAGATCATTGGTGACAAAAGCAAAGGTGTGTAAACTAGAAGAAGAATTGCTCAAAATTCAGATGAATATTGTCTGATTTCAAAGATTGAACCTAAGACAATAAATGAAGCCTGCAATGATGAAAACTGGACCAAAGCAATGGAGGAAGAGTTGATGCAAATTGAGAAAAATCACACTTGGGATCTTGTTCCTAGACCTAGAAACAAGAATGTGATTGGAACCAAATGGGTATTCCGGAACAAACTAAATGAAGTTGGTGAAGTAATCAGAAATAAAGCCAGTTTGGTCTGCAAGAGCTACTCTCAAATAGAAGGAATTGATTTTGAAGAAACTTTTGCTCCGATGGCAAGAATTGAAGCAGTCAGATTATTTCTTGCATTTGTTGCATACAAGGATTTCAAAGTATATCAGATGGATGTCAAGTCTGCCTTTCTAAATGGTGACTTGGAAGAAGAAGTGTATATAGAGCAACCGGATGGATTTCAATTATCTGATCATGGTGATATGGTCTGCAAATTGAAGAAGGCACTTTATGGATTAAAGCAAGCCCCAAGAGCTTGGTATGAAAGACTGGATAAGCATCTCTTGAAGATTGGTTTCAACAAAGGTACTGCTGACAGTAACTTATATTTCAAAATTGATCATGAAAATATCTTGATTGTTGAAGTGTTTGTTGATGACATCATTTTTGGAGGAAAAGATAGTATGTGTAAAACTTTTGCAAATCAAATGAAAAGTGAGTTTGAGATGTCCATGCTTGGTGAAATAAATTTCTTCTTGGGTCTGCAAATTAGTCAAACAAAGAAAGGAATCTTCGTTTCTCAGACCAAATATGTGAAAGAATTGTTGAGAAAATTTGGGATGGAAGATTCAAAGCCAATGAATACTCCCATGGCAACCGAATGTAAGTTGAGCAAAGATGATAACTCTCCTAAGGTAGACCAGACAAAGTACAAATCAATGATTGGAGGATTGTTGTATCTCACTCAAACTAGACCAGATATAATGCAAGCTGTTGGTCTTATTGCTAGATTCCAGGCTGATCCCAGAGAATCTCCTGTCATGGCAATCAAGAGGATTTTTAGATATCTAAAAGAGATAATTGAGTATGGTTTGTGGTATCCTAGAGATCATGATTTCTCTCTTCATGCATAAACAAATGCTGATTGGGTAGGAGATGTGGATGACCAGAAGAGTACCAGTGGTGGAGCATTCTTTTTGGGGAAGAGATTGGTTTCTTGGCTAAACAAGAAACAAGAGACAATATCTCTGTCTACAACTGAAGCAGAATACATTGCAGCAGCAGGTAGTTGCACTCAAGTTTTGTGGATGAAGCAGATGCTAAGAGATATCAAAGTAGAGTATGAGGAGCCTATCACAGTCTTCTGTGATAATTCAAGTGCAATAAATATTTCTAAGAATCTGGTGTTGCATTCTAAGACTAAGCATATATCTATCAAATTTCACTTTCTGAGAGAGCAAGTGAACAAGGATGAAGTCAGATTAGAGTTTGTGCCCTCAAAGGATCAGATTACAGATATCTTTACTAAACCTCTTCCTAGAGACTCTTTTGAATATCTCAGGGAGAAGCTAGGGGTTATTGCCCCTCCGGTGTTGAACTAAGGTGCATCAGTCTGGTGGATATCACAGTCATATCTTGTGATCTGGATTGATGGGAGCTGCTACTCAGGGGGAGCAGCAAGTATGATTCTGAAGTATTGGAGTTGCAAGTATGAGCCCTTTGCCATTGATGTCAAAGGGGGAGAGAAGACATGTGAAAAACAAGTGGTTGTTGATCAAAGGGGGAGCAGTAAAGAAAGAGAAGACATGTGAATAAGTTTTTGCTAATAGGGGGAGCTGTGATAGTAAGAAGCAGTTCTTGTCTTGATGGTTTTTCACATCATATGTTGCCATCAATGACAAAGGGGGAGATTGTTGCAAGTATGGGCCTAACCGGTGTTGTCATTGATGTCAACATACTCAAGTTGCATTAATGAGAAGGATTGGATGAGCTGTGTGCTGAGGATATTGAGAAAATTAGTCTCAATTAGGAACAGTGAAGAATAGTGATGACAAGGTAAAAGTCCCAAATAGGTTGAGGATCAGAGTATGCAGTTTAAAGGGTTTGTAGATATAAGTCTTGAGATGCTCCAGTCAAGTTTTTAGAGGTCCGCATGAAGATCTAAAGAAGTTATGGTCACTCTAGTAGAACCAGTTCTGACAGGTGTTGAGAGGTGACAGAGTGACACAGATAGGTCCGGTGAGATCCGGAAATGCATTTTTCCATATTGCGGATTTGAAGAGGTGTTGAGGATGTCCTTGTGAAGTGTCAAGTAGATTGGTTCGTGGTTTGAAGGTCCGGAAGAACCTATTCCTTTGTGACAGTGATGACAGACTGTGTTCTTAAGGTTTCGGATGAAGGAGAGAAGAATTCCAGAAAGCAGATGAAGTACGGATGTTCTTGGTGACTTAGGAAATGTTATGGTGATCTTTGGATTGTGTCTAGTTCATATTGGCGGTCCGCATTGAAGTTAGAGTTTGGTTTTGATGGATAACCACCAGATGTTGGTGTTCTTCCTGAGACTAGCTGACCGGATGTATTACACGTCTTCCGGATGATCTATAAGTGTTTACCGACTTAGATGAGTGTTCCTAAGTTGATGCCTTGTATAAATAAAGGATTGTGAAGTCATTCCAAAGGGTGTCTTGTGGAGATGAGAGTGTGGTAGTGAAGAAGGGAGCGAAAGGCAGAGCAGAAGTTTTTGGGCTTTAATGGAACTGATTCAAGCATGGTGAAGATGCTATTCTCTAGTTCATGTATGTGATACTTATTTCTTTGTAGACAGTGTGTCTCTTATAGGCAGTGAGCCTCTTGTGAGCAGTGTGCTCGGGCAGTGAGCCCTAATTGGCATGTGCCATTTTGTTCTTTCTATTCTTCTAACAGAGAATACTTTCTTAGGTTAATCACCCCATGGTTTTTCCCTTAATCGGGTTTTCCACGTCAAAATCTTGGTGTCTTATGTGTTGATGAGTTTTCGTGTTTGATTTGAATGTATTATATTTCATGTTTAATATACTGCTAATCACCAAGAAGTTTTAAGAGTATAAATTGGAGAAAGTTTTGCACAACTGATTCACCCCCCCTCTCAGTTGTGTGCCCTAAGTCTAACACTCTCGCCTTGCTTGGTGGACTTTGATTCCAAGTGTTCTTGGTTTATTGTTCAGAGAAAGAAGGGACTCCCCAAATTTGCCACTGCGCTGCCTAGGGTTAAGGGAGTCAATTTGCCCCCTTAGGTTCTGGGCGTGTCTAATCCTTGTCTATTGTTCGACAGCTGTCTGTCAGTTGTTCCTGTCTTGTTTTTATTTTGGGTGTGATCTGTTTAGGCCTATTCTGCCAACCCCCGGGGGCTCTTGTTTGTTAAGGGCTCTGCCCTTGTTTGCTCTATTTTTTTGCCACTGTGGCTGTTGTATTATGGGATCGGCACCCTTTTTTGCCACTTACTTTATCAAAAACTAATATATTAAAACTAAAATTGTGCACCAAAAGTGACCTCCCTCCAAAGCTACAAGGAATACTTTACATCTTATGTAAGACAAAACATAAATGTTGATTTCATCCTCTTAATATATTATTTCTAACTTTAGATGCGGTGCACTAACCACCTAGTGGGCCCCACAGTTCATCATATATCATCATTTCAATGATGATAGAGGTTTGATGTAGGAAGAGTGCTAAATCATCAACTATCCTAAACAAAGAATTATGAAAACATGCAAACAAACTTTGACATACATCATTCGCATGACCCATACATTTCTTCATAGATGGAAGACAATGTACTCTACAAGATTTTATAGGAGCAACATTTGAAAGTAATTTGTAGAGTGTTTATGTTTACAAAGTTGGAAAATCATACTCTACTAAACATTAGAAAATCAATCCAAAGCATAAAAAGGTCATCCATACCCCCACATTGTTGCATACAAATAGGTATTTATATACATCTCAAAATATAATTTCCTATGCCTCTTTTCCTAGTTTTACCTTTATTTGCAAACTATACCAAGAAAGGTGAATTTTATGTTCTTAAGCACAAAATGTTTGGTTGTTTAATGAAAATGAGCTAGTTTGTTTTAAATTGTATATGTTATCATATCATGTTATGCAAGTGCTACTAAAACACATTAGTGTTAGGTAGATCATTGATAGGGGTAGCTAGTTTGTGTGTAAAATTCTATAAGGTTTAGTGATCATTTTTTATGTAGTGTGTAGGGAGCTTGTTTAAGAAGCTACCTATTTTATTATAGATAAAGGTTTACCCTTCTTTATGTAATAAACTAACATATTTACAAATATCAAAATAATTATATACATTTTTATCACATTATTCAAAGAAACATTATACTGAAATTTCTAAATAAATCATAGGAAACTAAATGTAGAAATATATTAAAAAATAATATAATTTATAAAGATGGAAAGTGCCTACTTACCTAACATGGAATTTAACTACTTATCCAACTTGTGTAACACATAAGCACTCACATGATGATGATTCTTTGTATTGACAATATGTTTAATAGTGATAAGTGATGTATCTTTTAGGGATTTTCCTTATTATATACTTAATGAGTAAGAAACCTCAATTAACCCATGTCTAACTCATTACCTAACTCTTCATATACTATAGGTGGACAAGGCATTACTTGAACAATAACTAAGACTAAGGTTTATAACAAATGCTAAAATAATAAATATTATAATATGTTATTCTTAGGTACATACAACATGCTCTTCATCTTAAATTTGTCTCCGAAGCTAGTAAAAGACATGAACTAGGAAAAGACAAAACTAAGAAATGACACAACTAGGAAATGATAAGAATTGGGAGTTACACTTTTGCATATTAATGGAGTAGATATTAAGAATGCAAAGTTATAACAAGAAATGATAATATATGACCAAAATCAAGCAACCAATTAATGCAACAAGAGCTGTGCAGTAGCAGGAGTCCCTACCAAATGCTGCCAGCATAGAGTGAGAAAAGAGCATGGAAAAAATAGGTGTTCAAAAGTTAAATTATGTTTAATTAAAAAAACTATTGGATAGTAGAAGAATAATTTCCAAGAAATAGATTTATAATGGATCCTAATTAAGGTAAATATAATAAAAGGACCAAGTGTTGCAATTCATAGAGGAGGTTTACCAGGTGTAGGAGCCCTTGAAAGCCATCAGAATGAAGAAGGAAGCTATAAGCCCTCGAGCAGGGATGTAATAAACGAGTTACATTGAAGTATTGAACACCTTTACCATATCCTGCAGAGAACAAAACACTACAAGTTGTCTTCAAGTAATGTATTTATTTCATTGGACAGGTGTGAAGTCATGTATGCATGCCTATGATTTTAAAGGCCATCATTGTCCAACAAGAGATCATCTTATACAATTTTGAAGGTTTAATCAATAATGTTCATAAGCCCTATGTATTTGGTTTTGGATCCCATCACTAATTCCAAGCCATACCAAAAATACCGTAGGCCTGATAGTTTCTTTATAAAGTCTACATGATAATCATGAGGTTGAAGGGTCAAGATGTAACTAGTCTTCATTAGATATTCATACGGACAAAAATATTCACACAGATATGACACTTATTTTTTTGTGTAAAAAACATTTTTTCTAGAATTAAATCTTTTTAAATGTAAAGAGTAGGAAAAGTTATGAAACCAATAACAGTCATTTATGTCATAAGTGATGGAGAATCTATTTCTATCAAGCATGCAGACAACAATAAGCTTAGAAATATTACAAAGGATCAAGAATCATTATGTAGATTCAAAATCTATTTTTACTTAGTTTGAGGCTACAAGCCTAATTTTGGTGTAAAGAATGGTCAAGCTCTTAACCAAGGCATACTTTTGAAGAGGAATTCATGAAGAGTACATATTGTCTAAATATCAATATTGCTTCGCACATTACATGTACTCCAAACAAACTGTGTAGATGTCAAATTGGTGTACGTATACTGAAATTGGAAGGTATGATTACTTAAAATCTTTAGATTTTCACCTTATTAAAAATACACTAATCTTTTACAAAATGGAACCAAAAGTAAGTGTAGAGTTCTAAAGAGCTTATTTCTTGGCTAATTTGGACGTTATGGTCCTGGAAACAAGAATCAAGTTACAAACCCACCAAAAAGCTAGATAACTACAGAGACAAGCCATTTCAATAGTCACTATGAATAGACTTCAACAAACATGGAAGTGATGTTTAAAAGATAGGTGCATTAAATTTTTATGAAAGATATTAATCCAATCAAGAAACTACTTGTGGCACACTATGCATTAAGGATGAATGGAAAGATTACAGAAAATGCTGAAGCCTGAGGAAAATCAATATTCACATCCAATGTCAATATCAATGTACATAATTATCTATTTCTGTCTGTGAACCATAGAATCCATTGAAACTATTTTCTGAGAACTTATGGATTCATATTTACTTGTACCTCTTTAGAAATATTTTTTACAAACTTAGGTTTCCAGTTTTCAAAAAAATATCTGTACAATTAAATTTCTGATTTGCATATTGTTTTCAAGAATCTACAATTTCGAGACATGTTCTTTGGTATTTATTGATATTTTTTCCATTAAGTTGTGCATTTCATGTACATAAATATAACAATTTTTATTCCTCGACTTAACCATTGTCATAAATGACATAGAAGTCATTGTGTCATGTTCAGTAGGGTCATGCAACTGATGTCTAGTCACACATATGATGGAATGCTTTAAATTAGAAGTCTTTTAAAATGTTCATTTCTATATTGGAGAGGTACAATGAAGCAATTGATTATTTACCATGATGACAAATTCGTAATGTCCTTAGGAATAGATGTGATACTGTAATGAAAAACATGTTGGAAGAGAATAGCCTTTGATTGCACTATTCATGCAAAGTTCAATACATTACCGGTTCTTGAGACTATTTATTATAATTTAGGATCTTACAAGCACAAAAATCACATAAACATCACGCAACAAGATGAATAACTTTGAATATATTGATATGCAAATATAATAGAAGTGGGTAGAAGATCACATAAAGATTGAGAAATGGGAAGAAATTTTTTTGAGTTTACTGATATGAAACTGTAATAGTCAGAAGCAAAAATAGCTCCCAAGACCATTGTTCTTCCCATAACATATTTTCTATTAAAAATGTATACACTCAAAATTCTTTAATGGCAATTCAACTGCCTGGTAACCTTTACATGATAATTGCAATCATACCATCACATTGAAATGATAGGTTGTTCAAAACCTTCCCTATTCTTTTGCAACATTACTACAGCCATTGTGTGAAATGATGCAAAGGAGAATATTTGAAATGGTTTGTCAAATTCTGGAGATTTCAGCACAGGAGCTTCTTTAATTACTTTTTTAATAGCTCCAAATACATCAAAAATTTGTTCTATCTAGTTCACCTTTTCACCTTTCTTTAACATTTTGGAGATAGGCTTGACTATTTCTGTAAAGTTTAATATGAATCTCCTGAAAAAATTGATCTGACCAAAGAAAGTCTGTATGGCTTTTACATTTCTTGGAATTGGTATTTTGTCAATAGCTTCTACTCTCTTAGGATCAATCCTTATTCCATCCTTTGAAACTATATGACCAAGTAATTTACCCTCTGTTACAACAAACGGCATTTCTTTGGATTTAATGAGATGATATATTCTAAAGCTCTAATGAAAATCTTATCCAAATGTGCATAATGGTCCTCAACTTTTTTGGAATATGCTGTCAAATCATCTTGACAAACTACCATGATAACATTGATCACATCAGCAAAGGCTAAATCCATAGCTCTTTGGAACATTGCTCCTGCATTCGTGAGACCAAATGGCATTCTCACATATACATATGTCCCCTATGGTGTGGTAAAAGTAGTCTTAAACTATTTTGACTCTTTAACCTTTACCTAGTTGTATCCTGAAAAACCATCCATCATAGATAATAATTCACATCCAGTTACTCTCTACAACATTACTTCCATATTTGGAAGAGGATAATTATTATTGAGTGAGGACACATTCAGGTTTCTAAAATCCACACATAGTCTTATATCCCCATTTTTATTTCTTACAGGCATTAGGTTTGAAACCCAAGAGGAATGTCTAATAGGTTTAATAATACCTCCTTCCCTAAGCTTGATAAGTTCTTGCATTTTAGGTGCCAATGTTGGATTGATGGGTTTTTGCCTTTGTCTAAATGGTTTGGTGTCAGGTTTTAGTGGAATTTCATGTTGAAATAGATCTTCTTTGTATGCTTTAGATCATCATAGGACCATACAAACACATGTTTGTATTTCTTGAGTAGGACTATAAGCATCTCTCTGATCTTTGGACTAATTCTCTTTCCAATGTAAACCTTCTTTGGGGCCATATCTATTCCCAAATTAACTTCCTCCACATCCTTGAGATCTACAATTGCATGTTTAATATTACATCTATCCTACCCATCGAACACTCTTTCCAAGGCTACAAGACCTTTAGGAATTTTTTTTGTCTTGAGTTGGACCACTTCTTTTCTAAAAAGAGTCGCCTTGCCATCTACCTTCTCAACAAATGCATTGAAGTCAATTTCTTGTGATTCATATTGGTCCACACAGTGGAGGAACTTAATGAGGTCTTGGTCATCATTGAATACTTGCCAGTTATAAATGTTATCAGGGATTGTTGGTCTAGCCTTGAATTCTACCTCAGTTATTCCTGATAATGTGATATCATCTCTTTTCAAAGCCACATTGGCTAAGAAATCTGTCATTATATTTTTGGACCTTTCTATCCAATCTATAGATAATGCATCAAAGAGTTCAATTGCATCCCACACAACATTTTTGTATTGCTTTAGTCTCTTTTTCTTTGAAGAATATTTTGCCCTGATCTGTGAGACAGCTAACTCAGAATCACCATATACCGATATTAGTTTGATTCCATGTTTTAGAGCAATGTTTAAACCTATCAACAATGCTTCATATTCAGCAATGTTATTTGTACATTCAAAGGATAACAAGAATGAATATTTGAATGTTTTGCCTATGGATGAGATAAATACAACTCCTACCCCATTTCCTCCTTTACTACATGCACCGTCAAAGTACATTTTCCATACTCCATGCTCATCTGTTTGAGCTTCTCTTTGTATTGGCTCTGTGTTCTGTAACTTAGGTGTCGATCTTTCAACCCTAAAAATTCCAAGATCTATATCACAGAAACAATTCATTTGGTTAGGATTCAACCTTTCTATTATGTTTTCATATCTTGGCTCTCTATATAGTCTAACTTCTTTCCCATTCACTCGTATCATTGCGTATGATAGATCTAGCTGAACATTTCCCCCTACTGCAGCAGTCCACTGTCTAGATAATAACATTCCATAGTATGGTGGAGTGTCTACTACAATAATGTCAGTTGTGTAGGTGGCTTCAGGACATGAAGCCAATTTTAGTTCCACATCTTTCATAACTCCAACAACATGGATGGACCTATTATCCATTGCATAACACTTGCCATATGTTGTGTCCACCCATAAGTTATTTATCAATAGTGTTATGTAGAATGGGTCTACTTGGGCAGGGTTTTTCATTATGGCATCACCAAGATAGACTTTAGGTGCTCTCATCACTTCTTGTCTAAGATTATTCACCTTATCATTTGTTCCACCTTTGTTTCTATTTTGATTTGGTATGCTAGAAATTAACTTGAGGGCGTTGTCCCTATTTTCATCTATTCTCAACATTTCCATCAATGGTACTAATATCTTGATTTGGGACAACGCTTGTGTCATATCAAATGAAGGAGTAGCAGCAACCTGTTCTAATTTTTCTTTATTGGAATCATTTTCTTCAGCTTGCTACTTATTTTTATCCTTTACCTTATTCTGTTCAATCTTGGATGTTTCCTTGTGTGTAACTTTCTAATTTTCTTCTTTCTTATGGTTACTCAAGGTTTCCTTCTTATGATCTAGTTCTTTAATAAACAAACCTCTAGGGGTTCCTTGGTCTGCATTCACAATCCTATTCCTCAAGTTATAATTATTTCTGACCTGAGCCACAACATCAATTGTAAGGGCTCTCTTTTCCTCCTCAGTGGGTTTTCTCAATTGGAAGTGTGGGAACATATTTGATACATGAATGGTTTCCTCATAATTATCTTCTTGATTAGAAAAAACTTCATGCTTACCCATGTTAACATTATATTTATGATTACTCACATTGTACTCAAATCCATCTTCATCAGATGAATATTCTTCATCAATTGAATGGGGTCTCAACCCTAACATATTTATGGTATGATCATCCCTATCTTGATCATAAGTCATTTTATTTTCTTGCAAGGATTGGGCTACCACACAGTATTCAGGTGAGTGAGGCAAGTTACATACAATGCACCATGGGTTGTTGTCTACTACATTTGTCCCATGTTTCTTCAAGGGGTCAGGAGTATCCTTATAATTCTGCTTCTGTCTGTTATCCATGAGCTTTCCATCCTTCCAATTTGTGTTATAGGGCATATCATGCAGTTTAGGCCTTTCATTTTTGTAGTAATTAGCTTGCCTATTTTGATGGTTATTAGGACCTTGAGGAATTCTAATGTTCTCCCTTTTACCCACCTTACCAATAGCTTTTCTATCATTTTCAATACTCACAGTTGCCTTTTGAGCTTCTGCAAGAGTCATAGGGGCTCTCTTTCATAACTCATGTCTAGTTTTAGGGTCAAAAGCTTTTAAGTACAGAGCCAAGGCCATGCCATCAGGAGGTTTCATCTCAGGTGGAATCTTGAGGTATAATTTTGAAAACCTTTGGTTGAAATCTACTATTGTCTCATTGTAATTCTTTTTAATACTTGTCAATTCATGTATGGCAAAATTTGGATCAGCATGACTCCCATACTATTCTTAAATTGATCTTTGATATCTTCAAAGGAACAAATTCATGCATCAAGCAAATTCTTGTACTAGTCTAGGCTAGCGTCTTCAACAAGAGATAGCATAAATAATTTCATCTAGATATCTTCATATTGCACTTCGTAATTATCCATGATTGTCTCAAAGTTTCTAATATGTTCTTCTACTGAGATGGTGTTGTTTCCAGCAAATTTTGGAATGGTATTTCTTAAATCATTATCGATAGGATCTGGACATATTTGATATCTAGACAAGTCTAGTTGTCTATATCTATTTATGTTAAGAGGTCCTTGTAAGTGTTGGTTTGGTTGGTACTGATTATTAGGTTGTTGGTTTGGTTGGTATTGACTATGAGGAGGATGTTTTTATATATTATGGTGTGGGTTCATGCTTATATTTTGATGGTGAGGTGGAATGTGTTGATGACCAAGTGGTGGATAAGGATTAGCTATATATTGAGATGTGTTATGGGCATTGGGTGGTCTTGGATTTTATGGTGGAATATTTTGTTGGACATGGCTACCATGTGGTGTTTTTGAAGTATGTGAACTACTTGCATTCTGATGTGAACCCTGTCGATTGCTCGTTAGAGCATGCCCACCTTGCTTATGGGGGGTATATACTTTGAGCTAGTTGCTATGGTTCTAGACCTTATTTGTTGTAGTTCTTGTTTCAACTATTCTTCTTCTTCTCTTAGTTTCGCTAGCTCAAGTTCTTCTTGTAATTTAAGTAGATCCTGTTGCATCTCATCCTTATTCCACATGTCTTTTGGTGGATTATCATGGATTTGTGTGGATGTTGTTTGATCTATGAATTCATCTTGAGCTTCTCCATGCTGCAATAATGACATTTCATAATCATATTTTGTCTACTTTTGCATTATTTCCCTTTCAATCTGAGCTTGATATTCAAGTTGCCTTTGAGAGTCAGACCTGTATTGGGCTAGAATATCATCGGATTGGGCATGATAACTCTTGGACTAGAGCTCCTCTGATTCATGCAAGGGAGTGAAGTTGTTATGAGTTATTATTTGTTGTTCTGAAGTATTCTCTTAGGTATTCTGGTCATTAATACACTCAGACTGATTTGATATCCCAATTTTCTTGGAAGGGGCCCTTCCAGGTGGGGAAGATTGCATTTTTTACCATCAGTTTTAGATCTCCTACCATCTATCGTTATATTTCAATTAAACTTTGTGTAGATTTGCCACCTCTCCTTAGAGAGGAATGATGTTCTTTTCTAAAATCTCTCCACCAACAGAGTTATAATTTATTCATTGTTTGACTCTTTTGTCCTGGTACGCTAAAACCAAATAGTCTAGAGTTGTCCCGAGTAGAGTCGTTAATTCTGTTAGGTCTCAAAAATGTAGGTTTTTAACCTTAAGAGGTTGCCAAGCTCTCTTAACAATTTTGGCTAACAACACAGGGAAAATATGGCTCAAACTCCCTTCACTTCAGACATCTGCCAGACCTAGGTGGATATACCTTAACTATTAGTGCAGACTTGTATGACCTTCATAGTGGCAAATGGGTGTGAAGTAGGTGTAAGGTTTGATGACTACTCCTAATATACAGGTTTGAATATGTAAATAGGTGTCGAGGTGTAAAATTTGCTAATGATTAGGACCAGTGCTTTATCTATTGGGCAAAGGGGTCAAGAGTTAATGGTATATGGATCTTTATGTTTGGTTAAACTCAAATTTCTAGGCACTTATATGAATCTATACCTTGTACAGATGTGCAAGTATGTCAAGTTGCAGGGTTCTTCTTATCAAATCCCAATGATATTTCCCTAAATTACTGTGACCAAAAGAAAGAATTTTAATTCTAATGGGAACAAAACGAACCAAGATGACTTGTTCAAAGGATTTTAACTTTAGGAAGAGACCAATAAACATAGACCACTTAGTGGGACTTAAATCGACTCCTCATAGAAACCAATCAAACAGATCACACAGAAACAACAAATGTGCACTGATAAATTTAGTATACCCTTGATATATTAATTTAAACAACTTAGGAAATCATTTTGGAGACAACCATGCAGCCCATAAAACTGAAACTCAACACAACAATTCAACACCAAATAGTCTGATTCACCGAATGACTCTGCTCCTTTGTATTAATTCAGAAATTCATGATATATTTGAAAAATAGAGACTTAACATAGGTAGAATTTTATAGTTACTATATTGTCTTGTATATATGTATCTGAGATATTACAATTGATTGTTTTTTTTTAAAATGGCCTTGGTATCCCATATTTATGGGATGTAAACAAGCTTCAAGCCTAAAACGATGTGTCTGTTCATAATTGTATCTTTTCAAATAACTAATGCATAATTAAGAAACAAAAAGATAGATAGAGGCATATGCAACGATCAGATTTTGAGCTCCATTAATCATCGTGGAGGTACCCATGACCACTGGCCTAGAAAGGTTCTCCTCTCCATGCTATAGATTGACACATCTACATTGCCTATTGTATAACAAAATTTTCTATACCCTCCCTCTGACTACTTATGATGTGTTGGATATGAACAAATTTATCTTGGCAATATGGTTGATATAATCCTGGTCGGTACATGTGTATGTAGAAATTATATCATTCATAGCTAATTCCAAGGTGAATATCTTCCCCAAACATGTATGGGTGTTTTCTATCACCCTTTCTTCATTATTAACATTTCCCAGAAGTGGTGGCAATAGTTGATCCATTTCATTTTTCCAAATGTCCTTTTCCTGCAGATTACCTTCAATATTGAAGAAATTGAGAAATGCCATATCAAGATGTTGATCGAAATCATTTAGATCTTCTATTAATATAGTGTTGAATCTCTCATGCTCACTAATCAGGTCATTATATTCCTTGAATACTTGTCCTTCAACACCTATTTTAGCATTCAATTCCTCTTTTTTCTCTAACATCTTGAGGTGAAGTCTTTTGTGTTCTTTTGTGCAGTTCCCAGACTTTATCACTATTCCTCATCATTTTGTCAAATCTTTCCTGAATCAATTCAGAAGCCATGTTGTATTTAACAACCTTTATTTCATTTTCCAACTGTTCATTTTTCTTTTGGAATTTTTCTGCTTTGAGCTTCTAGTAATTGATATCTACTCTAGCTTCGATGACCCTTTTGTCAGCCTCTAAGTAGGGTGAATAACTGCTTGATGAAGGTAATTTATCCTTGTAAGTGATAACCACTTGCCTAAGTTGTGCATTCTCTACCATATAAGCATTATTCTTTCTCACCAACTGCTTAATTTGTGCCTTTGTGAATTTTGCAACATTCACATTCAAGTCAGCAGTCTCAATGGGATTTGTATCTTCAACCCTTTGAATCATGAGATGACCAAAGACTTCATTTCGATTGCTTATGACTTGAGGTTTCTTATGAGGGGGATATAGTGACCATATCAACAATGTTTGCTTGTCAGGATCATATCCTGATCTAGATTTTATCTTATCAAGGGATTCAATACTAAGCTGCATCTTTTTATCATGATTCCTCCTAAAGGTATCAAATACAATTATTGAAGTCATGTCCCATCCAGGAACCAACATCACCCCTGCTTCTTGAAATAGTTCTCTTCCCTTCTCAGGAGTCATATTCTTCATAGCCTTATCAATCTTTGATTGAATTTCTTGTAGAACCTCATCTTGTATTTCAGGGGTGATATTTTTCATCTTTTCTCTAACTTGTTTGCCTTTATACTCATACAAAAAAGATTTAAATTCTAGGGTCTTAATAAACTCAGCATCTATAACAAACTTCTTGCTAGCCAAATACCTCACATCTTCTAATAACTCATAAGAAGTTTCTATTATAACCTCTTCTCTTTCTTCTGGAGGTTCATATCCCTCAATGAGAGGCACAGATGTTTGCAAGTCTTTATTCTCCCCCTCTTCTTCTTCTTCAACATCAAAGGAAATTTCAGGAGTCTGCTGAGGAGACAGATAAGAAATGGGAATCTCATCTTGATCCTATGTCTCTCTGATAAATCTCCCCTTTCTCTCAAAGAAATAAGGAGGAACATTTTCAATCAAATCTGATGCATTTGCAATTAGTGCATCCAATCTCTCAATGGGATCATTAATATCCATGAAAGCACCTATATAATTAGAGTTTTTGGCTACCCTCCAAGCCTCAACCAACATTATCTTATGATATAGGTTTCTTCTCTCAACTGCAGTGTGTTCATCACAGTTTCTAACCAAATCATCATCAACAAACAACACATGGTGATACTTCAAATTTTTACTAACTTTGACTGTATTTATGAAGTTTTCTGGGTCAAAGTTTTCTCTAGCATTCCCTGAAGGCAATTTAAAATGTTCCATTCTTTTATCAATTAACTGATACCCCTTATCAAACATGACTGTAAAGTCTCCAAAGTGCAAGGTTCTAGACATGAAAGATTGCTTATTGTAACTCTTCAAATGCATGAAATCAGAATAAGCAAGTTGCCTTACAATTTCCAAGTAAGCAATTCCATTTGGGCAAGTCCTTGGCAACAGAAAAGGGAACCCTTCAAATCCAAACACCCTTATTTTTGTGCAGTCCTTATAAGAATACCAGTTACCCCAATTGTGACTGAACTTCCCATGCTCATATTTGTCCTTAGGCCTGAAGAATCTTTGTATTTCTGGTGACAAAATGTGATCACAAGGGTGGCCTAGCAACTTATATACAGGCTTCACAAAATAATCTTCAAAATAGAGGTAGTGGGACTTGTCATAGCTGCTATCCAATATAGCAGTCCACATCTGAATAGGTTTGACATCTCCATTCCTATCTAAATCCCTTATTCTTAAATAGTCGTTCCACAGTCTCAAGTTTTGTCCTTCGTATAAGATAAGGTACATAAGCAAAGAATAATGTTTGAACTTAGTGCCCCCTCCTTGTATGGAGACCAGATCTTTGTGAAGGGTATCGGCCAAGAATTCAGCATAATCAAAGTGTAGTGATTGTTGGCTTTGCACATCGGCAGGCAGAACCATGGGAGCAATTTCCATAAACATAGAAGCTTCAACACCAAGCAACTGGTAGACAGAGTAATAAGTGTATTGGAAGTACTCTTTGAATGGCTTTATGGAGTATAGGGGATCCTCTATTACTGAAAACATTCTAAACTTATTTTCTTCATCCTGGGGTCTGTGCATAGGCAACCTCCACCTTTTGTAATTGTTGCTCATATTGTAGTATTCATTGAGCAAGTCTCAAATTCTAAATTTTACATCAAAACTATAGTCTAGTTGAAATACAATTGATATATAATCTCTTGTAATAGGGAAGAAACTAGTTCCATCCTTCAACTCAACCAGGCGACTCTGCAAATTATAGTCTTTTGCTATTGCTTTTAGGAATTCAACATTGACAAATACATTTGGTACTATGAGCTTCCCTAAATTTAGTCTCCACAGGTTTGAGACTGGTGTATATGTATGCATCTTTTTGTAATGATACATGAAGAGGTCATACCCTCTCATAGGGGTCCATATATCTCCTACATGCTTGTATGTATCTTCTAGTCTCTCTGCATTAGGATTTACCTAAGCATTGCTCCTAGACCTATGTCTGGACTTTGGGCATTGGTCTATTAAATCCTCATTCAAATGTCTTTCATCTAGTTTTTGTCTCTTGCCCCTAGGGTTTTCAGTTGTTTCTTCCATAACGTAATGCAAGAGAATTCTACTCCTTCAAATGCAATTCAAACCAAAATTTATAAATTTTGAGCTCAGAATACTTACTTGGATTACCAAGTTGTATCTATTGCAGAATCCTGCCCTTGCTCCCATGCATGCATAATGAATTGAATTTTCTTGAGATTATTTTTTATACACTCGGCTCTGAGCATTAATGGTAGCTCCCATATCATTGGGAGGATATTTAATTTTCACAACATAGCATGTCTTGTCATCTTTTGAAATAATCAATTCTACTTAAGGGGTTTATGATCCTTTGTTTTCCATCAAGATTTTGTTATGACCTAAATGGTTGTCACACCGAAATCTCATTCTGTCAAGTCCCTTCAACATCTCTTCACTTATCATTATGTTGGAGGGGACCAGATATTGCCTCTCTTCGATATCCCAAAATCTCTTTTTATGTTTTTCTTTACTCGACATTTCTAGCAGCTTTTCAGTGGGACTGGAATCTGAGTTATCCTGACATTCCAAATTTCTTTGTATTATATGTTACTACTCTGTTGGTGGGATGTCAAGTTGATATAATTTAGTCCCCCCTCCCCCCGATATGCTTCTTACATTCAGGATGTTGAAGAGACTTCCAAAGGCTCATCCCAATACTCTGAAATCATTGTCTCTTCAACTTTTTAATATCACCCTGAAACATCACCTAAATGCTTGTCTTCAGATTTTTGAAGGAACTATAGGATGAGTCTCCCCAACATGGAGATCTCTCTTCAATACATTATGTATCATATTGTCACTTTATCAGTGTTACACATTTACGTGTCACACCAATCTCCCAATATATCCTTAATATCGAAGAGACCTCTGGGCTAGTTACTCCGATATGATGCGGGTCTTTTATATGTACACTTTGATTTTAGGGTTAAGACTCTCATGATATAATCTTGAATAACGTGGGTATTTTCAATGTGGCCTTTTGGTTTTAGGGTGAAGGTAATTGATCTGGGATTTATTAGGGCTCAGTTTTTAGGCCAATATAGGAATACTTATTTTGAAATTTAAAAATATTTTTGTAAGGGTATCATGATGGTGGGAAATGGATTTTTGGATGAAAAATTTTAAGGTTTAAAATTTTGTCCCAACAGACTTCAAGAAAAAAAATTATTTGTTTAACACTAAAAAAATTATTTGTTTAATAACCAAAAATTATTTGTTTAAAATAACCAAATTCCTTGCAAGAATTTAGTCACTCATAATTTAATGAAACAAGTTAGTTTGTCAGTATTGTCACCTCCTCGTTTCTGACAGGATTTTTATCCTGAATTTTAGGTGTTTGTTTCATTCAAAATAGTATTTCCCCAAAATCCACCCTGAGGTCAAATTTTGAGCCAATCACAACATAGATAAATTATTTTCCCAATATTTTTTGTTAAAATTCTCTCATATAGACTTAGCAAAAATTAAAATTTGTCCAACATGAAAAGTAATACTTCGTTTTGATTGGTTTACTATAGATAGATTAATCACTAGATAAAAAAGCTCTTTGAAATAATATTGTGGAAGGCAAGTACTAACAAGAGCTGCAGAGCAACAAAGTTTCTGCCAAAATGTTCATGAATAGTCATGTTTTAATTTGTTGTGTTTGCTTGGTTCTAGAAACATTGTTGATCATATAATAACTTTATAATAATCGTGAAATTTGTCAATATCTTAAAAGAGTTTTGCATTGCAATTGTCACTAACTTTTTAATCAGAAATTCATTTTGATCAAAAATGGATGGAAGTTTGGTGAACAAAACAATTAAGAGGCAATCAAAGTCCATCTCATAAGAAACATGATTGTGGCAAGTGCAATTGAGAAAAAATGCATTTTGATTTCCAACAGCATAGGCACTGATCAATGAGCTACTAGAACTCATATCAACTGCAAATCTACTCACATGTTTGAGATGCAAACATTCTAGTTTCCTCTATACACTCACATTTATAAAAGACACAAATATTTTCTTGTAGGAGGGAAGAATGTATTAAGATTGAATGGAAGTGTGTAGAACTCCTCATTACAGCTATCCCCTTTGAATGTTTGAAATTTAACCCACCAAGGCATTCCTCTATCCTTCTTTGCTTTGTGAACTTGTAGTGTATTGTCTAGGAATACTACAATTATTAGTGCAATTGCTGGTGCTGAAGTGAAAACCATGTTTAGAAAATAATTGAACTACAATAACACAGACAAATTAAATTTGCATGATAAAACAATACCATGGATTGAGCTAACATAATTTTTTTTTGAAAAACGAGGACTAGCATGTCAAACGTACCCATGTGGCCCCTGTATGAACAAGTCCATGGAAAGCATGGGGAACTTTAAGAGAAGCTGCCAACTGGCCTTGATCAGAAGTAGCCAACTCAGCTTCTTGTGCTATAGCAAATTCATTAAAGTACTGAGAAATGGACAATCCAAGGAACAAAGAAACTGTAGTAATGAACAGGTTACACATAGAGTTCATGTTTGTGAACTGTAAGAAGGAAAGACCAACTGCCACTGGAACAGACACACAAATAGAAACTATATTTTGAGACCACAAAATATTTAAAATAGGGTGCAAAGAACACTGATGTAGATAATGGGATTTAAAAACGCTGGCTTACCAACTAGCCCAAATAGGACACAATACAATGTTGTAAAAATTGGGAAAGGTATTGATGCAAAGAGGGCACCAAATTTTCCTTCATTAGCAAGCAGAAACAATCACAAATGTGACAGAAACAATAACACATGTGACCCTATGCAAGTCAAATGAAAATTTTAAAACTACTTCCAGGGCTTCCTCACCCTATCCCCAAACAAAAGAATCCCCTACCTAAGATTTAAAATAATATCATGAACCTTGTGAAAATCTAACCACATAGCGACTACCAACTCGAGTTATGCCTAAAAGTCCAACATTCTCACTGAAACAAGATGGCATGGTCCCAAGCTGTAAATTTTGATTGCCAATCATAAGCCCTAGAAAAAACAACATGGTCTAGAATCTAAATAGAATTGCAACTATGCCTGGATTAATAAATGAAGGGGTTATCCTTCTTACACTGAAACTGTTGAACCAATTCCTATTCCAAAAAGACCATCCAGGAGTATCCCAATGCCCTATTAGAAGCCATAGAATAAAACATTATATTTTTCATGTATGAAAACAACAAACTTGAAAAAAGTAGAAAGATATATAGCTAAATATCATGTCTAAAATTCATACTTGCCAACCAATGCCACGACTAAGAACATATGCTGGAGGAGGTGTTGCACTAGTAACCCTAGATGTAGCCAAGTACGTTACAATTGACTGCAATTATAATTGAAAAATAGATTATTATGAAACAAGGGTAACTTGTGTGACACTAATAATAATCAAGAAATGATAAAATAAACCAACCCCTTTGATGTGATGCATTATGAAAAATAATCCAAAGCAAAGCATGCATCACCTCAATCTTGGAAACTAAAACTAGGCCCATCATTCCAAATGTATGGCCAACATTAAAGGTAGGGGCTCCCCATTGAAGTGGGTAGGGAAATTTCACCCTGTAGTTGTTGAAGTCGCTGTTATTTTCTACCTTTATTATAGGTTTACATGCAATTTATAAAATACTGAAGAGAAACTCATCAAGACATCAAAAATAGCCTTTTAATAGATCAAAGCACAAAATTCCTTACCAGGGAGTGGATGATAATAGGTGTGATTGATTAGTACGGTAATGGATTTTGATAAAAAAAAACTGTGCTTGTAGGTCCCACTTGCAGTTAACAGATGAGCATAAGCCCAAAAAAGGGCCACACATAAAAGCACTCCAAAACGTTCAAAAACTTGTAGATCTTTTATACGCATATACCTCAAATACTGCATCACCAAAATGTTACGTGAAAATAGATTAGCAAATTAATAACTTTATAAGCATTAGAAACTTATTTAAAGAGCCTCTCTCGAGTCTCAACCACTGATATACCAAAGCGAAGGTAATAAATACAATAAGTGTTGGTAGACCAATTTCCACACACTTGGCAACCTAGCAGAACATGATGTTAGAATCAGTATTGTCTAATTAAAAGTCCCACAAGTCACCATGTTTACTGAAAACTTTACACTACAAAGAAATGAAATAACTAAAAAACTAGTGAACCAGCTATCTGCAAAATTTACCTGCAGAAAAGCTCACCCAAATAGCCCAAGGCTGACCAAGAAAATAACAGGAGCCATACCAAGTGGGATGAAAAACCTGAAGCACACACATTTGAGACAAATTCCCTTCTAAGATTCTTTAACAACCAATAGGCTAGCAAAATGACACTAATATTTCTAACATGGAAAGGTATGCACACCTAGGTCAACAACCAACATAATGCAACCACAAACCTTGAACAGATGTCCCAAAGTTGGCTGTAACCAAGGATAATTTGCAAGCTTGATGCTGACTTCAAATCCCCTTGGATTGCATGCATGGTATGTTCAAACCTCTAAAAATTTTGTGAATAAACAACAATTGTCGTAGTCTAATTTTAATTGCATTTCAACAAATCCTTAGAATTTAAAGAAGATGTTACTAATAAACAGCTCTAAACTAGCTATAGCAACATGCAATAATGGTTCCAATTTTTTTCAAACAGGTTTAATCAGTCTTCCACTCCCTTTCCATAAGCCAATATTATCGGCATTATTATAATGGATGCACATTAATCACCCTTATCGTGTAAAAGTTTTCTGTGAAGTAGATTAAAATATATATATTTTTCAAATATGTTTTGTTATAATATTTGCATCTATACAATAACAATAGCTAAATATTTTTTAAATAGAAAAACTATTTCAGTTCTCATTGGTTACAAAAAGAATTATTAATAACTAGTTAAGAAAGGTCTCGCCTATAGTTTCATTGACATAAACTAATAATAATGCAAGGAGCATAGTTGTTCTAGATAAATTTAAGGTTTTCTATATTTAACAAACAACAATGGTTTGTGAATAGTTCATTTAAAAAAACCTAAACTCATTAAAAAGCTAAGAGCTAATTTAGCTTAAGACATTCTTAAAAAAATGTTAAGGACATATTTTCACTAGAAATTCACTATCTAATAGGTACCATATCACATTTGTCCATAAAAAGTTGCAGTTTTACAGTGTTTTTTATTAAAAGGTTAAAAGGGAAAGATTAATTATTGTATAAAAAGTAGATTACATTGATAGTCATTAATATTTTTATTTTATAGAAATAGATATAGAAAAATAGTTACTTAACAAATGAGTTTAATATTTTAAAGATCTCAATAAATTTTAATAATATTTTGAAATTAAATTTAATAAAGAAACTCCAATATAAAAAAAATGGAAATAAAAAATGAGTATTAAATTTTTTAAAAATCTTAGTTAATCTACATAATAGAAAAATGAATAATTAGTATACATAGTAAAATAAAAAATATTTACTGGGCGGGGCCCTGGCTCGATTGGCTAAGTAATTTCGTTGTGGTAAAGATGGTCACGAGGTCCAGTCTCCCCCCTTCCTCGTGGTACTGGAGGGCGTGTCGTGCCAACATCACTGGGCATGAATAAAAAATAATAAAGAAAATTTAAAACTAGCATTACCCATTTAAATAAATGTATGAGACACTTATGCCATTGAAAAATAGGCACCTCTAGAAGGATCGCTCTCAACATCTTTTGCATAGATTTATTTAAGATAGGTATATGATAGTTTCTAAATTATATATTATGATAATTTAGTTTAGTATTTTAAAAATTTTGCATTATAATTTACTACAATTTAAATTAGGATTTCTTAGCTAATGTCTAGAAAAATGTTTCAATAACCTAAACATTTTATATAAAAATAAATAATTACAAAGAAATTTTAATATAAAAGTTACCAATATAAAATTTTATAAGAATAATTTGTGTAGATTAGATCTATGTAATTCTTTTTTAATGGAGAAGCGTCTATATTATTAAAGGAAAAATAATATTACACATATTCATAAAAAAAAGTGGGTGGAAGAAGTTGCACCACTACACATTCACAAAAAAAATGTGGGTGGAAGAAGTCATAGCCTACTTACCCCATACATCAACGTGGTCTAGACACTATATAAATTTTGATTTAGAATTATAAGAATTATTAATACTAAATAAAAATAAATTTCTTTGTACATTAAAACTAAAATAAAATATTAAATAAAATTATAATATTTATTTTAAGAATTTAGACAATTAAATAAAAAGTTTAATATAAATCTAATCATTATAATCAATATCGAATACATATGAAATACCATAGCGTAACAAAATCAAATCAAATCAAATGTTTAAATAGTATATATTTTTAGGCCGAGAGGCATTCCTACATTCACAGCACATAATAGGAGCTAAAAGATTCTAGAATTTCTATGTAAAGTTATAAGATTCCAATCTAGAATCTTTATTAAAAAACCAAATAGTCACTCCACAAATTAAGAAAACCAAAAAAATAAGGGGAAAGGAATTAAAAAAAAATATGTTGGATGTAAAGAAAGGTGGATGGCAGTTTTAGAAAGGAATGGCATATGAAAAGATGCACATTCAATCTATTTATATTGCCTCCTTATTTTTTTCCACATATAGGATTTGAGGTGAGGTGAAAAGGAGTGTCTTAAATTGATTAAAGATAGAAGCCTAGAGAAGATATCTCTCAATGTCCTTTAGATATATTTTTTAAATATAAATATACTAGTTATACCCAAGTATAACTAACCAATAGATTTTAGATTTTATATGTAAATTTTTACTTTCATGGATGGCCATGAGAACTTACAAATTCAATCATACCATATATTTCTTCACTAATGAGCACCCATCATCATACGGACAGCACATTATCATAGCATTTCAATGGAAGAAATTATGTCCTCGGGATTCTTTTGTTTTAAGTCAAACCAATAAGTTTTTACCATTTGATTGTGAAAACATAAGAAAAATTTAAAAGAAGTTAAAGTCAAATAGAAAATAGATAGTGTAAGGAGTGGCATATTTCACGTGGGGAGCCTAAGATTCCACTACCTTTTACAAAGCTTACTAACCTTATCTTTAAGGTTAGTGGCGGACAACCTTACATTCCTAAGGTGTTCTTTTCGTCCCAAAAATCTTTGCACTCGGTAGTGATGAGTCAAAGAGACTTGCCATTCGACATGTGTTAGCAATGCTAAATGGGGAAAAGGGTGTAAAGATTCTTGAATTTCCAAAAGGAGGACGAAGCCATGCCAAAGTGATGTGATAGCAGCATAATTCTGCACTCGAAGTCTCTCCTTATTTATGGACTAGTGTCTTCTCCACATTCTTCAGCCCTTCGCCTCCTGCTTTTTCGCACTTTTCGCTCCTCTATGCCATTCTCAAAATTCACATTCAACATGTGTTAGCAATGCTAAATGGGGAAAAGGGTGTAAAGATTCTTGAATTTCCAAGAGGAGGACGAAGCCATGCCAAAGTGATGTGATAGCAGCATAATTCTGCACTCAGAGTCTCTCCTTATTTATGGACTAGTGTCTTCTCCACATTCTTCAGCCCTTCGCCTCCTGCTTTTTCACACTTTTCGCTCCTCTCTGTCATTCTCAAAATTCAATAGAATAGTTGGTGTATTAAAAGATGTATAACTTTTAATAATATTTTTGAAATCAAATTTAATTAGAAAAAAGTCCAATATAAAAAAATAGAAATAAAATAAAAGTATTAGAAAGTATTGAAAAAATGTTTAACTAATATACATAATAAAAAATAAATAGTTTGTATACATAAAATAAAGAAAATTTAAAGCTAGCATATCCATTTAAATAAATATATGTAAAACACATCAATAGATATCATTCTTGAGGCACTTATGAGATTCAAAATAAGGCACCTAAGAAGGATCTCTTTAGCATCTTTTACATATATTTATTTAAGATAGGTATACTAGTTTCAAAATTACATATTAGTATATTTATATTTACAAAATATATCTAAACTATGCCAAGAGATATCCTTCTCAAGGTGCCTATTTTTTATCATAGAATTTGATATGTTTGTTCTACATGTGAAAAAAATTAAGGAGGCAATATAAATGGAATGTGTGTGTTTTCATATGTCATTCCGTAACATTTCTTTCTTTCATCTTAGTGCATAGTGATGGCTTCTTTGAAACTACCATCCACCTTTCTTTCCATCCCATGTATTTTTTTTTTTTTTTTTTAATTCCTTTCACCGTCTTTTTTTTTTTTTTTTGGAGTGACTATTTGGTTTTTTAATAAAGATTCTAGATTGGAATCTTATAAGTTTACATAGAAATTCCAGAATCTTTCAGCTCCCATCTGTGTTGTGAATGTAGGAACACCTCTCGACGTAACTAGATTGGAATCTTATAAGTTTACATAGAAATTCCAGAATCTTTCAGCTCCCATACATGTTGTGAATGTAGGAACGCCTCTCAGTGTAATTATGATAATTTAGTTTAGTGTTTTTAAAATTTTATATTATAGTTTTCTACAATTTAAATTAGGATTTCTTACCTAATGTCTAGAAAATTAAAATTTCAAGAACCTAAACATTTTATATATAAATAAATAATTACAAAGAAATTTTAATATAAATGTTACGAATATAAATTTTATAAAAATAATTTGTGTAGATTAGATCTATGTAATTTTTTTTAAAATGAATAAGTGACATCTATATTATTGAAGGAAAAATAATATTACACATATTCACACAAAAAAAAGTGGGTGGAAGAAGTTGCACTATTACACATATTCACACAAAAAAAATATGGGTGGAAGAAATCACATCCCTAAGTTAATAAGCAGCCCAAAAATCACCAAACAACAACAAAACAAAGGTCACTCCCTGACAAGAGTTATGACACTAGATAGAGGAGGAAGATCAAACAGTGAAGTCCTAAAGCTATGTAAATTTTGATTTACAATTATAAGAAATATTGATATTAAATAAAAATAAATTTCTTCATACATTAAAACTAAAATAAAAATATTAAATAAAATTATAATATTTATTTTAAGAATTTAGACAATTACAATTAAAAAGTTCAATAGGAGATTTGCAATATCATGCATCGTTATAATCAATACCAAATACATATTAAATACCATAGTGTAACAGAATAAAATGAAATCATATGTGTTTAAATAGTATATATTTTTATACCCGAATATAACTAGCCAATAGATTTTATATGTAAATTTTTACTTTCGTGGAGGGCCTTCGCGTACGCACATCAGAAATTACAGGGAGAACTTACACATTCAATCATAGCATATATTTCATTGGCTAATGGGCACAACATACCGACAGCATATTATCGTAGCATTCAAGATACTCGTCCACCTTTTACAAAATTACTAACCTTATCTTTAAAGTTAGTGGAGGACAACCATACATTCGTAAGGTGTTCTATTTCCTCCAAAAAAATCAATGCACTCGGTAGTGATGAGTGAAAGAGACTCGCCATTCCACATGTGTTAGCAATGCTAAATGGGGAAAAAGGGTGTAAAGATACTTGAATTTATGTCCCACTTTATGGTGTTGACGGGTCCTTTGTTTGCTTCGGCAAAGAACATGGCTATAGAGAAGCCCAAGGGTTGCAACTTTATAAAATGGTCGTCAAAACGTGTTTATTTACTAGATTCGTAATTTAGAATTTGCAAAAGGACGAGGAAGCCATGCCAAAGTGATGTCACAGCAGCATAATTCCGCACTCGAGTCTCTCCCTATTTATGGACTAGTGCCTTCTCCAGTTTTACACAAGAAGAAGTCACCTGCTGGTTGTTGATAGCAATGGCCAATCCCTCTCTTTTTTCCCTTGCTCTCTTTGTCACTCTGTTTGCATTAACCACAACTGTGTCTGAAGAGATAAGGAAGCCATATATTGTTCACATGAGTAAGTCCATGAAGCCTCTGCATTTTTCCCTTCATGAGCACTGGTATGCTTCTCTCATCAATGAGGTAACTTCAGGCTCAGACGATGGAAGCCTGTTGTTATATACATATCATATAGTTCTGCATGGATTTGCAGCCAAGCTGAGCAGCGCAGAGGCTGCAGATTTAGACAGCATGGAGAGCTGCTTGGCCGTAATCCCATCATCTGTCAGGCAAATCCATACAACACACTCGCCGCAGTTTTTGGGTCTGGGAGGCTCGCCTAACAATTTGTGGCCTCAGTCCCATTACGGCAAAGATGTGATTGTGGGCGTGGTTGACACCGGAATATGGCCTGAGAGCGAGAGCTTCAATGACAGAGGCCTGGGACCTGTACCCGCAAAATGGAAGGGCGTATGTCAAAGCGGAGAGATGTTCAATTCCTCTCACTGCAACAGGAAAATCATTGGAGCTCGCTATTTCTTTAGAGGCTACGAAGCAAAATACGGTAAACTTGATAAAAGTGATATAAAATCGGCGAGAGACACCAACGGCCATGGCACACACACTGCTTCGACTGCTGCGGGGTCGGCTGTGGGTAGAGCGAGTTTGAATGGCTTTGGCAATGGAACGGCTATAGGTATGGCTCCTCAGGCCAGATTGGCCGTGTATAAAGTCCTTTGGGGTGACAATGGAGCCGGTGAGGACAGCGACATAGCTTCTGCCATTGAAATGGCCATTGCAGACGGCGTGGATATACTTTCTATATCCATTGGCCGAGCGGATCGGCCTTTTTACCAGGATTCCACTGCCATCGCAGCATTTAAAGCGATGGAGAAAGATGTGCTTGTTTCGCTTTCAGCCGGCAACTATGGGCCTGTTCCTTCTTCTATCTCGAACACAGCACCTTGGGTAATCACAGTTGGGGCCAGCAGTATTGACAGGCGATTCCCCGCCACTGTCACACTAGGCAATCTTGAGATCTACAGAGGTTCCTCTCTTTCTAAAGCTGCTCAAATAGCTCAACGATTGCCTCTGGTGTATGTATCTCACAACAAAAGCACCATGCGCTGCCAATCAGATCTCCATCCCAGCATGGTGAAAGGTAAAATTGTGCTGTGTGATTTTGCGATTAGAAATCCTTACATTGATTCCGTAGGGGCCGCTTCGCACAAGGTAGTTGGCGTGCTGAAAGAGGCTTCAACGCTTGTGAAACAAGTTGGGGGAGCTGCAATCATTTTCGCCAACGAGATCTACTGGGGAGCAGAAGAAATAATCAGCGATTATGATCTGCCCTTTATTGCGGTGAGTTTTGCAGTCGGAGAGAAAATCAAACTGTACATAAACACCACCAGTAAGCCTACAGCCGCCATCAAGCCAACAGGATTGACAGTGATCGGAAAGGCAGTAACAGCTCCACTTGTGGCTTCATTTTCTGCGAGGGGGCCAAGCCTTGCATTTCCAGATATACTAAAGCCAGATCTGGTTGCTCCAGGGGTCAACATATTAGCAGCGTATACAGGAGGAGGATATTATTTTGACTCGGGAACATCCATGTCGTGTCCGCACGTAAGCGGCCTTGCAGCGCTCATACGCGGCGTCCATCCGTCCTGGAGTCCCGCTGCCATTAAATCGGCTCTCATGACGTCTGCTTACGTCCGCGACAATAAAAATCAGCCCATCAAAGATTTACTAGATCTCACTGCGGAAGCTGCAGACCCATTCGCATTGGGCGCAGGTCATGTAAATCCAGCGGCTGCTGTGGATCCGGGGCTCGTCTACGACATGGCACCTCATGATTACATTCACTTTCTCTGTTCTCTCAACTATACCCACAAACAGATTGCTCTTTTGATGGACAACCACACAATCTCGTGCCCTAGATCAAACAATTTGGAAGACGCGGCTGATCTCAATTACCCATCTTTCTCTCTCCTCTTCAAATCCACTAACTCCTCTTCAGCTCAAGTTGTTGTGAGGAGGAGAACAGTAACAAACGTGGGTGCCGCTCGTTCTACCTACAAAGTGCAGGTGGAGAAGCCTTATGGAATAAAAATAAGTGTGCAACCAGAGACGTTGGAATTCACAAAGAAGAATGAGAAGCTTAAGTTTAGTGTAAGATTTGAGAGCGCGGTAATCGCAGAAGACGGAGATGAAAGCTTTGGAGAGATATCATGGAAATGTATCCGAGGTGGAACTCATGTTGTCCGTAGTCCAATTGCTGTAGCGTGGCAGGGCAAGTGACAAGTCGAGTAACTATGATTATAAACTAAGCACCGGCTGGGTCTTCCCTGGCCTCTACCTATAGATAAATAAAATTAATAAATTGCTAGTTAATTACGTTACTATGGGAGTTATCTTGGTAGTTTGGTAAATGACTTATTTAGAGAAACATTATACTAAATTCCTAAATAAATCATATGCAATGGAATAAATATTTTATTAAGCAATAAAATAATGTGTAAAGATAGAAAACACTTACTTATCCAAGATGGTATGTAAATACAAATCCAAATGTAACCTAAAATAACTCATATGATGACAACTCTTTGTATTGATATTATGTTTGATGGTGACAAGTAATATATCTTTTAGTGATTTCCCTTACTATAAACTTAATGAGAAAGAAATCCTAATTAACCCACGTCTAACTCATCAGCTAACTCTTCATATACCCTAAGTGGACAAGACATCACTTGAATAGTAACTAAGACTAAGGGCTATAACATATGCTAAATAATAAGTATTATAATATATTATTCTTAGGCATACAACACGTTCTTCATCTTAAAGAGATTTATCTCCAAAGCTAGTAAAAGACACAAACTAGGAAAAGACAAAAGTGAGAAATGATACAACTAGGAAATGACAAAAAATGGGAGTTACATTTTTACATATCAATGGAGTAGATATTAAGAATGAAAAGCTCTAACACTAAATGATAATATATGACCCAAACCAAACCACCAAATAATACAACTTAACAAAACCAATACATGGTAATAGAGGATTTCTTTTACTCGTTGGCCCTATTACATTTTAGTGGCATATTTTCCAGTGTCATGTCATAGTGGAATAAATAGTAAGAATCAAACATTCTAACACCAAATGATGATGTATGAACCAAACTAACCCACCAAATAATACAACTAAACAAAACCCATACATGAGGATGGGGGATTTCCTTTTCTCCTTGGCCCCATTACATTTTAAATTGGTATATTTTATAATGATATGTCATAGTGGAATAGATATTAAGAATGAAAAGTTCTAATGTTGATGTAAATGATAATATATGTGAAAGGAAGCTAAGGTGTACAAATGCTTCATACACTAAGCTAAGAAGAGAGATGAATAGAAAATACAATATAAAATAATTTACAAGGAAGGAATGAGAAATCAAAATCATTCACCATAACATAATGATTTATCTTGGGAAAAACCTTTCAAGAAAAATATCATCCTCCAAACTTTGAACCAATGCATTAATCAGCAACAATATCAGTTACAATACAATCCAAGTAAGGAGCCTTCATAGGAGAGAACACCAACACTCCAATTTAAAGTAATATTGGTAACATAATAATACCTAAAAACAATGATGCAAACCCCATCCCTAGCGCCCAAGAAATAGAGAAACCAATACATGAAACCATCAAAGGAGAATCACAAAAGTATGACCTAATTCAACCCAAAAGTAGCACCCAAATCCCCTAGTAAAATTCCAACACTCTTGAAATACCGAGAGAAGTCAAATAAGAATCTATCATAACATGTCATGGTTATCCTCCCAACTTGGAAACTCTAATTTGTCTTATTCAAACCTTCCAAAGATGCTTTATCACAATCATAATGACATGTTATATGTTGGTGAATGTGTAAATCCCTCTTTCAACTCTCTTATATGTCATAGATGGGCATCTGGAAAAAGATTGGGGACCAAAAAGTGGTCAAATTACTTGTTGGTAATACCAAGCCTAAAGAGTGAGCATGTTATAATGTGAGTGGGATATAACACACTCACATTTAAGGCTTCTATACATAAAAAATAAACTCGCAAGTCATTGTTTTCATTCACAAATTCAATGTGAAGGATAAACGGAACTAGGGTTATTCCATGAGCATATATTGAAGAAATTAGAGGAGAAGCACAAAAACACTATGCCACCATGCCATTCCCACTCTTGAGGATGTCATGCATGAGCTCTATAGATGCCACAAGTTGAACAAGGTAGGGTTTGCATGTTTTTTTCCTAAATTTGAAAACAAATCATTTGTTTTTTAATGTTTTGGTTGAATTTTTAGTTTGAATTTTTAGTTAGTGAAGCACATGAAACACCCTCAAACCCTAGTCCATCAAATAGAGAGGATGATGAGATTCATAGTGAAGAGGAGGCTCAAAACAACCCTCCTTAAACTCCTTTAATTCCTTGCCATCCTCATGACACAAGCAATTTTTTTAGGGAAAATTAAGGAGAACAAAAGACAACTTAAAATCTTAATTGGAACTTTTAAAAAATCCAAATGCAAGCAATCCTCATTGGAGATCCTTGCTACATCCTTAGAGTTGATTGTTTCTCACATTGATTCCATTACAAACTAAATCAACAAGTGGGTTGATTATGGAGAGAGTTGCCAGCAATACTATGCAAATAAATTATCATACAAATAGGTGGACAAGAAATTTTTGAAATCCAATCTATGCACCCTATTTTTTGATCTTAAAAGTAATGAATCATTGCACAGGAGTTGTAAAAGATTTTACATTCACTAGTGTGTACACAACGGAATACCTAAAATCTTTTGGGATAGGTGGTGGATGGTTTTTGATGATACACCATGTAACAATAATGAGGTCCCGTAGTATTTTTTGAGGAAACTCTATTGTGAGTTTATTCACAATGACATTCCAAACTATTTTGACATGTGGGATTTCTAGGGCAGAGGCGGTGGCTCTACACAAGATAGGGAGGGGACACATTATGACCAGGACCATCCATCTAGACCCTTAGCGAGGTCATCATTTCAACATATCACACTCCCTTCTACTTTAAAGGAGAGTATTGAGGTGGAGATGCTACATTATATTAGTTCTCTCACTCAATATTTATTACAGCATGGGAGCCATCTTTCATAGGCTGGTGAGGGTGATGTTAGCGTTACTACATTGTTCAGTTGGTGTTGGTTATGCGGTTCATTCAGTTTTGCTCAGTTTGTCGTAACTGTAACGCATTGTAACTATCAACTCTGTCTGCATATATACATGATGTATCTCCACTTTAGATGACAAGCATGAATAAAACTATTTTACTTTGCTTTATTTGGTATCAGAGCAGCCATAGAGGATAGGAGTGCAGCAAGCACGATGTGAAGCAATACTCCTCCTGCGTGGAAGAAGGCACCCAAAGAAACCAGATGGAGTTTTGCTGAGTTGCAAGGAGAAAGCATCCACGGTGCAGGGAGGAGAGCAAAGCCGTTGGTAGGGAGGCAAAGCCATTGTTAGACCCGTCAGTAAAGAGAGGATTCTTTTTTTTTATTGCAGTCCTTTGCAGGAAAGTTGAAGATGCTCTCTATTGTAGAGATTGTTCTTTATCAGATTGAAGACACTCTCAGACAATAGTTTCTGAGCCCTTCATGATGCACAACCTCTTGCAGGAATCTACAAACATTTCCCAAGGCACGTCCCTCAAGCATCAGATCTCTCACAAGAGCAATTTGATGGGTCTATTGAATGGATCAGAATACGTGAAGATCATGAAGGAAGTTGAGGTATTGTTTTTGTAAGTTGCGGTATTGTTTTGCAGGCTGGGGGTTGAATGCATAGTTTCTATTCTCACTTGATTACTATTCTCATTTGAAGATATATGGTTGGGTATATAGAGGAGATTATTCATCCATCACCAGATTCAATTGAATGCCATACTAGCTATTCAAAATGGTCTACTCCATTTATTGGAAGGTGTTGTTCAATAGCTTGCCTTAGTAAGATAGAAGGCGATCAAGTTCTGCTGAGGTGTGTAGGAAACAGCCTTGGAAGGAAGCATCAAGTTTGAAGGCCTTTGTAGGTAGATTGAGGACATTTGTACTCTCTACAGTAGCAGTTGTTGTCTGGACTGAAGTTTCTCTATCCAATCCATTTGTAGCACTCTCCATAAGGCACCTAAAAGAGGAAGACATAGTCTGCAAAACCTGGCAATCAAAGAAAAGTGGATGTCCATTATCATTTCAAATTGGTATGTATTGAAGTGTGTATGAAATACAAATTTTATAAGAAAATATATTTAAGTCTAAGAAAGAAGTCAATCTTTTGAGTATTATCTAAAATGGAGATCCCATTAGACAAGTATTCCGGTTCCAATTTTCATACTTGGAGAATGAAAATTCAAATGCAACTAATGAATAAAAATTTATGGGCAATAGTAAGTGGAAAAGAAAAAGCACCTACAGATGCAAATAAGTTATTAGATTGGAGTAGTAGAGATGATAAAGCCAAGGCTATAATTGGTCTTGCTCTTTCTAACACTGAATTGCACCATATTGATTTAGATAAATCATCAGCCGAAATTTGGGATAACCTGAATAAATTGTTTGGAGCAAAAGCTGTTAATGCAAAATTTTCTCTAAAACTTCAATTATTTCGATTTAAGATGGAAGATGGAATCACAATGTCAAATCATATAAGTAACTTGCAGTCTCTCATTAGACAACTAGTAGAGGTTAAGGTTACAGTAGATGATGATGATGCTAGGGCCATCCTATTAAATAGCTTGCCTTCAAAATAGAACAATGTTGTTTTTACTCGCAGTCAAATATCTTCACAAACTCTAGAAGGTATGATTTCTGCTCTTCTACTAGAAGAGAAGAGAATAACAGAAGATTTAGAAGATGATCCTCAGGAGAAAGCATTATTTTCAAGAAACAATTACAAGAGATCAGAGAGAATCAAATGTTTTTATTGTAAGAAAAATGGTCACATAGCTTGGGATTGTAGAACTCGAGCGAGTGATGTTCTTAAAGGAAAGCTCAAAAATGAAGGAAATCTTGCTTGCATTGAAGATGATAAGGATCCACCAGATATTGAGGATGAGGATCCACCAGATGGTGCTATTAATTTCTGTGGATATGCCCTTTAAGCAAGGTCATATTGGAGGCAGGCGGCATCGGAGGATGGAGGATTTTCCATCATCTCAAGTTAGCTTCTCGCTTTGAGATGATGCTTTGCATGAGAAGCGTTTTTGGTTTTGGTTGTTTTATTTATCTTTATTAATGCTAACGGAGCTGATAGATTTGAAGAATGTATGTTTTGTGAAGATTTTGTTTTGGAGACAGGTTTGGGGTTTGGTGTTGAGCTCAATATGGATTGTTGTCCAGCGTGCTTCAAAGAGTATATGATCTTGAATTATACCCTTTCGCGGTCACTAGACAACATGGCAGAGATCTGTCGTATCTCTTAGGGGCCATTGTCAAATAATTCAAGACTCTGTGATTTGAGAGCTTGGGACTAAAGAACTCAAGAACATAGCTCGAAGCGACGCCTTTCCGAGGGTAGACGAGACAACATGATGGAGCCTCGCTTGGTTCAAGATTTGTTCTTTGGGAGAAGATCTTCTACAAAATATGTATTCATATTGTGTAATCAGCTTTGTTGAGTTTTTTAGCATTCAGGGGGGGTACCTTGGTACTATTGCAGGAACAATGTAATAAGGGGGGGAATGTTAGCGTTACTACATTGTTCAGTTGGTGTTGGTTATGCGGTTCATTCAGTTTCACTCAGTTCGTTGTAACTATAACGCATTGTAACTATCAACTCTATCCGCATATATAAATGATGTATCTCCACTTTAGATGACAAGCATGAATAAAACTATTTTACTTTGCTTTAGGTGAGACTAGTGGGCATTGTCAGTCCCCACATCTTTTCCATTTTGATGTAATCAAACTTCACAACATAAAATTCAGCATTATTATTGCAAAAGAATACCCACAAAACTCAAAACTATTTTTTAATTCCTTCTCATTCCATTCCATCCTGCTACAACTGAAAATAAATACAAAATTTATACAAAAATGAAAATTACCATTTTTGGCAAATTTTAGCAACTTTCTAAAATTGCCATTTTTAGTAACTTCATATCCTTATCCATATGACCATGAAAGTTTCCAAATATTTGAAAATTACTAAAAGACGACTAATCATCAACTTTCTAATCTAATTGCAAGTAAAGTTCAAAAAATCATTAAAAAAAACTTGGAAAATCCTAAAAAAACATTAAAATCTCATTTTGAGGCCCTAGATGATCAGATAAGGTCTCAAAAAGGTGTCAAAATGGTGACCTACTGAATGAATTTTTATTACACTCTTCAAGATGCATCTACCCACCAAATTTCAGCTCCAACAGACCTTCGGGTCAAAATTTATGACCTTTGGAAGTTCCTGCATCACATTCATGTGGAGCTTTATGTGATTATGGGTCTAAGGACACTCCTAATACAAACATTGGTCTAGATGCTCCACACTTTCAGGACTATGCCACAAAGGGGTAGAATTAGGTGCAAGACACGTCCATATTGGATAATATTGTAATAACAGATGAGTTGCTGGATAGGACCTTTGGTATTGATACACAGGTAATTTTTTTATAAGGTTCTACAATTTATTATATTTGTATTTGAAATCTCTAATTAATTATATTAATAGATATTAAAATTCAAAATTAATGTAGGTAATTGTATGCATTATGAAATTTCAGGATCAAAGTACTCATCCTATGTCTGTCAACAATCCACTGTAAGCTTATGGGAGGAGGTTGAGTTGACAGGTATGTAATTTGTGACAAGATAATAAATATAGTTCATGTAAACTTTGTGTCATATATCAATGGTAACCTTATTTAGTGACAATTTAATGATGAACAGGTGGATGTTAGACCTCCAGCATTAGGACAAGTTGGTGGGGCTGATTATATAGGCAGTTTCACTTAGGTAAATTTTACTATTTCTAATCATTATGCTTTTAAATAATGTTATGTAGATTTTGGTCAAATAACCTTGTTCTATTTTGAGTTGATGACATCTTTTTAGACTTCTCATATTCATTAGCAACAGAGGTGGGCATTGCTACAACTCTTTTGTCTTCAGTGCCTTTGACCAACGTATGAGCCAATAACATGTAAATGTCATTATTTATTTCTCTTTTTATCTGACGCCATTTAATGTACATAAATAATATTCATCTTTACTCAAATTCGGTTCTTCATGCTTCTCATAGGAGGTCACAACTCCACCCATCCATCTACAGATGAAGATAGACAACAAATGATTTAGAGGGATCACTAGCTTACGATAAGTGAATGATTACTTATGTCATGTTGTATATTTCATATTTTCTATTTTAGTTTGGATATTGTTTAATTGTATTAATAGGTGGATCTTCAAAAATCTCTATCGATGTGGTCTAGTCGGTAGACAAGAGAGCATGAGTCATTGAATTTGGTGAAAAACCCTAATTTCATAATAACTCCTTCAAAAGGGATTCAAATGATCCCAAATATGGTATATAGTATCTTCAACATGTCCTTGATCAAACCTCAAACTTTATAGAAATAAATCACCAAATTGAAAGAGATATGTGCTTCCCAATCCAACCTCTTAAATTTAAAAAATTACCTTGTTTCTTGCCTTCTGGATGCTAAGATCATGCTCTGATACTAGACTTGTAATGATATAAATTGCACAAGAGAATAATATAATAGGAAATATGCTAAAAATAATTGATAATAATAGGCCACTTTGAAGGGGGCAAACCTCCAAAATTCTTTAATAAGAATAGAATTTAGAATATGATGATCGATTACTACTCACTAGCTCTTATATATAAGTGTTAGTAGGTAATATAACTACCTTAACCCCAATGAGGCTAACTTAGCATACTACAATTATACTTATAGACTCCTAAATGAATCAATTAAGGATTATGCTACCCACAAGGTGACCACACATATCCCAATACAATCAATGGGTTAAGGGTGTAGGATGACATAAATGACTTCAAATCAAACTATAATTGCCACTATCATACTCCACTTCCCCTCTTAATGCCACTACAACTAATATTCCAAGTCAAATGGGAGAATAATAATAAAATAATAATATCTCTCAACTACATGTGTGTCCAAGTACCCATTCCAAGAAAGTTGGAGATGCAACAATATACATTAGGATTGTAATCAAATATCAAACTATCCTAGAACACTCTAAGGAATGATTATTAGGAGAATAATACAATGAAGAATGAGAGGAGGGTAAGTTTAAGATAATTATTAGCTAATCAACACCCTTAAGTGATAGTGAAAATGCCAAAAATAGACATACAGTAACTTTGCACAACAAATCTAAGGGCTTATCTACAAAATATAAAAAAAGGTGTTGTTATATGGAGCCTAATCAGACTCGGAGGTTATATTTACCCCACTTTTATCAGCACGGTTTCCCCCCAAATTCCTACGGGGTCAAGGGGCAGCGCCCCTTGCGGGGGTTTTGGGGAAGCACCCCCAAGACGGGGTCAAGGGGCAGTGCCCCTTGCGGGGTCCAGGGGCAGCGCCCCCGTGGGGGTTCGGGGGCAACGCCCCCGAAACCTCACACGGTTTTTTATTATTTTATAATGCACCGGGAGTTAATTTTTCATTGACCGACATAAGAAAACCCTATTTTGTAATCGACAAAAAGCTTGATAAAAAGTGGCTAAGGGTTAGGGTTTTGATATTGTATTGTAGCATTTTGCAGCGGTATTGAGTTGCAGGGATTGCTGATTGTAATCGGTTTGATTTACTGGATAATAATATTGGACTCTCTGTTTGGTGGATGTAGCCCGAGTTTGGGTGAATCACGTTAAAAATTGTCTCTCGCTATTATTATTTCTGTGTATTTCCATTTCTCTGTTTAATCTTTATTTGCATTTAATTGATATCTTCTGCCGGCTAACCCTAACAAAAGGTAGTAGTAGAAATTGTAACATCTTGAATGTAGTTTATAAGTTATTATTTTTTAAATAATTTCAACTATTTTGGTGAAAATCACATATTTCAAAGATGCACTACTTAAACTTTTAGCAAAACATAACGAATAGTGGTTATTTCGGCAAAGCCTTTTTGAGAAAAAAAATAGTATTTTCTCATAAAACCTTTGTACAAATGTAAATGACGCATGTGCAAAGGGGACATGCATTTTTAATTTTTTCATAAATAAATAAATATTCATTTTTAGTGAGACTTATTGAAATTTTTAATGTATAATCTTTTGTCTAGCCTATCTCAGTCAAAAACATGAAATTCAAAATTTTATTTTTTTAGCATTTGTATGACAAAGTGTAGGGTGGATCAAAACTTTTAGATTTGGAAAATGATACATAGATTGAAAAGTATGAGCCTTTTTTAATATATATCTATGAGGCATATAAACATAGTGTATTTAAAATAATTATTAATTATATAATAAAGTTGTAATGAGGAAAAAAATTACATTTCTTTAATCCCAATAGTTTTCTCTATAGACCCTTTTGCTCTACCAAATTTTGTTAATGGTCGACCATGTAAATTTGAAGTCGAAGTGAAGGAAACTCTCAACATAACAAATTGAGCATGTGATTTGCAATATTTTGTTAAGTTTGGGACTCCCAAGCTTAAATCAAAGGAAATCCTAAGGCATTTTTGGAAGGAATCCAAATTTGAGCTATAAATGTTAGTAATTTTCCATCCAAATGTTAACACTCTTCCATTCAATAGGTTTTTTTCATCAACATTATTGGCCCATCAATAGCTTTCACTCACCTAGGACATCACCTTAGGCCATATGCAATGATACAATAAAGAATAAACATCTAAGAATATAACATAACATGATAAAATATAAGGTAACATGTATATATAGAAAATGATCTAATATCATTTACATGCAAGCTTATTAAAGGACATGCATCTGTAAACATCATAAAGCCCATCCTAGTTGAGATTTGAAAACATATATAAATCAAAAAGACCATATAATTAACAAGGAAAGATAGGCAATATATCATATAGGGGCTCAACATGGAAATGCAATAATTGCCTATCACATTAGGATGATCATCACCAAATAACATATAGGGATCCATTCCATGATAGTAAGATTTGATATCAAATTAGAAAAATTAGAAAGTGATTAGATTTGAAAATAAAATTAGAAAATAAAATAGTAAAGCCAAAACCCTAGGGAGTATAAGATCATTGGGTTCACCAATTTATGTATGGAACATAAAGGCTTCCTATACAAATTATCTAGGGTAAAAACATTAATAATAAATAAATAATAACTTTAGAATAATGAGATGAGTTAGAAATACTAAGCAAACATGTTAATAAATAAGCATTAAAATTAACAAAATAAATTAGAGTACTTAGATTTTTAAGGCTTGATGAAGAGTATTTTGTTGTCAATGTTGTTAGATGAAGATCTAATTCATCAATGTATTCATAAATCAAAGTTGTATCAAATGACCTCCAAAAGACTATGAAATTAACTACGTTATATCTTGGATTCATGTATAGCCACGAATCTAATCCTCACACCTACAATTTTGAAACTTTTATGTGGATTTGACCTTCTATTACAAAACTAAACCTATTTAATCAAATTTTCTTATAAATGTGTTCACCTTGGCTATTTGAACATGGTGGTGCCAATAGACACATGTAGAGTTTGGTATACTTGGTATGGGAGATGCTGGCAATATTTTTTGTATGCCCTAAAATACAATTTTTTCTATCTAATGCTCCTTTGTAACCTAAGCCTTACTCTCCCCATCATTGATAATTGATTAGAGAACTCCTTTAATGGGCCACCTTGGTCAATTTTGTGTTTGATGATGCACTTTGCCTCCCCCCATGTCCTTGTTATTTTCTTGAATATCAAAATGTCAAAAAAATTAGAAGTGTCAATGTCTTTGAGTTGGTCTCTATCTTTGGGCAAGGTTTTGAGGTTTCCCCTACCTTGGTACCTTTCCTTCAGGTTCCCCATTCCCTAAACCATTGCATTGTCATGTTCACAAAATTTTGATGCTTCTATTTTCTAGTGTCCCTTTTGTCTACCAACATCCTTTTCATCCTTTCCCTACACATCCATGCTTCATCTTCGTAACTTCAGTGGGATTTTAGGCTTTTTCTTACTTGTCTCCTTGGCAATCCATTCCTTTCTTCCTTGGTGCCCTATGCATTTGTTTTCTCCGCCTCCCACTTTCCTTGTGTTTCAAGCCTAGACCTTCAAGGATCCTTTTATCTATGCATCATGTAAGCATCATGCTTGAAGTCCAAACCTCAATCCCCACTATGTTGTGGGTCCTTAGACATTTCCCTGTTATCTTTCATAAAGGTGGATGGTATCATACACTCCTAACCATTGAATCTAGATGAGCTCTCTATTCTTCTCTTTTTCCTATGTTGTGGTATCAAGTATCTTGTATCATCGATCTTAATTTCCCCTTTATTTCTTTTTGTAGGCTAGTAGGCCTTCCCATCCCCTACTCCCCTAATCATATCAAGTATGTGATAGTCCCAAAACTTGTTCCCCTTCATGCTACATTAAGGATTTCCATTTCCCTGATCCTTGCTAGTATTAGGTATGCTGAAACTTTGATCCCTAGCCTCCCTTAGTATAAAATCATTCACAAGATTTTAGATTTCTTCATCCTCTATTCCCCAACTACACTAGGTATCCTAGAACTCCAATCCCCACTTTCTTGCTCCCTTGTCTTCATTGAACCTTTAGAGTTCTTCATCCCATTGTATCTCTCACATTGGGTGTTCCAAAGTCCCATTCCTTATTATCCCATTGATCCTTTCTCCCCAGGCACACAGACTTCCCTTTCCCTATTGCACTTCCTCCTATGGTAGCAAGTATCCCATTTACCCAATCCTTGCTCCCCCATCACACCTTCCTCTCTTAGACCTTGTAGATTTCTAATACTTGCTTACCTTTGTTTCTCCTTGCATCTAAAACCCCAATTCGTTGGTCCCCTCTAGAAAGTATGCATCCTTCAAGCACAAAAATCTTGAATCCCCAACTTTGGACCTCTGGAATTCATTTTATTGCTTGTACTCTTCATGCATGCATTTTCTTAGACCCCTGCTATTTGAATGACAAGTTCCACTACCTTCATGCACAACCCAAGATGCTATTAATTCTCTAATTTGACTATGATGGAGTTGTACAAAAGCACAAATCTTGCCAAAAATTCATTGTACTCCTCAAAGGTGCAAATCTACATAGAACGTCATGTGAAGATGATAAACATGGGAATGAACAACCCAATGCCATAAATGAAACCCTACCATTTGCCAGCCTATAAATAGGTAGTAAGCTACTTCTCTAAGAACAAAAAAATTTATTTTACATTCTAGGATGTCCAACATCAAATCCAAGGAAGATTTTATTATAGATGGACATGTTGGTGCATTTAATGATTTGATTAGTAATGAAACCCTATGACCTCCAAAATCCCACCCAAGAAACCAAAGTGCATTGTAACTAAATGTTATAAATACATGTTTGCAAGATGTAATAAGGGTTCATCATTGATCCAATTTCCTAACCACATTATGTCTCAAGTTATTCTAGGGTATCAAATAATGTATGTCCAACTCTATAAATGATGAAGCTTGTTTGTAAATTAGGGGAAGGGGTAGCCTAGTAAGGCTTTGCCTATAATTTAATGTCTCCATGACAAGATGTAATATTTTAGGGGAATCAGTGAACCTAGTTGTTGGTAGTTGTTGGTTCTCTCTTGCCATATTTGTTGCCTTAATGTAATGAGGAGTTGTTGATATTGAAGCATTATAATGCATTATAAACTGAAGACAAGAAAATATTAAAGGTAAATAATAGGAAGATAATGTAATATACACACAAAACCTTCACCTTAAACCCTTCTTTCTCCTCAAATAGAGTGGATTAGAATGCACCCTAGTTCTAATGTCTATGCTCTTGATAGGATGATATGTTGATTGCTCTAGAAACCTGCAGCATAACATTACTTTCTTGTGTGATGATAATGGCTTGGTTGAGGCTAGATTTATAGACTCTTGATAAGCATAAGGATAAGGATAACGATGGAAGCTTTTAGGGATTTCTAAAAAGAGAAAAGGATAAGATAAAAGATAAATGGATTTTTATGAGATAAAGACGGAATAAAGATGGAAGCTTCTAGTTAGTCATGTGATGAGTTGGACTTGTTTTTGAATTTATTTATTTATGGTAAATGGATGAGGATGAGACATGTAGAAATAATTAATTAAATATAATTATTTAATTAATTATTGGAGAGGGAGGATATGTGAGGATAAAATTAATTAAATATTTAAATAAATTATTTAATTAATCATGGCTATGGGGAATAATAGATTTAAATAAATATAATTTATTTAATTAATTGAGAAGGGGACATGGTAAAGGGGACATGTTAGGATGAAGGTGATGTTGGGATAATGTTAGGACATGTTGGTGATTGTTTTAACACAGTCATAATAAATAGTTAAAATTCACATAAAATGAACCTAACTGACTTGAAAGATATGAAGGAATCGATTAAGATTCGCTTAATCCCAAGTTTAATATGGTCAAGTCTTGACCTGTTGGGCAAATTCAGTAGGTTGATGTGAAGCTGTAATGTTCAAGGGGCCTTACGTGATTTAGGGTTTCTTATTGATTCATTAGACTCAAACTATGCAAAACATCATAAATATCATCATTTTATTCATTCCTTTTGCACAGACTTGTTAATGTATTCCAAAGCTTTAAATGATTTAAATTATTGCAAGCTTTCTTCTCTATAATATTATGCAAACTGTCTACTTTTAACTCAGCTACATATGCTTCTTTCAAATATGAGACAATTTCCTTTAAATTTCTACGTTTTCAGCTAAGTATTTTCAGATGGGTTGGGAAAAGTTAGAAAGATCTAAACTAAACTTCATTCATTCTACCAAAGGATCTAATTGTTCTATTATGCACTTTGTAAATCATATAGCAACTTGATCAAATCCATAGAGAAAAACCTTAAATGTAAGTTCTAAGCATTTTCACAAACATACACTTAAGATTGCAAGCTCTAAGAGAAAATGTTTCAAACACAATGAAGAGCCAGAAAACACTCAGAAGATAGATGCAGAATTCTAGATTCAGTTGTATTAGAAACAGACAGTCATATAAGATTTACAATGTTTGAATGACTCTTAGCTTCATTGATCAAACTATAGAAAAACTTACAAGCTTTACAGATACAGTAAGGAAGCAGGATGTTCCACATGTTCCTTATTGCAGACACAGGTGACCTCCTTCTACTCCTAAATGCTATGCTAATTGCTACTTTTACAAATTCTTGCTGCGACAAATCCCTATGTAGCCCGTGTGTAATGTATTACAGTGTAAAGAGGCACAATATATAGATTTGACTATCCTTAATACAACTCTAAAACCCTAGTTAAGCAATGGTTTAAACTTCTAGTTATAGCATTAAATGGTGGAGGACAAGTCTCCAAAAATATCTCTGAGCATACATCAAATCTGGGTGAAATATGCCCTTCTGGAAACCCTAGCAGGTCAAAAATAACTTCTGTTGTCTGTTGTAATAATGTTTCCATCTACATTTTGTCTCCATCATTGAAGGCCTTTGACTTCCTCGCCCTTCATCCTTATCTTCCTCTGCTCTTGAGATCAGATCTCTTTTCCATGATGTCATTGCCATTAAGCTTCAGCTCCTTCTTCAACAGCAAACCTGTAAAAAATAGACCAGCAATAAATACCATTTCACCTAATAAACCTACAGGAAGATAAGCAGTTATTAAATCCAGTTGTGACTACATGATTGCAGAAATTAGGCCCTAGAGTTGTGAAAATTTCACGTTTAAATGCATATACAGCGTTTTAAAAAAGTCAGGTCAACCATCATTGACCAGAAAACATGCATTCGAGCTCCAAAAAAAAGCTTCAAAAACCTATCACCTTGCTTTCCCACCATTTTCCTATTCAAATCCTTGTATATGGCGAATGTATGTCTCTATTGTATATCCTATTCAACTCCCCTTAACTTTCTTTCATGTCTGCACAATGCATGTTATCCTTGTATCTCACCAATATACAAGTCGAAACATACAAGGACTTAACTTCATTTAATAGACTTTTCGGGTCCGGCGCTTGTATACTGGGGGGCCTTGTATATTGCAATGTATCTTTTTCTTGTATGTCCAAACATACAAGCACTGAATGTACATCGATTTAACTCTATTTCATAATGTTTCGGTTCCGTGGCTTGTACAAGTCATTGCATATCAGCTTTGTATGTTGAAACATACAAAGCACAAAATATACAAAGACTTAACTCTTTTTAATAAGTCCATTGGGTCCACCCAATGTATATTCACATTTTATACAAGCCCGTGGATATACAACAAATTAACCCTGTTTCACAACCTTTTGAATTCCGCGCCATGTATACAGCCCCTTTGTATGTATAAATATACAAGCCTGAAATGTACAATGATTTAACATTATTTTAATAAATTTTTGGTTCCGTGGCTTGTACAAGTGCATTGTATGTTTTGACCTACCAAACATACAAACATGAGATACATGCAATGGATTTTAAACATTCATTCATTCTAACCCTAAAACCATTTCGGGTCCACCTTGTATGTATGCATAAACTTTTACCAAATGCATACAAGGAAAGGATATACAATCACCTTTGTAAATGAAAGCGATCTACAAAAGGGATTGTATATGCGACATACAAGTGACTCAATATGCAAAACAACCTTGTATATGAACCCGATTGCAAATGCGACTAAGTATAAAACGACCCTACACATACAAAGGACCTTGTATATGCAACATACAAACCCGAATGTACATTTACCAAAATGATCATAACTTGCAAAATACGGCAAATTTTAAGATGGTTCAAAAAGTAACCCTAGCTCATTTTTCACAAGGAATCCAACCATATTATGCCCTGGTAATAAAAATGCATTTTTTGTCTAGTTTTAACAAAGTTTGCAATTTTAACCCTCTTTTCCCTTTTACCACCAAGCAGAACACACACACAAGCAGAAAATCAAAACCATAGCAGGGGTCCTCATTTTGCTAAGGGGTAAAATGGGGCGTGTTGTGAACATCACAATAACTAGCAACCAAACAAAACAGTTAAATTCAAAGTATTCAAGAAAACTAAATGAAATAAATTCATAACTTCCAACTATCTTTCCTACAAATTATTATTCAACTTGAGACCTAAGGTATTCAATAAAGGTGCATGAATTTTCACTTTTAGTTTAAGTGTGTGCACGTGATTAATTATCCTCATCTTGAAAATTGGTTGAACAAACCAATGACTGATATTAGCCTATGTAGTTGAGGATATTCCCTCATAGCCGATCGGATTGAGCCTTGCTGCCAGCGAGTGTTCATAAACCCGGCAAGGTTATCGTTACAATTCTCCTATGTAGAGCCCCACTGCCAGCGAGCATCCATAGCCCCGAAAGAGTTACTTAGATGGCTTAATCTATATTTTCAGTATAATTTGCTTTATTTATTTTTATATATTTTTTATTTTATTGATATTTGATAGAAGTTTTCATAAGATATACCAATTTGTAACTTCATGATGCAAGGAATGAGCACTTGCTGAAATTAAGCTGAGAATTGTAATGGTAGCAAGGGTAACCTCAGATTTTTCAACTAATATCTACACTGGTAGGTTCAACAAACCCAAGGATTTTAGCTGTGTCATCATGAGAAACTTCCCTTGAATTCTCAATCACTATTATTGAATACAAAATTTCAGAAGCTAAACAACTCTCTACATTCATGACAGTCACAACAAGTTATGCATAAATTGCATATGATTAACTTGGATATTCTGAATCTTATACTATTTTCAATGGTTGTTAACTTGCTCCTTAATACTCTAAAGAAAAATAAAGATCCTTGTTGAGGAGACAACAACAAACCAACAACAGACTATACAAGAAAAAGAAAAACAAAACAAAAGAAAACTGTACATTACTTACACTATATTACACAAAAAAAAGTACTGCCTTTTACCTCAAGCATGGAAGTAGTGTTTCAAATGTTGGCCATTAACTGGTAATGGCACACCTTCCCCAGTCAAGGTCTTGAGTCTAAATGTGTTGTCTCCTATTATTTCTAAGACTTGCAATGGACCTAACTATAGTTTGTCAAATTTTCCATGACTCCCCTTCTTTTCATGTGCTTTATCCCAGCACAGCACTAAGTCTGATATCCTAAATGTTTTGACTCTTGCCCTCTTATCAAACCACCTCTTAACAACTGCTTGGTGTTTGGCAAATTTCTCGATGGCTTGACCCCTTTTCTCATCTAGTTGTAGCATTTGTACTATCCTGGCTTCCCTATGATTATCAAAGCCTAAATACTCATTGGCAAACTTCCAGATTGGTATTCTTAGATTTACTGGAAGTATGGGATTAGTCCCATAAACTAAATGATAAGGTGCACTGCCTAAAGCTGTTTTAAACTTGGTCCTATCTACCCACAATGCATACTTTAACAAGGTATTCCACTCTCTAGGACTCTTTGCAATTAGCTTTTTGATTATATCTAATAAAATTTTGTTTGTAGACTCATCTAATCCATTTCCTTGAGGGTAATAATTTGAAGTAAACTTTAAAACGATCCCGTATTCAAATGCCTATTTAGAAAACTTTAAAGAAGAGAAAGCAGGGTCATTGTCACATACCAATGAATAGGGAGTTCCAAACTTGGTTATGATGTTTTCTTCAAGAAACTCGAAAACTACCTCAGTCGTGGAGAACTTACAACATGTGGCCTCAGTCCACCTTGTATAGTAGTCCGTTGCCATCAATATGAACTTATGTCCTGCAGAAGATGGAGGATTGATGACTCTGATAAAATCTAGGCCCCATTGTGCAAATGGTCTTGATTCAATCACAGGCTGTAATGGATTGGCCTAATTTCTTCCCTTATTTGCTGTAGTTTGACAGGTGTGGCAACTCTTAATGTGACTCTCTGTATCCTTGAACATCGTAGGCCAATAATAGCCTACCCTCAATATTTTATGTGTAGTAGCTAGATGGGAACCATGGCCAGTTTTGTACTTGTCATGCAGTTCTGTCAACACCTTATCTGCCCCTGTTTAGACATCTCAAATAGATTCCATCATGGTTCTTTCTGAATAGAAGACCTCCCTGTACCATATATTTTTGTGCTTTAATCTTCAAATCTCTCCTCTGAGAAGCTTTCATCCTATTTGGGTACTTTCCAGCTATTAGAAAATTGTCTAAATCGCCATACCAGTCTGATGTGTTATGGGAATTCAGTATATATTGTTGTTTTATCAAATCTAGGTGTGTGTTCGCTATTGTTTGCACCAACGCCTACCCTCTTACTAGCTTCATTAGAATGATTTCCATGTTGAACTCTTGCAGCGTGGTGATCCATTTGGCCCTCTTTTCCCTAGGTTCGTTCTGTATCAGCAGCATCTTTACTGCTACGTCTGGCACTATGGCTTTAACCTGGCTACGCAAAATATAATGCCTAAATTTCTTCACGACCTTCATTAGTGCGAATGCTTGTCTTTTGGTATCCAGATATCGCAGTTGTGCATCCTTCAGCGGTGTGCTCATAAAAGCTATGGGCTTTTCTTCATTGTCTGCACCCTTTTGCATTAAGGCAGCTGCGATTGAATGGGAGGATGAAAAGGAATATATGTAAAATGGCCTTGTGTAGTCTGGACTTGTCAGTATAGGGGCATCAGAAATGGCCCACTTGATATCTTCAAATGCAGCCCTAGCCATAGGTGTCCACTCCATTTGCGCATCTTTCTTTAACATGACATTCAACGGCTACATGATTTTTGCAAAACCCGTGATGAACTTCCAAACAAAGTTAATTTTACCAAAAAATAATTTCAACTCTTTCCTACTATTTGGTATTTGCAAATTTTTTATTGATTCTATCCTATCTGGGTCAATCGATATTCCAATTTCAGAAATGACATGCCCTAGTAATTTACCTTCAGTTACTCCAAATGAACATTTCTTAGGGTTAAGGGAAATTTCGTACCTCTCACATCGCTTAAGTATTTTCCTAAGATCTTCAGCGTGAGTGGATGCACCCTTGGAATACACAGTCAAATCATCCATATATACAACAATGCACTTACCTGATAACCCATGGAATGCAATGTCCATGGCTCTCTGAAAAGTGGCACTTGCATTGATCAGACCAAAGGGCATTCTCCTATATGCATAATTTCCCCATTTACAAGTGAAGGTGGTTTTTAATCTATCATCTCTATCAATTAAGACCTAGTTATAGCTCGAGAAACCATCTAAGAAAGACATCATCTTTTCCGTGTTTACTGCTTGCAGCACTTCATCTATTGGAGGCAGAGGATAATTATCCTGTTTAGATGCTTTGTTCAAATTTCTAAAGTCTATGCATAACCTGATGTCTCCATTTTTCTTCCTTACTGGTACTAGGTTAGCTACCCAGGCTGAATGTCTCACTGGGAAAATTATTCTGGCAGACAATAACCTCTTTACTTCTTCGAAGATTAAAGGCTCTAAAATGGCGTTCACAAGCCTTTGTTTTTGCCTAATGGTTTAAGATTTGGTCTCAAAGGTATCACGTGGGTTATGATGGATGTATCATATGTTTTCAAGTCTTCATATGTCCATGCTATAACGTGTTTATAATTTTTCAGAGCATCTATAATTTCTTTTCTAATCTTCTCATAATAGGCCTTTCCAATTTGTATATTCTGGGGATTCTACTCTATTCCTAAGTTATACGGATCACACTTGCCTCCCTCTGTTTTAGGCAAGTCTTTCTATTTTACTACTCCATCAAAGTCAAAGATTTGCTCTAACTCAATTACTCTTTTGGGTAAGAAGTTACTTTTCAAGTTGATTATATCCTCTTTGTCCCATATTATCTCAGGCCTTTCTTGTTCGTCAATGATTTGAGCCTTAAATACCTCATTACAAGCTAGAAAGTCAATAATTTTTTGATCCCCTCCAAATACCTGAAAGTGTGTAACATTGTTTGGGATACTGGGAACATTAACTAATTCAACAGCGAATCGCCTCAATCCTAACAATGTCAAGGGTTCTAGTGTGCTAGCAGCAACTGCCAGTGCATCTAGTCTATGGTTTAGTTTTCTAGGGATATGCTCTATGTTGAAAGCATCAAATGAATCTATTAAACCCCATACCCTATGTTTGTAACAAATCATTTTCTTGTAATTGCAAGCATATAGTTTCCTTACTTGTCTGACCACTAGCTGAGAATCTGAAAATACCTTAATCATTTTCACCTTTTTCTTGATGGCCATGACCAGTCCCAAAATTAAGGCTTCATATTCAGCGATATTATTAGTACAAGAAAATTGCAATCTATATGCTGCTAGATATGATTTACCGTGAGGATCTATGAGTTCAACACCTACACCCGCACCCTGTTTTGATTTGGACCCGTCACATTTTAGTGTCCACATGCCATCTTTACTTTTCTGACCTTTTACCTTGCCATACTTTGTCCCTTCTATCACTTGTGAGGTGCTAGCCTGTTTATTCATGGGTATTTCTATTTGGTCAACTTGCATATGTGTATTTTCATCTTGTAAATCAGAAAGACAACTACCCTTGTCCTTTATTCCTTTTCCTAAATTTAAAACCAGAGCATCTACATTACTCTGAAAGTATCTCTATGGTTGATCAGGATTCACATTTCCCTCTTGCAGCCCTACTCTCTTTGTACATTTTTTGTATTCATATTCAATGATGTCTTTACACATTCCACAACTTTCCTTAGAATGTGGCCTATCGTGAACTCTACATCTGTCCTTATACAGTTTACATTGGGCTGGCAGATTTTGTTTAATGCACTCTTCCATCTCTTGTCTAATGGTATGACCAAAGTTGTTCATTGCACTATTTTCTTCATCTGAATAATTTCCATCAGACTCAATGAATAATGTTGTCTCACTGTTGACAAGTTTTTCTCTAAAGTTTAACACCATGATCTCTTCAATTTGTACCCCATTGTTAGTAATCCTATAAACACTAGGTTCAATAGCAGCATATAATATTTCATTAGTTCGATTATACTTTGTTATCATATGTTTCATCCTGGGTTCTGCCTCTATTCTAATCTGGTTTGGGACACCTCACATGTGCAAAAAATCAATGGCCATATATCCGTTTAATGTCTTGGACCAATCCCTACTCAGCAACATTCCATAATTCATGGGTATATCCACTATTTGAATGTCAATGAATTGGCTTACCCTAGGGTCTGAAGCTAATTACATCTGAATATTCATCAATTCTCCTATCACACTAACCTCAGTTTTATCTAATTGTGTGACAACCTTGGTATATTTGGTGGGAGTCAACCCTAGAGTTTTACATATCCCTAAGGGCATTATGTTGGCTAATGCACCAGAGTCTACCATGCAATTGTGTATGTTCTTCCCACATAATCTAACAGTTAACAAGAAAGGAGGAGCATCCTTCTTATTAGCTACATTACTACATTTGTATTGGAAGGGTGCTCAACTTTCTTACTTTTCTCTTTAGGTGGTGAATCTCTATTAGGAACAGCTATATCAACAGCAACCTCATCTGTCATGGATATATCTAGAGATTTAATAAAAGCATTTCTGATCCCTGGGGTTTTCAATAATTTATTCAGAGGTATACTGACCTTAATTTTCTTTATTTCCTCTGACAAGTAACTCATTAATCTTGTTGTCTCTATTGTTTCAATTTTACTTGTTTGGACCTTTTGTACTATTGTTCCACTATTTGTATAATGATTAGCTTTAAGTATGGTGGGATTGTTGCTAGCATTTTGATCTGGGGGTGTATTAAAGTTGTTAGGAGGGATGGAAGTGGTGAAAGGTCCTCCTGGCCTAGTGTTGTTCATTAAATTGTAGGTGTAGTTTTTATTTGTTTGTTGAAAAGCCTACACCTCTTTTGTTTCGTTCAATACTTCATTTTCAGTTTGAAAGGGAAATTGAAAAGCATTTAACACAAAGGCTAATTCAGGATAAAGATTTTCATAGAAGTATGGTTCATCCTCTAACAATTGATATTCTTTCTCTTCTGTAGTTGCAAAGGTAAAGGTTTCTAAAACTAAAGTTGTATCATACCCTGAGGGTACTACCTCATTACCCTTGGGAATGAGAAATTCAGAAGTAGGAGGCTGCACATCTATATTAAAAATGTTGGCTGCTAAATGGAACTATGGACAGTCAAGCTCAGCATGGGCATTGGTATTGTGAAATCTACACCAATTTTTTAGTGATGTATTGGCCATTTGGATGCCAGCTGTTTGTTTTGCATCATGATTATCTATATTCTCAAAAGGAGAAGCTAGAGTACCATTGTTTGGTCCAGTGCTCCATGCTTTGGGTGGCCTAGGTTGATTCTGATTTCTATTATTGTTACCCCAGGCCCTATTGTCTATCACTGGCCCTCTATTTTGCATTGGTTGCCCTTGGTTATGACCCTGATGCTGATTATAGTTTTGGCTCTGATTTTAACATTGGCCTTGGTTGTTATTTTGGATATGGCTCTGATTGTAGTTCTGATTGTAGTGCTGATTTTGATTTGAATTATAGTTTTGATTTTGGCCTTGGTTATAATTCTGATTTTGATTGTATCCTTGGTTGCCTCTTCCATAGAGATTCTCATTTCTTAGTTGTGTCACTTCGGTGGTTAATCTTTTCAAGTGTGTAGTGATCTCTTTGATTTCTTACCTTTCTTCTTGTGCCTTTGTAATGCCCCTCACTTTTTGGCTTGTGATAGATGTTATTTTCATATTGCTTTCTGTCAGTTCTAGAACAGTTGATAGTTTTATATTGCATAATTACAGTTTTGAGACTTTTGGACTAGTATGTATTGGTTTATGCTCTTCTTAATCTTGATGGACTATGTTCGATGGATGTATTGAGACATGTGTTATGAGTTTTGATGACATTATGATTACTTCAGTTATGATGAGATGGATGTGCTTAGTGATGGTTAGAAAATATCATGTTTATGCTTCTGATTATAGTCTTGTGTTGGAGCGGGGACGGTGTAGTACTGCTCAGATCGAGCACCCTACTACGCCGCAATTCTCTGTCTTGGTGTGTGTGATATATATATATATATTTATAGTTGATCATTTATAACCCATTGGTTTTCACGCAGGTTGTAGGTACCGGGCCTCGACTCCACCTGATTCAGCAGGTCTGAGCGGGCCCTACACCATGGATAAGGTGATGGAGCTAATATGAGGTTTTTACTGTTAGGTTAGGTTCATTCCTTGTCGTAGTCTCATGTCCTTTTCGTCATCTTGTGTCCTTCCCATAGTCTTGTGTTGTGATGCGACGTTGTCCCTTGGTTCTTGTGGTTGGTCGTCGCAGGTTGTGGAGTGTTGTTAAGTTGTTATACTTGTTTATGTATTCCTTGTATTTTTATGACCTTACAATATTGGTATAGTCGTAAAATAGGAATATTGTTTCTGTAAAGCCTTTTATTGACAAAATTAGTTATTGTAATGTTGTAAACATTTATGAAGGTAATTAGTGCATAGTTGTGTTAAAATATTCCTTTTAGGTGATTAATTTAATGTTGTTTTTGCCGGATATAATTAGAGATTTGAGAATCTCTATGTTCGGAAAAATTTCAAATTTGCTTTATGGAGTGGGATTGTGCAGTTATTTGGGAGTTATTGGAATTAATGGCTATTGCCTTTTTTTGGTCTCGGGAAGTTTGGCATGAAGGGGGGTTTTATGTCTGTATTTTTGGGGTGTTGTGGGTGGATTTTGTTCTGGGAGAGGAAGCAGGATACAGAAATTGGGAAAAAACAAAGAATTGGAGATAGAAAATCAAGGAAAGATTGGAGGTAGCCTTGAGTCAAACTCTCGGGTATGTCTATTTTGTATCTCTATGTCTATTTTGTGTCTCTCTGTAGCAATTCAGTCTAGTAGTTTTAAGTTCTTGGGAAACCTCTTGTGTTTTGGAACCAACATCTTTATTCCTGTGAGTTTTTGGCTTTCCCGTCACCATATGGTTAGGTTTCTTTGATAGCTTGTTTTCCATTCTTGAGGAACCTAGGAATCCCCCAACCTCCGTCATCCCAATTGGGATTTCTGCAAAATAAAATTTAGCAACAAATTACTAATTGTTATTACTCTGAATCAATCTTTTGTCTCAGATTCCTCTTTATGAAAATATAATCTCTATTCCCTATTCACACTTGAAATGTAACTTAAATGGAATATTAACAAATGTTTACCTCTGACTGGTTTATTTACCTAGTCATTCTCTAATGCTGGGTCGATTCTTGTTACATTGAGACTATATTCCCTTAACCCTTGTTAGTTAGTCGTATAGGTAGAATCTTCTTGTCTTTTTTTTTTGCATTGACAGTGTGATTTGGGAATTTATATGCCAAGATTTATACATAGTTTGGACCAGCTCTCATGACTATTGCCGTATGGCCGAACTTGGTTAGTTTTATTGCCTTTGATTTCTTTTACTGCCATAATTATTCCCTTCACTGAGGTTGGGCATTTGGCTGTGTTGAGTCCTTAAAAGAAAACTATGTTCTGTCTATCTTCTCTATGTGGCCATACACCAAGCCAAACCACGACTCCTAACCTTTCCCCTATAAATAGCAATATGTGATTTTTTATCAGGAATTTGGCAAGCCGGGATCTGAGACGTCTCACCTTTCAACTCTTCAATTTCCTTGAAACTACGTTACTTTGATCTTTTGTCCTCTGTCTGTATGTCGGTGGTTGGAAATCTGTGTGCCATGGATTCCTCTCTGTTATCACGCCTCAAACTACAATGATATTTCTTTACCATTTTAACCTGAGAATTGGAAACTTGTTTAGGAAAATGAGGGGGGTAGTGTTCGTGTATTTAGAAATTAGCTATTTAAGAATTCCTTAGTATCTAGAGGTAGGGGTCATGGGAGAGGTGGTGGCGGTACACCTCTTCCCAATTCTCCTCAGTCGAGTGCCCATGAAGGCGGGGGTCAGAACATGGGGGGTCAAGATCAGCCTGATGGAGCTCAGTTGAGACAGATTCTTGAGGAGGCTCTTGCCTATTTAGGTCCTAGACAAGAGGGCAGGCAGACCTGAGGAGATCAGGAGGTAGACTAGCGGGGTCTTAAAGAGAGAGAGAGGTCTCCTAGACCTAGAGAGTTGACAGCTGAGCAGGAGGCCACACTAGCCAGCCATATGAGAGATTTGCTGAGGGCACGCCCTCCCATCTTTGATGGGGCTGGTAGTGGACTTGAGGTAGAGACTTGGCTTTTGGACTTAGGTAGGTGTTTTGCCATGCATTCGTATGGTAGCAGCACCAAAGCTAGATGTGCTATTCTACATCTTTGAAGGTTTGCTTCAACTTGGTGGCGGCTAGAGGAGCAGAAGCTGCATTTGGATATTAGCACTGTGTCTTCGGAGTTATTCTTAGAGAGATTCAGAGCCCATTTTCTTTCTGACCATTGGAGGCAGCATCAAGCAGATGAGTTCCATGAGCTGAGGCAGTTGGCCATGCCAGTTGAGTAGTATGAGCGCATAATTTATGAGCTCAAATAGTATGTAGGTATTGGGGATGACGAGTCCATGTTGGTGCAGCATTTTATCAGAGGCTTGAATGCCCGGATTAGTGGAGGGGTTCGTGTATTCGAACCTAAGACTATGGAGGTTGCCGTGGAGAAAGCTCGATTAGTGGAGGAGAATCTGGCTATGGCACTTGGTGGGCTTACGAGAGTGCACATTGGCAGTGCACCATCTTCAGGATATGGTTCTCAAGGTGGTCACACTCAGGCATCAGGTTCCCATGCACCCTCAAAGGGTGGTCGGCAGCAGTTTTCGCAGGGTAAGCTGAAGAGTTCTCAGCATCAGCAAGGTAATAGATTTCAAAAAATGGAAGATCGGTCTTGGCAGCGCAATAAGCGGAACTATTTTGATTAGCTAACTCAGAGTATGCAGTCTGCAGTGAGTAGAGGCAGCTTCCAGCAGTCTAGTGCCTTCTAGGGTGACGGTGGTTTTGGTAGAGGCACCGGGTGTTTCTCTTGTGGCCAGCAGGGCCATATTGCTAGGCAGTGCCCGCAGAAGGGTGCATCAGGATTTGGACATCGACCGGCGGCATCTGAGCTGACAGTTGGTGATGCAGGCAGGTCACACCGAGTCTTTGCAGTGGTAGATGACCAACAGGTAGAGCATTAGTGCACCGTGGTGGAGACTTCAGGTCGCATGCGAGGTATTGATTTTTCTATTTTATTTGATTTTGATGCATCTAATTTGTTTATATCTCCTTCTCTTATGGAGTGTTGGGGCTTAGTGGCAACAAAATAGGATGATAGGTGGCAGGTTGAGTTATCTTCCGAGGCTAAGATAGCAGTTGAGTCTCTAGTTTCTAGGTGTGATTTGTCGATTGGCTCTTTATCTACTTCTGTGGACCTTCGCATTCTACCCCTGGGTTCATATGACATAGTTTTGGGGATGGATTGGTTGGAGGCCCATCAGGCAGTGATAGATTGCAGTCATAAGTCTGTTAGGTGTGTGGATGATTCTGGTGCTGAGGTTGAGGTTGTAGGAGTTTAGAGACCCATTTCCCTACATATGATCTCCGCTATGTAACTCAAGAGATGCATACGTCAAGGATGTCAGCTTTTTGCACTAATTGTGAGTGATTTGGAGATGGAGGAGAGTCAAGAGGTATCTCTTGACGATCACCCACTTTTGAGGGAATATGCAGATGTTTTTCCTTCTGATATTCTGGGGATGCCACCTAAGCGTGACATCGATTTCAGGGTTGATCTAATTCCCGGTGCAGAGCCTATCTCACGAGATCCATACAGGATGACCACTCAGGAGCTCAAGGAGCTTCGACTGCAGTTAGAGGAGCTGTTAGTCAAAGGGTTCATACAACCTAGTGTTTCCCCTTGGGGAGCACCTGTGATCTTTGTCAATTAGAAGGATGGATCTCTGCAGCTATGTATTGATTATCGACAGCTCAATAAAGTAACAGTGAGAAATAGGTATCCCTTGCCTCGGATCGATGATTTGTTTGATCAGATTAAAGGAGCAAAGGTATTCTCTAAAATTGACCTTAAGTCAGGATATCACTAGTTGCGGATATTTGAGGCAGATATTCACAAAATAGTATTTCGTACCTGTTATGGACATTATGAGTTCACCGTGGTACCATTCGGGTTGACGAATGCACCTTCAGTTTTCATGAGCTTGATGAATGGTGTTTTTTGTACTTATCTTGACTAGTTTGTGCTTGTGTTTCTTGATGATATACTGATTTATTCAAGGACTATGGAGGAGCATGAGGAGCATTTGTATCAGGTATTGCAGTGTCTAAGAGAAAATCAGCTTTATGCCAATTTATCGAAATGTGAGTTCTTTCAATCAAATGTTAAGTATTTGGGTCATGTCATCTCTGGAGAGGCTATTGCGGTGGATCCCTTGAAGATCCAAGCTATTATGGACTAGCCTGCACGCACTAATCTTTCTGAGGTCCGTAGCTTTATGGGACTGGCAGGTTACTATCGTCATTTTGTTGTGGGGTTTTCGAGGATTGCCCATCCTATAACTTCTCTTAAGAGGAAAGGAAAGAATTTTGTTTGGACAGAGCAGTGTCAGGCAGCTTTTCAGACTCTTAAGGAGCAGTTGACTAGTGCACCGATTTTAGTAGTTCCTGATCCTAATGGAGACTTTGTTGTTTGTACCGATGCTTCCTTGGAGGGTTTGGGGGCAGTTCTGATGCAGGATGGTCACGTGATTGCCTATGAGTCTCGCAAACTCAAGGATCATGAATTGAACTATCCCACTCATGACCTGGAATTAACAGCAGTTGTGCATGCCTTGGTGAGATGGAGGCATTTTCTGTTAGGGCATCGGTTTGAGCTGCACAGTGATCATCATAGTTTGTAGTATATTTTCACGTAGCCAAACATGAATGCGAGACAGAGGCATTGGATGGAGTTCCTGTGCGAGTATGATTTTGAGGTCAGATATATTTAGGGCAAGGAGAATGTGGTAGCAGATGCTCTTAGTCGTCGGAGGCACGAGATTTCAGCAGTTTCTCTTACAGTTGATTTGAGAGGTCAAATTCTTGCTGCTCTTCTGGCGGACAGTTGGTGCCAGGAGGTGAGATTCGAGATTGAGTCTGGTAGACCTTTAGAGGGTAGATTCTCTGGTTACTCGTTTGAGTCAGATGGTCTTTTGCGACATTTGGGTCATATCTATGTTCCTATTTCTGAGGGTCTTCATACTCTAGTTTTGTCTAAGGCGCATCGGGCACCCTATTTGTAATGTCCCCTTTTAGCAAGCCAAAATTTCTGTGATCTTGCAAACAATTTCAACTTGTAAAGAGCACATTAGTATTCTATCTTTTTCTTTTAATATTTAACTATATATTATTTCTTTCACAACTATATGCTTTTCTTGTTTATACTTCATGAATTACCTTGGGTGAGATAACCTTAAGCCCATTAATCATTCTCTCCAACTCATGGAAGAAGATACTTAAGGATGTAATGTCACCCCAATCCTCATGGGTCCATCATTATTCCTTCAATTCTCTAATCGAAGGCCTAATCCTTCGATTCTCTAATCGAAGGCCTATTATTCCTTGGTTCGTCAACCAAGGCCTATTAGTCCTTGGTTCTCCAGCCAAGGACTATTATCTCCTTGGTTCTCTTATCGAAGGCCTAATCCTTTGATTCTCTAATCGAAGGCCTATTATTCCTTGGTTTGTCAACCAAGGCCTATTAGTCCTTGGTTCTCCAGCCAAGGACTATTATCTCCTTGGTTCTCCAGCCAAGGCCTATTAGTCCTTGGTTCTCCAGCCAAGGACTATTATCTCCTTGGTTCTCCAGCCAAGGACTATTATCTCCTTGGTTCTCTAACCAAGGCCTCTTATTCCTTGGTTCTCTAACCAAGGCCTATTATTTCCTTGGTTCTCTAACCAAGGCCTATCCCTTCAATACTAGATTGAGGGCTTCATTCCTTGGTTCTCTTACCAAGGTCTACCCCTTCAATACTAGATTGAGGGCTTATTATCTTCCTTGATTCGTCAATCAAGGCCTATGATTTATCCCATGAATTGGTCAACTACAATCCTTATTTTCCACCCCATCTCTATGGTGAAGATGATTAATGTTTAAGGACTATTATCTACCCCTTAGGTAATCATGCCTTTCCGGATCTATTTTATATTCATAACTATGAAAATATAATCTCCTTGCACTCGTATCATTCTTATTTTAATTAGTATTCCTTGTTAAAATCTCATATAAAATCAACATGTGATAATGCCAATACAAAGATCATATATGTAAACATCCACTTTAATTCAATTCTACAACCTATATACTAGATTCTTACCTTATCATTGTATTTTACCAACTGTATATTGACAGTAATAAATTCATATATACTTATTTCTTTTATCCTCTATAATCTTACAAATATTAATTGAATAAGAGAAGAGACTTACCTGCGGCACCTTGCTTGAATGCTTTTGATAAATGGTTGATTGCTGCAGATCTGTTGCCTTCTACCTATCCGCTGCTCCCTAACTTCCTGCTTACTACTGTATCTTATCAATGACTGTAGATGCTATGCCTTATTTATTCTATACGCTGCTCACTGTGTTTCCTGAATATTTTTATCTATTCTTACTTTCTCCTAATCGCTGAATTTACTATTGCCCCCCCTTTTTGAGGAATAATGGATCCCCTTTTAAACTTATCGAAGGGTCTTCTCAATACCAAGAGACACATCGTCTCATTTCAAAACAACCGCTGCCTCATAATTCTTAAGTTTATATTAATTTGTTTATATTCTTTATAGGGTCTGCCATATAAGACTTGTCTTATATGAGATTATTTATACATGTTTATTATATATTTAAATACTTATATTTATATTATTAATATTAATATTTTTATATTTATATTTATATAATATATCATATTTATTTTATAATATGTTTATTATTATACTTATAGTATTATATTATTATAATAATATTTAATTTATAATAATTACTTTTATGTTTATTCTTATATAATATAATAATATATATAATGATTCTATCATTCAAATTGATATTTTATAAAACCAACTTCATCGTCTTTTAACATGATGTTTAAATCTTTAATTTAAACAATGTCTTAATATGGGGACATGACACTATTCTACTCATCCGGGTGTCAAGAAGATGTATGCAAATTTGCATCAGCTGTACTTTTGGGGTGGCATGAAGCAGGATATTGCTGATTTTGTGTCGAGATGTCTTGAGTGTCAGAGGGTGAAGGCAGAGCACCAGCACCCTGCAGGTCTTCTGCAGCCTCATTTGATTCCAGAGTGGAAGTGGGATATCATTTCGATAGACTTCATTGTCGGTTTGCCGATGTCCGCTTGACGACACGATGCTATTATGGTCACTGTGGATAGTTTGATGAAGGTAGCTCACTTCTCTCTTGTCCGTGCTTCTTACAATGCTTCTACGGTGGCCAGAGTGTTCATGGTGGACATTGTCAAACTTCACAGGATTCCTCGTAGGATTATTTCCAACAGGGATCCAATGTTCACTTCCACCCTTTGGACTTCCTTGTAGCACGCTTTGGGGACACAGTTGAACTTTAGTTCAGCTTATCACCCTGAGACTGATGGTCAAACCGAGAGGGTTAATCAGGTTCTCGAGGATATGTTGAGGATGTATGTGATGGATTGGCAGAGCTGTTGGGAGGATTACCTATACCTGGTGGAGTTTGCTTATAATAATGGATATCACAGTTCTATCGGCATGTCTCCATTTCAGGCCTTGTATGGTCGTCCCTGTAGGACCCCTTTGAGTTGGGATCATCTGGAGGATAGAATTCTTCTGGGTCCTGATATGCTTAGAGATATGGAGCAGCAGGTTGAGAGAATTAGAGAGCATTTGGTGGCAGCTCGGGACAGACAGAAAAAGTATGCAGATGCTCATAGGATCGATCATTAGTTTTCGGTTGTGGATCGGGTGTTCTTGTGTGTACGACCGCGAAAGAGTCCAATCCGATATGGAAAGGGTTCTAAGCTAGCGCCACGCTTTGTAGGACCTTTTGAGGTGTTGGAGAGGATCGGTCCTGTTGCTTATCACCTTGCTTTACCGCCTAGCCTTTCACGTGTCCATGATGTGTTTCATGTTTCAGTACTTAGACCTTACTTTCCAGATATTGCTCATGTTCTTGATTGGACTGCTCTATAGGTAGAGGACGGCCAGCTGGCTTTGGAGCCTATAGGCATTCTTCAGCACAGGATACTTGCTCTCAGGGGTAGAGACGTGGAGTAGGTCAAGGTCCAGTGGGACCCTAATGATGAGACCTTTGCTACTTGGGAGGATGCCTCACTTATTTGTAGGCTTCTAGGAGTAAGCCTAGATCTAGGGGGGGAGGATGTAATGCCCCTCACTTTTTGGCTTGTGATAGATGTTATTTTCATATTGCTTTCTGTTAGTTCTTGAACAGTTGATAGTTTTATATTGCATAATTACAGTTTTGAGACTTTTGGACTAATATGTATTGGTTTATGCTCTCCTTAATCTTGATGGACTATGTTTGATGGATGTATTGAGACATGTGTTATGAGTTTTGATGACATTATGATTATTTTAGTTATGATGAGATGGATATGCTTAGTGATGGTTAGAAAATATCATGTTTATGCTTCTGATTATAGTCTTGTGTTGGAGCGGGGACGGTGTAGTACTGCTCGGATCGAGCACTTACTATGCCGTGATTCTCTGTCTCGGTGTGTGTGATATATATATTTACAGTTGATCATATATAACCCATTGGCTTTCATGCAGGTTGCAGGTACCGGGCCTCGACTCCACCTGATTTAGCAGGTCTGAGCGGGCCCTACACCATGGATAAGGTGAAGGAGATAATATGAGGTTTTTACCGCTAGGTTAGGTTCAGTCCTTGTCGTCATCTTGTGTCCTTGCCATAGTCTTGTGTTGTGATGTGACATTTTCCCTTGGTTCTTCTGGTTGGTCATCGCGGGTTGTGGAGTGTTGTTAAGTTGTTATACTTGTTTATGTATTCCTTGTATTTTTATGACCTTACACTATTGGTATAGTCGTAAAATAGGAATATTATTTGTGTAAAGCCTTTTATTGACAAAATTAGTTATTGTAATGTTGTAAACATTTATGAAGGTAATTAGTGCATAGTTATGTTAAAATATTCCTTTTAGGTGATTAATTTAATGTTGTTTTTGCCAGATATAATTAGAGATTTGAGAATCTCTATGTTTAGAAAAATTTCAAATTTGCTTTATGGAGTGGGATTGTGCAGTTATTTGGGAGTTATTGGAATTAATGGCTATTGCCTATTTTTGGTCTCAGGAAGTTTGGCATGAAGGGGGTTTTTATGTCTGTATTTTTGGGGTGTTGTGGGTGGATTTTGTTCTGGGAGAGGAAGCAGGATACAAAAATTGGGAAAAAACAAAGAATTGGAGATAGAAAATCAAGGAAAGATTGGAGGTAGCCTTGAGTCGAACTCTCGGGTATGTCTATTTTGTATCTCTATGTCTATTTTGTCTCTCTGTAGCAATTCAGTCTAGTAGTTTTAAGTTCTTGGGAAACCTCTTGTGTTTTGGAACCAACATCTTTATTCCTGTGAGTTTTTGGCTTTCCCGTCACCATATGGTTTGGTTTCTTTGATAGCTTGTTTCCCATTCTTGAGGAACCTAGGAATCCCCCAACCTCCCTCATTCCAATTGGGATTTCTGAAAAATAAAATTTAGCAATAAATTACTAATTGTTATAACTCTGAATCAATCTTTTGTCTCAGATTCCTCTTTATGAAAATGTAATCTCTATTCCCTATTCACACTTGAAATGTAACTTAAATGGAATATTAGAAAATGTTTACCTCTGACTGGTTTATTTACCTAGTCATTCTCTGATGCTGGGTCGATTCTTGTTACATTGAGACTATATTCCCTTAACCCTTGTTAGTTAGTCGTATAGGTAGAATCTTCTTGTCTTTTTTTATTGCATTGACAGTGTGATTTGGGAATTTATATGCCAAGATTTATACATAGTTTGGACCAGCTCTCATGAGTATCGCCGTATGGCTGAACTTGGTTAGTTTTGTTGCCTTTGATTTCTTTTACTGCCATAAATATTCCCTTAGCTGAGGTTGGGCGTTTGGCTGTGTTGAGTCCTTAAAAGAAAACTGTGTTCTATCTATCTTCTCTATGTGGCCATACACCAAGCCGAACCACGACTCCTAACCTTTCCCATGTAAATAGCAATACGTGATTTTTTATCAAGAATTTGGCAAGACAGGATCTGAGACGTCTCACCTTTCAACTCTTCGATTTCCTTGAAACTACATTACTTTGATCTTTTGCCCTCTGTCTGTATGCCGGTGGTTGGAAATCTGTGTGCCATGGATTCCTCTCTGTTATCACACCTCAAACTGCAATGATATTTCTTTACCATTTTAACCTGAGAATTGGAAACTTGTTTAGAAAAATGAGGGGGGTAGTGTTCGTGTATTTAGAAAGTTTCTATTTAAGAATTCTTTAGTATCTAGAAAGTTTAAATGAAACTATTCGTTTCCTAAGTTCGCCGTTGCAATGAGTTCCATTATCATTATCACTTCATGTGACCACGGATAGGATACTTCTAGAGTAACTCTTAGAAAGTTAGGATAACTTGCAATTGTAGAAGTAAATTTTAGCTTAACCAAGTGGGTTAATAAACAAGTTATATATGTCCATTAATTTTATCTAAGAAGAGTGTTGCTTTATTCAAACCGGGGATGCACCCATTTAGTAATTAAATAATTAGTTAAGCCTTAGAGTGAGTCGAATTTGAACATGTTGGAATTCTATGGAAACATCTATGTTTTTACTAGATGAAATATTATGGGCTATTTTGGCCTTAATATGTTGCCGACCTAGGATCACTCTTGGTGTCATGTTTGAGACAAATTTTATTATGATTGTGTTGGAAATTGATTTTTGGGAGTGATGTAATTTATTGAGTAGCATTCCATTAAGAGTGATTCTTGGATTTAGTAATAGGTATTTCTTTATAGTTTAAATGCTTTTAGGTAATTGTTTTAGAAACCGTAAATACTACTAAGCTTTGTGTAGTAAGTATTAGATTTGTGTAAATAATTGTTATTATTATTAAGTATAATATTTCTTGACCTATTTAAAGTAATTGAAATTTATAAGATTGATAAGGAATATCTTGTGCTATAGGGGATTAGTTTTAAAATTCATCCTATGTGATCTTTCTTATTCTAGTTGAAAGAGACCATTTTAAATAGGCATAGTCTTCATGCTTGATGTTAGGAAGTTGTCAATTTAGCAGGTAATTAATATTAAGTGATTAACCATGTTCGTAATTGTAGTACCTTTCCCTTTAAATATTTTGTATATTTTCTTTCACTGGACATTAGAATGTAATAAGGTTAGTACTAGGACAATAGTAATTCTTTATTATGTTATTGTCCATCACAATAATGGAAATTTTACTAAGTTAGATATTTAATTTTTATTTTGAGGTTTAAGCATTCCGCTATTTGCTTCTTGTTAGGATTTCTTTTTCTACTAGTTATTTTTTTCCCTCAATGCCAACTTGTATTTAATTGGGTCAATAGAGCTTGCTAGGTTTTGTATGATTCCTAGTGCCTTTTTCTTTGAGTTAGATTTTCAGTAAATCTTTGGTCGAATAAGAAACAAAGGAAAACTATCATTCCTTGGGGTATAGTATGAGGAACTTTTTGTTGTATTAGATGTGTAAATGTTTTGGTTTAAGGATAATATGGTTGTTTCTAATGCACGGGAGTGAGAACTTTTGGTATAGAGAATGTGTCGTTGTATCTACCTTTCGATGTTATGATTTCTTTCTTTTGCAAACCATGGTGTGAAGCCATCCTTGGGTCTAAATTTGATAATTTTACCATCTTAAATTAAGAATGTTTGGATGTTAATTACCTCCTTGTCAATTTTCAAAGGTGCCATGGTCCTGGAAAACCTAGTCTTCGCAACATGGTAAAGTGTCTTGTCACTGACTCTAGAGGTTTAACTTTTGTCCTCACCCTTGGTACTTGGGTCTTTTTGTCACTTGAAGTTTGTTTGAGTTGAGAAGGGTAATGGGAATTGTAGCATTATGGCCAAGTGAATGGCACTTGTAATGAAATAGAATCTCTTTTTGTAACCTTTATCCTTGCATGATGTGGTTTGACTGACTGGTCAGAGAATGCTAAGGGAGTGGCTTCAATTGTGAGGCCGGCGCCTAGTGAGAGGTCGCCTAGGTAACCCCATGGAAGTTGTAAGCAAGTGCAAACCTAATGATGTATCTAGGAGGGTTGGGTAGTAATACACTTAACAAGATAATTAATGTGACCTCACCCACACCTTGAGTGCTCTCATAGGCTAAGGGTGGGATGAGAAGGCCTAGTTGGCAAGGTCGACCTCCTCGTCTTCATGAGAGGACATGTCGGCTTTGCATGTGTCACCCTATGGGCTGGCACCTAGAGAGAGGCTGCCAGGGTAACCATAGATGGGGGCTAGCTTCTGGTGAGAGATAGCCTGGGTAACCCATGCTAGGGCCATGCGATGACACTCTCCTTACACGATTCAGTTACTTTCTCTTCATCCTTGTCGGTACCTCTGGAGTGTGGTCTTGTCTTCATGATTGATCTAGTCTGATGTTTTGATCTGTCTGGTTGAGTACTGTTGGTTCTGTGCAGTCCTTTCATCATGTTTGTCTTCATGGAGTCTGGTATTGGTATTTGTGTTCTTGACTGCAACCTTAACCTAGTGGTAATCCTCTTGTTATCTCCTAGCTCGGTGGGGTGGACCTCAGGGTTCCACATGGTTGGGAGGTAGAGCTATCCATTGGTTTTCTTGGAGATTCAGTTTGAGCCTTGTGTGGAGATGTTCCAGTTTCTAGTGGCTTTCATTCTTCAACAGTGTTGTATACCTTCTTATGTATTATTTTGTAAATCGACGAGATCGATCTTGGAATCTTGTATTCTTGCAATCTTGTACTCTTGCAATCTTGTATTCTTGTAACCTTGTATTCTTGTAATCATGTGATTTGGAACTGAGACTATGAAATCAAATTATATTGTTGTTGTAAAAAGTTATTGGGTTAGTTATCTCTACAGATTAATGTTTATCATGCTTATGGATCTACTTAATTTCCTAATGCAGTTATGTTGCCCTAGAGTGGTTAGAAGTGTACTTTTCCTTTAGATGTGTTTTATGATATCCTTGGTTACTGTTGTTGCACTTTATTACTTTTAAAAAAAAATTATTCTGTAAATTTGCACTTATTAGCCTAACACTCTACGGTTGCCTGATGGGGCATTACATTTGGTATCAGAGCCAAGTTAAACACTGGGTACCCTGGTTATATTTGAGCCCATTATGTAACCTTGTGCTTGAACTCTGTAGAATAATTTTGTCACTATTGTGAAACTTTTTAATGTAATAAATGCCTTTGGTGCTATAGGTAGATGCCTAGAGGTAGGGGCCGAGGTCGGGGCAAAGGTAGGGGTCGTGGGAGAGGTGGTGGTGGTACACCTCCTCCCAGTTCTCCTCAGTTGAGTGCCCATGAAGGCGGGGTTCAGAACATGGGGGGTCAGGATCAGTCTAATGGAGCTCAGCTGAGACAAATTCTTGAGGAGGCTCTTGCCCGTTTAGGTACTAGACAGGAGGGCAGGCAGACCTGAGGAGATTACGAGGTAGACCAGCGGGGTCCTAAAGAGAGAGGTCTCCTAGACCTAGAGAGTTGACAGCTGAGCAGGAGGCCACACTAGCCAACCATATGAGAGATTTGCTAAGGGCACGCACTCCCATCTTTGATGGAGCTGGTAGTGGACTTGAGGCAGAGACTTGGCTTTTGGACTTAGGCAGGTGTTTAGCCATGCATCCGTATGGTAGCAACACCAAAGCCAGATGTGCTATTCTGCATCTTTGAGGGTTCGCTTCGACTTGGTAGTGGCTAGAGGAGCAGAAGCTGCATTTGGATATTAGCACTGTGTCTTGGGAGTTATTCTTAGAGAGATTCAGAGCCCGTTTTCTTTCTGACCATTGGAGGCAGCGTCGAGCAAATGAGTTCCATGAGCTGAGGTAGTTGGCCATGACAGTTGAGCAGTATGAGTGCAGATTTTATGAGCTCAAACAGTATGCAGGTATTGGGGATGATGAGTCCATGTTGGTGTAGCATTTTATCAGAGGCTTGAATGCCCAAATTAGTGGAGGAGTTCATGTATTCGAACCTAAGACTATGGAGGTTACCGTGGAGAAAGCTTAATTAGTGGAGGAGAATCTGGCTATGGCACTTGGTGGGCATACGGGAGTGCACATTGGCAGTACACCATCTTCAGGATATGGTTCTCGAGGTGGTCAAACTCAGGTATCAGGTTCCCATGCACCCTCAAAGGGTGGTCGGCAGCAGTATTCATAGGCTAAGCCGAAGAGTTCCAGCATCAGCAAGGTAATAGATTTCAAAAAATGAAAGACCGGTCTTGGTAGCACAATAAGCGGAACTATTTTGATCAGCTAGCTTAGAGTACACAGTCCGCAGTGAGTAGAGGCAGCTTCCAGCAGTCTAGTGCCTTCCAGGGTGATGGTGGTTTTGGTAGAGGCACCGGGTGTTTCTCTTGTGGCCAGCAGGGTCATATTGCTAGGCAGTGCCTACAGAAGGGTGCATCAGGATTTGGACATCAACCTGCGGCATCTGAGCTAACAGTTGGTGATGTAGGCAGGCCACACCGAGTCTTTGCAGCGATAGATGACTGACAGGTAGAGCATCAGGGCACCGTGGTGGAGACTTCGGGTCGCATGCGAGGTATTGATTTTTTTGTTTTGTTTGATTCCGGTGCATCTAATTCGTTTATATCTCCTTCTCTTGTGGAGCGTTGGGGCTTAGTGGCAATAAAGTAGGATGATAGGTGGCAGGTTGAGTTATCTTCCAGGGCTAAGATAGCAGTTGAGTCTCTAGTTTCTAGGTGTGATTTGTTGATTGGCTCTTTATCTACTTCTGTGGACCTTCGCATTCTACCCCTGGGTTCATATGACATAGTTTTGGGGATGGATTGGTTGGAGGCCCATCAGGCAGTGATAGATTGCCGGCATATGTCTGTTAGGTGTGTGGATGATTCTGGTGCTGAGGTTGAGGTTGTAGGAGTTCAGAGACCCATTTCCCTACGTATGATCTCCGCTATGCAACTCAAGAGATGCATGCATCAGGGATGTCAGCTTTTTGCACTAACTGTGAGTGATTTGGAGATGGAGGAGAGTCGAGAGGCATCTCTTGACAATCACCCACTTTTGAGGGAATATGCAGATGTTTTTCCTTCTGATATTCTGGGGATGCCACCTAAGCGTGACATCGATTTCAGGGTTGATCTAATTCTCGGTGTAGAGCCTATCTCACGAGCTCCATACAGGATGACAACTCGAGAGCTCAAGGAGCTTTGACTGCAGTTGGAGGAGCTGTTAGTCAAAGGGTTCATATGACCTAGTGTTTCCCCTTGGGGAGCACCTGTGATCTTTGTCAAAAAGAAGGATGGATCTCTGCAGCTATGTATTGATTATCGATAGCTCAATAAAGTAACAGTGAGAAATAGGTATCCCTTGCCTCGGATCAATGATTTGTTTGATCAGATTAAAGGAGCAAAGGTATTCTCTAAAATTAACCTTAAGTCAGGATATCACCAGTTGCGGATATTTGAGGCATATATTCACAAAATAGCATTTCGTACCTGTTATGGACATTATAAGTTCACCGTGGTACCATTCAGAATGACGAATGCACCTTCAGTTTTCATGAGCTTGATGAATAGTGTTTTCTGTACTTATCTTGACCAGTTTGTCCTTGTGTTTCTTGATGATATACTGATTTATTCAAGGACTATGGAGGAGCATGAGGAGCATTTGCGTCAGGTATTTCAATGTCTAAGAGAAAATCAGCTTTATGCCAATTTATCAAAATGTGAGTTCTTTCAGTCAGAGGTTAAGTATTTGGGTCATGTCATCTCTTGAGATGGTATTGCGGTGGATCCCTCCAAGATCCAAGCTATTATGGACTGGCCTACACCCACTAATGTTTCTGAGGTCTGGAGCTTTATGGGACTGGCAGGTTACTATCGTCATTTTGTTGTGGGGTTTTCAAGGATTGCCCATCCTATAACTTCTCTTCAGAGGAAAGGGAAGAAGTTTGTTTGGACAGAGTAGTGTCAGGCAGCTTTTTAGACTCTTAAGGAGTAGTTGACTAGTGCACCGATTTTAGCAGTTCCTGATCTTGATGGAGACTTTGTTGTTTGTACCGATGCTTCTTTGGAGGGTTTCGGGGTAGTTCTGATGCAGGATGGTCACGTGATTGCCTATGAGTCTCGCAAACTCAAGGATCACGAATTGAACTATCCCACTCATGACCTGGAATTAGCAGCAGTTGTGCATGCCTTGGTGAGATGGAGGCATTTTCTGTTAGGGAATCGGTTTGAGCTGCACAGTGATCATCGTAGTTTGCAGTATATTTTCATGCAGCCAAACTTGAATGCGAGATAGAGGCATTGGATGGAGTTCCTGTGCGAGTATGATTTCAAGGTCAGATATATTCAGGGCAAGGAGAATGTGGTAGCAAATGCTCTTAGTCGTCAAAGGCATGAGATTTTAGCAGTTTCTCTTATAGTTGATTTGAGAGGTCAGATTCTCGCTGCTCTTCCGGCGGACAGTTGGTGCCAGGAGGTGAGATTGGAGATTGAGTCTGGTAGACCTTTAGAGGATAGATTCTCCAGTTACTCATTTGAGTCAGATGGTCTTTTGCGACATTTGGGTTGTATCTATGTTCTTAGTTCTGAGGGTCTTCGTATCTAGTTTTGTCTGAGGCGCATCGGGTACCCTATTCTGCTCATCCGGGTGTCAAGAAGATGTATGCAGATTTGCGTCAGCTGTACTTTTTGGGGTAGCATGAAGCGGGATATTATTGATTTTGTGTCGAGATGTCTTGAGTGTCAGAGGGTGAAGGCGGAGCACCAAAACCCTACAGGTCTTCTACAGCCTCATTTGATTCCAGAGTGGAAGTGGGATATCATTTTGATAGACTTCATTGTTGGTTTGCCAATGTCTACTTGACGACACGATGCTATTATGGTCACTGTGGATAGGTTGACAAAGGTAGCTCACTTCTCTCCTGTCCATGCTTCTTACAATGCTTCTACGGTGGCCAGAGTGTTCATGGAGGATATTGTCAGACTTCACAGGATTCCTCATAGGATTATCTCCGACAGGGATCCAGTGTTCACTTCCACCCTTTGGACTTCCTTGTAGCATGCTTTGGGGACACAGCTGAACTTTAGTTCAGCTTATCACCCTGAGATTGATGGTCAGACCGAGAGGGTTAATCAGGTTCTTGAGGATATGTTGAGGATGTATGTGATGGATTAGCCGAGCCATTGGGAGGATTACCTATACCTGGTGGAGTTTACCTATAATAATGGATATCACAGTTCTATCGGCATGTCTCCATTTCAAGCCTTGTATGGTCATCCCTGTATGACCCCTTCAAGTTGGGATCGTCTGGAGGATAGAATTCTTCTGGGTCCTGATATGATTAGAGATATGGAGCAGTAGGTTGAGTGAATTAGAGAGCATTTGGTGGCAGCTCGGGATAGACAGAAAAAGTATGCAGATGCTCATAGGATCGATCGTCAGTTTTCGGTTGGGGATCGGGTGTTCTTGCGTGTGCGACCGCGAAAGAGTCCAATCCGCTATGGAAAGGGTTCTAAGCTAGTGCCACGCTTTGTAGGACCTTTTGAGGTGTTGGAGAGGATCGGTCCTATTGCTTATCACCTTGCTTTGCTACCTAGCCTTTCACGTGTCCATGATGTGTTTCATGTTTCAGTACTTAGACCTTACTTTCCAGATATTGCTCATATTCTTGATTGGACTGCTCTACAGATAGAGCACGGGCAGCTGGCTTTGGAGCCCGTAAGCATTCTTCAGCACAGGAGACTTGCTCTAAGGGGCAGAGACGTGGAGCAGGTCAAGGTCCAGTGGGACCCTAATGATGAGACCTCTGCTACTTGGGAGGATGCTACCAGGATGAGGGAGTTATATCCTCACTTATTTACAGCCTTCCAGGAGTAAGTCTAGATCTAGGGGGGGAGGATTTAATGCCCCTCACTTTTTGGCTTGTGATAGATATTATTTTCATATTGCTTTCTGTTAGTTCTGGAACAGTTGATAGTTTTATATTGCATAATTACAGTTTCGAGACTTTTGGACTAGTATGTATTGGTTTATGCTCTCCTTAATCTTGATGGACTATGTTCGATGGATGTATTGAGACATGTGTTATGAGTTTTGATGACATTATGATTACTTCAGTTATGATGAGATGGATATGCTTAGTGATGGTTAGAAAATATCATGTTTATGCTTCTTATTATAGTCTTGTGTTGGAGCGGGGACGGTGTAGTACTGCTCGGATCGAGCACCCTACTAGACCGCGATTCTCTATCTCGGTGTGTGTGATATATATATTTATAGTTGATCATAAATAACCCATTGGTTTTCACGCAGGTTGCAGGTACCAGGCCTCAACACCACCTAATTTAGCAGGTCTGAGCGGGCCGTACACCATGGATTAGGTGATGGAGATAATATGAGGTTTTTACTACTAGGTTAGGTTTAGTCCTTGTCATAGTCTCATGTCCTTGTCATCATCTTGTGTCCTTGCCATAGTCTTGTGTTGTGATGTGACGTTGTCCCTTGGTTCTTGTGGTTGGTCGTCGCGGGTTGTGGAGTGTTGTTAAGTTGTTATACTTGTTTATGTATTCCTTGTATTTTTATGACCTTACATTATTGGTATAGTTGTAAAATAGGAATATTGTTTGTGTAAAGCCTTTTATTGACAAAATTAGTTATTGTAATGTTGTAAACATTTATGAAGGTAATTAGTGCATAGTTGTGTTAAAATATTCCTTTTAGGTGATTAATTTAATGTTGTTTTTGCCAGATATAATTAGAGATTTGAGAATCTCTATGTTCAGAAAAATTTCAAATTTGCTTTATGGAGTGGGATTGTGCAGTTATTTGGTACTTATTGGAATTAATGGCTATTGCCTATTTTTGGTCTCAGGAAGTTTGGCATGAAGGGGGTTTTTATGTCTGTATTTTTGGGGTGTTGTGGGTGGATTTTGTTCTGGGAGAGGAAGCAGGATACAGAAATTGGGAAAAAACAAAGAATTGGAGACAGAAAATCAAGGAAAGATTGGAGGTAGCCTTGAGTCGAAATCTCGGGTATGTCTATTTTGTATCTCTATGTCTATTTTGTGTCTCTCTGTAGAAATTTAGTCTAGTAGTTTTAAGTTCTTGGGAAACCTCTTGTGTTTTGGAACCAATATCTTTATTCCTGTGAGTTTCTGGCTTTCCCATCACCATATGGTTTGGTTTCTTTGATAGCTTGTTTTCCATTCTTGAGGAACCTAGGAATCCCCCAACCTCCGTCATTCCAATTGGGATTTCTGCAAAATAAAATTTAGCAACAAATTACTAATTGTTATTACTCTGAATCAATCTTTTGTCTCAGATTCCTCTTTATGAAAATATAATCTCCAGTCCCTATTCACACTTGAAATGTAACTTAAATGGAATATTAGCAAATGTTTACCTCTGACTGGTTTATTTACCTAGTCATTCTCTGATGCTGGGTCGATTCTTGTTACATTGAGACTATATTCCCTTAACCCTTGTTAGTTAGTCATATAGGTAGAATCTTCTTGTCTTTTTTTATTGCATTGACAGTGTGATTTGGGAATTTATATGCCAAGATTTATACATAGTTTGGACTAGCTCTCATGACTATCGCCGTATGGCCGAACTTGGTTAGTTTTGTTGCCTTTGATTTCTTTTACTGCCATAATTATTCCCTTCACTGAGGTTGGGCATTTGGCTGTGTTGAGTCCTTAAAAGAAAACTGTGTTCTGTCTATCTTCTCTATGTGGCCGTACGCCAAGCCGAACCACAATTCCTAACCTTTCCCCTGTAAATAGCAATATGTGATTTTTTATCAGGAATTTGGCAAGCCGGGATCTGAGACATCTCACCTTTCAACTCTTCGATTTCCTTGAAATTACGTTACTTTGATCTTTTGTCCTCTGTCTGTATGCCGGTGGTTGGAAATCTGTGTGCCATGGATTCCTCTCTATTATCACCCCTCAAACTACAATGATATTTCTTTACCATTTTAACCTGAGAATTGGAAACTTGTTTAGGAAAATGAGGGGGGTAGTGTTCGTGTATTTAGAAAGTTTCTATTTAAGAATTCTTTAGTATCTAGAAAGTTTAAATGAAACTATTCGTTTCCTAAGTTCGCCGTTGCAATGAGTTCCATTATCATTATCACTTCATGTGACCACGGATAGGATACTTCTAGAGTAACTCTTAGAAAGTTAGGATAACTTGCAATTGTAGAAGTAAATTTTAGCTTAACCAAGTGGGTTAATAAATGAGTTATATATGTCCATTAATTTCTTCTAAGAAGAGTGTTGCTTTATTCAAACCGGGGATGCACCCATTTAGTAATTAAATAATTAGTTAAGCCTTAGAGTGAGTCAAATTTGAACATGTTGGAATTCTATGGAAACATCTATGTTTTTACTAGATGAAATATTATAGGCTATTTTGGCCTTAATATGTTACCGACCTAGGATCACTCTTGGTGTCATGTTTGAGACAAATTTTATTATGATTGTGTTGGAAATTGATTTTTGGGAGTGATGTAATTTATTGGGTAGCATTCCATTAAGAGTGATTCTTGGATTTAGTAATAGGTATTTCTTTATAGTTTAAATGCTTTTAGGTAATTGTTTTAGAAACCGTAAATACTGCTAAGCTTTGTGTAGTAAGTATTAGACTTGCGTAAATAATTGTTATTATTATTAATTATAATATTTCTTGACCTATTTAAAGTAATTGAAATTTAGAAGATTGATAAGAAATATCTTGTGCTATAGGGGATTAGTTTTAAAATTCATCCTATGTGATCTCTCTTATTCTAGGTGAAATAGACCATTTTAGATAGGCATAGTCTTCATGCTTGATGTTAGGAAGTTGTCAATTTAGCAGGTAATTAATATTAAGTGATTAACCATGTTCATAATTGTAGTACCTTTCCTTTTAAATCTTTTGTATATTTTCTTTCACTGGACATTAGAATGTAATAAGGTTAGTACTAGGACAATAGTAATTCTTTATTATGTTATTGTCCATCACAATAATGGAAATTTTACTAGGTTAGATATTTAATTTTTATTTTGAGGTTTAAGCATTCCGCTATTTGCTTCTTGTTAGGATTTCTTTTTCTACTAGTTATTTTTTTCCCTCAATGCCAACTTGTATTTAATTGGGTCAATAGTGCTTGCTAGGTTTTGTATGATTCCTAGTGCCTTTTTCTTTGAGTTAGATTTTCAGTAAATCTTTGGTTGAATAAGAAACAAAGGAAAACTATCATTCCTTGGGGTATAGTATGAGGAACTTGTTGTATTAGATGTGTAAATGTTTTGGTTTAAGGATAATATGGTTGTTTCTAATGCACGGGAGTGAGAACTTTTGGTATAGAGAATGTGTCATTGTATCTACCTTTTGATGTTATGATTTCTTTCTTGTGCAAACCATGGCATGAAGCCATCCTTCGGTCTAAATTTGATTATTTTACCATCTTAAATTAAGAATGTTTTGATGTTAATTACCTCCTTGTCGAATTTCAAAGGTGCCATGGTCCTGGAAAACATAGTCTTCGCAACATGGTAAAGTGTCCTGTCACCGACTCCAGAGGTTTAACTTTTGTCCTCACCCTTGGTACTTGGGTCTTTTTGTCACTTGAAGTTTGTTTGAGTTGAGAAGGGTAATGGGAATTGTAGCATTATGGCCAAGTGAATGGCACTTGTAATGAAATAAAATCTCTTTTTGTAACCTTTATCCTTACATGATGTGGTTTGACTGACTGGTCAGAGAACGCTAAGGGAGTGGCTTCCATGGTGGGGCCGCCGCCTAGTGAGAAGTCCCCTGGGTAACCCCATGGAAGTTGTAAGCAAGTGGAAACCTAATAATGTATCTAGGAGGGTTGGGTAGTAATACACTTAACAAGATAATTAATGTGACCTCACCCACACCTTGAGTGCTCTCATAGGCTAAGGGTGGGATGAGAAGGCCTGGTTGGCAAGGTCGACCTCCTCATCTTCATTAGAGGACATGTCAGCTCCGCATGTGTCACCCTATGGGGCCAGCACCTAGAGAGAGGCTGCCAGGGTAACCATAGATGGGGGCCAGCTTCTGGTGAGAGATAGCCTGGGTAACCCATGCTAGGGCCATGCGATGACACTCTCCTTACGCGGCTCAGTTACTTTCTCTTCATCCTTGTTGGTACCTCTGGAGTGTGGTCTTATCTTCATGATTGATCTAATCTTATTTTTTGATCTGTCTGGTTGAGTACTGTCAGTTCTGTGCAGTCCTTTCATCATGTTTGTCTTCATGGAGTCTAGTATTGGTATTTGTGTTCTTGACTGCAACCTTAACCTAGTGGTAATCCTCTTGTTATCTCCTAGCTCAGTGGGGTGGACCTCAGGGTTCCACATGGTTGGGAGGTAGAGCTATCCATTGGTTTTCTTGGAGATTCAGTTTGAGCCTTGTGTGGAGATGTTCCAGTTTCTAGTGGCTTTCATTCTTCAGTAGTGTTGTATACCTTCTTATGTATTATTTTGTAAATCGACAAGATTGATCTTGCAATCTTATATTCTTGCAATCTTGTACTCTTGCAATCTTGTATTCTTGTAACCTTGTATTCTTGTAATCATGTAATTTGGAACTAAGACTATGAAATCAAATTATATTGTTGTTGTAAAAAGTTATTGGGTTAGTTATCTCTGTAGATTAATGTTTATCACGCTTATGGATCTACTTAATTTCCTAATGTAGTTATGCTGCCCTAGAGTGGTTAGAAGTGTACTTTTCCTTTAGATGTGTTTTATGATATCCTTGGTTACTGTTGTTGCACTTTATTACTTTTTTAAAAAAAAATTATTCTGTAAATTTGCACTTATTAGCCTAACACTCTAGGGTTGCCTGACTGGGCATTACATTTGGTATCAGAGCCAAGTTAAACACTGGGTACCCTAGTTATATTTGAGCCCATTATGTAACCTTGTGCTTGAACTCTATAGAATAATTTTATCACTATTGTGAAACTTTTTAATGTAATAAATGCCTTTGGTACTGTAGGTAGATGCCTAGAGGTAGGGGCCAAGGTCGGGGCAGAGGTAAGGGTCGTGGGAGAGGTGGTGGCGGTACACCTCCTCCTAGTTCTCCTCAGTTGAGTGCCCATGAAGGCGGGGGTCAGAACATGGGGGGTCAGGATCAGCCTGATGGAGCTCAATTGAGATAGATTCTTGAGGAGGCTCTTGCCCGTTTAGGTCCTAGATAGGAGGGCAGGCAGACCCAAGGAGATCAGGAGGTAGACCAGCGGGGTCCTACAGAGAGAGAGAGGTCTCCTAGACCTAGAGAGTTGATAGCTGATCAGGAGGCCACACTAGCCAGCTATATGAGAGATTTGCTGACGGCACGCCCTCCCATCTTTGATGGGGCTAGTAGTGGACTTGAGGCAAAGACTTGGCTTTTGGACTTAGGTAGGTGTTTCACCATGCATCCATATGGTAACAACACCAAAGCCAGATGTGCTATTCTGCATCTTTGAGGGTTCGCTTCAACTTGGTGGCGGCTAGAGGAGCAGAAGCTGCATTTGCATATTAGCACTATGTCTTGGGAGTTATTCTTAGAGAGATTTAGAGCCTATTTTCTTTCTGACCATTGGAGGCAGCGTCGAGCAGATGAGTTCCACGAGCTGAGGCAGTTGGCCATGATAGTTGAGCAGTATGAGCGCAAATTTTATGAGATCAAACAGTATGCAGGTATTGGGGATGATGAGTCCATGTTGGTGCAGTATTTAATCAGAGGCTTGAATGCCTAGATTAGTGGAGGGGTTCGTGTATTCAAACCTAAGACTATGGAGGTTACCATGGAGAAAGCTCAATTAGCGGAGGAGAATCTGGCTATGGCACTTGGTGGGCATACGGGAGTGCACATTGGTAGTGCACCATCTTCAGGATATGGTTCTCGAGGTGGTCACACTCAGGCATCAGGTTCCCATGCACCCTCAAAGGGTGGTTGGCAACAGTTTTTGCAGGCTAAGCCGAAGAGTTCTCAGCATCAGCAAGGTAATAGATTTCAAAAGATGAAAGACCGGTCTTGGCAGCGCAATAAGCGGAACTATTTTGATCAGCCAGCTCAGAGTATGCAGTCCGCAGTGAGTAGATGCAGCTTCCAGCAGTCTAGTGCCTTCCGGGGTGATGGTGGTTTTCGTAGAGGCATCGGGTGTTTCTCTTGTGGCCAGTAGGGCCATATTGCTAGGCAGTGCCTGCAGAAGGGTGCATCAGGATTTGGACATCGACCGGCGGCATCTGATCTAACAATTGGTGATGCAGGTAGGTCACACTAAGTCTTTGCAGTGGTAGATGACTGACAGGTAGAGCATTAGGGCACCGTGGTGGAGACTTCGGGTCGCATGCGAGGTATTGATTTTTTTGTTTTATTTGATTCTGATGCATCTGATTCGTTTATATCTCCTTCTCTTGTGGAGCGTTGGGGCTTAGTGGCAACAAAGCAGGATGATAGGTGGCAGGTTGAGTTATCTTCTGGCACTAAGATAGTAGTTGAGTCTCTAGTTTCTAGGTGTGATTTGTCGATTGGCTCTTTATCTACTTCTGTGGACTTTCACATTCTACCCCTGGGTTCATATGACATAGTTTTGGGGATGGATTGGTTGGAGGCCCATCAGGCAGTGATAGATTGCAGGCATAAGTTTGTTAGGTGTGTGGATGATTCTGGTGCTGTGGTTGAGGTTGTAGGAGTTCAGAGACCCATTTCCCTACGTATGATCTCTGCTATGCAACTGAAGAGATGCATGCGTCAGGGATGTCAGCTTTTTGCACTAACTGTGAGTGATTTGGAGATGGAGGAGAGTTGAGAGGCATCTCTTGACGATCACCCACTTTTGAGGGAATATGCAGATGTTTTTCCTTTTGATATTTTGGGGATGCCACCTAAGCGTGACATCGATTTCAAGGTTGATCTAATTCTTGGCGCAGAGCCTATCTCACGAGCTCCATACAGGATGACCACTCAGGAGCTCAAGGAGCTTTGACTACAATTGGAGGAGCTGTTAGTCAAAGGGTTCATATGACCTAGTGTTTCCCCTTGGGGAGCACCTGTGATCTTTGTCAAAAAGAAGGATGGATCTCTATTGCTATGTATTGATTATCGACAGCTCAATAAAGTAACAGTGAGAAATAGGTATCCTTTGCCTCGGATCGATGATTTGTTTGATCAGATTAAAGGAGCAAAGGTATTCTCTAAAATTGACCTTAAGTCAGGATATCACCAGTTGCAGATATTTGAGGCAGATATTCACAAAATAGCATTTCGTACCCGTTATGGACATTATGAGTTCACCGTGGTACCATTCGGGTAGACAAATGCACCTTCAATTTTCATGAGCTTGATGAATGGTGTTTTCTGTACTTATCTTGACTGGTTTGTCCTTGTGTTTCTTGATGATATACTAATTTATTCAAGGACTATGGAGGAGCATGAGGAGTATTTGTGTTAGGTATTGCAGTGTCTAAGAGAAAATCAGCTTTATGCCAATTTATCAAAATGTGAGTTCTTTCAGTCAGAGGTTAAGTATTTGGGTCATGTCATCTCTTGAGAGGGTATTGCGATGGATCCCTCGAAGATCCAAGCTATTATGGACTGGCCTGCACCCACTAATGTTTCTGAGGTCCGTAGCTTTATGGGACTGGCAGGTTACTATCGTCATTTTGTTGTGGGGTTTTCAAGGATTACCCATCCTATAACTTCTCTTCAGTGGAAAGGGAAGAAGTTTGTTTGGATAGAGCATTGTCAGGCAGATTTTCAGACTCATAAGGATCAATTGACTAGTGCACCAATTTTAGCAGTTCCTAATCCTGATGGAGACTTTATTGTTTGTACCGATGCTTCCTTGGAGGGTTTGGGGGCAGTTCTGATGCAGGATGGTAGCATGATTGCCTATGAAGCTCGCAAACTCAAGGATCACGAATTGAACTATCCCACTCATGACCTAGAATTAGCAGCAGTTGTGTATGCCTTGGTGAGATGGAGGCATTTTCTGTTAGGGCATCAGTTTGAGCTGCACAGTGATCATTGTAGTTTGTAGTATATTTTCACACAGCCAAACTTGAATGTGAGACAGAGGCATTGGATGGAGTTCCTGTGCGAGTATGATTTTGAGGTCATATATATTCAAGGCAAGGAGAATGTGGTAGCAGATGCTCTTAGTCGTTGGAGGCATGAGATTTTAGCAGTTTCTCTTACAGTTGATTTGAGAGGTTAGATTCCCGCTGCTCTTCTAGCGTACAGTTGGTGCCAGGAGGTGAGATCTGAGATTGAGTCTGGTAGACCTTTAGAGGGTAGATTCTTCAATAGTGTTGTATACCTTCTTATGTATTAATTTGTAAATCGACGAGATCGATCTTGCAATCTTGTATTATTGCAATCTTGTACTCTTGCAATCTTGTATTCTTGTAACCTTGTATTCTTGTAATCATGTAATTTGGAACTGAGACTATGAAATCAAATTATATTGTTGTTGTAAAAAGTTATTGGGTTAGTTATCTCTGCAGATTAATGTTTATCACGCTTATGGATCTACTTAATTTCCTAATGCAGTTATGTTGCCCTAGAGTGGTTAGAAGTGTACTTTTCCTTTAGATGTGTTTTATGATATCCTCGTTACTGTTGTTGCACTTTATTACTTTAAAAAAAAAAATTATTCTGTAAATTTGCACTTGTTAGCCTAACACTTTAGGGTTGCCTGACGGGGCATTACAGCCTTTGCCACAGTTGTATCTCTAGGAGGTCAGAAGAAAGGCTGACCACTATTCTGACTGTTATTAGCAGTGTTACCTGTATAAGGAGCTATGGCTTGGATTGGGGTAGGACTATACACAGGTGTGTATGTAGGAACCAGATTTAATAATGGAGTGTGATGCATAGGGGCTCCATTCCAAGGTTGTGCCTAATTTTGCACCCTAAAATTTCCTCCATTAACAAATGGACTATAAGTTGTATGCCTCATCTCTTGGTTTACTGAGGCTGCCTCTTTATAGGCTTTGGATATTGAATCTATGTCAGGTTTTCTTTTGACAAACATGGCAGTTAAAGGATCCAAGGCTTCATAGTACATAGCTAACAAGGTATCATCATCCACGATGTAAGGGTCTACCAATCTAGAGTAGGCCTTTTGGAATCTATCATTGGAATTATTGATCAACTCTCCCTCACCTCTTTTTATGGTAGCTAATTTATTATACAAGACACAAGGATCAATGGGTCCTCTAAATCTAGACAGAAATGCTTCTTCCATAAGTGACCAAGAAGAAATATAGCCATTGGGTAAGTTTACATACCAGTTAGAAGCTTGTTCATTGAAGGTGTAGGGAAACAATCTACACACAACGTTCTCATGCTCTAATCTAGCCCTAAAGCATGCCTCCTTGAATATTCTAATATGATCTTCTGGATCCTGATGTAACTGGTATTTAGGACATATCTTCTTAGGATTTTTGGGCATCTCATGATAATCAGGGAATGCTATGGGAGAATGAACATTGAAATAAGCCATTGTAGGTGCCTGTGCCTGACCTAGATCTGTAGAAATACCTAGATTTACTGATGGGATAGGATTTTTAGGAGGACTAGGACCTCTAGGAGTACCTAAACCAAGATTTAGAGATCTGAATGAAGAAATGTCTGGACTCACAATGTTATGGATAGTATAAGGTGATCTCAGGGGCGTGTTAGATGAGCCTCCTAGGTGAGTTATTTTAGGGTTCCAGATTAAAGGACTCTTACCTCGCCTTATATCATGTAATTGCACAAATATATCCCCTGAATTGGATTTAGATCTAGTCACTCTACTGCTGTTATGAGCCAGCTCTTCTTGAAACAAGCCCTAACTCAAATGGGGCCCTCCTTCTAGTGCCAGAAAACTGTTGGTGATTGTTTTAACACAGTCATAATAATAGTTAAAATTCACATAAAATGAACCTAATTGACTTGAAAGATATGAAGGAATTGATTAAGATTCACCTAATCCCAAGTTTAATATGGTCAGGTCTTGACCTGTTGGGCAAATTCAGTAGGTTGATGTGAAGCTGTAATGTTCAGGGGGCCTTACATGATTTAGGGTTTCTTATTGATTCACTAGACTCAAACTATGCAAAACATCATAAATATCATCATTTTATTCATTCCTTTTGCACAAACTTGTTACTGTATTCCAAATCTTTAAATGATTTAAATTATTGCAAGCTTTCTTCTCTTTAATATTATGAAAACTATCTACTTTTAACTCAGCTACGTATGCTTCTTTCAAATATGAGACAATTTCCTTTAAATTTCTACATTTTCAGCTAAGTATTTTCAGATGGGTTGGGAAAAGTTAGAAAGATCTAAACTAAACTTCATTCATTCTACCAAAGGATCTAATTGTTTTGTTATGCACTTTGTAAATCATACAACAACTTGATCAAATCCACAGAGAAAAACCTTAAATGTAAGCTCTGAGCATTTTCACAAACATACACTTAAGATTGCAAGCTCTAAGACAAAATGTTTCAAACACAATGAAGAGCCAGAAAACACTTAGAAGATAGATGCAAAATTCTAGATTTAATTGTATTCGAAACAGACAGCTATATAAGATTTACAATGTCTGAATGACTCTTAGCTTCATTGATCAAACTACAGAAAAACTTACAAGCTTTACAGATATAGTAAGGAAGTACGATGTTCCACACGTTCCTTATTACAGACACAGGTGACCTCCTTCTACTCCTAAATGCTATGCTAAGTGCTACTTTTACAAATTCTTGCTGCTACAAATCCCTATGTAGCCCCTGTGTAAAGTATTACAGTGTAAAGAGGCACAATATATAGATTTGACTATCCTCAATACAGCTCTAAAACCCTAGTTAAGCAATGGTCCAAACTTCTAGTTATAGCATTTAATGGTGGAGGACAAGTCTCCAAAAATATCTCTGAGCATACATCAAATCTGGGTGAAATATGCCCTTCTGGAAACCCTAACAGCTCAAAAATAACTTTTGTTGTCTTCTGCAATAATGCTTCCATCTGCATTTTGTCTTCATCATTGAAGGCCTTTGACTTCCTTGCCCTTCATCCTTATCTTCCTCTACTCCTGAGATCGGATCTCTTTTCCATGACATCATCACCATTAAGCTTCAGCTCCTTCTTCAACTACAAACCTACAAAAAATAGACCAGCAATAAATACCATTTCACCTAATAAACCTGCAGGAAGATAAGAAGTTATTAAATCCAGTCGTGACCGCGCGATTGCAGAAATCAGGCCCTAAATTTGTGAAAATTTCATGTTTAAATGCATATACAACATTTAAAAAAAGTCAGGTCAACCATCGTTGACCAGAAAACATGCATTCGGGCTAAAAAAAAGCTTCAAAAACCTATCGCCCTGCTTTCCCGTCATTTTCCTGTTCAAATCCTTGTATATGGCGAATGTATGTCTCTATTGTATATCGGGTTGCACTTATAGACATACAAGCAGTAAAATATGCAAGGAATTTTCTATTTTGGACTTTCATTTTGAATCCGGCTTGTATGTATAAGGTGTAATGTATGCCTCGAAACATATACACTAGCATAGACATATACAAGGACTTAACTTCATTCCATAATGTTTTTGATTCTGGCAGTTGTATGTAAAGCAATGTATACAAAAATATGCAACCCAAATACATACAATGATTTAACTCCCCTTAACTTTCTTTTGCATCCGTGTAATGTATGTTATCCTTGTATCTTGCCAATATACAAGTCAGAACATACAAGGACTTAACTTCATTTATTAGACTTTTCGGGTCCGGCGCTTGTATACTAGGGGGCCTTGTATGTTGCAATGTATCTTTCGCTTGTATGTCCAAACATACAAGCGCTGAATGTACATCGATTTAACTCTATTTCATAATGTTTCGGTTATGTGGCTTGTACAAGTCATTGCATATCGGCTTTGTATGTCGAAACATACAAAGCACAAAATATACAAAGACTTAACTCTTTTTAATAAGTCCATCAGGTCTGCCCAATGTATATTTGCATTTTATACAAGCCCGTGGATATACAACAAATTAACCCTATTTCACAACCTTTTGAATTCTGTGCCATGTATACAGCCCCTTTGTATGTATAAATATACAAGCCCAAAATGTACAATGATTTAACATTGTTTTAATAAATCTTCGGTTCCGTGGCTTGTACAAGTGCATTGTATGTTTCGACCTACCAAACATACAAACATGAGATACATGCAACGAATTTTAAACATTCATTCATTCTAACCCTAAAACCATTTCGGGTCCACCTTGTATGTATGCATAAACTTTTACCAAATGCATACAAGGAAAGGATATACAATTGCCTTTGTATATGAAAGTGATATACAAAAGGGATTGTATATGCAACATACAAGCAACTCAATATGCAAAACAACCTTGTATATGAACCCGATTGCAAATGCGACTAAGTATAAAATGACCTTGCATTTACAAAGGACCTTATATATGCAACATACAAACCTGAATGTACATTTACCAAAATGATCATAACTTGCAAAATATGGCAAATTTTAAGATGGTTAAAAAAGCAACCCTAGCTCATTTTTCACAAGGAATCCAACCATATTATGCCCTGGTACTGAAAATGCATTTTTTCTCTAGTTTTAACAAAGTTTGCAATTTTAACCCTCTTTTCCCTTTTACCACCAAGCAGAACACACACACAAGCAGAAAAGCAAAACCACAGCAGGGGTCCTCATTTTACTAAGGGGTAAAATGGGGCATGTTGTGAACATCCCAACAGGACAATGTCAAAAGTGATAGTGAAGATGGAGTCAATTTTAGGTGTCTGCACAAACTATTTTGTAACGGTTTCTCTTTGTTGCATATGGGGTATTATTGGTATGCTCAATATTATTAATTATATTTACTTGCAAGTTTCCTTATTTCTTGAGGTTGTAAATACACAAACATTATTCCATTGTTGATTTGTACGCATGCTTCCATCCTCTTTGCAAGTTGCAACTTTGTTGCCCAATGGAGTAGGCATTGTTCTAGTTGGTGATAAGCCAAATATTTCTCATTTTAATCATCTCTTTATTCTTGTTAGGAAAGGTGTCTTAACCTTGCAATTACAAAAAGTATGATTTTTGGTTATAAAATTGAATAAACTCAATTTATAGGCTATAGAGTTAGTTTTTGGCCAAAATAATTATACCAAGTTTCTTAGCACCACTTTCAGTGGTGATTGATGCATAGATATATTTGAGCTCTACAATTTTTGAAAAGGGCCCAATCAACCTACTAAATCAAAATTTATGGCCTTCAGAAGTTGGGGCTCCCGTATTGAAAATGTAAACATGTTGGACGTAAGAAAGAGTTATAAGGGGGAGATACATATGTTAACTAACTTACGATGAATGTTATGACACATGATAAGACTTTGATTGGAGATAATATAGCCCTAAAGATTTGGGTGCCACTTTTTGGGTGGTTTTAGCTCATGGTTTTCTAAATCATCATTTGGTGGTCTCATGTATTATATCTCCTATATATTATGTGCTTGAGATGAAGATTGTGTGTGAGAGTCTTATAGATGTTGTTAAGTTGCCTCTAGATCTCTAGTTGGTGATACTCATGTGAAAACTTGCTCTACAAGTATATTGTAATCTTGTTAAAATATCTGAATAATAAATTGGGCTACTTTTGGAGTGGGGTTTTCCTCTGAAAGGATTTTCCCCATGTAAATAACTATGTCGTGGTATGACTACTATTTATGTTTACATGTGTTTTATGTATAATTTTTGTAACTATTGTAAATATTTGAATAGTTTTGCATAATTCTTCTCTCAAGATTAGTATAGGAAGTTATTCCACTACCTTAGCTTCTTTACAGTCTTCTCTACATTAGGAGTAGATTAGGGTACTACATGCTTTCATGATTCAATGATATAACTCAGAGAACATTCTAAGTGAGCACAAATTGTTAAGATTATTATAGAATCATGTTATGCATGCCTACACCTTGCACTTGTGTATGAGAGGTTAAGTGGATTCACTTGTAGGGATATAGGATTGTTGTCATCTTTAGGTGCATATGCAAGGATGTAGTTATCAACTTAATAATTGGTTTTACAAGTAGCTAGTTAGTATTTGTGTGGTGAAAGTTGTTGATTCATCTTCTTTATTCTTGCATTAGTGGTTAGGCTCCCAATGATCTTTGCATAGAAAACAAAGATTTATCTAAGCCCAAAGATGAAGGTGAGCCTACCCACTCACAAGGATCAACCCATTTATGCCACTGTCTGATCATGAGTGTTTTCTATCATCTATGTTGACACTCCCCGACCTTGGGTTTTGATGCAAATCTTTAGGATTTGTGAGGATACATGTTTGAGAGCCAACATGAGGCACCTGATGGTCCACCACTCTCCTTAGTCAAACCCTTGTATGGATTTAATGATTTTTTATAAGTTTGAAGGTACTCGAGGCATCCAATACAATGCAAATGCCTAATATATTCTTATCAATGTATATGTTGATGCTATGCTCTTGTAATGATGATGCAATCTATAATCAAACTTCTTTATGATGGTGTATGCATGGAGTTGTGGGACCAAAAAGTCAACACATGACTTTTTGGTCCCATGCAAAGCAAAACCCGAGTGCATTATAATGCGCTCATGTTTTTCTATATATAAAAGTAAAAAAAAAACACATTTGCTCATACCCGCAACTAAAAAGATAGTTTGGAGAGAAAAAACCAATGACATAGCATGAGCGTGTTTAAGAAAGGGAAAATCAAGCAAGTGCAAAGAGAAATTGACATTTTCACAATGCCACCTCACCAAACCCACTCCTGAAGGTCTCGTTAAACAAATGTAGAGGGTCTAGCAGCTGAAGAAGGTAGGGTTTGATTAATTTTTGTGAGTTTGAAAGGATTTTTGACTTTTGCAATGTTTGATTAGTTTTTATATTGAATTTATAGTTAATGAGGTAGGACAAAACACAAATCTAGTTGAAGAGGGTTAAAACAACCTTGAAATCAAAACCCCCCACCTTCACTTTTGGAAATATGCATCCATAGAATTTAATTCCTCATAACCCAATAAGAGATTTGATATGTAATAAACCAAAAATCCACATGCAAAAGAAATAGACAATCATACCATCAATGGTGACACAAGATATACCATGGGAAAACCCTCACAGAGGAAAAAACTAGCCTCCAAAAGCATGCATCTCTCATGTATTATTCAAAAACAAATAACAAATACATATGCAAAAATAACCTCTAAAAAATCAAGCTCTCACTACCTGCAATCCATGTGAACAAGCATGTAACAATACATCCCATGCCATGCTTCAAATCCTTACACAACCAACTTGCAAGTGAAGCTACAAACCCAGCCAAATAGCCAACTCAACCAGCTAGCCTCTACAACTACCCTTGTGTTTTCTTTTATAAGCATAAGCTCACACAAATACAACATGTGGTATTGTAATACCTTTTTCCCCAAAACCATGTGTCTACAAAACCATTGACCCCACAATTGATTATTGGTACTAAGTTTTCCCAATTTATCAAATAATTACAAATATTAAAGTAATTAACCCAGTGTTACATACAATGATTACAAATGGCATCCAAATAAATATCTAATGTGGCTAAATGCACCACAATTAAATATTTGTTTTACATAATAAAATAATACCAATGTTATGCAAGGTGTACAACACACCTACTCCAACATTCTCCCACTTGTTGTATACATTGCATAAGGGATCAATATGTAAACTCAAAACATCAAGGGAAACCATCATGTGTGTCCAACATGTACCATATAACCATCCATGTGCTCCAAGATACCTGCAACAATAATCAAGGTGTCCATGATCTCAAACAAGAATCTCCTTATCCTTTATCTAGCGTCATGAAGAATAAGATCCTCCAAAGAGATGCCACACTAATCTGTCACATAGAAGCAAGAAATTTGCATCAACTAATATCTAAACACAAGAACCAAATCTAATGGTAACAAATAGGCTCTAGTAGCTTTCAAGAATAAATCACCACAGCTGAAATAGAAACCACAGCTAGTTGTTAATGCATCAACTAACCATACCTCCAAATCAAGGTATACAAATCATAACAAGTAGACCTTATGCCATCAGCATATCCAACTCAAATCACAATGATAACAAGTCCCTGTATATAATCAATCCTACATAAAGAAGTCCTCCAAGGTAACAACACAAAGCATGTAATAGGAAACCTCAAGACCCTTCATACTATATCATAATGAGAACATCCAACAAAGGAATCATATACATCATAGAACTCCCACTACATGAGTAAATTTCAAATCTAAAAATAGATCAAGGCATCCAAAGATCCACTAATAGCACACACATAGAATATGTGGTTGAATCCTCTATCACATAGTGTCAAAGAATACACACAGATATGCAAAATCTGCAAACTAAATAGCTGCAACATAACTCTCCTCAAGTCCATATCTCTCCCAAATTCTCCACGTCATACAAGAAAGAAGTCAAAGAAATTGAAAAGCTCCATAAACATCTCAACTCCAATGTCATGTGAACACAAATATCTAGGAAGAAGAATAAGACCAATCAAGAGACAACCTGCAAATCATAACCATGTCCTTCTATCCACACTAATGTGCTATAGCTATGCAAAGTATGTTCTCCTTTAAAACCCAAAAACAAGAAGCTCCACAACATCCAACAATAAGATGCAAGCCTCTCAAACCAAAAAATAGATCAAACTCATAACCAACCCAAAGTAGGAATGAGCCCAAAGCCACTAACCATCTCTGTTACATATAATGATCTCATGACAACATAGGATCAAACATAATGAGATAACCAATCATATCCATACACCTACACCTCAAACAAATCCTCACAACCATAATCCATAGCTCTAGACTCAAACATGAGAAGATAAGACACAAAAGAAAAATGCATTTGAAAATCAGGTGGGTATACCTATCAAATCATTCATCACCGAGTGGACCAAAAGTGGGAATGAGATTGCTCCTTCAGGATGCACCAAGTCTTAAAGACTCTCTCTAAGAACAATCTCCTCAACATGTCCATGTTGGACTCATTTCCAACCAAGGTGTAAGCTCCTCAGTCTTGCTATTGAAATCCTCATCAAAGAGTAACCATCTCAACACATGTCTCTAATCCAAGAGAACTCAAACCTCACCTAAGTCTCCAAGTATCCATGAGTACCTCCATGATCAATCCATGCTAAACTCCAAATGCAAAACCACACCATCATGAAGCTCCCAAGCACATGACAAATGTACCCAATACCAAGAGAACCAACAAGATTATAGTCAAAGCTCCCACTATATGTCTACATAACCTAGGAACATATCATGACATCACGATCTAATCATCTCCTCAAAGGAAGATCACATGCACTAATGCACACATCATGTCTCAAGAGAACCTATATCATTCCAACACTCTAATCTGTGATCAAGAGTAAATCATGACTCAATACCAACCATCCTAAAAGCAAGGATCAACTGTCAAAAATGAGAAATCGTACAAACAACACCTCAACCAAAGACTCCAAGAATCCTCCATGGTACCAAGATGTCAACATCTCCAAATCACATGAAGATAAGCATATCCTACCAAATCTCCCACTGAACTGTGATACTAAGCTATACATGGCAACAACATAAACATCAAACCCATCACTATCAAAAGCTCCCACTGAAACATGTATTCAAGATATCCATGACATCATGATAACCATCTCCTATATGAAGATCATCCATGGCCCCAACACAATCAAGGAATTCCACTATAATGACACAACTCCCAAAAGGTCAAGTAAACCATAATCTCCAAAACCAAGAAGATGAACCAAAACCTATAAACCAAACATCAATCCAACACCACCATAACTACACCTATAAAACAATAATGTCATGCCAAAGTCCCAAATAAAAAAGCAACATCCATGGCACCATGATCAGCACCCAATGTACCTACACCAAACTCCCATCAAGTCTCATACAACTATACCATATAGTCAACAAACATAGGTCCCATATCATGACTGTATCAAGTAATACCATCTCTTTGTATCTCATAATGACAAGCAAACCAATGCAACATGTGACTAAACCAAGCCATAAACAAGAATCTGCATCAACACTGAAACATCTATGGGCATAGACAACCCACATCCAAGTCATAATGCAACCTATAGGCATAGACAACCTACAACACTGTACAACCTGTAGATCTCACAATGCAACATGCAAACTCAACAGTACATCTATGATGTTGTCAACCAAGGATAATCAAGGATAAACATGTAAGTCTACAATGACTCAAACACCAAATCATCCCAGATTCGATTTTCCATTGACTCACAAAAGCACCAAAAGTCAAATGGACCAAAATGAGCTCAAACTAATATAATCTAAACAAACCTTAGAATATCATCTCTAAATTTGCTCCACTACGTAGTGCTCAGAAATACCTTTCCAACTCCTATAAGAAGTCTAAAATCTGACTCCGTATGCACCTGTTATGCTCGGCCAACCCTCAAAACAAACATATGGCTTCCAACTGGCAAAAACTGGTCAAAATGGAAAAATATTAAAAAATCTCTATCACCATTGTGCAGTATGTGGAAAGAGATTTTTTTTACTATAAGAAGTCAAAAATCTAACCTGCTGGGTGAAAGTTATGCCCCCTGGAAAAAATCTGCCCAGTTATGCTATATATACAAGCCCTGGTGGCCAGTGGGTCGCTAATGGGTGGCTAGGCGGCGACCCATCGGTAGTGGTGGTGCCCTAGTGGCACTATTGGTGGTTGACTAGTGGAGGAATCCAAACTATGTTTAAATGGTTTTTATTTTTTTTGTTTGAAAGTTTAATTTTTTATAAATTTTTTTAAAATATTTTAAAGCTCGCTAGGGACTAGGCGTTGGGCCAATTTCCATGGGACCGAGGGCCCGCACTGAGGGGCTAAGCCCCACTGAAATTAAAGCCTGCCACCCAAGGCCAACCACCAGGGCCTACCAGGTTGTGTGTTTGCATAGGCCTGATGCAGGGGGTCATACCCCCTGCAATTTTTTTTTAATTTATGCAAAATGTCTATAGTTTTTGAAAAAATTAATGTTAATCAAAAAAAATTTCCCAAACTATAGAACAAATTTTTCCTTGGGTAGAAATTTTTCTTACAACCATACTTGGCAGCCTAATAATGCAGACCTAATGCGCGTCCTATACCGCCGATTCCGTACAGAATCTTGAAAGATTCTATACAAGATTCCCTAGGGCACAAAATAGGGCAAAAGTTTTTTATCTCCGAACATAGGCAAATTATATGTTTTTCTTCACCTGTGATAGCTCTTGAATCCAATGGCAAGGTCTATTTTTTCCCAGGAGGCTCCCTACAAAATCTAACCTCCAAAACCCTCTATACAAAGAGCCCAAAATGAAAACCCACATGCCAAATATCCATGAAACCCTAGATCTACAACAACCCAAGTCTATAAACAACCTTGTAACCATGAAAATGCCTTCATTTCTTCCATGCAAAGCCATGGATTCCACTATACACAAAAAATCCACTCAGAGCTAGGGTTATAAAATAGGGATTTCCTTCCAAATCATGGCAACTGATCTCTGATACAAAATTTTAGAAATATGCAGCCATAGAGACTAATTCATCATAACCCAAAAAGAGATTTAATATGAAATAAACTAGAAATCCACATGCAAAAGAAATAGACAATCATACCATCAATGGTGACACAAGATATACCTTGGGAAAACCCTCATAGAGGGAAAAACCCAGCCTCCAAAAGCATGCATCTCTCATGTATTATTCAGTAATAAATAGAAAATACTTATGTAGAGATAACCTATAAAACATCAAGCTCTCTCTACCTGCAATCTATGTGAATAAGCATGTAACTATACATCACATGCCATGCTTCAAACCCTCATATAGCCAGTTCCAGCTAGCCTCTACAACTATCCTTGTATTTGCTTTTATAAACATAAGCTCACACAAATACAACATGTGATATTGTAATACCTTTTCCCCAAAACCATGTGTCTACAGAACCATTGACCCCACATTTGATTATCGATACTAACTTTTTCCAATTAATCAAATAATTATAAATAAAGTAATTAACCTAATGTTACATACAATGATGACAAGTGGCATCCAAATAAATATCCAATGTGGATAAACACATCACATGATGCACCACAATTAAATATTTATTTTACATAATAAAATAATACCAATGTTATGCAAGGTGTATAACATAGCTAATCCAACATTCACATCCTCACTATGAAAGAGATACACAAGGAAACTATTTAGAGAAAATAGAAGAAAATAAAAAACATCTTCAATCCCTAATTGAAATGTTGAACAATCCAAGTGCAAGCACCGGTCATAGGAGAGCGCTTATGAAGTCATTAGAGATGATTGTTGCTCACACCGAATTGGTGACAAAACAAATCATTGAATTTTATGACTATAAGGAGAGGTGTCGAAAATACTATGCCAACAAATTGTCTTATGAAGAAGTGAAGAATGAAAAAATTACAAAATTTGCATTATGTTCACACTTTATGAATCCTAAAACTGGCCAAAGATTAGAAGAGACTTGCAAATGCTTCCCTATTCATTGGTGTAGGAATCAAGATATATCCCAAAACTTTTGGGATAGATGGTACATGGTGTTTGATGAGTGTCCATGTAACAACAATGAGATGCCACAATATTTCTTGAGGAAACTACATTGCGAGTTTGTCCTTAAGTAGATTCCCAATTATTTTTACATTCGAGAGTTCTAGGGTAGAGGTGGTGGCTTTGCCCAAGATAGAGAGGGGGCACAATGAGACCAAAACTATGTACCTAGACGCCTGTAGATGCTAGAACGTGTGTCACTCCCTTCAACTTTGAAGGAGAGTGCTGAGGTGGAGACAATAAATTCATTAAGTGCTCTCACACAGTCTCTAGCATAGCACAATGATGATCTCATCTAGGCCAATGAGGGTGAGAGCATAATGCATCATTTGTCCCCACATCCATGTAGTTCATGTGGGAACCTGCGTGATAATGGGACATAGGAATCTCAACAGGATGTTGTGACGCAAGGGCAACATCCAATGATAGACACATCCATATTGGATTATATTGTTCTCACAGATGATGTCTTATAGTGTACCATTGGTATTGACTCTTAGGTAAGTTTTTACAAGTTTCATCTTGATTTAATATATTCTTATTTGAAATTTGTAATTAATTTTATATGACTATCTATATTATAAGTCAAAATTAATGTATGTAATCATATGTGCAATGATATTCCAATGTCAAATTCTTCATCTTGCCTCTGTTAGTCGTCCATTGGCGGGTTATGAGAGGAGGTCGAATCAGCAGGTATGTAATTTATCACATGATCATAAATATAGTACATATATCACTGGTAATATTATTTAGTGACAATTTGATGATTTCAATAGGGATCCTCACCAGCACCTCCATGGTTTCCTTGGTCCCCTGGACGCAAAACCACTTATATAGAGGTAAACTTAACCATTTGTAATCATTATGCATTTAAATAATGTTATGTATCTATTATGGTTGAATAACATTGAACTCTATTTTCAGATGTTGAATATGGAAACTCCTCCTCATCTTCATGAGTCAAAACAGGCAGGCATTGTTGCAGCCATGTTGTCTTCAAATCCTTTGACCGAGGTATGAGCCAATAACATGAAAATACTATTTTATATTTCTTGTTTTATCTCAGGCCATTTAATGTACATAAATGACATTTATGTTTAGTCAATTTTGCTTCTTGATGCTTCTCACAGGAGGTCACAACTCCAACCACACCATACAAATCAAGCACACCATGCAAATCCCAAATCATAGGAGGGACTCATCACCACTAGTCTTTAAACTATGATTAAGAACAAACATGTCATACACACACACATGGAAGACATAGAAAAAATACAACAGACAAGAGATGGAGTGTACCTATTTCTAGGTTCATCACCATCTCAAGCATATTACAAGAACACACTGATGATTAGGCTTCACCACAACAATCGCCGAAGACACGCTTAAGGGTTAGGATAGTCTCATATCCACTCCCCACCTACTTGGAGGACATTTTGAAAATGACAGGATTGTGCAATCTCCTCAAGAAATACACCATCCCTGCCTAACACAGAGGGCTTAGAATAAAAAGGATATGCACAATATCCCACCTTCGCAGAGGGCTTAAGTGATTGGAATAGATTCAAGCTTTACAAACACACTTTGCTAACATATAAATCAAACAACTTACCTTATATATGCCCCCACCTTAAGGTGGTTGATATCATGTAATGATATCAAGAACATTAAGGTAGGAAGAAAACATACAAGGGAACATGGGCTCTCACAGAGGCCATGCCCCTCGGAGGTGACATGTTCTTTACAATCACCAAATGTTCCCACAAACACACAATTTCCTACAAGAAAAGGTGTTAGAATCCATATAATCATGATAAACAACAATGCATATGATCATTCACATAGAGAGCCGAGGTTATACTATGGGTCCAAGATCTGAGTATAACTATGGGGATACACCACAGAAATCTCAAAACTGAGTGTAACCAAGGTGAGATTCAAAGATAAACAAAGTGCACAGAGCAATAGTATTGTTATGGTTTGTAAGTGTGATAAGACAACATCAAGATCACATAGAGTGATTCCACTAGCCAAACATTAGATAATAATATATATCAACCCCATCATCATGTATGGACTTGTTCCATTTTTTGATTTCTCATTGAAGGGACACTAGGTCCATATCAGTATAATATGTTTTTTGTCATCCGCCCACTAGATAAAACTACTAGAAGAAGGGAAACAATAAATCTAGAGAGGAGAAACAAGTACCTTAGGGATAGTCACATAGGAGGGTGCCCCCAAGTCACAAACCACAATGCTATGTCCATAAGACACAACACACAATAGTGAAAATAGAGGAGAAGCAATATAGAAGAATGATGATACAAGTAGAAGAAGGTCACAATAGAGGTGATCTCCCAGTATCATTGACCTTACAAGAGAATCAAGGATGATCCTAGGAGGCCTAAACAACACATAACACATCATGGGGGAGACACAACATGGAGGTAAAGGGTTAGAAATACTTACCTGTAGGAACAACTAGGCTAGCGGTCATCACGGATCTTGATCTTTACTTTAATGGTTAAGGCTTTATCTCTTCTTCTCTCTTCCACATTTTCCTGAGTTTGTAAGGGTATCCTTGTAGGAAGGTTGTCTATTAATGATGGTAGAGAAGGGATATTGCAATTTTTTGTGTCAGTTAAATGGGGTGATGTAGGAGCTTTTATAATTCCCTTTCCAATTGATTCAGGTTGTTGAGGAACTCAAAAAGTGCCCATTTCAGTCCATATATAGGGTGTTGGAATACCTTGGGTTTGAGGGATAGTTTGTTCTTCAATGTCATGTGAAAGTTAATTGTTTTCCAAGGTATGTGAAGGTTTAGGTAAAGGTGCATGATCTATTTCTTTGTTTAATATGTAGTTGAGAAGTTCTTGAACATCAGGTGGTAAATTTTTAGTTTCAACAGGTTGAAGCAAATGTTCACAAAGGGAATCTACATCATCCAAAGCATCATCCTGGCCAGGGAGAGTGAGAAGGGATGGCAGATTAGTATGGACAAATGTATCAATGATGTCTTCTTCTTGTGCTAAAATATCCTCACTAAGTGGGGTTATGTTGGGACAAGTCTATTTGTTCAATGAATCACCCATTGCTATATCATTCTCATAGGTCTCATAAAGAATTTCCATTATATCATCATGAAATGAAGGGAGAGAGGGAATAATATTTCCACTACTACTTTCCCCATGGTTATTTTTAGAAATTAAATTAGTGATATTTTCAAAGATTGAAGGGAAAACACCCATGATAGTGAGAAAGCTTTCAAAATAAGCTATTGTTCAAAGGATATCACAGGCAGTGCTTACGGACAAGTCAATACTATAGATGTAGGCTATTTGATGCAAGACTTGAGAATTTTTATCATTTAATTTGCAAAAATTATCATAATTCATAATGTACTCAAATAAATCTTCCAAAGATGAATGACGAGGAAAATCCATGAATGCAAACTATGTGTGAAAATGACCTAAAATGCTTAATTTTTTCAGATTTTTTCAATGCAAATAAATGAAATAAAAGGTGTTGTAAGGAAATTGATCAGGGGTAGAAAATAATATGTCTGATATTAGTCCAATAAAGCAATAATATCCTTCACAACACGCTTTTAATGCAAACCTAGAGTGATGACAAGCCAAAACCTAGTGAAAATGTGCTAAAATATGTAATTTTTCACCAATTTTTAGTGCAAAGGCCCAATAAAAGGGTGTTGTAAAGAATTTGAGGAGGGGTAGCAGATAAAAACCTTGATAACAGCCAATTAATGCAGAAAAATTCTTCACAACACACCTATGATGCAATTCTAGAGAGACAATAAGGCTAAATCTAGTGAAAAAATAAGGTTTTCAAACCCTAGACATGAAATTTTACAAGAAAGCCACTATTATGAAACACTATAGTTAGAAATCAGTCCTAATGAGTGTTTTTAATAGGTAGTAAAATCTAAAATAAGATTTTGACTACAAACCCTAGCTAATGCAAAACTAGGTTATATGGAAAAATGCACAATTTCAAGCAATTTTTATCAATTTAATCATGAAAATGCAATGTACATGAATGATGAATGATGAATTTATGTAAATTAAATCAGATCTGATAATAATAATAAAAATTTTATGAAATTAAATGCAAATTGACTCAAATTATTTGAAAATACAAGTTAAATGCCAATTTTTTTTTCAAAATTTCCCAATGTTTCAAGTTTTTGTAATTTTTTAAATGCAATAAGATGAACAATGAAATAAATGTAAATATGAAGTAAACCACTTAGCAAGGTGTAGTAACTTGAGTGTACAGAGAGAGTGACCTTGGAGAATTCCAAATTTTGAGTATGAGAGGCTGCGGATCTAGATTTAGCATCTGGACATAGGAAGTTACAACATATCAAGAATTTAGATCATTTGTCTTTGATTCTGGAAAGTTATCTCTATTTGAAGATTGACTATTCTGACATAATAGAGCCGACAGTGTTTAGTGAGGTTGAATTGGCTTGTGGATCAATCACGTGACTTATGGAGTGAAAAGAAGAATCAGTTGATGAAGTTTAAGGACCTAGCCAACCTTCAGTAAGCTCCACGCAAAGTTTGATGCATTTGCGGAGTAGTACCTTATGTTTAGGCCCGACCTACTTTGTGTACATGTTACCTGACTAGCCGTTGCAATTAGGCTAACTTGACAATGATTTCAAGGCTTACGAAGGTTATAAATAAGAGGCAAAGGATTGTTTCTAGGGAGAGTGATCGATAGCACAAAGAATGGAAACAAAATCTTAAGTTGTTTTGATCTGGTTGAGCAGCAGAATAGAGTAGAAAGTAGAGAAGGAAGTAGAATGAGATGTAGAGAAGAGAATTGAGATGTAGAAGAAAGAAATCATGAAAGAGTATTGTTGTATGAATCTTTGTAGTCCCTGGGCTATGGCCTAGCACCTGTAAACCCCTTGAGGCATGTTTATTGTGATTTAAAATCGATTATATATGAAGGATGAGCTTTGAAGGCTGGGATTTTCCCTATTAGGGTTTTCCCAGGATAAATCTGATGTTATGTGTTCATGAATCTATTTTATCTTTCTGTCGTTAAACTATAAGCTTCCATTGCATATCTGTACGTCCATGGAGTTAATTGTTTAAGGCTACAAGGTTAGACAGTCCCTAATCGGACCCTCCTACCTTGACTACATCACTTAATATGGTGTGTATGCAAGAAATAGACTTAGGCACCACGTCACATCTCAAATGCCTAGCCATTAAAACAAAACCACAACCCATTCAATTCATGGTGCTATTCATTATAGCCACAACAAAACTTCCAACTTTAAGGTAAAGAGAAGGTGTTTCACCGAAGGATGGTAGCCTCATTAACTAGAGCACAACCATGAAGCAATTGAAGACATAGGAAATAGGGTTTCAAAGTGTAATTCTCAGGCACCGTCAGATGGAGAAACAATCCAACGACTCAGAAATCAAATGCAAAACGATGAAGCAAAAAATGTGAGATGTAATTCTCTACGTGAGTTTTCTTTTAAGCTTCAAAACACTAGAAGCTTACCACTTGTTGGCACAATGGGTACTTGAGGAGCTCTAAGTAAATTCATTCCCAAAGATACGCCTGAGCGCCATGTGGGTGAAGCGGAAGGAGATAAATGATCTTATTTCATTTTTATTAAAACTCATAAGGGAGAAGAGTCACATGAAGGAGATTTGAGTCATTATTTTAATAAGAATCTCTTATTAAATATTGTGGAGGGCCCCTCTAATGAGTTGGGTTTTATTTTATATTAACGAAGAGTCTCTTTCAAAAGGCTACAGGAAAGTCAATCAAAAGTAAAGAGTCTTTATTAATTTAGAAACACTTTAAAGTGGTGGGTCCCCTGAGAAATAAAGCTAAGGATTTACTATTTAATAAGACTCTCATTAAGACTCATTTGACTCTTATGGCTACAGGTAGAAACATATGCAACCCTAATTTCACAGGAAGCTATTAGAAGCAACAACAGAGAGATGAGTGGTAAGTTTTGATGATGCAGGTCAAACAATGGAGGCAAATGCATTTTTAGCCATGGAAGCTACAACTAGTTCACTAGGAGTTTTAGTTGCCTAATCCATTACCAGATCCAGATTTTTGGTAGATTTTATGGGTTGCAGTTGCAGATATTTTTTTGAGGCAGTTGCAAAGATTTTTAGAGATTCTTTATTTCTGGGTTATATATATAGAGATCTGCATCAAAGAAAAGGAGTTTGATAGTTCTACAGGGTTAGACACACATAGATCTGAGATCAAAGTTTTTTTAGTAGTAGTAGAGATATTTTCTTGCCCTCAGTAGTTACCTCAAATGAGGAATGTAACATTTTATTTTGTGCAATTTTGCCTCTATATTTGTTACCTGTTCAAATAATGAAGAGAGGTGGTGTTTTTTTGTGCAGACCTGAGTCTATTTTTGTTTCATGCTTCTAATCTTTGTTTCTTCACCTTTGCTAAATCTAATTTATAAATTGGGTTATTGATCATGCATTCTACTCTTTGGTTTTCCAACATGAATCATTTAGGGTTTAATCATTGTGCTAATTAGAGTTAGGTAATGAATCTGGCACATCGCCATAGCAGTAGTTTAGGGTATTTCTTTAATCTTGTTTTTTCTTCCCTTTCCAAAACCCCCATTAAAATGAAGAGCCAGATTGTATAATATATAGAGGTTATTCTGAGAGTCATTCCACATTCTCAAAATCTCCCATGTTGGTGATGGATTAAACCCACAAATTCATGCATCAACAGTTTTTGGTATGCCCGGTGGGACTAGATTCAAAAACTTGGGTCTTTGTTTTCATTTAATCTTTGTCTGTATTTTGTGGTTTTGGTGGAAAATCACAAAAATATATGCTCATGGAAGCATGAAGCATCCACCTGGTGACTCTACTGATGACTCTTTCTCAGATCTTTGCCCCTACAAACCATGGCAGCCCTAGGTATCTATGTGCATCTCAACATTCTAGCAAGAAACTTGCCTTTTGTGACTTGGGATTCAAGCCCTCTTCTTCTACAATAACGAGGCCAGGTCCCTGATGCAGCATGGAAATCATTACATCCTTTTCATTGGGATGGCTCTATTTGTTTTGCAGATCACATTCAGGATGTGGCAAATTTATGCACCATTCATAGTATCGCTACTGAGAATGAAGCCCTTCTATTGCTAGCATCTTCCCTCAAAGTCAAATCAAAAGAATGGTATAGAAGTTTGTAGCCCAGATTGGTCACTGGATGGGATCAGCTAGGAGGACTCATCTAGAATCGGTTCAAAGAAATGACAGATGTTAGCTCACTTACCCAGAATCTCATCACCATCAAGAGACATCTAGTAGAGAGCATGTGTGAATTCAATTCAAGATTTGATAAGGTATGGAAGAAATTCTCTATTGATATCAAGCCTCCTCCAATTTTTGCATTTCTCTATTATTTAAAGGCTTTAGACCCTAAAATATCTGTCATGATACAAGCCTTAGGAGGTAATACTCTGCCCCAATCATAAAATCTTGCTATTAGAGATGAAAACAACCTCATAGAGGTTGGTAAACTATTCCCTCTACCTTTAAAACCCTTGATGCATCATGCAGATAACTTATCTCAAACTCTTTCTTGTAGCTAAATACATAAAAATTCTACCCCACCCACCCTCCCTACTGATTTACCAAATCATAAGGAGATGTTGGAAATAAAAGAACTCATAAAAACCCTCAACCATGAGCTAAATGAGTTAAAATGTCAAAGCATGTATAATGTTGATCCATGTTTCATACCCCAAAATCCTTGTGAACAGCAATACCAATGTGGTCAATTTATGGAAGAGATCCTCCCTCAGGCACAAAACAGACCCAATAATCTTTAGAATTATGCATTACAAACCTCTGTAGCTACAAACCAGTCCATAGAAGGCATGGATCAAGTGCTTTTTCATTTTGACATTAAAGAAAATTTGAGTCTCAAAGATCAAAATACAAGCAAGAAAGTGGCTCCTGTCTATTCAAGGTGTCATTCTGGTTATCAGCATCATGCACCTGTGGTAACATGTGGCTTAGAAACTCAGTCAACTTATGAAGAAGACTCAAAAGTTTCTTATGAATTGACTCTTCTAGAAGCTCAAAAGTACTTGAAACAGGGCTTTGAAGCTGAAAAGTACTAGGTAGAGGATGATGCAAGTCTGTACCTCATCTTGAGGGAGAAGTTGCAAAGGAAATTACAGAGTCTAGAAAGAATGATTATTTTTATTTCTATCATGAAGTTTCACATCTTGAAATAGATAGCACAGAGATGCATCAAGGGAGAAAGGATGAGGATTTATTCTCAATTTTCCAACAAGGGTATCAACTACTGGATGAGGAAGATCCTACAATTGAGAAAGTGCATGGTCCATTTGCAAGGCCTATTGAAGGGGATCGTAGAGAAAATTTTGAAATAGATGTAGATGAAAGAGCTGATTTGTTTTCTATTTTTGAAAATGGTTATTCTCTTTTTCTTGATGAAAACCCACAAATGCAAGAAAAGATTCAATACATAATCACATCACACTCCTTTCTTCTTTCAAGAAGAAATCCCAATCAGATTCAAGACTATTCTTGGCAGCTCTATCACCTGCATGCCTGATTTCGATGCTATCTCGAGTCACAAACCTATGGAAGAGTCTGCAAAAGAGATCACTAATGAAGTTATGTTGATAGAAGACTTCAAATGTATGTAGAGGAATGAGATCAAAGATTGATTTTCCCTTCCCACCTGTTGATGGGTGTTTTTAGCACACAACAACACAAATGTGATTGCTGGTATCACACCTCTCTTGAAAAAGGTATCCTATCCAAGATAGGACTGCCCCAAGGATAATACAGCTAGGTCTTAGCTTACTTGGAATGACTTAGTGGTATGTCTAGTTGTTTCTACAAGGGGTCTTACATGAAATCTAGGGTTTATGAAAGATGGCAACAATGTACATGCAGAAACCCTAGGTGGTTCAGACTGTAAAGTCTAAAATTTTCTAGCAGATGGGCAATGAAATATTGCTTATAACCTAACCTAACAAATTGATATAAATAAAATGCAAAAGGAAAAGGAGAGATAAGGGATAAGAAATCCTAGGTGATAGCCACAATGGGGTAAAATGTTGTAGATAGACAAATACTTTCAATAAACCATTCCCTGTTTCACCAGGATAGGAAACCCACAATGTTGCAAGAAATGATGCAATCTTCAAAGGATCCTTAGGATTTTAAAATTACATTCACTCATTTAACACCTAGACAATGGCACAACTTAACTAGTGGAAAAAAACTGAACTGTATTCAATGACAAGGCCCAGGCTAACTATACACAGCAACTTACCATCGGTAAGCACTAATAGTATGGACCAAAGCATTCATCAGAAATCTTAACATTTACCTATCATTGCAAAAGCACAACTAACTAAATTTAGATTGATATGAACCATGAAAACTAAAATGAGACAACACATAAAGACAAATTCCCAGCAACCTGCAAAACTTGCTTTGTATTGACTATATTTTGGCAGAGTCTCAGCAATTAATTATCAAATCTTACTTGTTACAAATGAGAGAATGGTGGCCCTTTTATAGACAAGGCACCATACTAAGTTTTTAATGGATGGTGGAGATTAACTCAACACCAATGGTCTAGATTACATGGCATTTAATGAAGTACAACAGTTTGTTACATTTTCAGATTTGCATTTGTCCTTTAGGAAAAAGACAAAATACAGCTTGCAAATACATCAAATATAGACAGAATGGATACCCATTTGGCTGTACATGATGAAAAGTTAATTTTCAAGGCCTAATGAAGCCAAAATAAAATCATATGATGCTTAAAAACTTGAGCTCATGTGGATTCACGGGATTCCAAGTGCTGACTAGATGAAAAGGAGTATTTTGGTGAAAGTATATAAACTATTTGCTTGCTGCACTAATTCTTGATGATTGGACTACTGGGACAGTTGTATGTATGTCTTGGTGATCCACTCTAGGGTCATTTGAGTGGTATTTTTGGAAAATTATCGAAAATATAATTTTTGGTATTTTCTACATCGTAGTAAATTGCATTTTTGGAGGCCTTCGGAGCAGAATGGGGGCTCAAAACTTTTATCGGTTGCTTGGCATTAAGGCTTAAAAATCAAGAGCTCAAACTAGATAATTAGTTTATCTTTCCAATGACTCTAAGAAGTTTAAATTCTGATAAAATAGCTAGGAGTTATGACCCCCGGACTGGATCACTCAGACATTGGACTGGATCTGCAGGAACAACAGTAATGTAGGGATGATCTTTAGTGTCTTCAAGCTATGGGGACTTATTTCTATTATATTAGACATCATACTAACATCCTCTTGTAGGTGCAATAGCAATTTGGTTGATAAAATGAAGTTTCTGCATTTCTCGATTACACTACATATCTGTGTGTGCATTCTTCCAAGATAGCTCCAACAAACTCCTATGCTCTCCAAGACCTATAATTCACAATACAAAGCATCAATTTCATCTTAAAAAATCATTTTTCATCAATTTGAACTAAAATATGTCAATTTGCAGCCATGGATTCATTAGAAATAGTATATTGTCAATGTCACTTTCTTATAACCAACCTCTTAAATCTAGTGATTTTCACATAATTTTCTGTATTTTTTGCCATTTTCAAGTACCCATTTGGCCTATATATTGATTTAGGAAGTTTTTTCAGTCATTAGAATCCATTTGGAAACTTTTATTTCATGTTTTTCCAGCATTTTCTACAAAAAACGAGATTTTTGGGGGTCATCAACCTTTTTATGTGCAGTAGCATTAATTATTGTAAAACATGCCAAAAATCCACACAAACTTGGTAAAATATTCAACATGATGTGACAAATAGATATGCAATTCAAATCCATCAAGAAAATCCAATTTGCTCCTTAAAAAACTTAATTTTTGGCCCAAAATACCAAAAAGCGTTGATTTTGGGGGTCACTGACTTAGCGTTGATTTTGCTTCCAACTGACCTTAGCATGGATTTTGAGTTCATCTGATCTTAGCGCAGATTTTGGGTTCATCCAACCTTAGCGTAGATTTTGGATCTGACTAACTAAAATGATGCTTCATGAGGTTAGTCGGTACAATTTTTAGCGCAGGTCCGTCGGGTCTATTTTTTAGCGCAAAGTTTGTTGGCGGGGTTTTTCAAAGTGACCGACTTGCACAAGTTTTAGCACCGACTGACCTATGTGACTTAAGTTGATGGAAGACCATTTCAGCGCAAGTCAGTAGAAGGCAATTTTAGCACAAAGTCTGTGGAAGTTGTTTTAGTGTAAAAGTCGGTAGGAGACAGTTTTAGTGCAAAGGTCGGTTGGGTCATTTCTAGCGCCAGATTTTTAATTGGCTAGGGTGAAAATATATTTAAAAATATATTTAAGTATAATAGAATTTCTTATACTTTAAATATTTTTAAATATACTTTTAGGATGCTTGAGATGGGCTCTAGATCCATAGGATTTCATATGCAGATTCTAGAGTTTTGTGGTTCCACCAGATTTCAAACTTAGCCATTTTTCAAGATTTTTAAGGTTTTAGACTTAGCCAAATTAGGGCTTCAGGAACATGTATCAGGGTGAAATCATATGAACCCCTTAGTGGAATCTAATGGATTTTGACATGATTTTGCAACTCTAAGACCTAGAAACTAGAAATTTCAACTTGACACATCTTGCAGAAGCAATTTCAAGGGCAATATCTAGTGACATAGGATTTTGGAGAAAAATGCAGTACTTAGCACCCAATTTCAGTGCAGAAAGCAACAAATGGCAATCTTTGAAGCACAAGACCACTCAAGATACCGCCAAATGACATCAAATCACTCCAAACATGCAAAATACCCAAATTTGAAGCAAATCTTGCATTATAAGCACAAATTCACCTTCTCATTATCATAAGTAGCAAAAGTTTGAGACTCCAAGCCAAAGAAAAATAGGGAGTCTCCATTTGGCAAATTCTCAGTGTAATGTGGATCCACTAGAGCAGCATTATCAGATTCGAGAGTTATTTTGCCATTCCTATGAATGGGCATGTCCCTCTGAGGTTCATATGTAAGTAATTTAGTCTCAATGCTTTGAAATAAGTTGCAGCTGCAACAGTTAGTTTTAATTTCAGTTTTTTTGCTTTCAATAGGTCTCAGCTACATAAAATACTCGAAGGTTTCAACAGTCATCAGTTGGCCTTGGTTTCAAAATATTAGTTATGGTTATGCATAAGCTTCAATTTTGGCTTCAGCGTGGTCAGCTATCACGAATTTGTATCAAGTTTTAGTGATCCATTAGTTATAGAGTAACTCCTTGATTTAGCATGAGTTTTAGTTTCAAATCAAGTTGATTTGCTAAGTAGTTGTGTATCAGTTTGAATGCACAAGCTATGGTTGCTAATGTATTCTCAGAGTGCTACTTTATTCCCACCTGTAATTGACTATATGACCAATGGATAAGGCTTCAGTTTGTGAAACCAAAGATTATGAGGTTCTAAGTGAGCAAGCTCACTTTCCCATCCAGTCGCTACGAACTATTGTGCAAATTTTACACAATGTACACCATTTCGAAACTTTCCATTTCATGAGATTTAATGAATTTCAGTGGAGTTTTAGTAAAGATTCAGTGAGATTCAGAGATGCAGTCACCTAAAAAGTCAAGGCATATGTGGGAGTGTTTCAAAGGATACAGATCCTCCTATTTCAAAGAGAGACTCGGGGAGTCTTGTGTTGCAGTGTATTGGTTTTATATGTGCGCAAAAAAATAAGCTCAATGGCAGTATTGTTGGATTATTCTCACAGAGCATAGTCTGGAGTCAGATTGGGACTTTAAATATGTGAGCTTGATTCATTAAGTGGGGAGATTCCAAATTTTCCAATGAGTCTCCCATTTCTGACTCAACCATTGGAATAAAGATAGGCAGCATACTTCTTCTACTTGGATTTGTATATGGTCTATTCAAATGAGTTAAATCATCATGACAAAAGGCTTTGGCTTTGGTCAAGGTCAAAAATAAGTTAAAATTGAATCCTGGTATTGAGCCCAACAATGACTATCAGATAAAGCATGTAGCCTTATATCAAGAGTAGACCATAACAAATGGTGTGTTACCACTTCAAATAAGTGTCGCCTCTTCACTTCAATATGGCTTGGAATAGAATCCAAAGCATGCAGCCATATGAGAGTGGTGCTGCAAATAAAGGGTGTTCAAGTCTATAAAGATGGCATAATTTCCACAAGTTTTAATGGTGCAAGTTCAAATCAAAGTCTCAGCACTAAAGTTCAAAGGATGTAATCACAAAGGAAACATGAAGGTAGCTTATATATTAGGAAGCCACTACCTCTACAACAAGAAAGGTGCTGCTATAAAGGAGAGTTTGGCCTATCTCTAAGGAAAGAGGTGCATAGAAGGCCCGGCCTAAAATCTTGAAGGCACAGAACATTTGATACAAAAGCACAACTCATATGCAGTATGGTGTGGGCTGATATAATATCATCTCAGTTGTATCAATTTAGCCAGCATAGCCTTAGCATTAAAGGAAGCATACATACAATAAAATTCATGCAATCTTAATATAAAATCTGGCATGGTCCTTCATAAGAATTGTGTAGCATATAAAGAAAGGCACGTGAGATTGTAAATAAGGCTACAACCACCTCTCAAGGTGTGACCAAAGGAAAGAATGGCATCTTGAGTTTGAAGTTAAAGATGACTATAGAAAAGGAAATATTGAAGTGGTTTTTCTTAAAAGTTGTTATCAATCAGATATGCACCCTATGCTAAGTTATTCAACTTAACTATCTATTAACACATGGGAACACTCCTAAGCCTGTGGGTTGCCTAAACTTAGAGTGAACCTCTAGAGTGAGCTGGTTCTCCTAATGATTTTTCCTTAATCTAAATGATTTGCAAAGGGAAAAGGTGAGAGGATGAACTAAAATGAAACTCACACTTAAACAAAATATGATCCTAATTTCTAACCTATCTCAATATTTTCACTCACAAACATCTCCTTAAACATGAACTCTCACAACCTCACTTAGAAATACGATTCAAAAATGATTTATATGAAGGTTCAATCTGAACACAACATATAACCAGGATCATATGAATTATCTGCATGCATTTTTACAGTAATGAGACATAACAAAAGACATAGTATTGGTCACAATGAAACATCAGATCAAAAGCTCCAAACATGAAGGTAAAAGAAGTGAAATAGGAATGCTTTGTTGTATTGAACTGAAAGGAGTACATGAAAATCTGACAAAATCTGAGTCAAAAATGTTTACAAACTCTCTGCTTGTGCTCAAGAGAGAAGAAACAATGATATCAACTCCCCTGAAAGAGCTAGCTTTCTCCAATATATGCCTGCCAAAAAGATCTCCTAGAGAAAAAGCTGGTGAAAGCTCCTAAAAATAGTTATTTTGATCCATTTTCGAGCTCCTAGAAAAAGCCACAAAATGAGCCTCCAAACTATCTCCAAATAGCTTGCAAAAACTGTCAAAAAGTCCTCCAAGGTGGTCCCACCAAAAAACATGCTTTGTCTGCCCAATAAAACTCTATTTTTGTCCATATCCTCTCAAAAGAAAGAAAACTTTAAAAGATATTGTTTGCTTTATTTTGTATTAACTTTACAAGCAATGAATATTTGAAAACAATTTGTAGAAACCCTAATTTATCTCGATTTGATTCTTGCAGAATATTACAAGGCTTTTGATTTTACTTTGCTAAGTATAATATATCCATGGTCACATGATTTTCTATAAAAATCATTAAAATATAAGGACATAATATATAGTTTTGCAAAAAATAAAAGACTATAAGGCTTATCTCCATTTGTCTCTGCAAAAATCTCTAAGGGCATATGAGGTTTTAAAAAAATTAAATGCCCTTAGCACTCGACCTCCACTTAATCTGCAAATTAAAGGCATCATGAAAATGTTTTGAAATCACCTTCAAAATGGAAAAAAGGAACTATTGGGGTTTCAAGGCATATAGCCTAGGCATCAAACATGTCAACAAGGTTTTAATACGACCGTGGGTATTAGTTGAGCTTGGAAAATGTAAGTTAATGTGATAAAAATCACATTCAATATTAGGGCAAAAAGATAACCCTAAAAGAAAACCTCAAACCCTAGCTTTTTTGGCATTCATTTGACCTTTGCATTTTCAAAATGATGCTCTGCTACTCAGCCATGAGTGGGGTTTGAAGAAAAACTATGATTCCTTTGCAATCTCCGAGCATGTTTCTTGAAGCATTCTGTAAGGGAACGAAGGTAAGATGCTTTCTACCACATACTCAACTAGATTGTTTCATTTTAAAAGATGATTTTAGTCCTCAAGCCAGGGCCATAATGTTTTTCTTCTGACGCATTCTTCTATTTTTGTTTCTTCTTGTTGGTGCCTTTCTAACTGAGACTGCCATGAATTATTTCTAAGCTCGTTGAATAGCAAAATGGAACCCGTGGCCTTGTGCACTCAATCTTCTCAAAAATAGATGTAAGTTTCAAACTCCATGTTACTCTTTTGTGTTTCTTCTTTGGCATGAAGCTTGATAAGGGCTTTCAAAGCTTACCAAAAGACAAATCATTAATGCTAAGCATTTTTCTTTTGCATAATTTTAGGATTTTCCATTGCTCTATGTCTAAAAACCTCTTTACCTATATGAGTTTGAATCAAACTACTCTCCTATGTATCTGCAATTTCATATCGAAACTTGAAGTGGGTTTGATCCTTTTATGGGCCGCAAGCTCTAAAACTTTCTGATGCATTTTCATTGCTTTCTTTGTTCTGTAGCAGTGGTTTTACATATTTAATGCAGATCTATATGTATTTTGTAACTCTTCTATCCTCCTCTATCATTTCCATCAAATCTACCTCCAAAAACTATTGTGAGGTCATCCATGACCAGCACTAAAACCACGACCCATGTCTCTTCCACCATGGCCTTTCATAATCCTCCACCACAGGCAACTATATCTCGCAACTATATTTGCACCTTCATGTTGAATTTCCTTGTGTATTTTGTCTATCAGAGGCTACCATGCTGAGTGTTCTTTTTGTTTATATTGAGCTCGAGAACTTTATGTTTCTCAAATACACATGACTCTGACTCAAAAACCCAAAGTCGGTTCGACCTGCGATAAGGAAAACTTCATTATAGGCCCGCGGCCATACCAAACCCTCATTTGAGCTTGCAAAAACCATGTTTTCTCTGTATATCTTCTCCATTAGGACCATGGCCAGACTTACATTTCTAAGCACCATGTGATATACAATTGAACTTTCCATTTTCCTTGCATATGAGACTGTTATTTTGTCTGGTCAAAGCATCTATTATAGTTTGATGCAAACTTGCAAACTAATATTTTAAAACAACAAGATGTGTTTTCCCTTATCTGCATATATTTCTTATCATTATGGCACTTTTGTTTATAGCTTCAATTGTAATGTATGATAATGATGCTCGTTTCTTATAATTGTTGTTGCTCATATAACTGAAACAATGTGTATCATGAGGTTATGTTGTTCATTTTATAACTAAGATTTGACATTGATCTCTAAACACTTGATGACTCCTTACTGTATCCATCTTGTAGCTATCCATCTTCACGATGCACTGTATAATGTTAAAAGATGCACTATATTTTCTTACATATTATGTAGATTGATGAACATAATATTGAAGGTATCAGTAAAAAACACCTCTTTTGATATGTATCTTTTGCATACTCTATATGTGGGTTTTGTTCATAGTTGTAGCTATACATGCATTTCTCTCTCTCTCTTTTGTATCACAGTAGATGTTGTCTTGACCTCACGCATCTATGCATGCTCCATTTGATTATCATTTAGCATTGATCACATCCGAACTATATTGCGACATATATCATTTTGATGTTCCAATTTATCATATCTTTTCAAATATACTTTGCTCAGCATGTTCTCCTGTAGCTACATATGTCATTGAAGTTCCACCTCTTTTATCATGATAAAGTTAACAAAATTTTTACCTTATGACTATGTCTTAACTTTATCATCTAGGACAACACCTCCTGTAGATGACTTTGGATGATCAAAGTTAGCTTGTACTATGGCATGTTACTTGCGATCTAGTCTACTATTGATCATGAAGGTTGAATGACTATCTACTTCGTAACTGTGAATTGACATGGGCTATTCCATTTGATAACTGGTATGCACACTTGGTGTCCAAGTCACTGTATCATATCAAAGGTAGATGCCTACACATTATGCTCACTAGTAATGGCTCTTTATTCACTGTTTGAGGTAGAAAGCCTCTATGCATAGAATTTTTCACATGCTACTTCCTGTAGTAGCATCTATAGCATATAATCCCTTTAATTGTCCTATATTTATCATGGTCATCCTATACTTAGTTTTAAACATTATTGAGTTGTTTCGAATGAGCTCAATGCTCACTTATGACTCTCAGTTTATCATGTTTGAACTGATAGCCATAGATGGGTAATGAGCTTAAAGCTCTTACACTTAGTTAATGCAATAGCAAAACATGTCTTGATTTCCATATGTATATTTGTATTCCATCCCCTCCTAAGAATCAGGGGCAACATGTTGGGCTCAACCCTTGTGGGAGCCCACTTTGCACCACATGCTGAAATGATCTTCAAAAGATAGCAACATGATTTCACCTATACCTGCACAGGAAACAAACATGTTAGATAAAATCAAGGAAGCTCAATGATTGTTTCTCTTTCAGTCTCTCTTGCATGTGACTGATTTGTATCTGATTTAGTGCACCATAGGCAATGTATTATGCCTCTGTTGATAGGTACATTAGGAACTCATATCCGGAACTCTAACAAATCTCTTCCAATCCTATAAGTTCTTATGAAGATTGAGAGCAAGGACAAAAAGCAACCTTGGAAACCAAAGGCATTGAATAGGCAATGATGGCTATGATCTTTCCCTTTCTTATTTCCAGATGCATAGTAAATTTCCTATGTTTGTACTAGTTCAACTATTCCCACAACTTGTGTGCGGCATTTGATCTATCATGTTTTCGTTCAATGTAATGTTTATTCCTGTAACATCAAAAAATGTCCCCTTGGGGGCTTTTCCCTCATAAGGTTTAGCTCCTGGGTCTTTAGATTACATTTAAGACATTTTATTTCATATTTTGGCATCTCGATGGAATGAGACCTAGGTTCCATGGCAAATTGGACCTAGGTGGACCCCTTTAGCTGTACCCTACCCAAAATAGGGGGGAAGGACTTGGGTGCCCACGCCCTAGTCTTGCCCTATTTTGGGGCAGCCCTAATTTTTGGATGTCAATTTATGACCATTAGTTGGTTCTTTTGCCGACACAGTAAAGTTTGATTTTCAAAATCTTGGTGGGAATGCTTGTAGGTGCATATATAAGCATGTTTAGGCATTCATTTGTAAACTAGATGATCATTGTGAACTCTAGGCATTCTCAAGGTGATTCAAAGCTTGTATTGTGTTGCAAAAGTAGACTTGTATGTTTTTTGTGTTGATATTTATAGATTTGAGCATCAATCTCCTCATGGCATGAAGAGCATCTTCCTCCATGAGAGCTTAACTACAAGGTGACATCATTGTGTTTTTATCATTGATTCGTTTGGTTTTTGCCTCTGCCTCACAAGGGCACACACTCTTTGTTTGACAATGATGTTAAGAGAATTAAGTGTCCTTTGGGGCTTGACTAAGGAAATCCTCTAAACACCACAACCCCCAAACCAAGTCTTGTGATTGTAGGTTACAAGTGTCGCATTTGGGAAAAGTGGAGTTGTAGGAAGGATTGGCAGGCATCAAGGATTTAGGATCTAAAGAAAATTTAGACAAAGGAGCACTTCCAAGACCAAGGCACTCACTCTAGAGTCCTCCACAGATAGATCTCCAAAAATAGAAGTTACAGGGCTGATCAATGTCGAAAGGAGGTCCAGATTCCACAAAAAAGTAGGTACCTTGGACTTAGGCGCCCGCTCCAGTGTCCTTGATTGTTCCGCTTCAAAACCCCAAAAATAAGTACTCTGTAATTCAGTATTTTACTCATGTCTGCAAGAGCTTTTTCTGTAATTCATCAATTTGTTGTCGTATTTACATAATTAGGGTTTTAATGGTCAATTAGACATAGGAGAAGGAAAATTTGATAATTAATTCCCTAATCCAAGTTTCCCTATATCTGCAAGTGACCTAGGGTATGATAGTGCTCACCACTTGACCCTAGATCTTTCAATGTATAGTGGAGAGGCATATTTAAACATCTAAAATCTAGAACATTAACAAATCTAAATTTCCACCTAAACAATTCCATTTGTATATATCTCATTTATAAATTGAATGATCATTGTAATGAAATGAAATAACTTGTATCACTGATGAATACTCAACAAAGCATTAAATGATGAACTGAATCCCTATCCTCTGTTATAAGAATGCATCATAACTGAATCTTTCAAGCACTCCAACTATGCAAAACAAGATAACAGAGAAATGTTAAACTTTCTCATCTAAAATGAACTGAATGCACTTCAACTCTACCAATTTGAGATGTAAAGAGAATTGGTAACATTTCTAGTGACTTCTACTACATGCTTTCCTGCTAAGCATCAAGACCAGATGCCTTAACTATCCATTGGGCATGGAGTCATACTCTACTCTTCTCAAACTCAGAAAACTACAACTCGACACTTCAAACTACTCCAAATAGCAGTAGAAAATGAAATAGAAACAAACTGAAAGCAAACTAGAAGGCCCTGATGTCTAGAAAACATGTACAACAACACTTGGAGAAACAAAATTACTAAAAGGAAATGTGCAAGAAGCACTTATTAATAGCAACACTAACTCTAAACTACCCAAACAAAATCATTCACTAGTTGGGTGAAGTAACTACCCCTTCTTTGCAATCTATGATACTCCATAAGCTTGTTAGTCAGCCCAAAAAGGTGGAGAACAATCAAATCTCTAGAAAATTGGTGCAACACCTTTCCGAGAAGAAAAATGTAATCACTTACCCACCTAACTTGCTTTGCGAATAGATCAACTTGATACCCTCCTTGATGATCAAGATCAATGTCACTATGAAGTTATTCCTTTTTGTTGACTTCTAACCTAGCGAGATACTGAATAGGACATCCCCTCTTAAACCTTGGACTAGAGAGAAAATCATTTGAAATATTGGAAACAATAGCCTCACCTTCACTCTACATGATAGCCTACCATGTTACTTCTTCCTCCATAATCAATGGGCCATCCTCCTCTGTCAGGGTTGCTAATAGCTCATCAAAGCTGTCAACTCTTGGAAGGTTCCTAGTAAGAGTCAGACTAGGCCCAAATTACTCATTTTTTCTCAAGGAGGTACACTCTGAAATAGGAGTCTTTTCTTCAATGAATGAAGGCCAGTGTTCAAAGAACAAGCTAGCCTCTTTCAACAAGCCATCAATTTACACATCAGCTTCAAGTTCCTCTATGTAACAGAACGACAACTTCTCCAACTAGTCAAGATTCTACTATGAGTTAGTATGCTCCTTAACCAGTGACTCATTTTGGAATACAACCACTTCCACTTCTTAATTTTGTTGTTCCAAATAACCTTCCTCCATAAATGCTGGCATAGCCTCTAAATGTGAGCAGAAAAGTTTAATTTCATCTTGAAATAGATCTCCCTCAAGCTCTTGATCATTCAGATCAGGATTGCTTTCACATATCTCATGACAGCTTTCATTAAGTCTATTGGGCTCTAAAATAGGTTCATCTTTATTCCCCTCCTCTTGATCTAAGATTCTATGATCATATTGATGATCTACACTCAGCAACTCTTCAGAATGTTGAGGATCCTCCTGCTATTCTAAAATTGTTGTCCTTGGTATGAGCATGCTTTCCTCGTCTAGCTCTATAAAACTAGGTAACTGATCAAACAAAGAAGACGATTCATCCTCCTTTTTATTTGGTGCTTCCTCCGATGAAACTTGGACATTTTATCTTTGCAATTAAAGACATTCACCTTCCAATCTATGTACCATGCTTCTATGCATCTTATGAATAGCATTAGAAAAAATTTTAAATGAAATAAAATGCAAAGGGTTCGGTGTCAAGTTTGAACTAGCATCCTTTTCATATGTATCATGCTCATAATCAGCTAGGAAAACAACACAAACAGCAACAACCTCTTGCTCCATATCTGGTTTGTCTGATTCAATGGCATACAAAGGATTACAAGAACCTTCAGCTACTAGACTGAAACTTGGAATTCTTATTGGTTCAGTCTTTACTACCTTTTCCTCTTCTTGATCTTGGATTGGGATGGGAGGGGTAGCTTTAACAAGATTCAGCGTTTTATAACTAGGATACTTAGTCCAAGAAGGCTGCCAAGGTTCAAGTTCTTGATATGGCTAAAACTAAGGATTAATGGACTGGTCTTGAATTGGGATTTTGATTTTCTAGGGAGTCTGTTTGCATTCAAAATCAATCTCTTGGAGGAAAAAGGATTCTTCAAGTGGTTGGTTTTGAAGCATAATGAGTTAAGATTGTACCAACCTAGGTTCATGCAATGGTAAAGGGTCTCTGAAACTAGAAATCTTGACTATGGGAGGGTTAAGAGGTTCACTTTTCATAAAACTTGGAATTTCATACCTACTAATCTCATCATGAAAGAGCTGATCTGGAATGAAATGAGCTATTTGGGCTTCGTGCCTTTGTGTTTCTGCAGGCAAAAGTCTCACCTGCTCTTCTTTTGTAGCTAGTTGTTGAGCAAAATTCTCGTCAAATTGTATCCTTTAAGCGTCCATCTCCTGCTCATGAAGATATGCTTGATAAGCCATCTCTTCTTGTTATTGATTATACTCAATTTACCTCCTAATCTCGTCCATCTGCTTGTTGTAATCTAACAAAATGTCTTTAATCATGTCTTTAAGCTCCATCATTTCATAATGCTCAAGCTGATTGGAAGATTGGGTAGGAATGGGTATGTGGTAAGCATCATGAGTATTTGGACTAAAACCAGCATTATAGCTATTTGTGTACGGCTAGTAAGGAGGCTAAGCAGGGGTGGGTGGGTGGCAATTATGTTGGGCATGCTGATTTTGAAAACCCATGGAATTAGAAACAACAGCATAAGTAGTCTAATATGGCTAACATGGAGATGGATAAGTGGCATTTTCATAGTATGGGGGTGGGTATACATGTTGGATATGAAAATTTGACATTTCTACTCATATGAAGAGCTGGAAATAAGAATAAAACTTAGTTGTTTGAAACATACTAGCACTTGATCTATAAAAACTAGTAGATCTTGATTCAAAGTCGCCAGATGTGTTGGATTTTCTACCTCCAAACGCTGAGATCACTAACACACACACACCAAATATCAATGATATATGAACATGCTATGGGACTGAAACAATCCAATCTATCCCATGCGTACCAAAAACTGTTATCAATTAGATATGCACCCTATGCTAAGTTATTCAACTTAACTATTTGTTGACACATGTGAACACTCCTAGGCCTGTGGGTTTCCTAAACTTGGAGTGAACCTCCAAAGTGAGTTGGTTCTCCTAATGATTTGTCCTTAATCTAAATGATTTACAGAGGGGAAAGGTGAGAGGATGAACTAAAATTAAATTCAAACTTAAATAGAATATGCTCCTATTTTCTAACCTATCTCAATACTTTCACTCACAAACAGCTCATTAAACATGAACTCTCACAACCTCACTTAGAACATATGACTCAAAAATGATTTATATGAAGGTTCAATCTGAACACAACATATAACTAGGACCATATGAATTATCTGCATGTAGTTTTAGAGTAATGAGACATAACAAAGGACATAGTATTGGTCACAATGAAACATTGGATCAAAAGTTGCAAATATGAAGGCAAAATGAGTGAAATAGGAATGCTCTATTGTACTGAACTAAAAGAAGTACATGAAAATCTAACAAAATCTGAGTCAAAAATGTTTACAAACTCTCTGCCTATGCTCAAGAGAGAAGAAACAATGATATCAACTCCCTTGAAAGAGCTAGCTTTCTCCAATATATGCCTACCAAAAAGATCTCCTAGAGAAAAAGCTAGTGAAAGCTCCTAAAAATAGTTATTCTGATCCATTTTCGAGCTCCTAGAAAAAGCCACCAAATGAGCCTCGAAACTGTCTCCAAACAGCTTGCAAAAACTACCAAAAAGTCCTCCAAGGTGGTCCCACCAAAAAACATGCTTTGTCTACCCAATAAAACTCATTTTTTGTTCATATTCTCTCAAAAGAAAGCAAACTTTAAAAGATATTGTTTGCTTTATTTTGTTTTAATTGCATAAACAATGAATATTTGAAAGCAATTTATAGAAAAATTGCTTTAAATATCATTTTACAATGATTGCAATTTTAACTCCTGATTTATCTCGATTTGATTCTTGCAGAATATTACAAGGCTTTTGATTTTACTTTGCTAAGTATAATATATCCATGGTCACATGATTTTCTATAAAAATCATTAAAATATAAGGACATAATATATAGTTTTGCAAAAATAAAATCCTATAAAACTTATCTCCATCTGTCTCTGCAAAAATCTCTAAGGGCATATGAGGTTTTGAAAAAATTAAAAGCCCTTAGGGCTCAATCTCCACTCAATGTGAAAATTAAAAGCATCGTGAAAATGTTTTGAAATCACCTTCAAAATGGAAAAAATGAACTATTGGGGTTTCAAGGCACATAGCCTAGGCATCAAACATGTCAACAAGGTTATAATACCCCACGAGTATTAGTTGAGCTTGGAAAATGTAACTTAATGTGATAAAAATCACATTTAGTCTTAGGACAAAAAGATAACTCTAAAACAAAACCTTGAACCCTAGCTTTTTCGTATTCATTTGACCTTTGCATTTTTGAAATGATGCTTTACTGCTCAGCCATGAGTAGGGTTTGAAGAAAAACTGTGATTCCTCTGCAATCTCTGAGCATGTTTCCTGAAGCATTTTGTAAGGGAACGAAGGTAAGATGCTTTCTGCCACATACTTGACCAGATTGTGTCATTTTATCAGATGATTTTAGCCCTTGAGCCATGGCCATAATGTGTTTCTTCTGATGCATTCTTCTATTTTTGTTTCTTCATGTTGGTGCCTTTCTGACTAAGGCCACCATGAATAATATTTCTGAGTTCGTTGAATAGAAAAATGGAACCCATGGCCTTGTGCACTCAATCTCCTCAGAAACAGATGTAAACTTTGAATTCCATGTTACTCTTTTGTGTTTCTTCTTTGGCATGAAGCTTGATAAGGGCTTTCAAAGCTTACCAAAAGACAAATCTTTAATGCTAAGTATTTTTCTTTCGTATAAGTTTGAGCTTTTCCATTGCTCTGTGTCTGAAAACCTCTTTACCTATATGAGTTTGAATCAAACTACTCTCCTTTGTATCTGCAATTTTAGATCAAAACTTGAAGTGGGTTTGATCCTTTTGTGGGCCACGAGCTCTAAAACTTTCTGATGCATTTTCATTTCTTTCTTTGTTCTGTAGCAATGGTTTTACATATTTTTAATGTAGATCTATATGGATTTTGTAACTCTTCTATCCTCCTTTGTCATTTTCGTCAAATCTTCCTCCAGAAACTATTGTGAGGTTCTCCACAACCAGCACTAAAACCATGACCCATGTCTCTTCCACCATGGCCTTTCATAATCCTCCACCACAAGAAACTATATCTCGTAGCTATATTTGCGCCTTCCTGTTGACTTTCCTTGTGTATTCTTTTTGTTTATATTGAGCTCAAGAGCTTTATGTTACTCAAATACACATGACTCTGACTCAAAAACCCAAAGTGCGTTCAACTTGGGATAAGGGAAACTTCATTATAGGCCCACGGCCATACCAAACCCTCATTTGAGCTTGCAAAAACCATGTTTTCTCTATATATCTTCTCCATTGGGATCGCAGTCAGACTTACATTTCTCAGTGCCATGTGATATACAATTGAACTCTCCATTTTCTTTGCATATGAGACTATTATTTTGTCTAGTCAAAGTAGCTATTATAGTTTGATGCAAACTTTCAAATTGATATTTTAAAACAACAAGATGTGTTTTCCCTTCTCTACATACATTTCTTATCATTATGGCACTTTTGTTCATAGCTTCAACTACAATGTATGATAATGATGCTCATTTTTTATAATTGATGTTGCTCATATAGCTAAAATAATGTGTATCATGAGGTTATGTTGTTCATTTTATAAATAAGATTTGACATTGATCTTTGAACACTTGAGGACTCCTTACTGTATCCATCTTGTAGCTATCCATCTTCACGATACACTATATAATGTTAAGAGATGCACTATATTTTCTTACATATTCTATAGATTGATGAACATGATATTGAAGGTATCAGTACAAAATACCTCTTTTGATATGTATCTTTTGCATACTCTATATGTGGCTTTTCTTCATAGTTGTAGCTATACATGCATCTCTCTCTCTCTCTTCTGTATCACTGTAGATGATGTCTTGACCTCATGCATCTGTGCATGCTCCATTTGATTATCATTTAGCATTGATCACATCCAAACTGTATTGTGGCATATATCATTTTGTTGTTCCAGTTTATTATATCTTTTCAAATATACTTTTCTCAGCATGTTCTCTTGTAGCTGCATATGTCGTTGAAGTTCCACCTCTTTTATCATGATAAAGTTAACAAAACTTTTACCTTATGACTGTGTCTTAACTTTATTATCTAGGACAACACCTCCTATAGAGGACTTTGGATGATCAAACTTAGCCTATAATATGGCATGTTACTTGCTATCTAGTCTATTGTTGATCATGAAGGTTGAATCGCTGTGTACTTCATAACTGTGACTTGACATGGGCTGATCCATTTGATAACTGGTATGCACACTTGGTGTCCAGTTCACTATATCATATCAAAAGTAGATACCTACACATTATGCTCACTGGTAATGGCTCTTTATTCACTTTTTGAGGTAGAAAGCTTCTATGCATTACATTTTTCACATGCTACTTCCTGTAGTAGCATCTATAGCATATGATCTCTTTAATTGTCCTATATAGATCATGGATGTTCTGTACTTAGTTTTAGACATTATTGAGCTGTTTTGAATGAAGTCAATGCTCACTTATGTCTCTCAGTTCATCATGTTTAAACTGATAGTCATAGATGGGTAATGAGCTTGAAGCTCTTACACTTAGTTAATGCAATAGAAAAACATGTGTTTATTTCCGTATGCATATTTGTATTCCATCCCCTCCTAAGAATCAGGGGCAGCATGCTAGGCTCAACCCTTGTGGGAGCCCACTTTGCACCACATGCTGAAATGATCTTCAAAAAATAGCAACATGATTTCACCTATACCTACACAGGAAACAAACATGTTAGATAAAATCAATGAAGCTCAATGATTATTTCTCTTTCAGTCTCTCTTGCATGTGATTGATTTGTATCTGATTTGTTGCACCATAGGCAATGTGTTATGCCTTTGTTCATAGGCACATAGGTAACTCATATCTGGAGCTCTAACAAATCTCTTCCAATCATGCAGGTTCTTATGAAGATCGAGAGCAAGGACAAAAAGCAACCTCATAAAATAAAGGCATCAAATAGGCAATGATGGCTATGATCTTTCCCTTTCTTATTTCTAGATGTATAGTATATTTCTTATGTTTGTACTAGTTCATCTTTTCCCACGGCTTGTGTGGGACATTGTATCTATCATATTTTCATTCAATGCAATGTTTATTCCATTTGTATATATCTCATTTATAAATTGAATGATCATTGTAATGAAATGAAATAACTTGTATCACTGATGAATACTCAACAAAGCATTAAATGATGAATTGAATCCCTTTCCTCTATTATAACAATGCATCATAACTAAATCTTTCAAGCACTCCAACTATGCAAAACAAGATAACAGGCAAATATTAAACTTTCTCATCTAAAATGAACTGAATGCACTTCAGCTCTACCAATTTGAGCTGTAAAGAAAATTGGTAACAAAGACACAATGTGTATGGTGCATAGGTTTAGAATCAAAGGCATAACCAAGCAAATCATGGCATAGCCAATGGAGTCTATGGCATAGACATATAATAATCATGGCATAAATTGAAGGACACATAGTTTATGAATGATGACACCACCATTGAATAATATGATAGGTTTGAAGTTCAAAGGCACGATGGAAAATAGTGGCAGCCATTCACCTTTTCAAAGAAGCACTAAGAGGATCGGCCTCTAAGATGGAAGGCACACAGTCATCATATAGAATCAAAGCATGGATTCTTAATATAGTGCATATGCAAGAAATAGACTCAGGTACAATGTCACATCTCAAATGCCTAGCCATTAAAACAAAGTCGTGGCCCATTCAATTCATGGTGCTATTCATTATAGCCATAGCAAGACTTCCAACTGCAAGGTAAAGAGAAGGTGTTTCACAAAAGGATGGTGGCCTCTTTAAGCAGAGCACAACCATGAAGCAATTGAAGATGCAAGAAATAGGGTTTCAAAGTGCAATTCTCAGCCACCGGCAGGTGAAGAAACAATCCAATGGCTCAGGAATCAAATGCAAAAGGATGAAGCAGAAAATGCCAAATGTAAGTCTCCCCATGAGTTTTCTTTTAAGCTTCAAAATACCAGAAGCTGCCACTTGCTGGCATGAGCACTTGTGGAGCTCTAAGGAAATTCATTCCCAAAGATACACCTGAGCACCATGTAGGTGAAGCAGAAGGAGGATAAATGATCTTATTTCATTTTTATTAAAACTCATTTCAGAGAAGAGTCACATGAAGGAGAGTTGAGTCATTATTTTAATAAGAGTTTCTTATTAAATATAGTGGAGGGCCCCTCTAATGAGATAAGTTTTATTTTATATTAACTAAGAGTCTCTTTCAAAAGGCTATGGGAAAGTCAATCAAAAGTAAAGAGTCTTTATTAATTTAGAAACACTTTAAAGTGGTGGGTCCCCTGAGAAATAAATCTAAGGCTTTATTATTTAATAAGACTCTCATTAAGACTCATTTGACTCTTATGGCTACGAGTAGAAACATATGCAACCCCAATTTCATAGGAAGCTATTAGAAGCAACAATAGAGAGATAAGCGGGAAGTTTTCAGGCTATAGGTCAAATAATGGAGGCAAATGCATTTTTTAGCCATTGAAGCTATAGCCAGTTCATTGGGAGTTTTAGTTGTCAGAGTCGTTACTGGATCTAGATTTTTGGCATATTTTATGGGTTTCAGTTGCAGATATTTTTTGAGGCAGTTGCAAAGATTTTCAGAGATTCTATATTTCTGGGTTATATATAAAGAGATCTGCGTCAGAGAAAAGGAGTTCAACAGTTCTATAGGGTTAAAAACTCACATATCTGAGATCAAAGTTTTTTTAGCAGTAGTAGAGATATTTTCTTGTTCTCAATAGTTACCTCAAATGAGGAATGTAACATTTTATTTTGTGTAATTTTTCCTCTGTATTTGTTATCTATTCAAATAATGAAGAGAGGTGGTGTTTTTTGTACAGATCTAAGTCAATTTTTGTTTCTTAGCCTTTGTTAAATCTGATTTCTAAACTAGGTTATTGATCATGCATTCTGCTCTTTGGTTTTCCAGTGAATTATTTAGGGTTTAATCATTGTGCTAATTAGAGTTAGATAATGAAACTGGCACATCGCCATAACAATAGTTTAGGGTATTTCTTTAATCTTGTTTTTTCTTCCCTTTCCAAAACCCCCATTAAAAGGGAAGAGCCAGCTTCTATAAAATCTGGAGGTTATTCTAAGAGTCATCATACATTCTCAAAATCTGCCATGTTGGTGAGGGATTAAACCCACAAATGTATGCATCAACACAACTAAAACCTATGAGAAGATTCTCCTTTGCATTAAGATGTAATGCATTTCCATACTCTATTTTGAAGATGCTTATTTATTTTCTATTTTGCCCTATTTTCCTATCTATTGTCGCTTCCTAAATATTTGTTATTTTTCCCTTCAATGTAGAGGATAGATGGTTCTATATCAAGTCATAATTCATTTCATAAATTTATTCAACCATATCTTCTATTTTGATGATCTAAATATGTAGGATGTATGTCATACAAATGGAGCCACTGTAGTGACAATATTTCCATTGATGAAAGATATCCTAGATGGGCTCCATATACACTGCTTAACACAAAATATAATGTCTAATATGCAAGATTTAGAGTATTTGTTATGGTTAGAATTAGTCCAAGTTTTCCATCTAATTTAGAACTATAAATCTCATAACCAAGATTTTTCTGGCTGCAAATAGTTTGCATTGTGTTAGAGATTATCATACTTATCAATAACTTTAGACAAGAGAATTGTTGCCATTACTTACAACTACGAGCACTTTCAAAAGATTCCAAGGGTAAACCACCTTAGTGTCATCATGTTGTCCATCTCGCACTGCACCATAATCTAACACATTAAAGACTGTAACCAAACCAACACCATGAGGATGATATGATTTTGTTGAAGCTCTAATATATCAGTTGTTTGCAGTGAGTATACTGGCTTTAGAAAAATGAGTAATTGTTGCTATAATAGTGAAATACAGAGTTAAGAGGGCCAAATTGTGAAGGCACACATAGATTAGAGCCATGGAATTTGCCAAGTATTTTCCACACAATTCTTCCTATTTATTTTACCAAGCTCATGTAAACTACTATATAGTAACAATTTCGGCTAGAAAAGGTGATAGAGGAGGCCTTTTATAAATCCTAACCATGCTATGTTCATGCTCATTCAATCATCACCAGCTAAAGCTAACTACTGTTTGACATTAATTTTTTCAGTGAAGCTTATTCCTAGAAATAATTGAGTGGATAATAAATTTGTCATTAATAAACTAAAGTACTATTGTAAATTACAAGGTTTATTAGTAGAGACCATGCATTTCAATTTAGTGAGGTATCTTTCCTTAATGTTTTTTTATAAAGTTATAACCATGTTGATCATTAATTTACCTCTACTTGGTCCATCCAAAACTAGAAGGTTGAACAAGGAAACTCTATTTAAATTATCATATGATAGCAACTTTCTCTAGGTCTTTAGTGATTTTCTTAGATGGATTACTAAAAATACCTAAGTTCATATTTGTAACTACTTATTACTCACTCCAATAACTAACTATGAACTCAGCCTAAGTAGACTGATTTTATTTAAAGGAGTCTTTTAATTCCCAAAGTTTTTTTAAGCCGATTTTGTGCATATCCTACAATCATACCAGTCAAGGAGACCACATGTTTTTTTGTTTTTCACAAGGCTGTGGTTGAAAGTTTCAATGTCATAGCATGAAACCATTGTTGAGTCTGCTGTGTTTTTTGGGAAAAAAGATCACCTTATTAAATTTTAAAAAAACATTTCTAAACTTGTGTTTTATCATAATCTGTTATGGTTGTTGTATAGTGTTCTCCATGTATATTATTTTTTGCATTTTGTTGATTTATTTTTTTTTTAAATTTGAAAGTGATTTCTCTTTTTGGTTTTTTAAAGAATGGGCACCCAAAGTCTAGAGACCGACATTGAAAGATGGAGAAAAAAAAAATGAAAGAAATAGAATATATTATAGCCAGCATAGGGACCAAATCTGTGCTTGTTGCATTCCATTGGCGTGGTAAATAGTATATATTTTGCTAGATATCCCCTTGCAGCTCAAGTACAACATTATGGGCCTATCTTAAAGGATGATATGTGTGTATTTTTCAACCAAATTAAAACAGGTTTATCGCAGTGTCTTGTTCAAAGTTTAACAAACTACTTCATGGACCATAATTACTATGATCTACCAAGGGTTGAGTTCTACCCCCTCTATCAAGACTATACGTCTAAAGTTGAAATACGTCGTTCTAAAATCACCATAACCCATGCAAAATTGTCTCATATTTTCTAGCACGATCAAATTATAGATGGTGTATTACATCACCAACCTTCACCAAAGACAAGTACATAGTTATGTTGATCTACGAAGCTCCACTGAATTCTATTGTAGTACATCACAAGTCAGCTTCTATTTATATCCTTTAATGTAATATTTTTGCTTTTAGATTATAATTGTATTTATATCCTCTAATGCAATATTCTACAAATGATCTTCTAAAGATTTGCATTCCTTCTCATTGAACTCTCTGTGCACTAATTTTTAGTTGTATATTGTTTGTACCTTGTAAGTGCCTCATAGAATTTGAGGTTGAATATGACACCCTGAAATCCCCAGCTTAAACTTGATTTTAATTTAGTAATAGCAATCAACACAGAATTGAAGACCAACTTGTGTTCAACGTTCTGGCTACTCTGTGTCAAAATAATAATTTCAAAAGTTTTAACATTCTATGACGCAATAGGAAATAGAGCATTAGAGTTCAGTGTCATTTGTTTGAGTATGATGCCAGTTCTGTGATTTAAAAGAACTTAGACATTACATGATAGTGGCTTCAGTTGTAATTACTAGGGATGTTTCAGCCATTGTCATGATTACAAAAGCTAGCTTATTTTTTCCAGATAACTTTTTTTGTTTTCCCTCCTTGTGAGATAATTTTTTTTTTTGAAAGGTGAGTAAAGCACAAACATTGGTATGTTTAGAGCTCCTCTAAATTGTGGTTAAAATTCGTTGTTCTCTCTTGTGCATGCTGAACTAAGGCCACTAAATCAATTTAATGGATGGTATTACATTGTTTTTCTTATTTTCATGTGTTTAGTAAAAGATTTCAACTTGCACTTGTTAATGGTATTACATACCAATGTTATTGTCTTGACATCTCTGATATATAAAGTCATATTGTACTGTGTTAAGTTAAAGACAAGCCCTCACTAAAACAAAAACATCATCATCCAATCCTCAGGATATTACTGTAGACCTATTGAAGAATTTTCATCGATTTAACATCAATAGTTTAGTGTATATAGTAAATTTACAAGTTGTATATATAAATTCCTATCATTCCGTTGCGCACAAATTCGATGCAACTGCTAGTTAATCAAAACAATGCTATTGAAACTCTTGTAGGGAACGGTGTACATGCACTTCAAGCTCTCGCGAATGTATCTCTTCAGTTATTTGAGCTCCTTCAGTGAAAATTTAAAGAACCAAAACAACAGCGCTGAAAGTTCCTGTGAACAAAACCCTCCAGGCTCCAAAAATTTCATCATTGTCTGTAAGTCAATCTTTAAAGATTGTGCATAACAACATCTGAGGTCAACAATTGCAGTCCACATATTATTTCCTGGTAAAGCAGGGTATCCAATGCCATGATCCTGAAACAATCAACAATCGCATTCTCCTTTCCACGCGTGTACAATCACATCCAACAGCGTAATGGCAATAACACCATCTGAGGTCAACGATTGCAGTCCCCATATTATTTCCTTTCCACTCGAATACAATCAGATCCAAGAGGGTAATGGCAATAACACCATAATTCAGAATTATTTTGCCCATTTGCGCCTGGTCACCATTTTGTCGCACCCCTCGTCAGCATTTGCGCCTGGTCAGTGCCAACATTTTGTCGCATAGCGGTCCATTGATATTACCGACAAACTTTTCCGCCTCTATTCCCTTAGCCCCTTTAAATCTGGGCGTGGAAATTAAATCGACAACACATCCAAATTCAAATATCTTGATGTACCCGCATTGTTAAAGTGATTCCCAACCGGTCCTGTTTTTTTTTTTGGCCAGAATCGGCAGGGACCGTCTATGAATCTCATCAATTGCACCGTGCCTTCCACTTAAAAAAAGTTTGGCTTTTGTCCTGGCCTTATTCAACCTACAGTATACTCTACTATCGATAGCAACATAATTCCAATTCATATTCATATGCCGAGCGTGTTCTTATTTATGTACTTATCTCTCCTCCACTTTCATTTGCTGGTTATTAACTAGCAATTGGACATATAGGTTCAATGGGCACACTGAAATTTTTTTTATTAGAGCACAATTTTGTTAGAGTTGGATAAAGTTGGCATAGTATTTTTTTGTGTTGAACAATTGTAGTCAATGGATGCAACAACATTGTCCATCAAGGAGGGGTAATTGTAGCGGTGACCCAATTGTGGCTTTTGTCAAAGTTTCAACTTATGGACCTATGTAGATTTCCAAGTCTGCACTGAATTTGAGGACGAGCATTACAAGATCCTAGAACTTGTGACAAATTGATTTATCAAGATCTCAACATTCATACCTTCTCCTCATAACTTCTCCTAAAATAGCATTGTTTTACATGCTTTATCATTTCCAATTGTCATAGATTTATTCTGGTTTAATTTGTGTCTAATTGTATCTTTTTATTTAATTAGCCTAGATTAACTCTTAAGGAAATATTATTTTCCTTTACACATTTAATTAGTAGTAATAATAACCAACACCGATAACTTTGAAGTGACGAGTAAGAGTGTTATAGTATTAAAATGTAGTCTTTTAATGTCCCAAAGCACTCACAACTATTGGTACATGCTCAACTATGGGTAGTTTGCCTTAAGTAGCCTTGTGAGATTATCAAGATAAAGGGGACAAGTTAGGGAGCAATGTTACAAACTGCACATCCATGCCCCTCCTTATGCCCAATCCATTCACACGATTTTGATATGAGGATATTCTTCTTAAGAATTACATAATGTTGCATCTACTATACAATTTGACTATTACAATGATATTTTCTAATAAAATAAAAGAAAAACAAAGATGGCATGCATCCACCATGAATGGAGTGATCAAGATAAGAACTTAGTCAAAAAAGGTGCATTAGATTCCTCGAAGGTGTAAGAATGTTGAGATAAATTTTGAAGATTGACTACAGGTAATCAAAACCATGTGGGAAGCTGATAGTAAGTAGGTTACCAAAGGGAATATTGTGGAGGAGATAGTCACTAACTCTAATTCTATTCCTTCTTTCAAATCAAGGAGCACTATAATGTTTTTAGTGAGGAAGAAGATTCTCCCCTTGAGGAGTTTGAAAATACCTTATCTGAAACTCTAAAGTACAGGTATTGAGTTGCTTGAAGAAGATGAGGATGTAGTTGCAAAGGGGCATAAATGTAATAGTTGTGACATTAGGTGGGCTGAACTGAATGAGAAGCTTGATGAGGTCGAATGAAAAATCAATAAGTTTTAGGATTCTATAGCTAAAATTATCAATCTCACTAAAGATACGATGTGGTGCTCTGCCACTAGTATTGTGCTTCTAAAATCTAAGCTCAAGAAGAGGAAGCAAGTTTCTAATGATAAAGATAAGAAATCCAAGAAGAAGCTAAAAGGAATACAAGTGGATAGTGGTGAGACTCCTACTTGGTAGGAGAAGTTAAATAAAAGGAATGGGAGGAATTGATCACCCTCCATGGTCATGCTTAGTTTGTTCTTTATGTTGTTCTTTGTGCTATCTTAGTGTTGTTTGTGTGGTGTTTTAGTGTTGCTTGTGTTCATCTTCCTATCTGTTATGCTCATTTGTTAGTATTAATAAGTCTATAAAATTTTATAAATTATCCCAGAATTACTTTATTTCGGGAGTGAAATTCCAACATAAACATAGAGACTAAAAGAAGGGAGCAATTGCTTAGAGAAGCCAAAAAAAATTCATTCAAATATTACTCACTCAAGGTCATATTACAAAAATTAACCATGTGACGATTTCACTATACCCTGATTACTGCAAGATGATGCTGGCATTTATAACTAAAACCATACTACATTCAAATTGTCATTGATTGACCATACCATATGTACTATACAAGAAAGTGACATCTAGATCCCAATTTCTAGAAGAAGCATTGGATAGTCTTATATAGTAATTGATGAGCAAGAGAAGATGAACAACAATCTCTGCTCTATGGATTTTTTTGGGAGCCATGTCAACTACTTTTGCTCCAACATAGAACAATTTCTGATTTAGGTATTGACCAAATTCATTAGATCTAATCTACTTAGAAATATCAATTTTCAAGTGGCATTCTAATATGAAATCTATGTATTGAACACTAATGGTAACACAGAAGAAGTGCGAATGTATTCGATGATAAAAAATAGATACAAAGCAAATATAAATACTGTGTGGAACTAACACATCAGTTGGCAGTTAGAATGTAACTACAAAAACCAACGTAACCACCCTAATAGCCAACGGTTACATAGACAATGTAATAGCGATATTATGCTAACATTCCCCCCCTTATTACATTGTTTTTACAAATGTATCCCCTAAACAGTTCAAATTTTATCCTACCAAGAGATTTGGTGAAGATATCTACTAGTTGAGTATCTGTAGGGCAGTACTGGAGCTAGATGTGGTGGTTCAAAACTTGATCCCGAATGTAATGACATTCGACCTCAATATGCTTAGTGCGCTCATGGAAAACTAGATTCTTCACAAGTTTTAACACAACCTGATTGTCACAATAGAGAACTAGTGACTTGTCTTCAGGAATGTCTAGATCTGCCAGAATGTGACGTAACCAAATCGCTTCACACACAGCTCCTCGTGCAGCATGATATTCAACCTTAGTGGATGAAAGAGCAACAACAGTTTGCTTCTTACTAACCCACGAAATTGGCCCAGATCCAAGATGAAAAACATAACCTGAGGTGGATTTCCTGTCATCTACAGATCCTGCATAATCTGAGTTAGTATATCCCTATAAGAAGAATTGATTGTTCTTCTTATATTCCGGACCATAATCAACTGTGCCTCAGATATATCTCAACACATGCTTTGCTGCAACCCAATGACACTTCTTTGGCTCCTACATGAATCTAGCGAGATAGCTTACAGCAAAACACAAGTCTAGTCTAGTGTAGGTCAAGTAGATAAGACTCCCAACTAGCTGCCTATAGAGAGTGACATCTACTTGAGGTGAATCCTAGAAATGGGATAGTTGCAAACCTTTCTCCATTCCAGTGGAAATAGGCTTACAGTTGACCATTCCATACTTTTCTAGGAGTGTCTTGGCATATTTCATTTGAGAGATGAATATGTGGTTCTTCTTCTACCATATCTCCAAGCCAAGACAATAATGAAGTAGCCCCAAATCTGTCATGTCGAAGGAGTTCTTGAGATCATTCTTTACATCATCAACGAGACTGTTTGAGCTGCCAGTGAGAATAAGATCGTCCACATACAAAACTAGAATGACAATACCTTCTTAATATACAAATTAGGATTTGAGGGGCTACGAGTGAATCCATGCTGCAATAGGTGACCATCAATCTTGATGTACCATGCCCTAGGAGTTTGCTTAAGGCCATAAAGAGATTTGATAAGACGACATACCTTGTGTGGATGATGTTCATCAACAAACCCTTCTGGCTAGGTCATGTACACTTCTTCTTTGAGATCACCGTTTAAGAAAGCACTCTTGACATCCATCTATTGAAGCTTCCATCCCTTCTGCGCTGCTAATGCACAGACCATTCTGATAGTTTTGATCTTTGTAGTGGGTGCAAAGGTCTCTTCATAATCAATGCCTTCCTATTGAGCATATCCCTTTGCTACAAGTCATGCTTTGTACTTGTCGATAGATCCATCTGCCTTGTACTTTGTTTTGAAGATCCATTTGCAGCTAATGGGTTTCTTCCCTTCAGGCAGATCGACAAGTTCCCAAGTATGATTTTGCATCAGAGAATCATACTCTGCATCCATAACCTTCTTCCACTGAGGTTGGCTTAATGCCTCTCGAACTGTGTCAGGTTCAGTGCTGTCAACAATAGTACTCATGAGCGCAAGATTCACTTCATTTCTTGTCTGACTCCTGGTTCTGACTCCTGACGAAGTGTCTGGAAGAGTGTACAAGTTAGAGTCCCTGATTGTATTTTGGACCCACTTTGGAGGTTGATTGTGTTGCTGCTGGTGTGTAATGTGTTCTAGAGGGCCCAAATCAACATACAACTCTCCTTGTAGTTCACGTTCTCTGTGAGAGTCTTCCACATGCTCATCATCTGATTGTACGAGCAATTTATGAGAAGTAGGAGGTTGTTGCTCTTCTTTCTGTGATAAGGAATTGAATGACGATTCATCACATACCACATCTCAACTCTCATGTATCTTCATTATCTCAGGATCTATGAGATGATAATCTTTTGATGTAATACTATATCCCAACAATATACACTGAAGTGTCTTAGGATCAGTCTTCTTTCTCCTAATGGCAGGGACATGCATGTATGCTGTGCAACCACACACCCTTAGATGAGAAATTGAAAGCTTTTGTCTAGTCCATACCTCTTCCGGTGTCTTGTGTTGCAGAATCTTTGTTGGTGCCCTGTTGATGAGGTATACAGTTGTCCGTACTGCTTCTGCCCAAAATCTTTCCTCCAACTTGGCTGTGGAGAGCATGCATCGAGCCATCTCCATGACAGTCCGATTGCGATGTTCTGCAACTCCATTCTGTTGGGGTGTATAGGGAGCAGTTAGGTGCTGCTTGATGCCATGATGCTTCAGTGATGCCATGAACTCCTTGGAGGTGAATTTCCCCCCTCGATCTGAGTGGAGGACAAGAAGAGACTGGCTGACTTCTTTGACAACTTGCTTGTGAAAGTCCTGAAAGTTGGCAAAGGCTTCATCTTTCTTCTTGAGAAAATACACCCAGGTCTTTTGGAAGAAGTCATCCACAAACAATTGGAAGTATTTATGGCCTAAAAATGAAGCAGGCATGGGTCCGCATAGATCAGTATGTACCAACTCAAGGCGATGTTTAACATGGAAGCTACTAGCCTCGAATAGATCTCGGTGTTGTTTACCTGCAAGGCATCTAGTACATATAGGTAATGAATTTGAAATTGGAGGAAGACCTCTTACCATTTGTTTGGAGTTGACCTGATGCAAGGAGCTGACTGAAAGGTGCCCATAGCAATACTGCCAGAGTCCCGTAGATTCTATTGTTGAGGCTGATAGAGCTACTGTAGGAGAGGAGACAACATTTAATGCAGATAATCTATCCTTCATAAAGGCTCTAGCAAGTATCATACCTTCTCTTGAGATTAGACAGGTCTTGACCCCGTCCTTCACCTGGAACTCAACTTTCAGTTTGTGGTTCAGAAGCTGACTGACAGAGAGCAGGTTTGTTGTCAAAACAAGAACATACAACACCTTGGTGAGGGTACAACGGCTTGTCCCAAGAGGAATGATGACCTTGCATATACCCTCTACAACATACTCCTTATTGTCAACAATTTGAACTCTATCTCCAGTAGGTTATTCTATCAGTGCATCGAACAACTCGTGATTGTCTGCCATATGCTTGTTGGCACCCGAGTCTATCAACCAAATATCCCTCATGGGCTATGAGGTTTGGGAGACAAGGACTAGATTGTGATGAGTGCCACAGTTGGTTGTTTCTGGTTCATCTTCTTCTGATGCATCATCTTGTTGGGCTGCTACATTTCCTTTGTGCCTTCTTTGATGGTGACAGTGTTTGGATGGCTGAGTATCACTACAACCAGAAAAGTCTTCTTTACTTGAATTGCCTTTTATTAAGGCATTGTACCAATAGTTGATAGTGTCATGATTATTCTTGTTGTAGATATGACACCATCGGTTTGCCTTTGGAGGCTTCGACTATTGATGTTCTTGTTGTTTCTGTGCCTGCTTTCCGCGAAACTTCTGACCTTTTGATTGTCTGGAGATCAGGGCCTTATCTTCTAGTTCACCTTGAACAGATTGAATGGCTTCTTCCTGCTGCAACAGATTCACCAATTCATCATATGAAACATCTTTCTTGGTGATGTTCAGCGTGGTGACAAAGATTTTGAGCTGAGATGGCAGTGCTCTTAGCATAATTGGGACAAGTAGTTTGTCCTCCACCTTTTCTCCAAGTGCAACAAGCTCAGCTCACAGTTCAGATACCCACCATAAGAATTCCTCAACTTTCTCGCCAGCTTGCATTCTGAGTGTATGTAGCTTGGACTGGAGATGGAGGATCTTCGTCTGGTTCTTCGCTTGGTAGATTGTGGAGAGAGAATCACATGCCGCCTTAGATGTTTATGCATCCCGAATGTGAGGTTGAACTTCATCGGTGATGCTGAGTGTTATTAACATCAATGCTTTGGCATCGGCCTTGTCAAACTTTTGCCTATCATCTGGATCTTCCAGTCTGCTTATGTCACCAATGACAATTCCCCATAGCTCCTCAAAAATGAGAATTGTCTGCATCTTTGTCTTCCATGCGGCATAATTTGGCCCTTTCAAAAGTTGAGCATCGAAAAGAAGTAATTTTGGGGTAGACATTTTTCAAAAAAAAAAAAATCCAGACAACAAATTTATTATTATTTTATTTGACAATACATTCACTTTCAAGAGGAAATTGTGGCATGGAAATGAGCACGATAGGCCTGTGCTGTGAGACGGGGACGCTTTGGTGTGCGTTTTACCTCATCTTCATCATCAGCATCATAACCCTTGTCTAGTTTTGCTCTAATCTTCCTTGCTTGACATTGTAGATCAAATAGAAAGTAATCTAGCAATCCTTGCCTAAACAATTCATCAAATTGGAGATTACCGGTGTTTTGCAGGGCATCTAGAAGGGCAAAGTAGAAGCCTGAGCTTTCTGAAACAGCACGTCCGCCTTGAGGTGGCTCATTTGCATGATTACTGGCCACACTGCTGGCATCAGGTGCGGTTGACATCCACTTTTCTTTGATTTCCGGGTTTTGCAGACTATGTCTTCCTCTTCCAAGGGCCTTGTCACAGTCTATACTTCACCAAACAGCGCCAAAGTTCATCGGGTGTCTCCCTCTACACACCTCAACTCAGTCTTCAAGCACCTTATGTCTTCCTCTGGCCACGTACAGGTCTCATTCCAGCGAAGAGACAAACTCAGCAGATTCCAGACTTACATAGCGCCAAACTTCAAACTTCATGTGCTGGTCTTCAAGTTTCACCACTGCAATTTCATCACCAGCGCGTATCTTCTACTCGTCACAGTCAGCATTGCTGGCCATCACTGCTCATAGGATACTCCATTTCACATAGGAAACGCCCAGCGATCAGAGAAGGCTCTGATACCATTTAATTGTAACACAGAAGAAGTGCGAATGTATTCGATGATAAAAAATAGATACAAAGCAGATATAAATACTGTGTGGAACTAACACATCAGTTGGCAGTTAGAATGTAACTGCAGAAACCAACGTAACCACCCTAATAGCCAACGGTTACGTAGACAATGTAATAGCGATATTATGCTAACAAACACAACAGTCCTATTTTGTGTCAAAGACACTGGCATAACAGACAGCTTGGAACAATTGCAACAGAAGCACAAATTAGATATTGCAATGATTGGCCATGTCCGAGAACCTTTCCTAACTGCCCTAGCACCAGAAAAGGATCCAGTAAAAGAAACAATAGCATGTATATATTAAAATAACATAAAGGTAATATAATAATATATAAAATTAATAAATGATATAGAGAGACAATATAATATTAACCATCCGAGTGCCATGCAAACAATCTCTGTAACTCCAATAGTAGAAGCAAATGATGCGAGGGCGACAATTAACTGATCTCTTTTTGCTCTCTTTATAACTGTGGAAGTATTGTCGAGTTGAGACTGCGTTTGGTTTGAGTAATTGAGTGACATGGACGGTGCCTTAATTGCTGAAGAATCGTTGATAGATATTTTAACATATATGTCATTTATTATTCCTCGAGATTGATATCCATTGACCAGTAGAAACTTTAAAAAACACTGTCCTGTCCCAGTAAGTCTGTAACCAAACCCTAGACAAGCACAATCATCCAAGCAGGTTTTCCTGCACTCTTCCAGTGACCTACCGTACCCATATCCAGAATTATCAAAACCACAGTAATCTGTGTATTGGAGCCTAACAAATTGAATAGAATTGGGCCGCAGGAAAGTGTGTCGATCACGTGACAGCCTTTGAACCAGTCTGTTGAATCAACCATTCTAAAACCAGGGGAACACATACAGGTTAGCTTTGGTGTATATATGTACAAACCATATAGTCTCAGATTACCTTCGACATCCATCGTCAATCTTCTCTTCGGGCCGTCGCCATAGTCTAATGCAGTAAAACTGAACCCATCGCTTGAACTGAACCTGCCAAATCTGTCAAGAAATGCTAAACGGCTGACGTTATAATTAGTTCTGCCATTTTCAAATGCATTCAACCAAGGACTTGGCCAATACTTGCTGAACACAGCAGAACTTCGATAAATAAGGGCAAGATAGTTTTCGTTGTTGAAGAAGAAACTATGATAGCCAGATCTGTAGGTGACATCGTCCATTCTTGAGATCAGCTGTGTATCCTTGGTGAAATTCTGACCTGGAAGGAGAACAGAGGAGAGTATGCTTACTTTCAGGTGAGGGAGAGGAGTATCCTAATCCCAGGCTTTGCAGGCGTTGTGAAGATATGAGGGAGGCATGAAACAGTGCAGATGTTAAGCAGAGACACATTAGGTAAAGGCAATGAGAAAGGTGTTTTGCGAATACCATTGTGATACATAGGTTGAAGCAGTATAGCAAAGATCCAATGGATTATTTCTCGCCTCGTGAGATATTGATTAACATTTGGTTTCTCACTGCACGTGAGATATTATAGATTTGGAATTCGATAGGTGTTGCATACCAGCTACGTACCATCCTAAAAGTCCAACTTGTGGGTAAGAGTTTATGATATTAAATGACAAACGCGTATGTGATGCGATCCCCAGTCAACGAAGGAAAACAATGAATGAAAAAATATCCGGTGAAATCGAAATTGATGGACGAGATCTTTTTGATGGTAGTCCTTTTAATTTAGACCTCTTTTATATAATTCATCATGTGCTTCTCACATAAAGAACGCTTATTAGGGTAATTAGTAACACTTTATTTAAATGTCATTCATTTTAAATTTTCAATGGTCAAACATTCAATAGTAATTTTACATTACATTTACAATAAAATGTGGTAAATATTTGTCTTATTTATATTAGTCCAAATTAACTTTTGAATGGCATCTGATATTAAAGAATAACCTTAATAGTAATGGCCAATCCCTCTCTGTTTGCCCTTGCCTTTTTTTGTCACTCTATTTGCATTAAATAAAACTGTGTCTGAGGAGATAAGAAATCCATATATTATTCACGAGTATGTCCATGAAGCCTCTGCATTTTGTACTTGATGAGCTCTTATATACTTGGCTCATCTTGGCATTTGGGCAAATAATTTATATATGTTTTACGTAATTTTTGGGTTTCTTGGTTAGAACACATGACACTTTGAGAGGTAGTTAAAGAAAATAACTTCACTTCATTTTGGTTATAAGTGGAAAATAATTTATTGGTTAGCTATATGGATTATTATTCTTTCACTAAGTGTTAAGGGTTAAAGGGGGTATTTGTGGTTAGAAGTGAGGAAACAACTTATTATTTAGGTGCATGAATAATTGAGATTGAGGGAATCAACTCAACTTAACTTGTGTTGAGCATGATCTCAATCTCATTCTTTATGATGTTGACCCAACACACTCTACAAGACTTGATCCGTAGTGAACCCTTTATGAGCTAAGCAACTTCTCACGTAAACCAAGGGGTACTTAACCTGTAACATTCATTTTTTTATTTGTGATATGGTTTGCTAATTTAACTAATATATTTAAACTAAAATTGTGCTCCAAAAGTGCAAGGAATACATTTACATCTTATATAAGGTGAAACATAAATTTTGATTGCATCCTCTTAATATATTATTTCTAATGTTAGATGTGGTGCATTGACCACCTAGTGGGCCCTACAATTCATCATATATCACCATTTCAATGCTGACAGAGGTTTGATATAGGAAGAGTGCTAAATTATCAAATATTCTAAACAAAAAATTATGAAAACATGCAAACAAACTTTAACATACATCCTTCACATGACCCTTACATTTCTTCATAGTTGGAAGACAATGTACTCTACAAGATTTTATAGGAGTAACATTTTGAAGTAATTTGTAGAGTGTGTATGTTTACAAAGTTGGAAAATCATAGTCTCCTAAACATTAGAAAATCAATCCAAAGCATAAAAAGGTCATCCATACCCCCACATTGTTGCATACAAATAGGTATTTATATGCATCTCCCAATATAATTTCCTATATCTCTTTTCCTAGTTTTACCTCTATATGCAAATTATAGAAATAAAGTCACAGTCAATGTTATGTTCTTAAACACAAAATGTTTGGTTGTTTAATGAAACTGAGCTAGTTTGTTTTAAATTGTGTATGTTATCGTATCATGTTATGCAAGTGCTACTAAAACACATTAGTGTTAGATAGATCATTGATAGAGGTAGCTAGTTTGTGTGTAAACTTCTATAAGGTTTAGTGATCCTTTTTTATGTAGTGTGTAGAGAGTTTGTCTAAGAAGCTACCTATTTTATTATAGATAAAGGTTTACCCTTCTTTATGTAATAAACTAACATATTTACAAAGATTAACATAATTATATACATTTTTATCACATTATTCAAAGAAACATTATACTGAAATTTCTAAATAAATCATAGGAAACTAAATGTAGAAATATATTAAAAAAACAATATAATTTACAAAGATGGAAAGTGTCTACTTACCTAACATAAAATGTAACTACTAATTTAAGTGTAACACAAAAGCACTCACATGATGACGACTCTTTGTATTGACAATATGTTTAATAGTGATAAGTGATATATATTTTAGGGATTTTCCTTGCTATATACTTAATGAGTAAGAAACCCCAATTAACCCATATCTAACTCATTAGCCAACTCTTCATATACTATAGGTGGACAAGGCATTACTTGAACAATAACTAAGACTGAGGGCTATAACAAATGCTAAAATAATAAATATTATAATATGTTATTATTAGGTATACAACATGATCTTCATCTTAAATTTGTCTCCAAAGGTAGTAAAAGACACAAACTGGGAAAAGACAAAAGTAAGAAATGACACAACTAGGAAATGACAAAAATTGGGAGTTATACTTTTGGATATTAATGGAGTAGATTTTAAGAATGCAAAATTCTAACAACAAATGATAATATATGACCAAAATCAAACAACCAAATAATGCAAAAAGTAACGAAACCCATACATGATAATAGAAGATTTCTTTTACTCATTAGCCCCCTTACATTTTATTGACATATTTTCCAATGTCATGTCATACGTGGATGCTTACATGTGGAATTTTCATTTCACATGCTCAATATTTCTTTTTTATTTTTTCTCTTTTCCCTCATTCCTTTTCATTCCTTTTTGGATAGTAATCCTAGCTAACTATGTAGAAAAACCTTATTCTATGAGGTTGCATCTTATATAGGAAGACATCTCCACTTTACCTTGTATAGTGGAGCTACTCAATTTCAAAGCATATTTACCTCCTCCCAAATGATACCCTCTAGTTTTAGAACAAACTTCACTTCATCTATGATGGTGATTTGTATTTGTTTGACAATATTGAAACCAAATTTCTTCAAACAAGAGATATGGAACATATCATGAATCCTTCCCTTGTTTGGGATGTTTAATGCATAGGCCACTTTAGCTATTCTTACAATGGATCATTTATGTTTTATAATAACTTTGTTAAATATATTTATTACTTGACTCCTATAATGTCAACTACTTATATTGTTGGAGACAAATGAAGACCATTTAACACATTTCAAATTGCTCTTTGTCCTATGCTTCTCTTCTTGTTGCTTCATTGTATTTTTACTTATTTACAACTTATCCTTTAACAATGTAAGGATGTTTTGGATTTCCTCTAATGTACCAACAAGTACAAGAACTTTTCCTTAATAAACTACCCAACCTAGAGTTGAGGAGGGCTAATGAAAATACAATGCCTTAAATGCATTCACATTGATTGCAAATTTGTAACATGTGTTATACCATTACTTTTCCAAGTACAACCATTCTACTAATTTACATAGTTTTTCCGTTACATACATCCTAAGGTAGCCCTCCAAAAATGTGTTCACTACCTCTATTTTACCATCTAATTATAAATGATAGGATGTGTTCAAATTGAAGAATTCCTACCAAAATAGATCTTAAAAAATTTTAATCTTGATCACAAATGATACATTATGGGATCTCATGCAACTTTAAAAAATACTAAAAATATATTGTCTTTTGGGTTGACACACACTTAGTCACATGAAGGAAGTGCACATACTTTGTCAAATAATCTACCACAACAAATATTTCATCCTTACCTTGATATTGTGGCAATCATAAGACAAATTCTATTGAGATAATTTCCCACTTTTGATTAGGGATAGCATTTAGTTAAATTAATTCAAGAGAGGGGATGCTATCTACTATATTACATTAATAAGTATTGCATTAAACTAAAAAATTGAGGAGTTCAACCTTCATATTCTACCAAAAGAAGCTAGTATTTATATTACTATATGTTAAATTACATGTTGTAAAATGGGTTTTTTAATCATATGTTGTGATTACTAAATTATAATTTAGGGTTTCATAATGTTTTTAGTATAAGGCTATTAATATTTTAATATGTTAATATTAGTGAATTTAAAGGGTTTTATAATGATTCCAAGTGAGGGGTATATTAGTTATATTTTCTTTGTTTATTTGGATAAATAAATGTTACTATCAAGGTAGTCCTTTGATGATTAGATTGCTATAGTTTGGGGGGAAATGGGGATTTAAATTTCTTTTTTGTAGAATGATGCAAGGAATTTTTTTAAATATATTTTTTTTCCAAAACTCGTACATATGTAGGGAAGAGTTTTTAATATGCTACTTTGGAACATGGGAAGGTTGTTGTTTAGAGCCATTTGACACAACCATGGATGGAGAATCCAATGAAGGACAATCCAACCATGCAAAAAAACCCAAAACACACAACACTCATAGCAAATAATAATGGAATAGTAACATGATATTTTATTGAATTTAAACTATGAAATTATTACAATCTACCACGATGACCTTCCTACATGCTAGGTTGCAGTTGTTAGATTACTAATATGGAAATTACTGGTGACAAAGTTTTTACACAATTTCAAAAATTCAATGTATCAGTCCTCCTATTCATAGTGCAGCCAAATAGTCACCATAAGATGCAAAGAGATCTAACAGTAGTGGAGGATTGAAAGGAGAAATAGGTCTTTGAGAAGCAAGCTCCAGAGAATGACACTTGGAGGCACATGAGCATGTTTGAGAGAGACTCAGAATTAAGCAAAAGCTGACAAGTGGGAGTAGCAATAAAGAGAAGCAAAAGGATGCAACAGAATGAGCCACGTGGGGGCAGTGGAAGAGAGGAAATAAAGTAATTTTATTTTATTTCATAAGGCATCGAATGTGTCATAAAGCTAAAGTATATTTTAATAAAGAGTTTCATTTAACCCGGTGGGCCCCTTTCATAAAGCTAATGCTTTATTTTAGTTTCAACTATTAATGTCTCAGAAGCTCATGGGAAGAGATTTAGTTTTAAATAAAGATTAAAATCTTTATTAAAGTTGAAACATGATGCGGGTCCCTCCTGCGAATAAGTTTGAAGCAACAGTTTAATAATGTCTATCACTCAAAAGAAGGCTCTTGGGAAACACCACTTGTTAGCACCTAAGGAGAAGAAGAGAAAACAATGAAAGCTGCAGAGTGAGGCACATGGAGACACTCGAGAAATTTAGAAAGCAACTCAAAATCAACAGAGGCAAGCACATGACTCAAGCGCTGTAGGGCAAGCAAAAGCAGTTCTTGGAATGGGCCACGTGGAACAACCCGAAGGAAGGAAATAAAATGTTTTGTTTCATTTTATTTAATGCATCAAGTGCTTCACGGGAATTATAGGAGTTGTGTCTTTTATTAAATATAAGTTTCATTTAAAAAATGGTGGTGGGCCCGGTTACATAAGCTAAAGCTTTATTTTATGAGTTTCATTTTTTTTAAAGGCCACAGCAAGTATAAGTAAAGCTTGATTAAATATAAATTTTGTTTTGACTCACATGGAAGAAAAGCTATGAAAGACTAAAACAATACAGCCACTTTATTTTACGACAAGTAAAGAAGAGAGATAGAGGCGGGAGATCTTCTTTCTCACATAGAGGCATATTTTTCAGCCACAAATATAGCTAGTTCAGTTAAGATTTTTAGTTGTAGCCACACTTCAGTTTCAGATATAGTTATGAGCCAAATTTTGTGTCGGATTTTGCAGGGGTTTAGTTAGAGATTTTGGAGGTTATTAAAGATATTTTCTTGGGTTTTTGGCTATAAATATGTTAATCCGGGTCAGATACAAAAAAAGTTACACACATTCATAGATAGAGATTTTTAGTAGCAGCGGACATATTTCTTCTTGCCTTAACAGCTACCTCATATGAGGATTGTAACATTTTATTCTGTGCAAATCTTTGCCTTTGTAATTTGTTTTGGTTCTAATAATGAAGATTGGTGATGTTTCTATGCATATTTGGATATCTTTATTTTCTTGCTTCTAATTTCTGTGTTTATTTTGCCTCTATTAAGCATGTTTCTTAAACTGTGTAATCAACCATGCATTTCAAATCTTTGATTTCCAGTTAATCATTTAAGGCTTGGCACTGTACAACCGAGTTAAATTTCAAATCTGGCATATCACGTTAGATTTAGGCATTTATTTCTGCAATCTTGTTTTCTTTCTAACCTTTTCCCCAAACCCCACTGAAAGAATGGAAGAGCTAGCTTCCCTAAAATTTGGAGGTTGTTTCTAGGGTCAAACCCACATCTCAGAAACCTCCCATGTTGTTGTTGGATTAGACCCACAAATTTATGCATCAACAATTACTACATCAAAATGAAATTCAATGTATTTGTTGACATCTACATCCTCATCACCAAACTCTATCTTGATCCTTCATCCTTATGTTCACACTCAGACCTCCAACTTCTTCTTGAATTATCTTTAACTCTTCTTGATGATCTTAAAATCATGAGTAACAAATATACAATAATCTCAAACCTCCAAAATGATCTTCCTTGACTGCAAGGTGGTGCAAAGTTCTATACTTCATTAAATGTTTAGTTAGCTGGTGAAAATAATCCCTCAAATAAAGAAATGGTAAAAAAATAGAAATATGTGTGGTGCTTGGTGTTTTATCCCCTTGGCCTAATAAATTTTCACGTATTTCTTGATTGTTGCAAACTTTAAATGCTCTAGTGCCTATGGTTAATTTATAATGATTAAAGTTTTCCAATCTAGTGTAAGTCTTCAAACCAAATTATGTCACTCTATGCATCCAATTATCAACAAATGAGGATATAACATCCAAATTGTTAGAACACATTGACATACTAAGAGGGGAGTGAATCAATATATGCCACTTTTAAATCAACTCTATTGCATCAATCAGATTATGAAAGAAACTGTACAAACATAAACACATCCACACAAGAGACCATAACACCTAATTTTACATGGAAACCTGAGAAGGGAAAAACCACAGTGAGAAACCTACTTGGATCTACTATCCAAATCTAGCCTCACAAAATGAAACAATGAATTACAGTATTTTGTAGGCTCTAACCTACAGGAATTTCAACCTAAGAAGGACTACAATCCTTTTACAAATCTGTAGGCTCCAACCTACTAGAGATTTCAATCTCCAAATCAAACTAAGCATCAATCCAACAATGAAGCACCAACTTCAACCTCTAAGTAATAACCCAGAAAGAGGCTCCAATCTCTATTTGATAGGCTCCAAACTACCAGACAAATTGAGCTCCAACCCAGCGCACTGAAACAAAATCAATTTTTAAGATAATCAACACATATTGTGCAAACTCAAGATCTTCAATGCATGCCCTCTGCACAGTTCACATTCATATATCTATTTGTTCACTTGATGTTTGCATATATTTTGCATATCACACTCACATATATCTGCTTGATATTCACCTCTATTTTGCACTGATGCTCGCATATAAAACACTTTCATGTTTTTCACTTAGCTATACACTCATACATATACATCACAAATACATGACAATGAACTTTCTTATATATTGATCTAAAAATAAATAAAATCTCCATGTTGGCAATGTTGTGAAACATTCTCCAAGGATAGATTAAAATATTCTTCAATGTCAACATCTATAATTTTAAATTCCAGCATGTACATTTCATAAGATCAACCCAATTTTAATTTCCAACATCTGTATGTATAGGGTCGACCCAAACTAAATTACCACACTTATGAACCATGGCCCAAATTAAAAACATCTCAGTCAGCCACGCTTTTTATTCTAATTCCCATGATTCAGCCATCACCATATATTTAAATCTTTAATTTAAATATGTTTTATCTTCATATCCACAAACTTACCCTTTGTTGGCAAATATCCATTTTCATGAACCACAACTTATCCATGTTTATCAGCAAAAGTCCACCTTTACAAACTTAACCTTAAAGGCCTTTATTAGAAAAATTCATAGTCCATGAACTTGGGGCATTCTATCCTTTATCAGAAAAAGAGCACTTTGTGAATTTGTCTTCACCATGTCGCCTATCGGCGAAAACATCTTTCCACAAGCATTCATTTCCTCAAACTGTCAACCGTCTCCTCTTATCAGTGCCAAAGTTGTCTATTGACAAACCTTGTTGTCAAAAAATTAAACCCTTCGCGAACTAAACCTTTTTCTAAATCCTTACCAACTTACACAATCCAACTTTTCTCTTATTGGCAAAAACATCAAACCACAAACTTCAACTAAAACACCTTTATCTCCAAGTCGGCTAGTTGGCAAACTTAACTTTCCACAACCTTTGACACTCAATCCTTTATTGGCTAATCAGAAAATTGCAAACTTGAGAACCAGCGAACTACTTCGCAAACTAAAGGTTTTTCTGATAAGTAAAGCTATGCACTTCAATCTTTATTCTCCATGGCTTTGTCGGTAAATCAAAAAGTTAGAGAACTTTGAAACTCATGAACCAAACAACTTTCCTTTTCTTAAGTTTGTGAACTTGATATTTTTTTGATTTAACTTTACTTTCTCTGTTATCAGTAAATCGGCAAATTGGTGAACTTTAAAACTTACGAACCAACTCTTTCCTAAGACTTTAACTTTTCTTCTTTCAAGCCTTTATTGTAAAACTTCTATATTAGTGAACTTGTCGGAGAAACCTATCTTTCGTGAACTTAAGAGTTCATGAACCAAACAATTTGCCGACCAAAGGCATAAATCATTCATGCCTTAGATTTTTCTTTGTCAACTTTTCATCGGCCAACTAGATGTCGGTAAAATTGGTTGTCAGTGAACCCGTGAGTTCGTGAACTGAACATTTTGCTGACTAAAGGAAGAACTTGTGCCTTAGAAACTTTTCTTCTTCTTTGCCTTAAAATTTTTTCTTCTTTTCACTTCTTCTCTACCTTAGAAACTTTTATTTTTCTCTAATCTCTATTTTCCCTTCAACAACACCTTCTCTTTGACATCAATGACAGTATGTCTATACACCTTTGACATCAATGATAACACTTCCAACAATTTCCCCCTTTGTCATTGATGGCAACACAAACATTATCTTCTCTATCTCTACTCTGACTCTATCTCTTTTTACATTTGGTCCCCCTTAGTCTAATTCTCCCCCTTTGACACCAATGGCAAAGGGAGGGAACCAACATCTTTCCTTGCTGCAAACTAAAACTGCCAGGACAGGATCCCCCTGACTTTAATGCTTCTCCTCACCATGTCATACCAACCTTTGATCATCCAAACTATCTTCTTTCTACGTTATCCCCCTAAGAGGTAGTCATTGTCCAAATAGGGATGAAGAATATGCCTTGTGCTTCTCCCCTTGGATAGATGCTTCATCAATAGTTTTTACTAATTTGATGAGAGTGATATCACTCCCAACTTTTGCCTTAAATACTCAAATGTCTCTTTAGGAATGGGTTTTGTAAAAATATCAACAATCTAATCCTTTGTAGCCACATATTCCAACTTTACCTCCTAATCTGCAACCTTTTCTATCAAGAAATGATACCTAATGGATATATGCTTGGTTCTAGAATGCATCACTGGATTCTTTGATATATTAATTGCACTTGTATTATCACACATAATAGGAATAGGCTCATCATATGTTACTTTGATATCCTTCAACATCTGCTTAATCCACAAAACCTGAGTACAATAAGATGTTGGTACTCTGTATTATGCTTCTGCTATTGACAGAGAAATTGAATCTTACTTCTTGCTTAACCATGAAACCAATCTATCGCCTAGAAAGAAAGATCCATGACTTGTACTCCTCCTATCATTAGTACTAATAGCCCAATCTGCATCTGTATATGTCATCAAAGAGAAATCCTTTCCTTTCTCATACTGCAATCCATAGTCCAAAGTGCTCTTCAAATATCTAAAAATCCTTTTAACAACCTGTACATTAGTCTCTTTTGGATCACCTTGGAACCTAGCCACCATACAAACTACTTGCATAATATCTGACCTTGATGCAGTTAAGTATAGTAAGCTTCCAATTATGGATCTGTAAAGAATTTGATCATCTTGAGGTGACTTATCATTCTTGCTAAGGTGACAACCTGTTACCATAGGTGTACTTACTGGTTTGCAGTCATCCATGCAAAACTTTTTCAACATCTCCTTGACATACTTAGTTTGTGAAATAAAGATACACTTGTCTAATTGAACAATTTACAGTCCAAGAAAGAATGAAAGTTCACCTATCATAGACATCTCAAACTCCTTTTGCATCTTTCTACAAACTTCTTACACATCCCATCATTTCTGCCAAAGATAATATCATCAACATATACTACAACTATCAACATGTGCTCACCTCCTTCTTTGATATAGAGATTATTATCTATATAATACCTTTCTTGAAGCATTTCTGGTGTAAGTACTTGTCCAACCTTGCATACCATGCCCTAGGAGATTGTTTGAGACCATATAAAGCCTTTCTAAGTATGCATACAAAATTTTGATCTTCTGATAGCTAAAATCCTACAAGATGCTCTATGTAAACTTCTTCCTCAAGATCACCATTCAAGAAATTAGATTTAACATCTATTTGATACACCTGAAGTCTTTGTGAACTGCAAATCCAAGGAACATCTTAATCGCTTCCAATCTTGCCATAGGAGCAAATGTCTCCTCAAAATCAATGTCTTCCACTTGTGAATAGCCCTTTTAGACCAACCTTGCTTTGTTTCTAACCACTTATCCATCTTCGTTCAATTTATTTCTGAATACTCACTTGGTCCCACTCACATTCTTATCTTTTGGCCTTGTAAGAAGTTCCCACATTTTATTTTTCTCGATCCAATTTAGCTCTTCTTGCATTGCTTGAATCCAACTCTCATCCTTGTTGGCTTCGTAAAAATTATTTGGCTCTATCTTGGACAACAAAGAGAAGTTTACTTGTCCTCTAACCTTTCTCCTAGTCATAACTCCATTCTTGTTTCTAATGATCTGATTTTTAGAGCGATTCTTCTAAACATACTTTGTAGGTGTCTTGGTAGTCTCCTTGGGTGTTTCTTCTTCTTCAACTACATCTTCTTCTTCTGTGCAAGATGAATCATCTAAACAGTAGTCTTCTTGATCATGTGTGGATGGATGTAACTCTTCATCAACCCTAACATTTGCACTCTCCACTATCTTCTTCAATCTCAAGATATTGTAGCATATGTAATCCTTTCTTTTTGTTGAGTAGCCAAGAAAAATCCCTTCATCAGATCTTGAGTCAAACTTGCCCAAGTTGTCTTCATCTCTTCTAATGTAATATTTGTTTCCAAAAATTCTATAATGAAACGAATTGCACAATATCTAAATATAATAGTAAATATGGTGCAAATACTTGATAATAATATGCCACTTTGAGGGGGATACCTCCAATAGTCTTCAATGAGAACACAATACTTGATATGATGAAATAAGACTCACTACCTCCTATATATACCTATTTATGCCTTGGATATCACCCAAGCCAACTTAGATAGCCCTATATAAGCCTTAGGCTGACCTAAACAACTAAATAACAAAATACTAATGATAATATGACTTAATTAATGGTTAAGATAGCCACAAGCCAACTATTTATAACCATATACGCTATGGAAGTAAGGGCATAACATGCCTCCACCTTTACAAAAGCATTGTCCTCAACACTGAACAATTGTGGTAGATTCTTCATATAATCTTCATCATCCGATGTGGTAACTTCAACTAGAAAATATTTCCTTATAATGAGGTAACTTCCAGAACTGTTGATGTTCTCAGCTTCTTCATGCGTGTCTAGAAAATTAACTTCACCTCCAAGATGTGTCTTCCTTTTTCATCTAGCTCTTAATGGTGATGAATGTGTTCTTCCTTTACTTGAACCTTTTGATGTGCCATAAAGGAATAGGTGAGGAATAGTACATGGTACCCTTGCATTGGTTGAATAGCTTGATTAGGAACTTCTTTTTCATCATCTTTTTTTTTCTTTGGTTTCTTCTTCTTCTTGATTATCATCATCATCATCATAATCATCATCATCATCATTGTCATCATCGTCGTCATTGTCGTCGTTGTTGTCATCATCATCATCATCGTTGTCATAATCATCTTCATCATCACCATCATTATCATCCTTGTCCTCTATTTTTTCCCCATCCTTATTAGGGGATTTCCCTGGTGTGACAACATTCTTTTTGCCTCTTGTTGCAAGCCTCGTCATGATGGAAACCAATATTTTTGAAATAAATCACACAAATGAAATTTAAATTCTCTAAAATTTTTACTGTAACTTAGTAGGGACAAGATACCACTTACCTAGAAAAAACTCCAAAAAATTAGTATATTTGTAGCCTTGAGAGTGAATTTGTTGGAAACCCTAATTTTGCAATAACTCACTTATTTCTACTTCAATTTCTCTAATTTTTGTATTATAAGCTCCCCTATTATGTCTTCCAAAACCCACTAAAAATTAGCTACCAATTTAGCAAGATTTGAGAGATATGCACCTTCCAAATAAGTTGGGAAAAAACCCTAATTATGCAATGATTCACTCAATTCTGGTCTAATCTTTCTAAAATTTGGACTATAGTTTCTTTAATATGGTATTAAAAAACCCTTTAAAAGTCAAAACATAAATTCTCCAAAATATGAGAGATATGTGCCTTCCAAAATGACCTCCAAAATCAGAAAAAATTGCCTTATTTTTGCCTTCACGGTGCCAAGATCATGCTCTGATACCACTTGTAATGAAACAAATTGCACAATATTTGAATATAATAGTAAATATGCTGCAAATACTTGATAATAATATGCCACTTAGAGGGGGCAACCTCCTAATCCACCTCAAGGGGGATACCTCTAATAGTCTTCAATGAGAACACAATACTCGATATGATAAAATAAGACTCAGTACCTCCTATATATACCTATTTATGCCTAGGATATCACCCAGGCCAGATTAGATAGCCCTATATAAGCCTTAGGCTGACCTAAACAACTAAATAACAATATACTAATGATAATATGACTTAATTAAGAGTTAAGATAGCCACAAGCTGACTATTCATAACCATATACGCTATGGAAGTAAGGGCATAACAAATTCTGAAATACTTGAAAGATGCAAGTCTGACTTTCCATAGCTCATATGGTGTCTTAGTGTTGTTCACTCTTAGCTATCCTATGTTAAGAATATAGACAATAGTATGGACTTATTATTTCCAATACACATCAGGTAGCTTGGCTTCATTCAACATTGTTCTTGCCATCTCTTGGACTATTATGTTCTTCCTTAAAAACTACATTTTTCTGAGGAGTCCTTGTAGCAAAGTAAATTGTCCTCTTATTACATGTTCTTCACATTATTCCTCAAATTTATTTGATGAGAAATCACCACCTCTGTCTAATCTTAGGCACTTGATTCTAGCATATGTTTCATTCTCAACCATAGATTTGAAGATTTTGAATCTATTAAAATCTTCTGATTTATCTTTTAAAAATGTAACCCATTTCATTCTAGAGTAATAATCAATGAGAAACATGAAATACTTTTCACCTTGGAGACTTCTTGTTTTGGTAGGACTGCATAAGTCTATGTGAATCAGCTCCAACAGCTCAATAGAATAGTACTCCTTGGTCTTAAACTTGGTCCTTATTGTCTTCCCAATTTGACATTCCTTACAAAAGGTGCTAGTAGGCTTGGTAATCTTTGGCATGTCTCTAACTAAAAGTTGAGAGATAATCTTCACAAGGTTGTCAAAGTTGATGTGTCCCGTCCTCTTATGCCACAGTCAACTCTCATCTATCTGTCCTAGAAGGCATCTCCTTCCTTTGACTATACTAAGATTATACAAGTTATTTTATGTCCTTCTAGCTTCTGCAACAAGTTTTCTAGTGCTTGCTGTTCTGAATTCACATCCTTGTGGATTGAAAATAAGATTATATTTCTTGTTGCACATTTGACTTATGCTAAGAAGATTGTGGTTGAGACCCTCTACATATAGAACATCTTTTATTCTATAATTTCCATCAATACTTATTGTGCCTTTGCCACATATTTTTGTGGAGGTGTTGTCACCAAACTTGATTGATCCACAATTCCATTTGTTAAGACTAATAAAATTACTTTTATCTCCTGTCATGTGACTTGAGCAACCGTTGTCTATAACCCATGGATTTGCTTGTCCTTGTGCATGAAATGCAGCTTGGACAATCATTGAGTTTTCATCTTCAAGATTATTCTTGATTTTTGATTCCTTCTTCTGATCTGTCTTCTAATTTTTAGAAACATCTATCTTTTTGTCTTGGTTATCAAGATCAGTCATCTGAGATTTTGACTTTGCAAAGCTACTTTTGCAAAACCTTGCTATGTGCCCAAAATTGTTGCAAATATGATATATTATATTGAAATCAAACAAAGGGGCAAGAGAATTTCTACTTACGTAATTGCTTCTCCTCATTCTTGATCTCCATTCAATGGATTTGTGACCATACTGATTGTAACTAAAACAATAACACATGAAAGCATAATTAATTCTATTTGAGAATGTTTGTCTTGGAGGAGTTGATCTTCTGAAATTTCTTCTTTTAGAGATGATAGGAATGAAATCAACTTCTTTAATTTTCTTTCTCTCTTTCTTCATTGGAATTTCTTCATTTTTCATTTTCTTCTTTGATTCAATCTTCTTTGTAGGAGCAGAAGATTGTGTGGCTTCTTCATCATAGCCCAAACCTAAATTTATAAATAGAGGTCTCTGAATGTTGGCTTTTTCAACTTTCTTTCTTAGAGAAACAATTTCATCTTCAAGTTTTAAACACTCATATGATTTGGCTTTGAAGGCAGTGTTCACAATGTTTGTAATCATTTTTCCTTCTTCAATTTCAATCTTCAATATATCAATCATTTCCTATAATTCTTTGATCCTTACCTTTTATTCTTCATTTTCTTTTCTTGCTATGTACAAGTCTTCAAGTGCAGAGATCAGCTAACCTTCAAGATCAACTTCACATTCTTCTTCATCAATGACTATCATGTCTTCTTCATCACTAGCAGTGATGCATGAGTTGTCCAAAACTTCCATAGCCATAAATAGGGTTTCTTCTCCTTCATCTTTTGATGGGCAGTTGTCTGCTTCTTCTGCTGAACTCTAGTCATCCTTAGATTTCTTGTTCTTGTTGAAGTTAGATCTTTTGAGACCCTTGTTATCTTTACTCTTTCTAAGAGGATATTTAGATGCATAATGCCCAATTTCACCATAGTTGAAACACTTGAAGGGCATCTTACCTTTGTACTTACCTAAACCCTTCTTTAACTTTCTTACAAAGTTTGCCTCTTCTTCCTCATATCCACTTCTTGGATTAGATGCTTCTTCTTTCTTTGTTGCTTTGAATGCAACTTCCATTTTAGATGTATCTTTTCTTGCATTTCCCATCTCATAGGTAGTGAGGGAACCAAATAGTTCATCCATTGTGATTTCATTCAAATCTTTGGCTTCTTCAATAGTAGAAACTTTTGAATCATACCTTTGAGGGAGTGATCTCAGTATTTTCTTAACAACCACTGAATCCTTTACCTCTTCACCAAGACCTCTAATTCCATTTACAACTTCATCTATTCAGAGTAGATAGTTAGTTATGTTCTCTTCTTCTTTCATCTTCAAATTTTCAAATTTTCCATTGAAGGTCTGCAATTTTACTTGTTTTACCTTATCATCTCCTTCATAGTGATTTTTGAGTTTATCCCATATGTCCTTTGCCATCTTGCACTACATTTCTTGAAAAACTCTATACTAGTTAGACCACTCAAGATAGCATTCTTAGCTTTAGGATTATTCTCACAAGCCTTCTTATCAACGACAACTATGAGAGGATTTGTAGGACCAATATTTAAACATCAATCACATATCTCCAAACATCATACCCTAGAGAGGCAAGATAGGCTTCCATCCTTATATTCCAGAAGGTGTAGTTAAATCCATCAAATAGAGGTGCTTTGTTAGAAGAGGATCCTCCCTATCCAGCCATGTGTTCTTATCCAATATCTACCTTAAGTTGTTATTGCACCAAGGAACTTGGCTCTGATACCACTTAATAGAACACATTGATATATTGAGAGAGGGGTGAATTAGTATATGCCACTTTTAAATCAATTCTACTACATCAATCAGATTATGAAAGAAACTATACATACATAAACACATTCACACGTCCACACAAAGACCATAACAACAAATTTTACATGCAAACCCAAGAAGGGAAAAACCATGGTGAGAAAGCTGCTTGGATCTACTATCCAAATCCAGCCTCATAAAATGAAACAATGAATTACAGTATTTTGTAGGCTCCAACCTATAGGAATTTCAACCTGAGAAGGACTGCAATTCTTTTACAAATATGTAGGCTCCAACCTACCAGAGATTTCAATCTCCAAATCAATCTGAGCAACAACCCAACAATGAAGCACCAACTTCAACCTTTGGGCAACAACCCAACAAGAGGCTCCAACCTCTATTTGATAGGCTCCAACCTATCAGACAAACTGAGATACAACCTAGCACGTTAAAATAGAAACAATTTTTAAGATAATCAACACATACTATGCGAACTCAAGATCTTGAATTCATGCCCTTCGCACATTTCACATTCACATATCTATTTGTTTGCTTGATGTTTGCATATATTTTGCATATCACACTCGCCTATGTCCGCTTGATATTCACCTATATTTTGGACTAATGCTCACATATCAGACACATTCATATTTTTCACTTAGTTGTATAATCATACATATACATCACAAATACATGACAATGAACTTTCTTATATATCAATCTAAACAAAAATAAAATCTCCATGTCGGCAATGTTGTGAAATATTCTCCAAGGATAGATTAAAACATTCTTTAATGTTGGCATCTATAATTTTAAATTCTAGCGTGTACAATTCATAAGATCAACCCTATTTTAATTTCCAACATCTATATGTATAGGGTCGACCCAACCTAAATTATCACACTTATGAACTAGGGCCCAAATTAAAAACATCTAAGTCAGCCACTCTTTTTATTCTAATTCCCATGAATCGACCACCACCATATATTTAAATCTTTAATTTAAATATGTTTTATCTTCATATCCACAAACTTACCCTATGTCATCAAAACCCATTTTCACAACCACAACTTAATTGTCTTTATCGGCAAAAGTCCACCTTTACAAACTTATCCTTAAAGGCCTTTATCGGCAAAATTCATATTCCATGAATTTGGGGCATTCTATCATTTATCAGCAAAAGTGCCAGTTTGTGAACTTGTCTTCATCATGTCGCCTATCAAAGAAAACATCTTTCCACAAACATTCATTTCCTCAAATCGTCAACATTCTCCTCTTATTGGTAAAGTTGTCTATCAGCAAACCTCGTTGTCGGCAAAATGAGCCCTTCGTGAACTAACCTTTTTCTGAAGCCTTGCCAACTTACACGATCCAACTTTTCTCTCATTGGTAAAAATATCAAACCATGAACTTCAACTAAAACTCCTTTATCACCAAGCCATCTAGTTGGAAAACTTAACTTTCCATGACCTTTGACACTCAAGTCTTTGTTGGCTAATCAAAAAATTGACAAACTTGAGAACCCGTGAACCAATTTGTGAACTAAAGGTTTTATCGATAACTAAATCTATGCACTTCAAACTTTCTTCTCCATGCCTTTGTTAGCGAATCCAAAAATAAGCAAATTTCAAAACTCATGAACCAAATAACTTTTCTTTTCTTAAGTTCGAGAACTTGATTTTTTTTATTTAACTTTACTTTATCTTTAATTGGCAAATCAGCAAATTGATGAACTTTGAAACTTACAAACCAACTCTTTGCCAAAACTTTAACTTTTTCTTCTTTCAATCCTTCATCTCAAAACTTCTCTGTCAATGAACTTGTTGTTGGAATAACCTTCCATCAACGAACTTAAGAATTCGCGAATTGAACAATTTATTGACCGAAGGTAGAAATCATTCATGCCATAGATTTTTCTTTGTCAGCATTTCATCAGCCAGTTGGATGTTGATAAAACTGATTGTTGGAAAAACTATGAGTTTGTGAGCTGAACATTTTGTCAACTAAAGGAAGAACTTGTGCCGTACTAAACTTTTTTTCTTCTCTGCCTTAGAATCTTTTCTTCTTTTCACTTCTTATCTGCCTTAGAAACTTTTCTTCTTCTCTGATCTCTATTTTTCCTTCAACAACTCCTTCTCTTTGACATCAATGACAATATGTGTATGCACTTTTGACATCAATGACAACACTTCCAACAATACCTCTATAAAACACTATCTCAAAATAGTAAGACCAAAATTGAAGTTACAATAAAGTGCAGTGGCTTCTACTAACTGGAAAATGAAAACCTATAAATAGACAAAAAAGTGAAAGAAAAATATTATTTTTGGATGATGTAAGATTTCTCTTGTCCACCAAGGATGCTCCTACATCAGACACCCAAGTTTATTTTAAAAGTGAGTCCTTCACTTTCTAGTGCCTAGGGGAAAACTGAGATGATCTACCCCAACCCTGGAAATCTAGCTTGAGTCTTCTTTTAGCCTTCCTCTCCATTTTACTAAATATTCCTCATATTTCCTATTCTCGGTGCTCTTTCCAATTTTGGTGTCCAATATCTCCTCAATCTCTTCTTTTTGTTGTGGCAGTATAGGGTTTTGTCTTTGATCCACTGTGCTCCTTCCTTCTGAGTCCCTTAGGATACTGGTATAGGTTTACAACGTTGAACACTAGAGATATACCTAAATCTTCCCATAGTTCAACCTCATATGCATTTACCAAATTAAATCTTCTTACAATTTTATAAGGACCAATCTTCTTCATCTTCAATTTATTATATGTTCTAAGTTCTAGAAATCTTTCCTTTCTAAAGCTTCATATCCCACCATAAAATCATTGTGTCTTATTTCTTTGTCAACTTCTCGCTTATACTTGTAATTCTTCTTCTCCAAGTGGCTTCTTGCCTCTACATGCACCTTCTTCATGTGTTCTACGAACTCCTCTACCTCCACACTCATCATGTCTTCCTTACTAATGTCCCTTAGTTATGATGCATTTCTCAAGATGCTATTGTTCACAATCTAAAATGGTGTTTCTTTGATGCTCCTATCTACTAAATTATGTTATACAAATTTAACCTACAATAGCACCATGTCCTAATTTCCTACTTTCTATTTGACCATGCATCTAAGCAAGTTCCCTAAACTTCTATTCACAACTTTTGTTTTCCCATTAGTCTAGGGTGGTATACTAAATTGAAATTCAAATATGTCTTCATATTTTTTCATAATGTTCTCCAAAAATATCCCACAAACTTGGTGTCCCTTATGCAACCTTGCAATCTCCCAGAAAAATATGTTTGCTATGTGTATTTCATCAGTTTTCTTCTTATAGGGAATAAATCGTGTCATCTTAGAAATACTATCTACCACTACTAATAGTTAACCATTCCCTCTTTTTTTCCTAGGTAGCCACAATACAAAAACCATACTTATGTCATCCAAAGGCTTCTTTGATACTAGTAATGGCTAATACAATCCAACATTCTGACTTCTTCCTTTAGCAACTTGGCAGGTTCTACAACCTTGAACAAATTTCCTTACATCCTTGTATATTTGCATCTAAAATTATTTCTTACTAACCGATGCAACTATCTTATCTATTCCAAAATGTGTAGCCAAACCTCTGTAATGCTTCTCTTTGATCAAGTTCTCTCTCATGCAACTTCTTGGTATACATAATTGGATGCCATTAAATAACATCTCATTTGGAATCAAATAGTCTAACCACTTACTCCTATTCATGCTCATTGGCTCCTTGCATTCCTTCCATGCCTCCATAAAATTAGGATTAACTTCATAAAAAATACCTTATCTCCTCAAACCAACTACTTCTACACTCATTTATGTTAGTAGATTTTATCTTTTACTCAATGCATCAACAACCTTGTTGACTTCCCGCACCTATATTTTAACACAAAAGTGTAACTCTAAAAGAATTCTACCCACCACATATGTCTCTGACTCAACTTACTTTGGTTATTCAAGTATTATAGTTCCTAATGGTTAGTGTACAACATAAACTCCTTGGGTAAGAGGTAATGCCTTGATACAGAGCTCACTACTCAAAGACCACAAAGGATTAGAAACAATGATACTAGAAGAAGAGAATATAGGGGATGGTAGGGAAAATAACTCATCTAGGCCTTTGTGGACCAAACAGCAACACTTGACTTCAATTTGGACTTGATTGTCCACTCACACTCCATGGCTTCAACACAACACAATATCACCATTTATAGGTTCATACATATGCAGAACTTCCCAAACTTTCTAGGGACCCTAGACCTTCTAGGTTTTACTATCCCAAGCTTACAAAACCATCAAAATTCTCAAGGGATGCCTCCTTATACCCCCTCCTTCACAAACTGACCTATCTCCTTGTAGCCTTGTCAGAGAGGTTTTTGAAGCATAACTTTCACAAGACATGACAAAACCACTACAAAATCACCTTTTTGAGTACCCATTATGGAGTTATACAATATAGTAAACATGAAAGGTAGGTTGTTTTGTAACATACACCTCAAATTTGGATTGTCCCTGTTGTCCAACATGCCTAATTAGCCCACTTTTACAAAGGAAGTACACTAAAACTCAAGCCCACAACAAAAAATTCGACTTTGGTGAGTTTGGACACATCCCAAATAGACCACTTTCAAGTTTTTTAGGGTTTTCACGTATGGGTTTCTCATCAAACCACTCACTACGTATGTCATTCAACAAACACATGAAGAAATAAGGCCTTCTTGACTTCAAACATCAACTTTTTCCACTCCCCTGCTCCTGTGGACAAAACCCAACTGAAAACATACAAAAATAAGCTTATTACATCCATTTCATGTTCATGGTGTTTGGGGATTAACATGCCAAATCAATGATTTCACAAAAAACCTTATAAACACTCTAAAAACCTACTAAATTAGCAGTTTTGGAAAAAAAGCTATAAAATCCTTCAATTACAACAAAATTACTTCTAACTTGTTTTAAATACAAGGTATCTAATCCTATTTCATGCTTCATTTGTTTGGATTCTTGACCATTAGGTACAAGGTAGTACCAATCAAGGGAACAACAGCAAAATAGTGAAAAAAAATTGTAAAACAGAACAACAGCAAGAAAAGATTTGGTAAACACCTCAAACAACAATGGAAATCCTCCAAACTTGGTTCAAATGAGAGGTAGAAACATCCATCACACCATTCTATACATGAGACATCAAAAACAACACTGTACGGTCAAGGAAAATGCATAGGAACAGCAAAAATTTAGAAAATTGTGTGTTGGGACAGCAAACAGTCATTTTTTTCTCCTTTTCTTTGATTCAAACTTTATCTCTATTACCATCTTCAACCACCACTCTCTAAAATGCCTTTTAAATTGCCTTTTCAATTTTTTATATTCTTCTCTCCAAGATTCCCATCATGGGAAAGGCTTTATTTAGCCACTGACTATTTTTTTCTCTAAAAAATTGTTTTTTCTATAAATAGACTGTCATACTTTTTATGACTGCAGACTACTAACTCATTCTTAATCTCCACTACATGAAATGACTAAAATCATCCTCCTATGCCTTTTTAAGGCTCTATTACATTTATTTTCAAAACTCATTATGCCTTTTTAACACTAACATTTACAAATTTGACTAAATTATTGTTCTAGGTGCACTGCACCATACAACCTAACTTGAAACTTTTCTAAGTCCCTTGGAAATACTCTTGCAAATTATCCTTCATTGCTCCATGCTTGTCTTCATCAAGTTCATGTTCACTAGCCATGGCATGCTTGCCATCATTTCTTGTTGTGTGACTATATGCACTCTTTGTTGACTGTCCCACTCTTAGTCCTCTAACCTTGTCATCTTCATCAGCAATTATGCTTCTCTCTATTGTCCTTTCACTTAATTCCTTACCTTTTTGTTTACACCATGGTTTCAAACTCTCCTTTCCACTATTCACTATCATCTTACCTTTACCAACCTCTATCCGGTTCACTATCTTATCAGTCTTGCAAATTGTTGCACCAGCTTCTCTTGGTTGTCTCTTCTTCACTACAGGGCACATGATTGTCCCTACTAAGACTCCTTCACTCACTTCTTGCCTTACCATAGGCTCTACACTCTTGTACTTCACATTTTCAGTCATTTCCTTCTTCCACATGAAGATATTTCTCCTCACAATTGGCTGCAACTCAGCTTCACACTTCCTATTTGTTGTTTCAACAACTTCATGCCTTGAAAAGGCTGCACACTCCTTCTTTGTACTCTCCTCAAACATCACTGTCTCCTTCTTGCCAAACATGATCATATTTGTTGCTCTTGACTGCTCCTCTAATGGCAGTAGCACAAAAGTCTTCTCATCCTTCTTGATAGTGAAGGTATTAGCTCTTTCATCATAGACTGCAAGCCTATCAAATTGCCAGGGTCTTCCAAGTATCACATTACAACAATCCATTGGTAGGATGTCACAAAGTACCCTATCCTCATATGCTCCAATCTTAAACTCAACTAATTCTTTCTCAGTCACTAAAATGGACTAATGATCACTCACCCAAGAAATTTTGTAGGGAACTTCCCTAGGAACTCTCTTCAACTTCAGCTTGTCTAACATCTCACTAGACACCATATTATCAATACAACCAAAATCCACTATCACTTTACATACCTTGTTCTTGCTCTTGCAATTTGTTCTAAACAATGCTCTCCTCTGAATCAGCTCTGTCTCCCTAGAGGTCTTCAATAGTCCTCTTTCTCTCATCATCAATGCTTCTTCTAACTCAGCATCACACCTTTTGTAACTAGAACTACATTCTTCTTATTGGACTAATTGAGTCCTTCTCTCACTCTTCTTTTCACCATCAATAGAATTTTTTTTCTTCTTAGGACACTTATATGCTGGGTGCCCAAACTCTTGACAATAATAACACTTACCTACAAAGGTATTTGTACTTCTTTCAACACCAAATCTTCCTCTACCTCTACCTCTAAAATCTACACTTTGTCCTTGTTTGAAATCGGCACCTTGTCCTTGTGCCTTGCTCATGTCTTCTTGACTTTCACTAACTTGCTTTGTATTGAATGATCCTCTACCTCTGGCTGACTTATCTTATCTTCTTTTCAGCTTCTCTTCCACTCTAACTGCCATCTAGTAACAGTCTTCAACACTCCTTGGATTTGCCAACACCAACTCATCCTACATGTTAAACCTCAAACCACCAATATACCTAGAAACCTTTTGCACTTCACTTTCATTTTGACCAAACCTTATACTCAGCTTATAAAACTCTTCATTGTATGTCTTAACATCCAATTCCTTTTGCCTTAAACTTTGAAGCTTCTTAAACATTTGAACTTCATAATCTTTAGGCAAGAACTTACCTTTGATCTTAGCCACCATATTGTCCCATGAAACAATCTTTGCCTTTCTTTTCTTTCTCCTCTCTATCTGCTAATAATCCCACCATAACAAAGCTTGACCTATCAACTTGGTCTTTGCAATCTTCACTTTCTGATCCTCGGAAACTTCTTCACACTCAAAGTGATTGTCCAATGCTACAATCCAGTCTAACAACTCTTCATCATTCAAGCTTCCTCCATACTTTGGTACATCTATCTTCATCTTGTGCTTGTGATCTTTCACTGCCCTCAGCAACTTAGCCATCCTTTGATCCTCATGGTCCAAATCTTCTTCCACATCTTCATACTCAACTTCTTCTTCTTCCTTAGACTCAATCTCTTCACCTAGAGCCACTCCTCTTCTCTAATTTTGCCCCAGGGTAGACATTCTTTCTTTTAGCTCCCTCAACTCTTTGGCATGCTTCTCCTTTAGCTCATTCATCTCCTAAGCCATGTTTCTCACTCTTGGAGGCATCTTGACAAATGACCTCTTCAACTCAACACTTCACAGACCTACTAACTGTGATCTGATACCAATTTGATGTAGAGCTCACTACTCAAAGACCACAAAGGATCAGAAACAACAATACTAGAGGAAGAGGATATAGGAGATGGCAAGGAAAACAACACATCTAGGCCTTTGTGGACCAAACAGCAACACTTGACTTCAATTTGGACTTGACTGTCCACTCACACTCCATGGCTTCAACATAACACAATATCACCATTTATTGGTTCATACCTATGGAGGCCTTCTCAAACTTTCTAGGGACCCTATACCTTCTAGGTTTGACTATCCCAAGCTTACAAAACCATCAAAATGCTCAGGGGATACGTCCTTGTACCCCTCCTTCACAGACTGACCTATCTCCTTGTAGCCTTGTCAGAGAGGTTTTTGAAGCATAACTTTCACAAGACATGACAAACCCACTAAAAAATCACCTTTTTGAGTACCCATTATGGATTTATACAACATACTAAATATGAAAGGTAGGTTGTTTTGTAACATACACCTCAAAATTGGACTGTCCCTGTTGTCCAAGAGGCCTAATTAGCCCACTTTTACAAAGGAAGTACACTAAATCTCAAGCCCACAACCAAAATTCTACTTTGATGAGTTTGGAAACATCTCAAATAAACTACTTTTAGGGGTTTTAGGGTTTGAAAATATGGTTTTCTCATCAAACCACTCACTACCTATGTCATTCAACTAACACATGAAGAAATAAGGCCTTCTTGGCTTCAAACATCAACTTTTTCCACTCCCCTGCTCTTGTGGACAAAACCCAACTGAAAACATTCCAAACCAATCTTATTTTATTAATTTGATGTTCATGGTGTTTGAGGATTAACATGTCAAAACAACAATTTCACAAAAAAACCTTATAAACCCTCTAAAAACCTACTAAATGAGCAGTTTTGGAAAAAAAAGCTATAAAATCCTTCAATTACAATGAAATTACTTCCAACTTGTTTTAAATGCAATGTATCTCATCCTATTTTCATGCTTTAGTATTTTGGAGTCTTGACCATCAGGTACAGGACCGTACCAATCAAGAGAACAACAACAAAACAGTGAAAAAAATTGTAAAAGAAAATAGTAGCAAGAAAACATTTGGTAAACCCCTCAAATGACAATGGAAATCCTCCAAAATTGGTGCAAATGAGAGGTAGAAAAATCCATCACACCATTATATACATGAGACATAAAAAACAACACTGTACAGTCAAGGAAAATGCATAGGAACAACAGAAATTCAGAAAACTGTGTTGGGACAGCAAACAGTCATTTTTTTCTCCTTTTCTTTGATTCAAACTTTATCTCTATTACCATCTTCAACCACTGCTCTCTACAATGCCTTTTCAATTATTTATATTCTTCTCTCCAAGATTCCCATCGTGGGAAAGGCTTTATTTAGCCACTGACTATTTTTTTCTCTAAAAAACTATTTTTTCTATAAATAGACTATCATACTTTTTATGACTGCAGACTACTAACTCATTCTTAATCTCCACTACATGAAATGATTAAAATCATCCTCCTATGCCTTTTTAAGGCTCTATTACATTTATTTTCAAAACTCATTTTGCCTTTTTAACACTAACATTTACAAATTTGACTAAATTATTGTTCTACGTGCACTGCACCATGCCTCCACTTCTTCAATGCTTGCACTATGGCATAAAATTTTTGGTCATAGACTAAATATCTCCTTCTAGCATTACTTAACTTTTCACTCAAATAGGTTGTTGGTCTTCATTCTTGGCTTAGTATTTCTCCAGTTGCATTTCTACTTGCATCATAATCAACTTGGAATAACATTAGAATTTGGAAAGGCCAACACTAGCTATTATGTTACCCTCTTATTCAACAACTCAAAGCTTCTATCTACTCTAGTAGTCCACTTAAATTTCCTCTTGTTTCCTCTCATTATCTCAATCAACAACACACAAATGCTACTAAAATTCCTAATGAAATTTCTATAGAAACTTTTCAACCCATGAAAATATCTTACTTCTCCTACATTTTCTATGTAGGCCACTCCATAATAGCTTTGACTTTCTGTGGATTCATTTTCAAACCTTTAGCTGAGATAACAAATCCCAAATACATCAATTATTCCTTCATGAAGCTACACTTTTTCAAATCGACCAATAACTTTTCTTCTCTCAACCTCCATAGTACTAACCTTATATGCTAATTGTTACTCCTTAGTCTTACTAAAATTCAAAATGTGATCCATGTAAACTATTACAAACTTACCTAAAATTTTCCTCAATACCTCATTCATCAACTGCATAAATGTACTAGGCACATTGATTGGTCTAAAAATCATAACTAGCCACTCATACAATCCTTAATTAGTGTTGAATGTTGTTTTCCATTCATCTCCTTCCCTTATTTTGATCTAATGATAACCACTCTTCAATTCAATCTTAGTAAAGTACCTTACTTTGCTCAAATAGTCCATTATATCACCCATCCTTGGCATTGGGAATATATACCTTTCTATGATCTTATTGATTTCTCTAGAATTAGTACACATTCTCTACTCACAATCCTTCTTGGATGCTAGTACCACAGGTACCACACATGGGCTCAAACTCTCCTTGATTGGGTCCTTCCTCAATAACTCATGTACCTACCTATTAGTTCCTCATTTTCTATTGGTGTCATCCTATATGTGATGCTTTGTTTGGAAAATCAACTCTACAAATTAGGTCCATATGATGACTGATACTTTTATGAGTGGTAACCCTTCTGGCATGTTGTCTTATACGATGCCTTTGTATTCTACCAATAATTTTGAAATCTCCTGCATGACAATCCCTCATCACTTGTGGAAGTGATTTCTACATCTACATTGTTGTGTGCCTTGGCAATCAATGTGAAACAAATATTCTCATTTCATAGTCCATCTAGGAACTTCCTTCCATCCACCAAGCATATCCTAGCATTGTTAGAAACTTGATCTTCTCTATCTTTTATTGATATCAACCTATGTCTCTAACCATATCTAGTTATAGTATATGTATTGGCCCTTCCATCATGTATAATATTTTGGTCAAACTACCATAGCCTCTCTAATTATAATTTTTATAATTTTTCTTTCTTACAATAATTATTTTAAAATTAATTGTTATTATTTATAATAATAATAAGTAATATTATTAATTATAAATGATAATTGTATCATTCATAATAATTATGTTATATTAATAATAATTAATTTTTTAATTATATAATTATTATTATAATTTATGTAATTGCTTTAATTTCCATCCTTAATTATCTCTTGATTTTTATAATTTCATTTAATTCTTGTAATATTTATAATAATTATTTTATAATATTTAATATTGTTAATTATATTGTAAATGTGATATATTAATAGTTTAGTTATATTTTCTTTCAAATCATGGAATCGCTTCATTTATTCTTTAGGTTGTTTTAAAACTTTTGTTTTTCATGCCTTTTTTTCTCTCTTTTTTAAAGATTTTGATCTACAATCTACATGATATCTTTTTTCCTCATCTTGATGATGGATCATGAATTGTAATTCAAAATGATGATTCAAAAGCTTGAACATAGTTTTTACAAAAAACATTTATATAACTATAATGCAATGTGGAAACATAATATCTTTGATATAATGACTAGTTGAAAGTGAATTAGCTTAGCCCTAGAGAGACATTTTAATTTTAAAGGTGAAGGTCAAGTAATTGACTTGGGTCATTTTCCAAAAGTTTATCTTAATAATTTAAGAAATGATAATATCGAAGTAATGAAATGTCTAGACAAGGGTTAAGTTCAATTGTGATGATCAATAAGAAATTAAGGTAAGCGGAAGTGACAAGTCAATTAAAATAATGTACCAAAACCAAATACATAATGACAAAACACCCACACAAAGTAACCTAAAATAAAATATAAAAATACGAGGTATATATACTTTTCACTTACAATCCTCATACATACAAATTCAAACATTTTATTTTACATGTAGGTCTTATCAAGTATAGAAAGTAAAAATAAAAAAGTGAAAGAGATTCTTTAATTTCTCAACAAGCTTATATCTTACAACATATTACATTTTCACTTTGATTGAATTCCCTAAAGATTTAGGCATAGGGGAGAGGACCCAATTTTTGAGCATGTTCTAATAGTTGTGATAGTATTTGTGGATTTAAGGCCCAATATTTTTAAAATTTTATCACTAGTAGTTGTGACTTTAAGGTGTTAGTGTTGACTATAAGTACTAATAATTGAGTGAATTGTTCTCTTTAGATCTAAAAAGAAACCAATCATGTGATGCCACATCAGCGCACCAACAAAACATGGCCTAACACACAACTATTGGTCTACTCTTTTTTGGGTATTTTTGGACACCTCAACAAAAAGAATGTTGATGTGGTATCATATTTGATGATGTAGACCTGAAACATTAGTTATAAGGGGCCTTGCCAAGTAAGCTACTACAAAATTTTTGAAGTGATCCAAAATTGCCACGTATGATTTTGAGAGTTGTGAAGTTAGGGTGCTCAACTACTGGGTCCTCTCCCCTATGCCATGATTATATTCATAGTAACTACATATATGGTTATGATGGTTGTCAATATGGATTGTACAAGAGTGCAAGTACTCTTAAGAATGTATAAAATCTCATCGACATGTGCTGGCTGCCCACAATTTTGTTTACAAATGTTCATAGAAAACTAGAAAGTATATCAGCACATATAAGTCTTTGTCTTGGGTAATACTCCTTGTCTTGGTTTTTTTATCTGGTTATTATATGCATATTCATCTAAAATTGTTAGGAATTATTATTTTGTTGTTATTACGAGTCCCTTACTTTATAATGGAGGCTTTGTTTATTTTTAATTAAAAGTTGAAGAAGCATCACTCTTTTCACATTTAAGAATAAAATATATTAGTATAGAATATCTTAAATACATCTATTTAAAAATGTTAGAGATATTTTATTTACTTAAGAATTATTTATTTTTACATTAGTATTATTGAAAAATTATTTTATTTTACTTCATAAATTTTAATATTTTATATTATTTTATTTATTGTAAAAGGACAAGAGAAATCATTCTCAAATGTTATTCCACTTAAATCATAAATATTATTTACTTAAGAATTATTTTATTTTACTTTAGAACTATTCAACAATTATTTTATTTTATTTACATTATTTACTTTATTTTTATCAAAGATTTTTTTCTAAGTAAAGTTTTTATTACTTTTTAAAAAGATAAAAAGATAATAATACAATATTCACAAAAAAAGAGGTAGGTGGTAAAAAGGCACACCCTTAAAGTCTATGCAAGATATAATCCAAAACACAAACAAAAGTCTAAATGGGGCCAAGCCCAAACATTATAAAAATGCTACTAAGTAGCTAAAACAACACCGATAGGAGGGGGCTCTTTATCATCTAGTTTTCCTCAAACATCATTGGGAACTAAACTATCATCAATAGGCTTCAAGCTAGTGAGAACACCCTCTTCCTCTAGGGAGTCATTTGTATGTTGTTAAGCACAAACAAGAGAAATTGCTAGCTCTAGATGAGGAAACTTGTCATAATTTGGCCAACCAAGAGCTTGACACCCATGAGAAGAGGTAAAAGGTGACCAAGAAGGTTAAGACCAGCCATTCGCTACATTATCTCTATACCCTAAAGGCTAAAAGTTATAGGATTAAGATCCTTGATCACATCTAGAAAATTGGGTATGACCATGCTAGCGCCCTCAAGGAGGCGGGGAGGAAGGAGGTGAAACTCTGGCAACTGTACAAGGGGAATTGCACCAATGAGCAAGAAGCTCTTGTAGAGGTGGCACCTCAAGTGAAACCTTGCTAGCTTGCTCCTGAATCTACATAAGCACATTAGAGCAAATCATAGCTTTAGTTTATAGAGAAATGAATATTAGTTGAACAAACTGAAAAAAGAGATGAATTTCTATCTTTCCAAATACTAAAGACAATTTATACCTTGAAAGCATCTCAAATTTGGGTATATTTGAATGACAGAAAAGGCTAGTCTTCAAGCAAACCCCTATACCATGAGAAAGGGTTGAATCAAAAAGGCCTAAAGAAATGATGAATCCAATTCCAAGCTTATTGATCTCTAATGCAAAACCAAAAGAGATGCTTGAAAGTAGTAAGATACATTTATCTTCCTCTTCTAATTTAACATCTACTGAAGCAAGATGACACAAAATCAAGTTAAAATCATTCAAATGATCTACAACAGGATCACCATCTTTCATTTTCAAAGACCACAACTATCCTTTGAGATTTGTTAGACTTTTTATTTGGTAATATCACCTATCCTCTTCCATATCTTGTACACAATGGTCTCCTCAAATACATTTAAGAGGAAAAAATCTGTAAGACACGAATGAATGATTCCTCAATCCTTCTTATACAAATGTTTAGACAATCATCACCAAACATTGCATCTAGCTTCTTTTCTGATGCAACTAACACCCACTAATCTCTTTATTCCATAATATCTTCCATCTTAAGCTTCCACATCTCATATCTGATACCATTGAATTTCTCAATATTTGTATGAGAAGTAGAGGCCATGGTTTTCAATCTCTTCACAAATCTATAAAATCACACAATGCAAAAGCTCCCACTACAACCAAAAAACCTTTAACACTTAATAGAAAGGCATCCCCCTAGATATGCATAAATAAAATATACATAGGATTTGCAAGGTAAATGTCACCTTAATCCTAAAAATACACTCCTATACTACTAATGAATGAAGAAAGATACAGTCTAAATTATAATATTGATCATCCAACAAGTTAAGACCACTCCCTATCTCATTGTAAGGAACCCATGTTTAGCCCTTCTCTTTACTTTGTTAGTATATTAATTTCTATGGACACATATGCTTTGTAAGTCATTACGTGAGCATATTGTATTATCCCACATTCATGGGAAGCAGTAGTTTCTTAGATTAGACTCAGTATATAACTAAGTGTTGAAGCGAATGAAGAAATTCATGAATTTATTGTATTGAGCTTGCTCAAAGGAGGTTACCCCCTCAAAGTGGCCTGCGATCAATAAATTCCTTCTGTGTTTTTGTTATTTATATAAATCTATTATTTCGTGCATTTTTTATTAAATTGTTGTAGGAGGTTCCTCACATCTGGTATTAGAGCACTTTCTTGGGCTTGTTGGGTAGAATTTTTGCTGAATTTCTTTTTCTGTAGTGGCCCTCCAAGTGTTCTGATTGTTGCAGCAGTATCTTTTTATTTGCATCTATATTGTTCATTTGGATTGTAGGTTTAGATTAGGGAACATCCCTATCTGCTTAACTATGGGAAGTACTTAGGTATATAGCCCTAAAACTCATTGTGAGAGTACCATAGGAACCCCAAAGTAGCTGGCCCCTTGAGAGGACCTTCCAGTGAAAAGGGCAATGACCCCTACCCAATTGACTAGTTCCCATCTATGAGGTAAACCAAGAGTTGTCATTTGTGGAAAAGAGATTATCAATTTTACCTGAGTCATGAAGTGAGGAGCACTATCCCAATATGCAAGCCATTAGATAGAATTGGTGGCTAGAGTGACTTCCTTGAACCTTTAGGAAGCTGAACAGACTTGGGGCCCATATCTATTAACAACAAAAAAACTACAAATTAAATCCATCCAGAATAGTTGGCAGAAAGTTTCAAAAAAAAGTAAAAAATTTTCCCTTTTTGCCATATCCTTCTTGTTTTATCTTTATTTCCTCTCAAAATTCACTGGAACACCTGAAATTTCATTCTGCACATTTCCTTCCTTGAGGACCCTATCCCAATTCCACTTATTGAAGCAAGAGATCCCACATTTCATTATTTTTAGGGTTTACCATAACTTCTTTGAGTCTCACCCAATAGCTTTGAGATTTTACGATAGCATTCACTTCATATTTATGCTATCTTGTCCCTCTTGGACAAATTTTCCCATTCTTTCACCCCGCTTCTGAAATCACCATTTTCTTCTCCCATTTCCCTTAGAAAGTGTCCAAAAGTTAGTCAAAACCTAATTACCCATTGTAGTTTTGCCCAAATTAAAATTTCCCTTTACTAACATGTTTTAGCGCACGTTTTTCTACCCATTCCAAAAAAAAATCTTCTAGCTATGGTAGTAACCTGAACAGGAACAAAAAACATGGAGGATGACATTACCATCCTCAAGACCAAAATCCAAGATCTTGATGAAAATTTTATCGGACTCAATCTTCAACATTCGGCCATGAACAATAGATGGCAACCAGAGCCTTCTTTCGACACTGGGTTTTCTTCTTCCAACAATTTTTGTGGGTCGAAGCTTGATTTTACTTGATTCAATGGTGCGGATCTGACTGGTTGGATATACCAGACAGAACAATATTTTAGTGTGCATAATACTTTTGATGTCAACAAAGTCTCGCTTGCATCTTTCACTTGCAACATGAAGCCCTTCAATGATTTCATTGGTATCTCAAGGCTCATGACAAGCCACAATGGACCAATTTTTGCAAACTCATTTTGCAATGGTTTGGCCCTAGTTTTTTTTATGACTTCACTGGAGAACTCACTAAACTTCACCAAATATGCACTTTGAGAGAATACCACATAGAATTTGAAAAACTGGTCAATCACAAAGAGGGATTGTCTAATGAATTCTTTAGGAGTTGTTTTGTCAGTGGTCTGAAGGATATAATTTGATCTGAGGTTAAAATGTTTCATCCTAGCATAATGATGGAAGCCCTAGGGTTGGGTAAGTTGGTAGAGGACAAGATCACAACTCAGCAGTGATCCAAATCCAATTTTGTTCCATTCAAAAATATAGCTCCCTAAAGATCTCAAACAATGCTAGTTCCTAGAACAACTCCTATCAAGCATTTGACTAAAGTAGAGATGTGGGCACATAGAGAAAAAGGACTTTTTTTATAATTATGATGAAAAATTCACTTAGGGACATCGATGTGTTGAGAAAAAGCTCTACCTATTGGATGTGGACTCTCCACCTAAAATTGAGGTTTGGGTAGATGTTCAGGATACAACAGATGATTGGGAAGAAGCTCAATAATCGTTTGTTGAACCTGCATCTTAGAAAGACCACCCAGAGATTTCTCTCCATGTCTTAGTAGGAGTCACCACCCCACAAACCATGCAAGTCAAGGATTACTTCAAGAAGCTCCCTCTTACAATACTCATTGATTTCGATAGCACTCATAACTTCATTGACCCTCAGATCGCCAAACAAGCTGATTGTTTTTTCCATCCTTGCTCCAACTTTGAAGTTATGATTGCCAATGGGGACACATTACCTTGCAAAGGGAAGTGTCACAATGTGCGTATCTTATTGGAGATTATAACCTGCACTCTGACATGTCTACCTTGCCCTTAGGTGGATGTGATGTGGCTTTGGGAGCCCAATGGTTATGCACACTTGGACCCATCTTATGGGATTTTGCTAAGCTTTGGATGCAGTTTTTAGACAATGGGCAAAAACACACATTAAAAAGCTTACAATCGGGGTCTCTTAGCATGATAAGTTCACATTGCATCGAAAATCTTCTTAAGAAGAATTCAAACAGCATCATTGCCCATCTCCATTCCATTCAGATGCAACCATCAAATGTCTCCACTACTCCATCTGATCTACAACTAATTTTGGATAGGTATGCATGTGTCTTTTCCAAAATAGTGGGATTGCCACCTTCATGGCCAGAGGACTGTTGGTATGTGGTGACTGATCATGCAAATATTGTACACTCATAACGTATCCTTGCCGAGGTTCAGAGTTGGGCCAGGCCTTGAGTGAGGGTTCGGGGGCAGCAGCCCCTGAGAGCAAAGGTTCGAGGGCATAGTCCTCAAAAAAAAAATTCCCCTTTTTGCACGTTTTAGGTCGGTAGTTAATTTTTGTTCACTGACAAATGAAAAACAACTTTGTAAAACCCTAATTCTAGAAGCTTCCAATCAACTTGTTATAAGTAGCTGGGATGTATGTTGCGGGATGGAATTCTTGAGATTGTAATCTATTTTGCACTGGATAATAAAATCATTCGATGGCTTAGTTTCTATGGATGTAGCCCGAGTTTGGGTGAACCACGTTAAAATTGTCTCTTGCTATTTTATTTTTGTGTATTTTTTATTCATCTATTTAATCTTTATCTACATTTGATTGATATATTCTACATGCTATTCCTAACAACTGGTATTAAAGCTAGGTTGTGTTCAATTATTGTCTACAGGAAGGTCTCAAGGTTAAGTGGGAGTAATGGTAGATGAGGGTAAATTAAAGGTAGATAAATTCAATGGGTAGAACTATCAGTTATGGAAGATGCAGATGCAGGATTATCTCTATCAAAAGGATTTATGGAGGCTGTTGGAAGGAAAAGCCAAGAAACTGGCAGAAATGCCTGATGAGGATTGGAAACTTCTAGATAGAAAGTCACTGGGAAACATTTGTTTGTCCTTGGCACCATCAGTGGCATTCAATATCTCAAAAGTGAAGACAATAGCCAAATTGATGGATACATTGGCAAAGTTATATGAAAAGCCTTCCGCTTCAAATAAGGTATTTCTTATGAAGTGTTTATTTAATATGAAAATGGTAGAGGGTGGATCGATTAGTGATCATTTAAATGAGTTTAACACATTTACCAATCAACTAACTTCTGTAAATATAAATTTTGATGAAGAAGTTAGAGCTCTCTTGATATTATCTTGTTTGCCTAAAAACTAGAATAGTTTAGTAATGGCGGTTAGTAACTCTATTTCTAGTTCAAATATGCTGAAGTTTGATGATGTTGTTGGTGTTATTCTGAGTGAGGAAATTTGTAGGAAAAGATTAGGTGGATCCACATCAGGTAGTGTTTTGAATGCAGAAAGTAGGGGTAGATCAAAGGAGAGAGGAAAAGGTTCTGGAGGTCATGGGAAGTCACGAGAAAAATTAAAAGACAAGAGGTCCCAATCCAGAGGAAACAAGGATTGATGGTACTGTGGGAAACCAAGCCATCTGAAAAAATATTGCTAGTCTTGGAAGAATAAAGGAGACAAACAAGAAGGCAATAAGGAGGCAAATGTGGTAAGTAATAAATCCAAAGATGATGCTTTGATTCTTTCCCTACATAATGTTGATGAGTCATGGGTTTTAGATTCAAGGGCCTCATTTCATGTTAATCCCCATAGAAGTTATTTTCTTGATTACATCCAAGGGGATTTTGGGCTAGATTAGTTGAGAGATAACAAACCCTGTCAGATTGTTGGAAAGGGAAGTACCAAGATTAAGTTGCAGAATGGGAATTATTGGCTACTACAAGAGGTAAGGTATTTTCCAAGGCTGAGTAGGAATTTAATTTCAGCATGATAGCTAGGTGATGAATGTTGCATAGTTAATTTTAATAATAAAAATTGGATGGTTACAAGAGGTTCCTTAATAGTAGCAAAAGTTGTGAGAGTAGGCACCTTGTATCTTTGTATAGGTCATACTATTCCTTCTACATTAGTTGCTGTAGAGAAAAACCAAATATTTTTAGGAATAGTTTCTGCGGGTTTGCAGGCAAAGATTGAAATAATTGCTATAGGTTCTGAGACAACACTATGGCATAATAGACTTGGGCATATGAGTGAAAAAGGTATGAAAGTATTTCATTCTAAGAAAGTTTTATCAGGTTTGAAATATATTAATATGGATTTCTATGAAAGTTGTGTGTATGGCAAACAAAAGAGAGTTAGTTTTCACAAGGAGGGGAAGCAAAAGAAAGATGAAAAGTTAGAGCTTGTGCATACAGATGTATAGGGACTAGCTCAGGTATCTTCTCTTAGTGGCTCTCGATATTATGTTACATTCATAGATGATGCAACTAGGAAGGTTTGGGTTTATTTCCTTAGGCAGAAATCTGATGTATTTGAAACCTTTAAGAAATGGAGAAGCTTGGTTGAGAATGAGACAAGTAAAAGATTAAAATATCTCAGATCTGATAATGGTGGTGAGTATTGAGCAAAGAATTTGAGGATTATTGTTCCTCTAATGGAATTAGTAGGTAGAAAATAGTTCCAGGGACTCCACAAGAAAATGGAGTGATTGAGCCCATGAATAGGACAATAATGGAGTGTACAAGGAGCATGAGATTGTATGTTGGGCTACCTTTAAACATGTGGGTAGAGGCTGTCAATACCGCTATATATTTAATTAATAGAGGTCCTTTAGTTCCTTTAGGTTGTGGTATTCCAAAGGAAGCATGGATAGGTGAGAAGGTGAGTTATTCTTTTCTCAAAACCTTTGGATGTGAAGCATTTGCACATGTAGATTCTGAAAATAGAACCAAGATGGATGCAAAATTGAAAAAGTGTATCTTCGTTGGATATGGCATTGATGAATTTGGTTATAGGATTTGGGATGTTGAAAATCTAAAAATTGTGAGAAGCAAGGATGTTGTTTTCAATGAGAAGGTGTTGTAGAAAGATCAGTTACAGCAGTATGAGAAGAAAGAAAAGGATTGTGTGGTGCTAGATGATACTTCAAATAGTGATGTTTCAGTGGTTCCTCATGCTCCGTAATAGCAACAGGAAATACCACAAACTCTAGTGAATGTTAGACGGTCAACAAGGACAAGTAGACCTCTTGATAGGTTTTTCCCTCTTTGTATTCTATTTTGTTAAGAGATGCTGGTGAACCAAAAGGGTATGATGAAGCTATGCAGGTGGATACAAAGGTTTAGTGGGAGAATGCAATGGAAGAAGAAATGGACTCCTTGCTAAAAAATCAGACATGGGAATTATGCAAGTTGCCTGTAGGTAAAAAGGATTTATGAATTAAATGGGTTCATAGGTTGAAAGAGGAAGATGGAGGTAAGAACAGTTTTAAATCCAAGTTAGTTGTAAAAGAATTTGCACAGAAAAAAGGCCTTGATTTTGCTAAGATTTTTTCTTTGGTTGCTAAGATGACTTCTATTCATACTATTTTAAGTATTGTGGCTGTTGAAGATTTGCATTTGAAACAACTAGATGTGAAAACTGCCTTTTTCCATGGTGATTTGGAGGAGCAGATATATATATGGAACAACCACAAGGATTTGAGGTCAAAGGTAAGGAGAAACTAGTGTGCAGATTGAAGAAAAGTTTATATGGCTTGAAACAAGCACCTCAGAAATGGTATTTGAAATTTGATAGTTTTATGGCTAAGCAAGGCTACAACCAGTGTAATTCTAACCATTGTGTTTATTTTGAGAGGTTAGATAATGACATCTACATTATTTTATGTTTATATGTTGATGACATGCTTGTAGTGGGGTCTAACATGGATCACATAAGTGAGTTAAAATAGCAGTTAGAAAAATCATTTTCTATGAAAGATTTGGGGGCAGCAAAACAAATCCTTGGTATGAGAATTTGCAGAGATAGGAAGAATAGGAAATTGACTCTATCTTAGGCTGATTATGTTGAAAAGGTATTGCAGAGATTCCATATGGAAAATGCAAAAGTTGTCAGCACACCTCTGCCTAGTCATTTGAAATTGACTATGGAGATGTGTCTAAATACATAAGAGGAAGACAAAATGTCTAAGGTACCATATGCTTCAGTTGTAGGAAGTTTAATGTATGTCATAGTATGCACGAGACTAGATATTGCAAATGTTGTAGGAGTTGTAAGCAAGTATATGAGTAATCTTGGATTAGAGCATTGGAATGTAGTAAAATGGGTTCTTAGGTATTTGAGAGGTACATCTAATAAACATTTATGTTTTGGGGTCTCTAATACTGATTTAGCAGGTTATGTAGACTCATATTTGGCAAGGGATATTGATATGAGGCAAAGTACTATAGGTTATGTCTTAACTGTAGATGGGACAATAGTTTGTTGGATCTCATAGTTTCAAAAGGTGGTTTCTTTATGCACCACGAAGGCAGAGTATGTAGCTGTAACAAAGGCAAGCAAGGAGATGATATGGCTGCAATCTTTCATAGAAGAATTGGGCAAACTACAGGCTAACAATTATTTGTTTATGGACAACCAAAGTACCATACATCTTGCAAAGAATTCTTATTTGCATTCAAAGACTAAACACATACAGCTGAGATATCACTTCATCCAGTTGGTTTTGGAGGATGGACACTTGAAGCTAGAGAAAATTCACACAAGTGAGAATCATGCAGATATGTTCACAAAGGTAGTTACATGGGAGAAATTGATTTCCTCATCAATTTCCATTGGCCTTCATGACTAATAATGGTGGACATAAGAAACCAGCTAGACCTATAATCCAGTGGGAGCTACAAGTGCAACGGTGTCGTCCAGGATTAGTCTCCAAGTGGGAGATTGTTTGATGTGGAGCCTAATTAGTCTCCAAGTGGGAGATTGTTGGTATGTGGCGACTAATCACATAAATATTGTACACTTGTAATGTATCCTTACTGGGGTTCAGGGTTGGTAGTTAATTTTTGTTAACCGACAAATGAAAAATGACTTTGTAAAACTCTAATTGTATAAGCTTCCAAAAAACTTATTATAAATGGCTGGGATGTATGTTATAGGATGGAATTTGTGAGATTGTAATCTATTTTGTACTGGATAATAAAATCATTGGATGACTGAGTTTCTGTGGATGTAGCCTGAGTTTGGGTGAACCATGTTAAAATTATCTCTCGTTGTTTTATTTCTATGTATTTTTCATTCCTTCTTGGAAGCAGTCCTCTTGACATCAGGCCCTACCACTACCCATTTCACCAAAAGATAGAGATTGAGATGCTCGTTCGAGAATTACTAATGCAAGGCATTATTCACCCTAGTACCAACCCATATTCTTCACCAATTCTTTCTTTTTAGAAAAAAGATGGGTCATGGTGCCTCTGAATTGACTTTTGAGCACTTAATTACATCACAATCAAGGATAAGTTTCTTGTCCCTATTATTGATGAGCTTCATGGTTCTCATTTTTTCTCCAAGTTGGATCTTCATTCTTGGTATCACCAGATTTGGCTTCATGAGGATGATATCACTAAGATAGCTTTCTACATGCATGATGGCTACTATGAGTTTTCGGTCATGCCCTTTGGCCTCACTAATGCTCCTTCAACATTCCAGGCATTGATGAATAAAATATTCCGGCCCTACTTGCGGAAATTCATTTTGGTCTTCTTCGATGATATCCTCATCTATAGTAAAACATGGGTTGAGCATCTCCAACATCTAGATCTCACACTACAACTTCTCTCTAATCATCATCTCTATGCAAAATAGTCTAAATGTCTCTTTGGATAGGACAAAGTGGAGTATCTCAGGCATATTGTTTCAACCCAAGGGGTTCGGGTCGATCCCACAAAAATAGCCACCATGAAAAATTTGCTGCATCCTTAGACATTCAAGAGCCTCCATGGTTTCTTGGGGCTGACTGGCTACTATCACAAGTTTATCAAGGATTCCAGGAAGATTACAGCTCCGCTGATAGCTATGTTGAAAAAGGATTCTTTTACCTAGACACAAGCTATTGAGTGTGCATTTGAAAAATTGAAATAAGCTATATGTACTACACCTGTTCTAGATATGCTAGATTTTGCCAAGACCTTCACTATCAAGAGTGATACTTGTGGCAATGGACTTGGTGTTGTTCTCCTCCAATAAGAACACCCCATTACATTCACCAACAAAGCCCTTTCTAGAAAGAATTTAATACTATCTACTTATGAGAAGGAAATGTTGGCCATTTTGCATGCACTACAGAAGTGGTGACCATACCTACTAGGGAATCATTTTTGCATCAAAACTGATCACCATAGTCTGAAATATTTCCTAGAACAACGGGTCTCCTCCCTAGCACAATAGAAATGGGTCAGCAAACTCATGGGTTATGACTATGAGATCACTTACAAGAAGGGTACGAACAATATTGTGGTGGATGCTCTTTCTCACACATTTGATGACCAAACTTCTCTTTCATCTATTTCCATGCCTATTCTAATTTGGGTGGAATATGTATAGTAGGGATATGGACCAATAACTCTTCATTATCTCAAATTATTCAACAGTTGGCTACTAACCTCTCTATTGTACCGCATTATTCTTGGGATGGTGCTTCTCTACAATACAAGGGTCATATGGTGCTTCCTCAAAGCACAGATCTTCAACAGGTTGTATTATATGAACTCCATGCTTCTTCATTAGCAGGGCACTAAGGGTTTCTCAGAACTTATGAGTAGGAATGACATAACTTCTTTTGGAGGGGAATGAAAAAGGTAATTCAGTAGATGGTAGATGAATGTGATAACTACCAATGTAATAAGGGTGAAACAACACTCATTCCTAAGTTAGTCAAACCCTTGCCCATTCCTACAAGGATTTGGATAGATATTTCTATGGATTTTATTAAGGGGCTCCCTAAATCTAGATGGAAGATAGTGATCTTGGTTTTGGTTTATCACCTCTCCAAATATAGTCATTTTTGTGCCCTCAGCTATCCCTATAGCTTCTCCATAGTCACACATTTTTTATTAGACTAGATCTTCCATCTTCATGGCATCCCTTCTTCCATTGTCTTAGATCGTGATACAACCTTTACCAATCATTTTTGGACTGAACTATTTCGACACATCAGCACCAAACTAAAGATAAGTTTTAGGTATCATCTACAAATGGATGGCTAGACTGAAATTTTCAACAGATGTTTGGAAACTTACCTTCATTGCTTCACCTCAGAACAACAGTATCAATAGGAAAAGTGGCTCCCTCTTCCTGAATGGTGGTATAATACCTCCTACCACACTTCAACTCAAATGACTCCATATGAAGCAGTCTATGGTTAGGCACCACCATTGTTCCTTCCATACACCCCTAGTAGTTCACAAGTTTAGGCAATCGACATAATTCTCCAAACTCAGGATTAGATTCTTAGTATCTTGTAGGACAATGTTCACATGGCAAGAAATAGAATGAAACAATAGGTTGATCATCACCATTTTGAGTGCACTTTTCAAGTAGGTGGTATGGTTTTTCTTTGACTGCAGCCATACAAGCAATCATCCTTGAAACTCAAAGGGCATAATAGGCTAGCTCCAAAGTTCTATGGGCCATATAAGGTTCTCCAGAAGATTGGGTCAATTGCTTATAAATTGGAGCTCCAACCTTCTTCTCGAGTTCATCCAGTATTTCATGTCTCTTGTCTAAAGAAAATTCTTGGAACCAACATCAAAGTACAAACTATTTTACTAGAACTTGCTAATGAAGGATCCATCCTTCTGGAGCCGAAGGCAATCCTTGACAGGTGCACTTGTCATCTTTACTCTTAATCCATCACAGAGGTTTTAATTTAGTGGCACGAAATGCAACCAGAGGATGCAACGTGGGAACCACTATTTCAGATTCGGCAACAATTCTCACATCTGAAGCTTTGAGGATAAAGCTTTTCTAAGAGGCAGGTTAGGAACTCATGTTTAGCCCTTCTCTTTACTTTGTTAGTATATTAGTTTATTTGGACGCATATGCTTTGTAAGTCATCCCATGAGCATATTGTATTATCCCACATTCATGGGAAGGAATAGTTTCTTAGATTAGACTTAGTCTATAAGTAAGTCTTGAGGCTAATGAAGGCATCCATGAATTTATTGTATTGAGCTTGCTCAAAGGAGGTTTCCCCCTCGAAGTGGCATGTTATCAATAAATTCCTTCCGTGTTTCTGCTATTTATATAAATCTATTATTTCGTGCATTTTCATTAAATTGTCGTAGGAGGTTCCTCACACTCATTGAGCAACAGAGTCAAAATACTAAAGGAAGATAGATATTCATATGAATCTAGTAAAAGGAACTAGACATTTAAATGTTAAAAACTAAAGAGACTAGAGAACTAACATGACTAAGTATACTTAGATAATCATTCCTACTCAAAATACATCCCATATGCATTAAGGAGAAGATTGTAACAAAATCTTTACAATTTTTTATAGTATTGTCACACCAGCTAATCCCTAAAATAGAAAATTAAAAAAAATGTACTTGAGGAAGTTTTTGGCACACTAACATAGTCCCCTAAAACATTTTAGTTAGGCATGGAGACATATAGCTAAGGAGATGCCTCTTCTTGACTACACTACCCTATATTCATAAAAAACACACCCCCACCTTTACAAATTCAAACTTACATCAATTAATCCCATAGAATAAAATATAGACAACCTATGAAAAATTGGTTCAATGGCCAATAATAAATACATCAAAAAAATATTATTTATAGAGCCAACACATTGACCTACAACTCATATGATTTTTCCATTTGTCAAAATCTTAAGGCTCTACAAGATACACTAGCTCTCTATTCTAACATTCAATTCACTTGCAACAATAGGATATCCAAATCAGATCTCTACAAGATACACTAGCTCTCTATTCTAACATTCAACTCACTTTAAAATAGGGGAAAATTCCCTTTAATAAAGTACATTGACTACACATAACAAGCTCCTTAATTAGTTTGTAAATCTAATTAAATGTAGAATGGTAGCCTATGTACAAAAGGTTGGCTTAGCTTGGAAACTTCACATGACATAGGCACATGTCATGCTATTGATTAACTGATCTAGCTCCATCCTCACCACAAACTATAAAGACAATAAGTTTGGCATTCTCTAGTGACATCCCTATACATGTCTCCATACAAGTTCCAAATGCTCACTTGTACACCTAGAAAGTCACTGAAAACACTACAAATGGCATCCGATAATCCATTAGGCTCTTAAAATTGTTGCCCAATATTCCAAAAATCTACCCACACATGCATGGTTAAAACCTAAAACATGGCACCATGTGCTCAAAAAATAGTCACATAATCTTAAATGGTTAACTCCCTTTAAAATAGATATAGGATTAATGGATGAGAGTCTCCATGGCCAAGACCCACATGATTTATAGTATAATAGGGTAGAAAAGAGTGGGGAATCTACTGGCTCACTCCACTCCCCACTATAAAGAGATGGCTTCACTAGTTGATTTCCTAGCTAGCGCCCAATCTCAAAGCATATCACTAATGCTACAAGCCACTAATTAAGCATGTTACTCTTACATTATAATCCCCATACAAACACATATTCACCTTCAAGCCCCACAATATCAGCAAATTAGGTCAACTATCACTACCAACATAGAGACATGTGACACCCTTTCATTCACTAATCAAACCCATGCACCAATTTTTAATCTACCTAATAAAAAAATTTCTATGTGTTGGCTATCTATATATATGCCACTATATTTTCCACCACATAAAAAATTATTAGAGCTCAAACGGCCCCACCAATTTGTCATTAATCCACATGGCTTTGAGAAATTTGTCAACATAAAATAGGACACATCCACTCTATCCACATAGATACCCTAGACTAATAGATTATCACTACACACACAAATTACATCCATGCCACTGAAGACATGTTGTCAATAATAAGACCCTAAATTCATAATAGAGAGTGAAGGGGCTATTGGTCTATCTCACTCCCCACTAAGAAGAGCACTTACTACTAGGTGATTACTTGGTTAACCATAGAATAATCATTTCCATGCTTATAACTAGTAGCCACAGCTAAGCAATCCACATCGATGGATGCCCATGCATGGTCAAAGCACCAACTCATCTCCATAGGCCCATCAACTTACTACTTGATGGCATGTCATCCATAATTATTCACTCACATATGTAGGAGCTAGCTACACCATCTATAACACCATTCTCCAACTAATGAAAATGTTCATTCATGCCACATGCACATAGAAGCAACTTCCCAAGTGCATTAAAAATATAGATAAGCACTATGCACCAAATAGGAGATCAGATGATTATTGACAACACATGAAACAATTTGACAATTAGTAGCAACCAACCAAAAATAAATTGCACTAAAATTATCACCCAATAGAAAATAATGAGCTACAAGACATCAGATCTACACATATCCTTTTCACTATGGAGCCAACCAACTTGAGGTGAAACAAATATGCGAGCACACACTTACTTCAACTAATACAAAAATGAAACATCATTGTGAAACTACCACCACATGTGTACCTTCAACCAATAAGGGCTTGCTACATTAACACAAGATTGCCATGAATTGTACACATCATTGCCAAATAGATATTACTAATGTGGAATTTATAAGGTGTGATAGAGGCTAGTGTAGAGTAGGGAGGAAAGTGTTAGGGTTAGATGGTAGATGATATCAATTAAATGCAAATAAAGATTAAACAGAGGAATGAAAAATACACAGAAACAATAATCAGTGATAGACAATTTTTAACATGGTTCACCCAAACTAGGGATACATCCACCAACAAAGAGTCCAATATTATTATCTAGTAAATCAAACTGATTACAACGAGAAATCCCTACAACTCAATACCACTGCAAATGCTACAATACAAAATATCATAAGAAACCCTAACCCTTAGCCACTTTTATCAAGCCTTATGTTGGTTACAAAAAATTTAGTTTTTTAATGTCAGCCAATGAAAAATAACTCTCGGTGCCTTTATAAAATAATAAAAAACCGTGTGAGGTTTCAAGAGTGTTGCCCCTGAGCCCCCACGGGGGCACTACCCCTTGACCCCGCCCTGTATCGCGACAGGGAGTGCACCAGGGGCGCTGCCCCTAGACCCCACAAGGGGTGCTACCCCTTGACCACGTCTTGGGGGTGCTGCCCTGAAACCCTCACAAGGGGCACTGCCCCGAAACCCCGTAGGAATTTGGGGGGGAAACTGCGCCGATAAAAGTGGGGTAAATTTAACCTCCAAGTCTAATTAGGCTCCATATAACAACAGAAAGAAACCTAACCCACTATTCATTTCAAAGAGGAAATTGCTCCAAGATGGTTACCAATGAGCATTTAATTAAAATGGTTTCACTTAAGTCATATCCTACTAGTAGGAACAAAGTCTATTGCATCTTAAAAAATGAAGTGAAAGACATCTATGCAAGTCTTAAACAATACACATGTTGGATTTAATGGCTACCATGGATACATATTATGAGCTCAACTCAAACATAGGGGAAAAGAGAATCACACATGGTGCTAAGGATATGAATTAAATTGCATGAATCTAGGCTCAATAAAGGACTTAATGAAGCCCATTAAGTCAAAATTCTCAAAATTAGAATAAATAAGGAGCCATGTAATGCATCACAGGGATAGAAAAAGGGAAATGGATCATTGGAGACCAATGTATTGTAACTCGTAAGTTTCATGATTTCAAAATTAAGCTTCTTAACTTTGACTCTAAATGTCTCATAAATAAGTTATGTTAATGAGTTACAAACTACATATTACTAAATTGAAAATTAGATTTTATTTTTACCAAGTAATGTTTCAATTAAGTTTTAAAGTTAATTTTTTTTTATGTCAAGGGGCATTCTATGGTGGCAACAAGGACCCAAAAATTATGTTAGGAAAAAATAAAATAGAGCTGACACATATTTTTAAAAACTAACATAAAAAATTTAAAACTATAGTATCCAACATAATTAAATAAAATATAAACTATGATCTCTTTTAATAACTAAACCATGGAATAAAATCTAAAATAAAAATAGGAAAGATAAAATGTGTAACCACATGGTAAATTTGTAATTAAATAGTGATTGCATAATTTCAATCCCTTTCCATATTCTAGTAAGATTTCAAATCTTAAATTATAGGTATTCCACCATTTTAAGAAAAAAATTATAAATTATACATTATAGTTATCAAAAAATTAAATTAAATCACCTATACCTTAAAAGATAAGTAGTAAATGTCACCCAGGGGTACATCCCTGGTCCTAATTTTTTTAACTTATGATGGCACAGGAGTAGCAAAGGCAAAATTTTGAACCAGCGCAGAGATGGGAGGAAGTCAGGGATCAAAGATGGGGGAAGCTTGCTTACCCGTCATGGCATCAGAAGGAACCAAGACAGATTGAATTGGGGATGGGAGTATTGAAGGAAGATAAAATGGATGGAGAATACCTAATGGACAAAATATGGAGGAAGAAGAGCACTAGAGAGATCTAGGAGGAAACACGACGATTGGTAGGAGAAGGCAGAGAAACAAGGACAAGACATGAGAGAAGAGAAATAGGTAGCAAGGGAGAAAGATGACACCATAGAAATGGGCACAAATCAAGTACCATGCTTTCCTAGGTTAAATAATAGAGTTTGTGTGGTTTCTTTGAAAGGTAGGGAAGTAGTGAAGAAAGCCAAGGAGCTCAAAGAGCACGCCTTTTTCATGAAATGGAGTGGAGAATGACCAGCCTTGCCTAGGGTTAGAAGGTGGTGACTTAAATTGGGGGCCAAAAATTTCTTTGAAGATCATGCCCAATGGTTTCTATCTAGTTGAATGTCTGACAGATAGAGTTAAGCACCAAATCATGAATCAAGGTCCATATATGATGGGAAAATAGGATCTTTTTATAAAAGATTGGGAAGGAATTTTTAATCTAGTGAAGAAGGAGATCAAGAAAGTCCCAGTGTGGCTTAGGCTTTATAATCTGCAATCAGAATATTGGTCAAAAGAAACCATGAAGAAGATTGGAGATAAACTAGGGTCCTTCGTGGAAGCTAATGAACACATTGAAGAGAGAGATTATAGCATGTATGCAAGATATTTGTATAGATCAAACCTAACCCTCCATTACCAAAGGAAATTGAAATTTTTTTGGCCGCAGGGGTTTGGCATCAAAAGGTGGAAATCGATGAGGAAAGGGAGAAATGTAGGCTTTGTGGAAATAAAGGACATTGGGAAGAGGAATTCAAGCACTAGAAGAACTCTAAATAGGAGCAGCAGAGTCAAGAGGCAAGGAAGGAAACTTAGGAGAGAAACAATACAGGTGGTGAAGAAGAGAAGGAGGAAGAGCTTATAGATTAGGGGGAGGTTAATCTGGAAGAGCTAGAGAGGAATGAGGGAGAAACTAATCCAAAGAAAGCTAGTTTTAAGTGGGTAGATGAGCCCTTGGAAAAACAAGGAAGGCCCCTCGGTCAAGATATGCAAGACCCCTATAAGGAAGCAAAGAGAACAATGAACAAGGAGGATGAACTGTTATTCCAAAGACAAAATAGAGTAGGTAGCATGGAAGAAGGTGTGACTCAATCGAAAGGGTAGTCAGAAAGGAGGGAGGTGAAAAGTAATGAAGATATAGATAATAAAGAGAATACCCCTCCAATGGAGATAGATGAAGAATTGATAGAAGGGTCAGAGGAAGGAGAAGATAATGACTCTAGAGAAGATTCTGAAGGGATATTGGATGGTAGATCCATAATCCAAAGTCTCTCACAAAAGCTCAAGCCAATATTAGGGGAAAAGAAATAGAAAGGCAAAAAATCAAGGAAAGTGATGCTGGAATTGGTTGGAAATGCCAAGGGGCAAATGAAGTTAAGATCAGGGAATGGAATATCCCTTCCCCAGTCACCACAAGGGCCATAACATGGAAAGTTAGGGACCTAAATGCCCCTAACAAGAGAGGTCTAATCAAGTAGTGGATTGATCAGGCCAAGGTAGACATAGATTTACTTCAGGAAAAAAAACTAACTGAGGACAATATTAAATTTCTACTTGATAAATGGAAACAATGGTAGGGGATCTTCAAGGATGTGGAAGGAGCCTTAGGGGGTCTAAGGATAGCGTGGAACACAAACGAAATGAAGGTAGAAGAAGTGATGAGCAACCGAAATTGGCAGCTAGTCAAAGCTAACCCACCAGGGGGTGGATTGACAATTTACATACTAAATATATATGGCCTAATAGGGACATCACAAAAGGAGTTTTGGCTTCAGATTGTAGTGGTCTTAGATTTGATCAAAGAAGAAAACATGGTGGTTGGAGGGGACTTTAATGCCACTCTAGATGGTTCAAAGAAGAAGGGAGGATCTAGTAGAATGACACAGTCACAAGTGGACTTCAGGTCCTTTGTGAGTGACAACCATTTGTTAGAGGTAAGCTTGAAGAATAGGAAGTTTACATGGACAAATAGGCAGATAGGCTTCACAAGCATAGAAAAAAAGCTGGATAGGTTCTTTCTTACAAGGGATTGGGAAGATGTCCAATACACCTTTGTGACAACTATTTTACCACTAATTGGATCAGATTGCTTCCCAGTTCAGTTAAATTTCTATCAAGATAACCTGTCGGAGAGATACCCCTTCAAGTTTGAGAGCATGTGGCTAAGGGATGAGAAGATCAAGGATAGAATGGAGGAATGGTGGAAGGCTGTGCCCAAAAATGGGGGTTATCATATGTATAGCCTGCAAAGGAAATTAGGCTATATCAAAGGATGGTTAAGGGAATGGAACCAAACCCACTTCAAGAACATCTTTGAAGAAAAACACAAAGTTGAAAAGGAAATAGAAGATGTCAATGGGAATGTGATCAGAGGGGGCATGGATGCAGAGCTACATGAAAAAGAAAGAGTGTTGAAAGCACAATATGAAGAGAACTTGGTGAGAGAGGAAATCATCTAGAGACAAAAATCCAGAGAGTGATGGATAAAAGAAGGGGATAGGAACACAAAGTTCTTCCACACATTGACAAAAATGAAGAGAAGCAAGAATAAGATTACAGAGCTAGTTGGTGGAGGAAGAAGACTTCAGGACCCAAAGTAAATTAAGGAGGAGATAGTCAAATACATCAAGAAGCTTCTCTAGAAAGATGATCAACAAGTGGACCAAAGAAGACAAGAGATATTGAACAATATTTCCAGGTAAATTAGTGAAAAAGATAATGAGATGTTGTGTGGTCTAATTTTGGAAGAGGAGGTAAGAGCTAAAAATTTTCAATTGAGCCCAGATAAGGCATCGGGCCCAAACAACTTCTTAGTAAGGTTCTTTCAATCTTTTTGGGACTTAGTGAAAGGGGATGTGGTAAGGATAGTGAAAGAATCAAGAAATAGGCAGACTATGCTCGGGGATCTCAACAACACCCTTTTAGTATTAATGCCCAAAAATGAACAGATAGAAATGGTACAGGACTACAAGCCAATTTCCCTTTGTAATACAGTATACAAAGCAATAACCAAAGTAATGGCAAATAGATTAAAAAGGGTGTTGTCTACTATCATATCAGAGGAACAAAGCATATTTGTCCCAGGTAGAGCAATAGTGGAAGGAATCATTTTGGTGCATGAGGCCATCCACACAATCCAAAAGGAAAAGGTTGACAGGATGATAATCAAACTGGATATTAAGAAGGCCTATGACCAAGTTGACAAAGATGTCTTGGTGGAGGTATTGTCAAATTTCAGCTTTGAGTATAAGTGGATCAATTGGGTAAGGAGTTGCATCAAAGGACCAAGATTTTTGGCTCTAGTGAATGGCTCACCAAAGGGCTTTTTCAAAACTTCAAGGGGAATATGACAAGGGGACCTAATCTCCCCTTTCTATTCATTATCATGGGAAAATTTTGCAAACCAAAGGATGTAGGGGGTGTTGGCCTAAGAAAATGGTCAATGATGAATAAGGCCCTAGGAGCAAAATTGATTTGGAGTATGTACCAAAGGGCAGATCAGAAATAGGTAAGAGTGCTATAGCATAAATATTTGGCTATAGAGTGCCCAAGGTGGATTCTCACCATCTAGAACACTCCTGTAGGGTCAGCAATTTGGAATTTTTTGGTTTCCTATCAAAATCTGGTGACACAGCACCTGACATGGGAGATCAGAGGGGGTAGGCAAGATGATTTCTAGATGGATTTGTGGGGCAAGCATAGAACTCTAGCAAAGATGGAAGGAATGGAAGAAGCTAGAAGAATCCTTGTGAGGGAGTGGGAATCTTCAGTAAGGGATTATGTGGAACCAGAGGATAGAAGTGGATGTCAGAGCTGGAAATGGAGATTGCTACAACATGCTAGGGTCCCAAATGAGAAAAAAGACAGACTAATAGACTTTCTTTGCCATGGAAATGTGTACATTTTAGAGGGTGAAGATCTTATTCGATGGTGTGTAACAAAGTGAGGGACCTATAATGTCAGGATAGGCTATAAGATAGAAGAAGCATCTACCAATCTAGAAGAGTGGCTGCTAGAACTTTTATGGGGAAAGAATTACCTTCCAAAAGTAGGGGTCTTTGTCTAGATGGCCCTCCAAAAAAAAATTTTAACAGGTGACAAATTGCAAAAGATAGGAGTTGCAGGACCATATCAATGTATCCTTTGTAGGAAGAAGGAAGAAACAACCAATCACTTGCTACTGAACTATGAGGTGGCAAACAAATGTTGGGATGAAGTAATGCGCAAGCTAGAATGGCAAGCTCTGAGACCTGTCAGCTTGTTGGAACTTTTCACCGATTGTCCTGGGTTGTGAAAAAAGGTAGTGTTTGCAAGTATATGGAAGGTGGCTCCTTCAATAGTGGTATGGGAAATCCACAAAGAAATAAATTGGAGGATCTTCTAAGAGAAGGAGAAGATGGTGGATGGACTAGTGAGGACAATTGATTTAGCCATTAGTGAAGTAACAAATAATGCTGCAAGAAATCAAAGGGCCAACAAGACTGAGTTTACTTTATGGCATGAAAAGATGCTAAAATGTTGGCCAAGTTTGAAAATTTCCCCTGTTTATGGATTGCCCCGGCTTGATCCCTCTAACAACTTGAGGAAAGACGTGAACTGGCAACCGCCGAATGAAGGTTGGGTTAAAGTAAATTTAGACAGGGCCTCTAGGGGAAACCCAGGGCAATTAGGTGTGGGGTGCATTCTACAATATCATACAAGGAATACATTGGCAGAGGAGGCAAGAGCATTACTGACTAGAGTGAACAATAAGCAAAGGTTCAAGCATCATGGTTGGGGCTCAAAGTGGGCAGAAAGATGGGATTCAATACACTACATTTGGAAGGGGATTCCTTGATCATTATCAATGCCATCCATAAAAAAGTTGACACCGAACTGGAAGATTCAGAGTTTCATAAATAGAATTTGTGAGGTTATTAATTTCCTAGAGGACTTTAAACTCTCCCATATATACTGAGAAGGGAATGGGGAGGCTGATAAATTATCAAATCTTGTTATCAATGGGATAAGAGGATCTCAAGGATTGGGGATGGACATGTGAAGAGACCTCACATGAGTGAGGGAGGTCGAAGACTTTATTTTAATGAGGATGGATATTCATGGTCTGGCAACAGGCTTAGGATGGTGACAGTGAATAGGTTTTAAATTGGAGGTTGAGCTACATTCATTGGTAGAGAAGCATGAAGACTACAATCTATTTGGAGGTGAAGGTGAGGTAGATGGCCTTCAAAGGTAGAGTATTGGATCAATGCCTCAGGATGGTCTTCAATGTCAATGACATAGAATCGATGGAGGTGGTGAAAGGAATTATGGGGGCTCACTTCTTATTAGCAGAGAACAAGTTAAGGGTCAACAGTGACCTGGCATTGATGATATTTGCCTGGTTGTTGCAATATCATGAGGAGAGGGAAGTGTCAAAGTGTACCATGCCCACATTTGCCATGTGGTCATGACATGATAACCACATGTCATGCCCACATTTGTCATGTGGTCATGACACGAAATATAAAAAAAATTTCCCACTGGACTCTAAAACCCCCTCGCGTGCAACATGTGCACTTGGTGACACACGCATGTAACGTAGTTGTATTCGCAACACACATTAAGCACGTCACACAAAGGTCAGGAAGTTAAACAAGGTGTGGATGATGCAAAAATCCTTTTGTAAACCCTCTAATAATGATAGCAACTAAGGGGGTGTGTGTCACCAAAGTGTCACTAAGAGTGGTGGTCTTCATCCAGGAACCATCCCTAGGGTTTCCTAGGTGAAGGTGAAAATCGGTTTCGACCTAAGTTGAAATCCTAACCCTAACACTTAAACTATCAAGTATATTAAAATTTTAAAATGTAGAAGAAACATAGTAAGACAGATAAGTTAAAATAACCATGTAAATCTAAACTATGGAATTAACAAGAATCAACGCTTTTTTTTAAAAAAACATTTAACCACAATTAATAAAATGGGGAAAGTCTAATAACTAAATAAATTAATTAAATAATAATCTCTACAATTTTGCCTTAAAATTACATCAAAAATCATATACTGGATTCACAAAAAAATTGCCATCATAACATTACTAGAGGTTTAATTTCACTAAAATTTGGCAGCATAATGCCACTATAGGAGCTATGTGAAAATAAAAGTAAATTAAATACTTTTTGCCAACTATAGAATTATGACAAAATAAGTTAAATAATTTAATAGCATTAAATATAGAACTAAGAACATTAAACTAAATCAATTTTAATAAAACACTTTAACTATAGAACTATAGTAAAATAAATTAAATGGAAAAGATTAATCACAACTATAGCTTCAAGTAGTAAATTAAACTAACATCACTAAGTAAGTTTAAAAGGGGAAAAAAGGGGTTTAAGTTAAATCATTCTCCTAAAACCTAGGGCATGACATCATGCCCTAAAAATAGTTTATAAAAGCAATATTATTTTCATTTTCTCTCACAAGTTTGTCTTTTGATTTGGTTGGGTGCAGGTTGAGCAAGTTGAAGGAAGGAGGAAAATCCCTTCCCCAAGTGGGAAGGTTATTTTCCCAAGAATTACTTTCTAATAATTTGTTTTGTTTTCCAAGTTTTCTATTTGTTTGCATAGGTTTTATTTGTTTCCTAATATTTTCTATGTTTTCCTAATATCTAGGTTTCAAAAGTTTATTGTTAAAGATTAAAAACCTTCTACAATATGAGCTCTAATAGAGTTTAACTGCTATGCTTTTTCTTGATAAAAAAAAATGGTCATATATATATATATATATATATATATATATATATATATAATAAAATACTAAGTTTAAAGTTTATAGAGCTGAATCATAAAGATCACAAAGGTGTAGTTTTCAAATCAAATAAGAGATAAGAGGAGACACAGAGATAAACATCATTATATTTTTTTTATTTTTAAAAAACATTGCACATAGGGGGCCGACAGCTTGTGGATCAAGGACTACACAGTTTGCAAGCCTCACAGGCACGTGCCCTATGTAGGTCACAGCCTACAGGGTGACAGACAGTGGGCTCCACCCCAAAGGAGCTTGCGGGCCCTGTGGGACGAGGTCCCCTGGGCCTTGGCCCGCTTGGCAGGGACGGCCATGATGTCGTTGCCCAAGCTTAAAACTTACCTCTTTTTTGTTTTTCTATTCTTCAACCCTAACAAAAATAAATGTGAATCTCCTCTTTTTAAAATGCTTTTCACTTTAAATGAAATTTATAATAAATAAAAAATAATATATATTTATAATTATATATATAATATCTGTCATTATTTTTCTTTGTATTTAAAAAAAACTAGAAAATCAAATTTATTAAAATAAAACAACATGCTTAAGATCAATATATATATATATATATATATATACATGCATATATATATATATATATATGAGAATAATCACAAAGAATTAAATATTAAAAGGTATATATAAATTAGAGCAGAGTTTAAAGTTTATAGAGCCAAATCATAAAAATCACAAAGGCGTAGTTTTTAAATCGAATAAGAGACAAGATGAGACATAGGTATAAATGTCATTATATTTTTTTTGTTTTTAAAAAGCATTGCACAGAGGGGGGTGATAGCCTATGGACTGAGGACTACACAGTTCACAAACCTCACAAGTTTGTGCCCTGTGTAGGTCACAGCCTACAGGGCGACGAACAGTGGGCTCCACCCCACAGGAGCTTGCGGCCCCTGTGGGTCGAGGTCCCCTAGGCCTTGGCCCGCTTAGCAGCGACGGCCATGATGTCATCGCCAAAGATTAAAAATTACCTCTTTTTTTTGTTTTTCTATTTTTCAACCCTAACAAAAATAATTATGAATCTCCTCTTTTTAAAATGCTTCTCACTTTAAATGAAATTTATAATAAATAAAATATATATATTTATAATTATATATATAATATGTCATTATTTTTCTCTATATTTAAAAAAAACTAGAAGACCAAATTTATTAAAATAAAACAACATGCTTAAGATCTATATATATATATATATTCCACCACAAAACATTATAGAATAAGGCAACCATAGCTATTATTTTGGTTCCTATATACATTTTATTTTTAATTTTCTTTTTGTTTAAGACAAAAGCCCATTTTTCCTTTAAGCAACAATTAATACTAGCAATCGCACCTTAGTGTGCAATGGGTATGCCGAGGAATGTTGTAGAAAGTTTTAAATTGCATGTGCAAAGTAAACTATTTGACTTAAACAACTGTACAATGGGAATTCAGAACTTCTTAGAATGGGGAAGAAAACAAGAAGAGAGTGTTGTTCATAGCAAATGTAATTTGTTAATCCAACATGTCACTTAATTTGTATACTATGGTTACAAATACATCTTAAATTTTTAGTAGGCTACCTAGAATTATTAAGCAATTTTAAGGTAAAACTAAATAAATTTTAGATATTAATGTCCACAGTTTAAAATAAATATAGTTTATTCAGTATGTCCCAAAGAAATAAATTAAAATCAAATATCCAAAAGTGAAAGGAGGATTTGCTTTCTTTACACAAGTATGCTCTTCCATATTTTTAGAAGCTTATATCATGTGTAGAACCCAAGACATGTGATTATATCCAAGTCAAGTTTCAAAATATCATCCTTGTCATTCTCATATGTGCAATTTACATGCAAGAATAAATAAGCCAATTATTTGCTCACACGCTCAAGTTTAGAAAAAAATGTCTCTTGAATAAACATAATATTTTTGGAACTTCAGTAAAACATAGCCTAGAACAAGAGTAATGAAGCATTCCATAGGGACAGAAAACCAAAAGGAACAAGTAGAAGAAATAAAAGAAGACTAAAAGCATGGGTAATTTATCATTTCAAAGCACGTACTTTCAAAATTGTACGAGTTGAATTAAAGCCTTATTAAACTGAAATTAGAATTATCCATCTTTGGTTCATTTACAATTCTCTCTTCCTCTCTATCTTTTTATATATCTTGCCCTCTCTTTCTCTCCTCTTTCTTACTCTTTCTCTTAGTCTTTGTTGGTGTCTCTCTCTCTCTCTATCAATGCCCCCCTCTCTCTATCTCTCTTTCTATGTTTGTGTCCCTCTCTAGCTAGGTGGGAGAAATGATCTCCCATTGGTTCACAATATCTTGGCTTGATGAGCCAATATCATTATTTATGTTTAACCTCTTTCTCTCCTCACTTCTCTCTCTATAGCTATCTCTAGCTCCCTCTCTCTGTTTCTTTTTATTTAATTTTATTTAATATATAGAATTTGGTTTGCATCATTTGGGTATGCCACTAAATTATGTTGTATTTGCAAAAAATTGTAAAGAAAACAAGATTATTCTCAAAATTTGGGTGGGAAAAACACGTCAAAAGGGTAAATTGATTGACTTGGAATATGTGCATAATTTGACAAAATAAAGACTTGATGGAATGATTAATTCAATGGAATCCCCTATAATAATTTGACATCCGACAACATGAACACTTGATTTCTATAAGCTCTTTTCCTATGCTTTACTAATGAAATTTTGGTGTGTGGATCAAGATTTTGGATAAGGTGGATTATGTCATGTTGTGTGACCTAATTCATATATTGGGTCATGAGATTCAATTTATAAGTAATTTGATGTAGAGGATATTAAGCCTTGGTGAATATAGGGCTAGTGAGTATCTTGTCTCATGTATGTTCAAATATGCCATTGTCATGAATGTATTTCTAGCAAAGCATTTGATGGATTTACAAAATGGAGTGCTCTATTAAATGTCCTACAAGAGAATCAATGAAGAATACTTAGGGAATTGAAAAGATAATCTCTCTATCCACTTCTCTTTTTCTCTCTCTAACTCTTTCTCCCTCCCTCTCTATCTCTCTCTGTCACTATTATATTATCTCTATCTCTCTCTATCTCTTTATTTCATTATATCTCCCTCTCTCTCTAGCTCTTTATATATGTATATATTTCTTACAAAAGTTTCTAGGCATTAATATATTGTTATGTATTTGTGGTTGATGAAGTGCTTTTAGTTGTTGAAGAAGTAATTTTTAAGGTGAATGATGTTGTTGAAGTGTATCATTTGGATGAAAAAGTGTTGTAGGGTGCATTTGGCTTATGAAGTGGCATGAATGGAAAGGTGACTGATGAACTAAGATATCTTCACTAATAAATATAGTACTGATAATTTAAGTGAAAAAACTCCATAACAGAAAAAGACAAATGAATAGTTCAAAAGTATTAAATCTTGACAGGATTACTATTGAAAATTATGGTGTCCGTCTCTATCTAGTTCTCTTTTTATCTTTCTCTATCACTCTTTGTGTCTCCTCTCTTTGTGTCTCTTCTCTCTATGTCTTTCTCTATCTCTCCCCCTCTCTATCTAATTTTGTGTCTATTTTAAATTACTCTCTCCCCCCTCTCTCTTTCTTTTTCTCCCTCTCCCTCTTTGTCTTTTTCTAGCTCTCTCTTTCTCTCTTCCTTTCTAGTTTTCTCTATCTCTCTTCCTCTTTTTCTAATTCTATCTCTCTCCCTCTATCTATATTCATGTCCCTCTCTATCTAATTTTCTTAGTACCTCCATACCTTCCCCCTTCTCTCTTTGTGTATATATGTATGTATATATCCCTTCCTTCATGGGGTCAATCCAAACAAATCTTTGATACCAAAAGTGGATTTGAAAATCAAAATTCATGGCCAACACCATGACAATTGAGATTGAGAAATTCATTATAATTGTTTCACTTAATTTTATACCAACAACAATGGATCAAGATGAATGGGAGAAGTTGGATAGAAGAGATAGATCTACTATTAGGTTGTGTATTTATAATTCAAAATATTGGTAAAAATATATGAGATAAAATTATTGCACTATATCAAACTAAGTGTCTTGTAAATAAGTTTATTTCGAAGAGAAATTTATATTCTTTAATGATGAATGAAGGAGACTTTGTAACCAAACACTTAAATTATTTTCATGTAGTAGGGAGTCATTTGGCTTCCATAGATGTATAAATGGAAGAAGAGGAAAAATGTATCACTTTGATTTGTTCAAATTATAGGATACCATATGTTTTTTTGAAGCCTATTTATCTAAACGAGATCAATATTCTTTCTTTGTTCACTAGAATTGGGGGTGCAAAAGTTGTTTTACATCTGACAATAGGTGGAAGCCCCTATAATAATATGACAAGCAACAATAAGAACACAAGGGATGGGCTAGAGGGGAAGCATTCCTCTATTTTCTATGAATTTTCATGGTTTGTGAATTACATAAGGCATGCAATGCATTCAAGCACGTAACTTGACAAAATAATGAAACCTTCATTTTGTACTAATATGGACTTCAATAGATTATAAGTTCCTTATTTTTCATAGCCAAGTTCCCACATAAATTGAAGAGGCTACCAAAAAATTATTGAAAATTATGGACATTATTGTTATTTTGATTCTATGTAGCAAATTTGTTTACATAATCAACAGAGGACTAATTGCAAGTATGGATTTTACCAATTGTAGACCTGTATGGTATTCTAGTAATAGATTTTTTTTAGCATTGGACTAATTGCAAGCTTGGATGTTGCCAATTACAATCCTAGGGTTATTAGTTTGATTATTCATGCTAACCATGCTTTCCTTTTGCAAGGATTGAATGAATTCCTAGAGGATGTGAAAAAAAATCATAAAAGAAAGCACTTAAATTTAGAAAAGGATTACTATGAAACCCATCACAAGAACCATTTTAGAGCGTAAAGCTCAAAGAAAGTATGTTTTCCAAAGGTTTGTTTGTAGAAAATAAAGATATATATTTTTGTTTACCATGCCATGTTAAAGGATTGGTTGGCTTTGGAGCTCAAGAGCACCTTGTGGGTTAGAAAGCCCACCATACTTTTACTTTGAATATGTGTATAGAATGCCAAAGGGTGTATGGGAAAACCATATCCTTATTTATGTATGATGTTGAACTAAAATTAATGGATTCAAAGTACCATTTAGTTTCAAGTAGAAAACATGGGTACATGCAAAACCTTCCTATGAATAATTATTTTCAAATTTTACCTTTACCACCCATAACAATTGAAGAGACCTTTCCTAAAACACAAAATCATTGGCCATCATGGGATTACAAAACCAAGCTTAATTGCATAAACATAGTGGAAAAAAGTGTTCCATTGTGTGATAGACTTGGGGCTATGGTCAATCATCCTAATGGAAAACCCTACATTAAATATCCTTTCTTTGTTCACTAGAATTGGGGGTGCAGAAGTTACTTTGCATCTGATAATAGGTGGAAGCCCCTATAATAATATAACAAGCAACAACAAGAACACAAGGGATGGGCTATAGTGGAAGCATTCCTCTATTTTCTATGAATTTTCAAGGTTTGTGAATTACATAAGGCATGTAATGCATTCATGCACGTAACTTGACAGAATAATGAAACCTTCATTTTGTACTAATATGGACTTAAATAGATTAGAAGTTCCTTATTTTTCATAGCCAAGTTCCCACATAAATTGAAGAGGCTACCAAAAAAAGTATTGAAAATTATGGACATTATTATTATTTTTATTCTATGTTGCAAATTTGTTTCCATAATCAACAGACGAGTAATTGCAAGTATGGATTTTGTCAATTGTAGACCTGTATGGTATTCTAGTAATAATTTTTTTTAGCATTGGACTAATTGCAAGCTTGGATGTTGCCAATTACAATCATAGGGTTATTAGTTTGATTAGTCATGCTAACCATGGTTTCTTTTTACAAGGATTAAACGAATTCCTACAAGATGTGAAAAAAAAAATCATAAAAGAAAGAACTTAAATTTAGAAAAGGATTACTACGAAACCCATCACAAGAAACGATTTTAGAACATAAAGCTCAAAGAAATTATGTGTTCCAAAGGTTTGTTTGTAGAAAATAAAGATATGTATTTTTGTTTACCACACCATGTTAAAGGATTGGTTGGCTTTGGAGCTCTAGATCACCTTGTGGGTTAGAAATCCCACCATACTTTTACTTTGAATATGTGTATAGAATGCCAAAGGGTGTATGGGAAAACCATATCCTTATTTATGTATGATGTTGAACTAAAATTAATTGATTCAAAGTACCATTCAGTTTCAAGTAGAAAACATGGGTACATGCAAAACCTTCCTATGAATAATTATTTTCAAATTTTACCTTTACCACCCATAACAATTAAAAAGGCCTTTCCTAAAACATAAAATCATTGGCCATCATGGGATTACAGAACCAAGCTTAATTTCATAAACATAGTGGTAAAAAGTGTTCCATTGTGTTATAGACTTGGGGCTATGGTCAAGCATTCTAATGGAAAACCCTACATTAAATATTAGGGTATGGTACTTTTACAATGTAAAAAGTGGAGCTTGGTATGGATTCTAGTGTAGCTCATCTAGCATCACTAGAGCCTTATGAAATGGCACTTTTACAAAAATAGAGAGAGATAAGATCTTATGTTGCTTTCTATTTTTGTTGTGTGATAAATCAAATTATTTTACTGATGCAACAATGTACCAACTATTTATGCATAATTATTTATATAGGTAATTTTTTTTATTTTACTATATAATTTGAATGGCTGAAAATTTAGTTTTATCCAAATTTAAAAAATTAAACTACAAATTTTGGTATCTAGATTGGTACCCTAAACTCTATATTTTTTTCTTTTAAAACTCCTACTATATTCTAAAAATATGCAAACTGAATGGGGGTCCAATTAAGAGGAGACATGAACATTTAGGTCTCTACACTCATAATATTTAAGTTTTATTCGGTCTTCTTTGGAAGAAGAGATATATGACATGTTTCCAGGCATGAGGCACCTTGCATGCAACACAAAAGTGGTAGGAACAATTGCCTTGATGATGTACGTAATGTAGCCAGTAGGGCTTCCTTGTATATTTTGTGTTGGTAGAGGATATTAAACCTTGGTGGATATGGGGTTAGTCAGCATCTCCTCTCATGTATGTTCAAAATTATATTGTAGTGAATGGAATTCTAGCAAAGTGTTTGATGGATAACAAAATGGAATGCTCTATTAAATGTCCTATAAGAGAAGCAATCAGGACTGCACAGGGAATTGAAAAGGTAATCTCTCTCTCTCTCTCTCTCTCTCTATATATATATATATATATATATATCTTTCTCTCATTCTCTATTTTCCCTATCTCTCTTTGTCATCTCTCTCTCCCCCTTTCTCTCTCCACTTCTCTATTCCTCTCTCTAACTCTTTCTCCCTCCCTCTCTATCTCTTTTTATCACTATATTTGTAACTTTCTCTCTATTCTATTATCTCTATCTAGTTCTCTTTATTTATTTATATCTCCCTATCTCTCCCTGTCTCTCTCTCTCTCTCTATCGCTATCTATCTTTTTCTATATCTCTCTGTCTCTTCTTACTTCCCTCTCCCCTCTCTATCCCTTTGTCTTTATCTCTCTCCCCTTCTCTCTTTCTTTATCTCTCTTTCTTGCTTCTCTCTACCTCTCCCTAACTCTCTCCCTCTCTATCTAACTCTCTTTCTCTCTCTCCCTTTCTCTCTCTATCTTCCTCTCTCTCTCCTCCTTGTCATCTCCCTCTCTCTCTAATTGAATGATGATTGTGTTGTATCCATATGGCCCATGTCATTATCTAGCTTTGAAAAAGCTTTGTGGTATTTAATAAATCCTATGAACCAGAACTCATGGTCATCCACAATCAACACTTGCATATACTATTAGTACTATAAAAATTATATCATTATATTAATTATATCAAGATCAGTTAATTATAAAACTATGTAAATGTAAAATTAAAAATAAGTTATTAAATTAATTATGTAAATATTAAAAAGTCATTATAATTAAATTTCAAATTAATACCAAATATCTTTTTATCCACTTCTAATCCAATATTATCCATCAAAACTTTTAGTTTCTATCTTAATCTTGTTAGCGTTAGTCGACAGAAGATATCAATTAAATGCAAGTAAAAATTAAACAGAGGAATGAAAATACACATAAATAATAACACTGAGAGACAAGTTTTAACATGGTTCACCCAAACTCGGGCTACATCCACCAACAGAGAGTCCAATATTATTATCCAGTAAATCAAACTGATTACAACCAGCAATCCTTGCAACTCAATACCACTGTAAAATGCTACAATACATCAATGGAAACCCTAACCCTTAGCCATTTTTATCACAACTTTTGTCGGTTACAAAATAGGGTTTTTTTATGTTGGCCAATGAAAAATAACTCTCAACACCTTAATAAAATAATAAAAAACCATGAGAGGTTTCAGAGATGCTGCCCCTGAGCCCCCGCGAGGGCATGCCCCTCGACCTTGCCTTGTATCGTGACAGGGGCACTGCCCCTAGACCCTGCAAGGGGCACTGCCCCCAAACCCCTGCAAGGGGTGCTGCCCCTTGACCCTATAGGAATTTGGGGGTAAACCGCACTGATAAAAGTGGGGTAAATTTAACCTCCGAATCTGATTAGGCTCCATATAACAACAAATCTCTACTATAAATAGAGTTTTTTTTTTCCTTTTTTGATTTCATATGATTCTTTCATGAAATCCTCTACTTTTATACATTTTTTTTTCTTCCCTTATGCCAACTTTCTTAGCAAGGGATTTTGCCAAATTACCAATGGAAAATTGTTCTTGTGCCATCTTCATTTGTTGGCTTGACATGTGCTCTTGATGTTGGCCAAACCATTATTGATTTTTTTCACTCCTTTGCTGTGGATTTTTAATGCGGTCTCTTGTGCATTCAATCCCTCCATATGGGCATTTGTGCTCTCACCATTGTCATACAAACACTGATTGCCATAATCCATAAAGATAAAATCATTCTAACACCAAAATGATCTGTAAAATTTCAACTTAGTAGACTTTAAGAACCACAAAATTATTTCTACTATTCTACTTGCTCCAACAACTAACAATATTTTAAAGAGGTATAAACATTGTAGAAAATAACAAATAAACATGCTAGGAAATAAATGAATAAACATAAATAACTCAAGAATTTACCCTAGAAACCCTTGAGGGGAAAACCAACTTTGGTAGAGGAAAACACTTATATAACCTTGATGTAATTAGTGAAAGAATAAATACAAATTGATACAATAATAATTTTTTCCTACTACTCAATCTAGCCTCAACAAACTAAGAATAATTGAATTTTCCAATTTCTCTTAATTATAATACTCAAATATTTCTTCCTACGCCAAAATGCATACTCTCCACCTCTATTTATAGTTTCTAGTGATGTCATGTTCCAAGGGCCCAAGAAGAAACCCCTAGAAGTTATAAGTGGACAGGACAATATTTTGTTTTATTTCTAAGTTTTCAATAATTAGGGATCATTTCACACATGTGGTTTTGTCTTAGTAAACATGGATTTGACCCAAAGTCATGAAAACATTCCTATTTCCTCTATAGTTATTGTTTTTTTGGCAACTTGTTTCTTTTCTTGTATGATTCCTCAATCCAAATTACTGTTCAAGTTTTATTTTCCTAATCTTTATAGATCAACATTACTCTGGGAAAATAGTTTACATACCACAAGCAAGTACCTATAAATCTTTCTTTAGGGGCTACAAAACTACCAAATTCATTTGGTCATCCATTCGCAATGACATACCTACAATTTCAAGAAAGAAACTCTCTTAGAAGCCAAAATTTTGTGCATGAATGTTTTTAATAATATGATTGTTGAATTAAAATCTTTATTCTAACATCCTTTTTAGATGTTCCATCTATGCAAGTTTATTATTTGTAAATGTTAAAACTCACCCTACAAATTTCTTTGGGTATGGTGAATTCCTTATATTATATAGAATATTATTTATATAACATAATTTATATACATTTATTATTTAATTTAAATTCTATTACATATAAAATCTATATTACAATTGTATTTATTATTAGATATAATATAAATCATAAAATATAAATATTATATATATTTAATATTCAATATATTATTATATATTTGATATTTAATATTTATACATGTTTAATATATAGTAATTAAATTTAATATTTATTTATATTTAATATATAATTAATATAATAGTTAATTAAATATTATATATAATAGTTATATATATTTAATTTAATATTGATTTTATATTATTTTATTTTATTTTCACATCTATACTAAGTCATTTTCATCTTCATGAGCTTTTTATAATATACAAGAGAGCTTTATTTTTTGAATATGGATTATTTCCAATTTTTTTCTGCTCTAAATCTCTTTTACAATTTTTTAGGAGAGAGAAGGCTAAGATTTTTTGGTTTCTGAAGTTTCAGAATTAAATTTTATTAATAGAGGCTTCAAATTTTACGAATGATTGTGTTATAAAAATTTAAATAATCAAATGTACTGTTTCTAGATTTTGAAGGGTTCACCTTTAGATTTTTTTAATAGAGAATGGGTAGGATACTACCAGAAATGCAACAATTTTCTCATACAACCAATTAGCAATTATGACACCGAAAACTAGGGTTTTTCCTTGTTGGGCTGGAATATCCGTGTCTAGGACAACTATGGGTAGCTTTCAAGCTAAGAATACCATAATTAGCTGGAGCGAAGTTCCCCTACAGAGGGATATCGGGGAATTGATTTTTCATGGTGGTAGTTTTTGGTGAATTCAAAAATACCTAATGGTGAAGGTAATATAGATAAAAACCTGCTGCAGAGTCTGGAAACTATTTTGGTGACACCAACGGTGGTATTGAAAAAATGAAATTGACACGTGGACCAATTAATTGTTTGCATAGATGGATGGATGTGATGCATTTAATCATCTTGCACCAGTCTAATACATTGGCAGCCGCCAATCCACCAAGGTAGGTCTCTACTTGCCAAAGGGAATGCCATCGGCGTAAAAAACATGAGAAATTTTTCTTTTAAATAACATAGGAGAAGGGAGAGAGAGATATTTTTTTTTACACTATGTTTAATTTCCAAAAGGTCAAGATAATAAAACTCATTCACCATAACATTTTATTTAAAGAGAACAAAATATATTACAAGGGGATTTCAATTTAATAATAGGACTTCGCAAAGAGAGATTTACTCTCTTAAACTACAAAACCTTTACAAGGCTTCAAGAGACAAGGCATACACATTGCCTTTATTGCCTTTATTTTTACAACACCAGACTTGTTCACTCATTTTTATTCATGAAGACAAATCCCAAACTCTCCTCCAAGAGCTAACCTGCATAACAAAGAAAGTCTTCCCAAGGCTAAGGGAAGCTCACCTCCCAACCATTGACTTGCAAGCAAGCCACCCCCAAGCTAGGAGGCCCATAAGATAACCATGTACATGCTCACACAAGGGGTTTCCAAGCACACACACACACACTCAAATGAAAACACAACAATAAACCTACCCAAGGAGACTCACAAACTAAATCCATACAACATGGATTTTAAGGTAGAGAGAGTGCACTCAGTCAACTCAAGGGGAAAACCAACCAATAATACTCATAATCCAAATACTCCAACACATAGCCTCTTTCTATCAAACACTTATATCACTAATTAAATACCAAGGTACTCTTGCCATACACAAAACCATAACATCTTTCCATATACAAGGTCATAGCCATCAAAATGCCTCTACAAGAAGTGGTTTTCCATGAGGATGTTCTCTCCTCTCTTAACCAACACATGGTGAGATTTCTCACATGTAGAGCTCACTAATACAACCCAAAATCCTTTACAACATGAAAAATCACAAGAACATAATACATAACATATTTCATGCATATATAAAGAAATGACAAGAATAAGAAAGGCTTGAAGCCTTGAGAACCTACCTCTCAAGCCTCAAGTGTTGAAGGATGTTGGTGAAGAACTCCAAGAGCCTATCTCCAAGATCCTTACACAATTTATCCTCTCAATCCAAAGCTCCTTCCCAAAATCAAGATCAAAACAAAAAAGAAAGAACCCTTCTCCTCTCAACAAAAGGGAGATATATAGGGTATCAAAACCATTCCCAACAGATGAGGAGGTGACACATGTCAGCTTCCCAATGAATTAGGAGGTGACACTTGTCACCTTATCATTCATTCTTCCATGCACAACTTCCCACAAGTGCTCTCACACATGTGTGAGATATGGAGGAGTAGAGAGGTGACACTTGTCAACCTCTCATTCCTTCTCCAAGGCACTTCTCCCCATATTTCTTCTCACACGTGTGAGGCATGGGGAAGAGGGAAGTAGTTAGGGTTCACTTCCCCAAGGTTCTTACATGGTGTTCTCACACATGTGAGACCCCTTGGGATTCCCCCAAGCCCATTTAGGAACCTTGGGTTGTGGGATTGAATGAGACAAGTCATCCAATCCTTAACCCAAAATTCAAATCTCGCCACCTAACTCCTAGCATTAAAAAGAGGGGTCAAAAATGAGTTAGAACTCATGATTTGAGGTCTACAAGGTACCTAACCCATAGGCACTTGATCTAGGCCCCTTAAACACATGAAATTAACCTTAAAAATATCAAAAACATCAATTAAAAATCTCATAAACTTTATGAACGAAAATGACACATAGATGACAACTCACCAACTACTCAACCTAAGTCAACCTTAGGAGACTCAAATTAAAAATTAAAATCAAAGGTAAACACATTACATTAATGCTCAAACACAATTAACCTTACTCCACCTTAGGGACTAGGTTAGTTTTACAGGGATGTTTACTCAGGGTTATTTGTATGACCTCTAGTTTCCATTAGCCATGGAAAATACTTGCACACTACACAAACACATCAATAGCCCAAGGTATATCATACCCTAAGCAAATTAAATTCTCACAAGTACATACACCCTTAACTATATCAAATGATAAAATTCACTTGATTCTCAAATCAATTATATTTCTAATAACACAATCAGGATCATGAAAACATAAATCAAATAGTATTTCATCAATTCAATTATCTCATGAAACCATTTCAATTGCATCAATTATAATATCACAATCAACATCATAGAATCAAAATATAATCTAACATGTAAAGATATAGCATCATCATAATATAAATCATCTATCTAATTAAAGAATAAAATAAAATCAATGGATGTCTAAATATATGGGATCGACAGTCCCCAAAAATGTCCAAATATCAAATATAATCCAAGGAAACAAGTCCACTAGTGAAATCAATAAGTGCAAGTAAGGGTGCCCTTGCACTAATTCACTAAGGATCTAGTGTAAGCACAATCAGGTGATATACCAATCAATCGAAGCTAAGTTGTACATCTCCTACGTATACTCAAATTAACACAACCACCCTATAAAAAGGTCCACAACAGCACCATCATGTCTCTTAGACAAGGTCACAACACCATAAACCAAACCCTTAGCCTAGTTGAAGCAATACAATTTGGCCTTATAGTAAAACTAAACCTATCACACAAGAGTGGGCCGCACAACCTCCTGCCCTAGAACTAAACTTCCTCCTAGAAGTTAACATGGAGGTACAGTAGAGCAGCCCACCTACAAGCCATTCTAACATGGCAGTGAAATCAAAATGATTTCAGGACACAAGTATGGAAAACAATTAGGATCTTAAAAAGAAACCACTTAGCAATTAATCTAGATGATACCCTTCTCTGACTAGGAGAAGTCAAGTATCTAAAAGCAACACAAACTCCAAAGACTTTATGAGCATTACAAAGCACAAGGGCATTAGATACCCTAGGCTAGACCACCAAATGATTCAAGGTCATGAAAGGTGAGGTCACACCAAGAAGGTTAGCATCATGTGAGGCCTTTCCAAATGTTAAGTGGAAAATTGGATTTGTTAATGTTTTAGTGTTTTGATGTTTAAATCCGCCTTTCCACTTAACATTCAAGGATCTAGGGTTGAGTGGCGAGAACTATCATACCCTAGGTCACTGTGAGATGTAGGGAAACTTGGATTAGGGAATTTAATTATCAATTTTCCTTCTCTTCTGCTCAATTGACCATTAAAACCCTAATTATTCAAATATGGCAACAAATTAACGAATGATAGAAAAATCTCTTACAGACAGGAGTAAAATACCAAATCACAAAGTACCTATTTTTAGGGTTTCGAAGTAGAATAGTCGGGGACACTGGAGTGGGTGCTCTAGTCCAAGGTACCAGTTTCTTCGCGGGATCCAGACCTCCTTCCAACACTAATCAGCCTTTTAACTTCTATTTTTAGAAATTCAGCTTCAAAGGACACTAGAGCGAGTGGCCAAGTCCTAGAATTGCTCTAGTGTCCTGCTTTTCTTCAGATCTTGAATCCTTAATGCCTGCCAATCCTTCCTGCAACTTTAATTTTCTCAAATGCGACACCTATAACCTGCAATCACAAGACTTGGTTTGGGGGTTGTGGTGTTTAGAGGCTTGCCTCAGTCAAGCCCCGAAGGATGCTTAAGTCTCCAAACACCATTGTTAGATAAAGAGTACATGCCCTTGTGAGGCAGAGGCAAAAACTAAAGGAATCAATGATGAAAACACAATATAATGTCACCTTGTAGTGAAGCTCTCATGGGAGGAAGATGCTCTTCATTCCAAGAGGAAATTGATGCTCAAATCTGCATATATCAACACACAAAACACACAAGTCTGCTCTTGCAACATAATGAAAGCTTGAATCACCTTGAGAATGCCTAAAGTTCACAATGATCATCTAGTTGAAATCTAGTTATCAAATGAGTGCCTAAACATGCTTTTATATGCAACTACAAGCACTCCCGCCAAGATTTTCATAATTCAAACTTACCGCGTCGGCAAAGGGACCAAATAATGGTCACAAACTGACACCCAAAAATTAGGGCTGCCCTAAAATAGGGCAAGACTAGGGCATGGATGCCCAAGTCCTCCCCCCTATTTTGGGTACGGTATAGCTCAAGGGGTCTACTTAGGTCCAGTTTGTCATGGAGCCTAGGTCTCATTCCATTGGGATGCCAAAATATGAACTAAGATGTCCTAAATGCATGCTAAAGACTCGAGAACTAAACCTTAAGAGGGAAAAGCCCCCAAGGGGACATTTTCTGATGTTAAACCAGAACTCTAACTATCTCTATCAGATTCCAAACCTTTCTTAGCCATCCAAAATAACTTAACTAACATAAAACAACCAAAAGGAAGTTTGGGCAATCCAACTAGTCATCATTATCATACCAACCATAACTCCAAATATGCATCTAACTCATCCTACCACCGATGCTAAGCTAAAATAGTTTAGATTCCAAGAAAAAAGCACAAGACTCACAAGTCTCGACTACCTCTTCTATCCACATGTCCTTACTAGACTACCAAGATTGAACTTGCAGAATAGGTAAGAACCAGACATGTCCATGCATTCCTAGTGTCAAGGAATGAAAACTAATCACCCACACTACTACAAAACTCAAGGGTCAACTACTAATTGATGGGAAATCTAGAAAGAAAGAAATTGGAGGATCTTCCAAGAGAAAGAGAAGATGGTGGATGGACTAGTGAGTAAAATTGATTCAACAATTAGTGAAGTAAAAAATAATGCCACAAGAAATCAAAGGGCCAGCAAGAGTGAGTTTACTTTATGGGATGGAAAGATGCTACAATGTTGGCCAGGTTTGAAACTTTCCTCTTTTTATGGGTTGCCCAGGTTGACCCCTCGAACAACCTGAGGAAAGATGTGAAGGAGCAACTAGCAGATGAAGGTTGGGTTAAAGTGAATTTTGACAAGGCCTCTAAGGGAAACTCAGGTCGATTAGGTGTGGGGTGCATTCTACAAGATCATACAAAGAAGATATTAGTGGAGGAGGTAAGAGCTCATTACCGAATGGAATGAACAATGAGTTAGAGGTTCAGGCAGCATGGTTGGTGCTTGAAGTGGGTAGAAAGATGGGATTCAATAGATTATATTTGGAAGGGGATTCCCTAATCATTATCAATGCCATTCAGAAAAAGTTGACACTGAACTAGAAGATTTAGAGTTTCATAAATGGAATTTGGGAGGATATTAATTGCCTAGAGGACTTCAGACTCTCCCATATCTACTTAGAAGGGAATGGGGAGGCTGATAAATTATCAAATCTTGCTATCAATGGGTTAAGAGGATCTTAAGGACTGGGGATGGACATGTGAAGAGACCTCACACAAGTGAGGGAGGTCGAAGTTATTTTAGTGAGGATGGATATTAATGGTTTGTCAGCATGCATTAGATGGTGATGGTGGGTAGGTTTTAAATTGGAGCCTGAGTTACATTCGCTGGCAGAGAAGCATGGAGACTACAATTTGTTTGGAGGTAAAGGAAAGGTAGAGTATTGGACCAACGCCTCAGGATGGTCTTCAATGTCAAAGATGTAGAATCGATGGAGGTGGTGAAAGGAATTATGGGGGCTCACTTCTTGTTAGCAGAGAACAAGTTTAGGGTCAATAATGATGTGGCATCGATGATGTTTGCCTAGTTGCTACAAGATTGAGTAGAGGGAGGTGTCAAAGTGGCTGATGTAGAGGTCCATCAAGCCCTAATGGATAATTGGTTTGGAGAGAATTTTGGAGCAGGCGGTGTTAGGGCTAGGTCTCCATCCATAGGGAGGGATTTGGCCAACACTCACTTGGAGCTACAATGGCCCATGGATACCCTTCATTATGTGGAGTGTCGAGGAGGACATGGAATCGAGAATGGTGATGGTTAGGGGGGACATTGCAAAGCTAAAGGAGATCATGGTTTTCTATCAAATTTGGGGTGTCTTGAGGATGCTCACCTTGCCTGTTCTAGAGGCCACAGAGGAGGTTGAAGAGCATGCTAGAGTGGATGCCAGTGACAGCTAAAGATGTAGGGAGGATGGATGCTTTGGCCTAGTTAGATGATGTTTTTAGCTGTGTTTTTTTTATTATAATTTTTCTCATAAAGTTAAAATGAGTTTCTTATGTTTTTTATTCTGGCCCCCTTAGTACCATTTTGATCAATAAAAAAATAGTAAAAAATAAAAGAATAATAATGCAAAGAGCATATTTGTTCTAGACAAGTTTCACGTTTTGCTATATTTAACAAATAAAAATGGTTTGTGAATAGTTTATAGAACATTAATGGGAAAAAAAAACTTAAACTCATTAAAAATCTAAGAGCTAATTTAGCTTAAGACATTCCCAAAAAAATGTTAAGAACATATTTTCATTAGAAATTCACTATCTAATAGGTACAGTATCACATTTATACATAAAGATATTTTAATAATTGCTAAAGATTTGTAGTGTTATAGTGTTTTTATTAAAAGGTTGAAGGAAAAGATTAATTTTTGTATAAAAAGTAGACTACATTAATAGTCATTAATATTCTTATTTTATAGAAATAGACATAGAAAAATAGTTACCTAACAAATGAGTTTAATATTTTATAGATTTCAATAAATTTTAATAATATTTTGAAATTTAATTTAATAAAAAATTCTAATATAAAAAAGATCAAAAAAAATGAGTATTAAATTTTTTTCAAAATGGTTAATTAGTATACATAGTAGAAAAATGAATATTTAGTATACATAGTAAAATAAAAAATATTTAAAACTAGCATACCTATCTTAAATAAATCTATGTAAAAGATGTATAATTTTTTTATTTTGATAGATAAGATAGAGTATAGTATTAATTTAACAAAAAAGATTACATATCATGCCCGTGACTATGGGGTAGAGAGATCACCATTTTTTACCAGACCTTACTGAAAATCAAAACGACAACGCAGGGTCGAAAACGTACCCAGAACCTAGAACCCACTAAGCCTGCCATATTATAAACTAAAATACATTAAAGAAACTATGGCCAAAGCCAGACAAAATAGCCCCAATCCCCTATCCAAAGAAACACAGGCCTGCCAACCTTTAAATCCAAACCCCAGCCCAACACAGAAACACAAACCCAAGATAGTTACCAGATATTATTCTACATAAAGACTCTAAAATCATCTTCCTAGGCTGAATTTTGAACCGCCACCAACTAAAATTTCTTCCTCAAGAAATTCACCCCTGTGATTGCCAGTCGACTATGCTCGATCAATTCCAAACCATTGATATCTAGTAGAAAAGGATAAAATTTGACCAAAGCATCTGGGTCCTCCATCCGCTCCAAAGCACACGGGCGGGGGATGCCAACTCCCAAGGATGTCACTTCCAGAGTCTCCTCCATCCCAACCAACAAAGCTAAACAACTACTACATAATTTCCTTCACAACCACCTTCAGAACTTTTATGTCTAAAAGACCCACTAAGTCCCTTGAGGAGATATTGGAGTCCAACCTGTAGCCTTCAACACCTGCCATGAAGCCCTTTCCTACGATACACTTCATCGTTGCAAAGGTGAGAAAGTTAGGGTGATGAATTATCCTTCTCAAATGGTGAGAAGAGACCGAGCCTAAAAAGGCCATTTAATGCTTAGAGCAAAGTAGCTAAATAGGAGTGTCCATGCTGCCTATGTCCAATTCCTTTGCTGACACTTTCAAAATAAACCTCACCATAGCAGATTTAGGGAAGAATGCCAAAATAAATGCCTTGTGATAGAAGAGACAAGGGAATGTCAAGAAGCCAATGCACATATCCATAATTAGTCACCCTCACCACCAATTATGAGTGTTATGAGGAGCATGCCAGCCAGCTCCATATGCCCCAAGTGCTTTGCCACAATCATTAAAACTACTATCAGTGCTCAAGTTGAGGCCACCTCACCACCAAGTGCCATGTCACACCCCACCGAATCAGCGACTCCACACATGCAATTGTGGAGTGGTGCCCGCCCAACCGCCCACTCAATGACGTGTCAATCACCCTTCCCATTGGAGATGGTTTCTTTCAAGGAAATTCCATCCGCCACAAGATTTGAAAGGAGATCTGCCTCTATATTGCCTTCACGAAGAATGTGATTGATTGTATAATGCTAAAACCTCTTAAGCAGACACAGAGTATCCTCCAACAAATCTCCCAACTTCCAATTTTGTAGTTTCCCTAATTGAAGAGCATTTACAATCACCATCAAGTCTCCCTCGATCACTATGTTCCATAATTTTAGTTATGCACATAATTTTATTCCAAGATGCATAGCCTGCAACTCAGACGCATTGTTGGTGCCAAAGTTTAGTGGTTGGGCAATCTTCCCCACCATAGTGCCTTCCCAATTCCTCATAATGCAAGCTTTCCCAGAGCATCTAGGGTTCCCTCTGGACACTCCATCAAAATTCAACTTGTACCAACCACAATCAGGAGGTAGCGATTTGATGTCTTTTCGCTCCTCTTCCATCCTAGATCCGCCTAATCCAACACAAGGTAGGATCTTTAGGCCATTCCAATTCTGCCTCATTATAGCATCCTAGCTTGAAAAGGTGGTTTTCACTTTGCTTTCCAACTCCATTCTTGAATTTACCACCTCAACAATACGCGCTTCTACTTTGTTTAAAAAATACAGGAGTGGTATCTAGTAGCATCCTAGAAGATACGTTGATTCCTCTCCTTCTAGACCTCCCATAAGACACTACAACAGAACAGGCCATTAGCGCCTAAACTAGCACCAGATTTTAGTGCAATTAAGCTCAGAAATTGGATATTTTGTCTGACGCAAAACTCGACACAATTTTGCATGCTTACTTCTGCACTGGATTTAGTGCTAACTTTAGCGCCAGAAAGCAACAGTCGGATTTGGCACCAGATTTAGTGCCAGACTTGATACCTAATTTGGCTTCTAATTTTTCTTCTAGTTTGGCTTCCGGTTTGCTTCTTGTTTTGCTTCCAGTGTTGCTTTTGATTTTGCTTCCAGATTTGCTTCCAATTTAGCACCGGATTTGGCACCCAATTTAGCTTCCAATTTGGCTTCTAATTTTGCTTCTGGTTTTGCTTCTTGTGTTGCTTCCAGGTTTGCTTCCAGTTTTGCTTCAGGTTTTTCTTCTAGTTTTGCTTCTAGTTTTGCTTCCAATTTCACTTCCCATTCTACTTCCAGATTTGCTTCCAATTTAGTGCCAGATTTGGCACCCAATTTGGCTTCTAGTTTGGCTTTCAATTTTTCTTCTTGTGTTGCTGCTAAGTTTTCTTCCAGTTTTGCTTCTGGTTTTGCTTCAATTTTTGCTTCCAGTTTTGCTTCCCATTTTCCTTTCAGATTTGCTTCCAATTTAGCACCGAACTTGGCTTCCACTTTGGCTTCCAAGTTTTCTTCTAGTTTGGCTTCTTGTGTTGCTTCCAGTTTTACTTCTAGTTTTGCTTCCGGTTTGGCTTCCAGGTTTGCTTCCAACTTTGCTTCCAATTTTTCTTCCAAGGTTTCTTTAGGTTTTGCTTCTAGATTTGATTCCATTTTTGCTTCCAATTTAGCACTAGATTTGGCACCAAATTTGGCACCCAATTTAGCTTCCAATTTTGCTTCCATGTCTGCTCTCATTTTTTCTTCTAGTTTTTCTCTCAGTCGTGCTTCGTATTTTGCTTCTTGTATGGCATCTAAAATAGCTTCTTTTTTGTCTTCCTAATTGACACCAAGTTTTGCTTCCATTATGACCTCCTTTGTTGCTTTGGGTTTTGCTTCGAATTTAACAAGATAATTATATAAAAAACAAGATAATTATTGTAAAATGATCATCATCTATAATTAAAACAAGTGAGTCAAATATCTATAATTTAATTGAATTTTACAACATCCATCCTGCAATAAATTAAAATTATCATATGTAATAAATATTCATCCAAAAATCATCGACCACTTTCAATATATATAAATGTTCAAGTGAATACTGATAAGAACATCATCGTATATAACTAAAACAAGTGAAAGTCAAATATGCCAGTAGATCAATAACATGTCAAAATGATACATGTACAATGATATAAGTAAAAATCATAAATTATGTAACTCAAAATGATACAAGTCAAGATGATACATGTCCAAATGATATAAGTCAAATTAATACATGTGAAAATGATACATCTCAATAATATGGTACTACAGGCCATGAAAATGATACATATGATAGTAACCATGAAAAGAGGCATCATAATGATATATCATCAATGATCTATGATGCAGTCTATATGATCATGAATGTCAATGGCTACTACCAGCAACTGCCTCATCATCATCATCATGATCATCGTCGTCATCATCATCATCATTGGCCTCATTGTCTTCTATATCTACATCATCATCATCCTTTGCCATGTGATCTGTACCGGAACCAATATAATCTGGATCTATATCATCAGGATCATCTTCATCTTCTGGAAGACCTGTGTTCTGCAAAAAAAAATATTTAAAATGAAAAGTTATTATTTGTTTCATTTAATAATTTATTTTTCTATTATATATCTAATATTCCAACATATGAAACGAAACCATAATCATATTACATCATATCAAAGTGCACATACCATAATAAAATTTCAAAAAAGTTACAACTAATATGTCATTCCAATGATGTAAAACATGCAAGAATTCTAATAAACATTACTAAAGATCATAAAAAAATTTGTTATACAATTTAACTATCAACTGTAAATTCTATTACATAACTTTAAGTGCCACAAATTGCATGGTCAATGTATGTTCTTTTTCACTATTAATCTAATAACCTACATTAGATAGAAACATTAAAGAGTTTTTAAGTAGCAGTTGATTATATTCTCTTACATGTCATTAGTGAATGCACAGTTTTTTTTCAATAATTATTTATCTTAAAGTTCATGAGTAACCTTAAGATAAAGGTCTAATAGTTGTTCCATGGGGCATGTTTAGCAAACCAAATGCAATTATCAACTTTTCACCATGGTAGCAGAGAAATAATTCTTTTTCCCATCCTTCCACAGCATGAAGTAAATTCTTTAATCTAGAAAATAATTGTCGCCTTCATCTTCCAAGACAATTTCTCAAACTTTGCATAGGTCTCCTTTGTCTATGGATGTGATCTATTTCCTACACAAAAAAAGCATGTACCATTTTATGCCCTTCAATCCAACTACATCTGGAAATTTTTTTAATTCCTCTATCTTTCATCAATCTTCTTACCTCAACATACCTGCCCACTTGTGGATAGATGTTTGGGAGAAGAACATAAGTTGTGTAGCATTTTTAGGATCCAAATAAAAAAGTAGTGTTGCTGTAAATACTCCTAATCCTATATTCATATGTGATCTACAGGAACCAAGAAAACACATGTATACAACTAGTACAGATTTAACAGGTATCTCAATGATAAAGTTTAGTGTGTCTTCAAGATAGCCAGCAATGGCAAGGAGGTCAACCATGCACATAAATAGAGAGGCCCTAGCTAGCAGGTTGTATGGGGAGAAGGATGCTTCTCATTTTCTAGAATCCTAAGTCTCATTGCTACATATGTTGCTTAAAGAAGGGCCAATTTTAAACTAGGTAGTTGTTTTGCCACTCACTTTGTGCAATGAAATGATGAGAGTCAAGTCTCCTTATATCACTATAGATTTGCATATAGCAACCTCCAATACAATAACACCATACAATGCACACTTAACTTTACAGTACCTTAGCCCAGACATGAAATTACAGAAATCTGAAGGTAGCTCCTACTAAAGATGTCATGCCATACACCCAATACCATTGTATAGTATATATCACATCTACAGTAACAATTTCCTTCCAAATGTAGGGTTACAGTCTATGATTAACATGCATAGACCTTTCTAGTGTTTACACGATACTTCCTTAGTCAACACCATACTAGTGTCCACAAGATATTTCCACAATTAAAATAAGAAATTAATGCTACTTTGCAAACAATAAGCAAGCCTTCAGAGAGCTTAAAGTTTCCATTTACATCCATGCACAATAACTTAAACAACCCTTAGGATTTTATGGACAGTGAAACAGAAGGTCCTATATTCCATTTATGAGTCCTCTATCCAAATGACGTAGTGATCACAAGTACATAATATCTACTATTCCATGGGTAGTGCTTAGGCATTCAAACACAGGAAAGTCCATACTAAGATAAATTTATTCACAAACAGTCTCCAATTTATAAAATACTAGTTTGAAATAACATTTTTAAGTTAGTGCAAGTCATTACAATGAATTCAAAGGTCATTCTCATCAAACAAATGTCTTCACAATGGATTGTTCTAGTTACAACTACAATACAACTATTACAATGTTACACAAGTGTATGTAATTGACAAAACCCATTCTTTCCAAGAGTCAACTAGTAATCAAATACAATCATGTGTTGTTTCAACATTGTATTCCATTGTGGCTTTAGTAATGCAAACCTCATAACCTTGGAGGGTGTGTTAGGGGGCAAATTAACCTAAACCAAGGATCCAAAACCATCCCAAAAGCCCACCTAGGACTAGCATTATTAATCCCAAGAAGACCTCGCATCCATAGCTGAGAGAGTGGACATTTATAGGTGAAATACCAACACCATTAGGGTTTACAACCATGTCAAAAAGGATAACCACGAACTAGGCTAGGTTTCCTACAGACTCATGGTATGTTGCAATGATAGCATTCTAGCAATTCTAGCTAGGGTTTGAAACTCCACCTCAAACTATGACCAAATTAATGTAGCTTCCTTCATGATAGAAATCCAAAATGCAATAACCAATAGTTTGCCACAATTATTAAGTCCCATGATCTTAAGTCTGAACTCTCACAATTAACAATATTTTCATCCTCCAAACCCTTTAGCATAGGCTTTCACAAGACCACATATAGTTACATAAGTTAAAGGAAATGTTTCACCAAAATGGTCAATGTAATTTTACAAGAATGGATGAGAAAGAGCTTTACTTCAAAGAAAGGTTAGTTTAGTTGAAGAAGACCAGTTGGTGATTTGAATCTTAGTCTCCAACCCAAACAGCAAGACACTCAGCCAACATGATGAGCACACCCAAAGTCTCCCTTCCTCTAAATCACTTATAGCCCAACCATCAACCTTCCTTTCTTGACCCCAAGGCAGAAAGAAGAATTCCCCTCCCAAATGGTTACCCACTCCTTCCTTTTCTCCCTCACATACCCCAAAACCAAGCACATTAAAGACTAGTACTTCCCAAAGTTGTTATGGTAGAGAGGAGTTAATGCCAACTGCCAATGATGGCTCCTTCTCAACAAAAAAAAATATGCATATTAAAATTTAAATGTCCACTATTATATTTCCAAGGTTTGAAATATAACCAACAACGTAACTGTAATGCATGCCCCCCTTTAAGTCTTATAATAAAAAGGTTAGGAAACAAAGACTTGAGATAAACCCTTTGATCTATTCACTTAGGAGACCACCTGAAAACACAATGATAACTACATCCACATGATCAACAAGAATGACAAGTGACCTATGAATAACAATCCACTTGAGTTGAAAAGACAAGAAGATGAATAGAAACCAAACACAACAAACAAAGTACAACTGTAACTGTTTGTCTCAAGTATCACTCTATAACATCTTTAAAGATTATTGAAACTCAACACAAGAAATGCAAATTGACATATTAACACAACAATATCCAACTCAGTTATTGAAAATCAACTATTGATACCTCGTTCTCCATCCAAATTACAAAATCGGTCCACTTTTTGCTTTGTAACATTTCTTTTTCAAATTGCGTTGGTTGCTGGCCATATTTCTCCTCTTGTCAAAACATGGCACATGGACTAGTTAAACTAATTAATATTCAATCATTTAATTTTTCCTAGGAAATAAAAAAAATATATCATTTAACATATTAAATATACTTACAAATGTATAGATCAAGGCCTGTAAACCTTTATGGCCACTATGATGAGTAACACGAAGTTTGTCAAGCCTAGCCTTGGAGGCCTTGTCCTTAAACATATACTAATTCAATTTAGGTAAAGCACAAATAAAATTTAAAAATCATTTAATAAATTTGATATAATCTTATGGGAAAATTCAAATACCTACATACTGTCCTCATCGGACTTCCTCCATGCATCGGACTTCTCATATGCTTTTACAAGCTCTTTCCATACTTTGAGACTTACATCAATTGGCCCTTTTTTGAGCCTTTGCTCGGGAGGGATTTTTTCATCTTTTTTGTTTGGTTGCACCAAAATCTCTTGCAATTTTGAGACATATGTAGCTTTATTTTCTATACAGACCAACCTATGCCAAATTCAGTCTCCATGTCTTGGATAATTCCTTTTTTTAGGTGCATGGGTATCTTTGAGAATGGAAAATGTAGATGGTCTTTGAACCATTGAAGGCATGATTCCTTCGACCTATTCACAATTTTTTTTCCAACATTTGTCATTCGGACTTCCCCTAAAACCACATTGTATTCTATCTTGGTATCGTAGCTACCAATGCAAGATGCAAAACACGGCATGGTGGTCGAAGAAGTCTGTGTCCTAGGAGTGGCTAGGACATTGGAAGCCTCTACTCCTTGTTCCACATTCTTAGAGGTTACTATTATTGATTTCCTCCTGGATCTTTTGCTCGATCCATGACTGGTTGGGGAATCATTTTATTCCCTTTGACACTGTTGATTTGGTTGTAATGTTTTAGGGGCTTTACTAGATCATTTTTCTATGTATCTAGCAAGCATTGTCAAGTCAACACCATCCAATTTGTTTACTGCCTCTACCCCCAATATGGAAGCCAATACCTCTTTATCTTTGTTAGTCTCATGTCCATATATATATATATATATCTTCTTTTAAATTTAGAAATAGAAAACTAAATACTAAAAATCAAAGAAACAATGGAAACATTTACAAATCTATAAATTGACAGTGAATTACCTAATTGTGGCCTGAGTTTGCTCCCTTCCCTCTATTGCTTGACATTTTGAGGTGGCCTAGGGCAAATTATTTTCATCCAATCTGTGGAGGCAATCGTAGCCAAGTATGAATTAATAGCGTGCTTGACCAATCGTAGCCAAAAAAAAATATGTAGCAAAAAACAAATCTTAACAGCTTGTATTTTGGGTATGATGTACAAAGAGACCTTATTCAACGAGCCTTCCAAAAATGGTAAATGCAAGTTATACTACAAGCAAGGATAATTAACAACATTACCACTCAAATTTACCCTAAAGCGTGAGTACAACATCTTAGAAAAACTTTCTTTGAGCTCAAAATTATATCAAAATCGATAAAAACCTAGGTCAAGAGTTAACTTACTTGCTAAAAGGTAGACGAACAAGCTTGATTGAATGGCTGAGGTAGCTAGAAACCCCAAATTTAGTAGCAAGCTAAAGCAATTTTTTATCTTTTGGATGTCTAGAACCAAAAACAAATATAATATACAAATTCAGGGATCTCTTGTATAAACTTTTCAATAACTTCCATTTTCAACATAATAAAGTTGTTGCTTCATAGGAAAACTAAAACAGAGGCAGAGTAGACCGTGTTGTAGGCTTAAATGTATTAACTTATTTGTGTTTTTTTTTGTGTGGTATGTTTTAACGTTGGTGCAAATTTTTTTTAAAAAATTGGATTCATTAGTCAGTGCTAAAGTCAGCATCTCTAACATTGACTTTTGCACCAACTTTCAGCCCTAAATGTAATCTCTTTGGGATGCCAAAACTAGTATGAAGTGTGCCTAATTTAGTACCATCATCATCTATCTCCTAAGTAAACATATCCATTGCAACCTACACCACCTCCGCATCACAAGTTTCAACGTTTATGGGGATGTGTGCAACCATTGGTTATGGTTCCCTTCCATTCCACAATAAATCTACCATCATTCATCCACTATCCTACATACGCTCCACATACCATCCCTATGGTCCATTCTTTGGCATAAGTCTGACATAATCCACATCATAATCCACTATTTTCCCTACATAATCCATGTCATAATCCACTTTTCTCCCCTCTAGAATCCAAATCATAATCCACTATCTGCCTAATCCATTTGCCTTCCATGTATCCCTTACCAACATCAATGAGGGCACTTGACATGGTCCATGTGTGAGGACATCATTCTCTAATGGAACTATAACCTTTCAGTATAGCGTAACGCAACCTTCAACCCTCAACCCTAAACACTATACCTTAAACCCTAATCCCTCAACTGTAAACACTATCCCTAAAGCCTAAAGCCTCAACCCTTAAACCTTAAACCCTAAACCCTATCCCTAAACCCTCAACCCTAAACACTATACCTTAAACTCTAATCCCTCAACACTAAACCCTAAACCCTCAACCCTAAACACTATACCTTAAACTCTAATCCCTCAACACTAAACCCTAATCCCTCAACCTCAAACCCTAATCCCTTATTGCCAAACCTTAAACCCTATCCATAAAGCCTCAACCCTCAATACTTGAACATTAAATCCTAAACCCTATCCCTAAACTCTCAACCTTAAACAGTACTATGCCTTAAACCCTAATCCCTCAACTCTAAACCCTAATCCCTAAACCCTAAACCCTCAACCCTCAACCCTCAACACTATACCTTAAACCCTAATCCCTCAACCCTCAACCCCTAATCTTAAAGCTAAACGTAAAGCTTCCACTCATTCTACCATCCCCAAGGGATCTAGAAATGCAAAATTAGATGCCTCTACTGATAAAGCCAAACATCCTAAGGGTTATCATGCCTCAGGACATAAAAACAAAGAGTCAAAGAAAAATCAATCCAAAAAGTTATCCAAGCCCATACCTCCACAAGCAAAGTCCAAAACCAAAATGGTATGGGTACCTAAGCAACAAGAAATCAAATTCAATGAGGCATCTACGTCTAAAAAATCCCAACCATCTACTCCCATCTCAAATTCCCATTCCACTCAAAAGAGTCAAAACATTCCATCCACAAGCAAAACAAAAGTAATAAAATGCCTAAGTCTATGTGGGTTCCTAAAGCCCTTCATCATCCATCGCCTAAGCAAACATCTCAATTGCACCCTACACCACCTTTGCATCAAAAGCTTCAACATTTATCACGATGTGTGCAACCATTGGTTATGGTTCCCTTCCATTCTGCAATAAATCTACCATCATTCATCCACTATCCTACATACCCTCCACATACCATCCCTATGGTCCATGCTTTGGCATAAGTTAGACATAATCCACATCATAATCCACTGTTTTCCCTACATAATCCACGTCACAATCCACTTTTCTCCCCTCTAGAATCCACATCATAATCCACTATTTGCCTAATCCATTTTCCTTCCATGTATCCCTTACCAACATCGATGAGGGCACTCGACATGGTCCATGCGCGAGGACATCATTCTCTAATGGGACTATAACCTTTCAGTGTAGCGTAACGCAACCTTCAACCCTCAACCCTAAACACTATACCTTAAACCCTAATCCCTCAACCATAAACACTATCCCTAAAGCCTGAAGCCTCAACCCTTAAACCTTAAACCCTAAACCCTATTCCTAAACCCTCAACCCTAAACACTATACCTTAAACTCTAATCTCTCAACACTAAACCCTAAACCCTCAACCCTAAACACTATACCTTAAACTCTAATCCCTCAACACTAAACTCTAATCCCTCAACCCTAAACCCTAATCCCTTATCGCTAAACCTTAAACCCTATCCCTAAAGCCTCAACCATCAACACTTGAACCTTAAATCATAAACCCTATCCCTAAACCCTCAACCCTAAACAGTACTATACTGTAAAACCCTAATCCCTCAACTCTAAACCCTAAACCCTCAACCCTAAACCCTAAACCCTCAACCCTCAACACTCTACCTTAAACCCTAATCCCTCAACCCTCAACCCTCAACCTTAATCTTAAAGCTAAACTTAAATCTTCCACTCATTCCACCATCCCCAAGGGATCCAGAAATGCAAAAGTAGATGCCTCTACTGATAAAGCCAAGCATCCTAAGGGTCGTCATGCCTTAGGACATAAAAACAAAGAGTCAAAGAAAAATCAATCCAAAAAGTTATCCAAGCCCATACCTCAACAAGCAAAGTCCAAAACCAAAATGGTATGGGTACCTAAGCAACAAGAAATCAAGTTAAATGATGCATCTACCTCTAAAAAAGCCCAACCATCTACTCCCATCTCAAATTCCCATTCCGCTCAAAAGTGTCAAAACATTCCATCCACAAGAAAAATAAAAGTAATAAAATGCCTAAGTCTATGTGGGTTCCTAAAGCCCTTCATCATCCATCTCCTAAGCAAACATCTCAATTGCACCCTACACCACCTCCGCATCACAAGCTTCAATGTTTATCATGATGTGTGCAACCATTGGTTATGGTTCCCTTCCATTCCACAATAAATATACCATCATTCATCCACTATCCTACATACCCTCCACATACCATCCCTATGGTCCATGCTTTGGCATAAGTCTGACATAATCCACTATTTTCCCTACATAATCCATGTCATAATCCACTTTTCTCCCCTCTAGAATCCACGTCATAATCCACTATATCCCTAATCCATTTGCCTTCCATGTATCCCTTACCAACATTGATGAGGGCACTCGACATGGTCTATGTGCAAGGACATCATTCACTAATGGGACTATAACCTTTCAGTGCAATGTAATGCAACCTTCAACCCTCAACCTTAAACACTATACCTTAAACCCTAATCCCTCCACCCTAATCCCTCAACTATAAATGCTATCCCTAAAGCCTGAAGCCTCAACCCTTAAACCTTAAACCCTAAACCCTCAACCCTAAACACTATGCCTTAAACTCTAATCTGTCAACACTAAACCCTAAACCCTCAACCCTAAACACTATACCTTAAACTCTAATCCCTCAACACTAAACCCTAATCCCTCAACCCTAAACCCTAATCCCTTATCGCTAAACCTTAAATCCTATCCCTAAAGGCTCAACCTTCAACACTTGAACCTTAAATCCTAAAGCCTATCCCTAAACCCTCAACCCTAAATAGTACTATACTGTAAAACCCTAATCCCTCAACTCTAAACCCTAATCCCTAAACCCTAAACCCTCAACACTATACCTTAAACCCTAATCCCTTAACCCTCAACCCTAATCTTAAAGCTAAACTTAAAGCTTCCACTCATTCCACCATCCCCAAGGGATCTAGAAATGCAAAATTAGATGCCTCTACTGATAAAGCCAAACATCCTAAGGGTTGTCATGCCTCAAGACATAAAAACAAAGAGTTAAAGAAAAATCAATCCAAAACATTATCCAAGCCCATACCTCCACAAGCAAAGTCCAAAACCAAAATGGTATGGGTACCTAAGCAACAAGAAATCAAGTTAAATGAGGCATCTACCTCTAAAAAATCCCAACCATCTACTCCCATCTCAAATTCTCATTCCACTCAAAAGTGTCAAAACATTCCATCCCACAAGCAAACCAAAAGTAATAAAACGCCTAAGTCTATGTGGATTCCTAAAGCCCTTCATCATCCATCTCCTAAGAAAACATCTCCATTGCACCCTACACCACCTCTGCATCACAAGCTTCAACATTTATCATGATGTGTGCAACCATTGGTTATGGTTCCCTTCCATTCTATAATAAATCTACCATCATTCATCCACTATCCTACATACCCTCCACATACCATCCCTATGGTCCATGCTTTGGCATAAGTCTGACATAATCCACTATTTTCCCTACATAATCCACTTTTCTCCCTCTAGAATCCACATCATAATCCACTATCTGCCTTCCATGTATCCCTTACCAACATCGATGAGTGCACTCGACATGGTCCATGCACGAGGACATCATTCTCTAATGGGTTTAGGGTTGAGGGATTAAGGTTTAGGGTTTAGGGATTAGGGTTTAAGATATAGCATTAAGGGTTGAAGATTTAGGGATAGGGTTTAGGGTTGAGGGATGAGGGTTTAGGGTTGACGGAATAGGGTTAAGGGTTTAGGAATAGGGATAGTGTTTAGGGTTTAGGGATGAGGGATTAGGGTTGAGGGTTGAGGGATTAGGGTTGAGGGTCAAGGGTCGAGGGATTAGGGTTTAGGGATATGGTATAGGGTTTAGGGTCAATGGATTAGGGTTTAAGGTATAGTGTTGAGGGTTTAGGGATAGGGTTTAGGGTTGAGATATTAGGGTTTAGGGTTGACGGATTAGGGTTTGACATTGAGGGTTGAGGGTTGAGGTTAGTTGAGGGTTGAGGGTTTAGGGATAGGGTTGAGGGTCGAGGGATTAGGGTTAAAGTAGAGTGTCGAGGGTATAGGGATTAGGGTTTAAGGTATAGTGTTGAAGGTTTAGAGATAGGGTTTAGGGTTGACGGATTAGGGTTTAGAGTTGACGAATTAGGGTTTGACGTTGAGGGTTGAGGGTTGAGGTTGGTTGAGGGTTTAGGGATAGGGTTGAGGGTAAAGGGATTAGGGTTAAAGTAGAGTGTCGAGGGCATAGGGTTTAGGGTTGAAGGTTTAAGGATTGAGGGTTGAGGCTTTAGGGTTGAGGGTTAAGGTATTAGGGTTTAAGATATAGTGTCGAGGGTTAAGGTTTTAGGGTTGAGGGATAGGGTTGAGGGTTTAGGGATAAGGGATAAGGATTTAAGGTATAGAGTTGAGGGTTGAGGGTTTAGGAATAGGGATAGTGTTTAGGGTTTAGGGATGAGGGATAAGGTTTAGTGTTGAAGGTTTAAGGATTGAGGGTTGAGGCTTTAGGGATTAGGGTTAAGGGATTAGGGTTAAGGGATTAGGGTTTAAGATATAGTGTCAAGGGTCAAGGTTTTAGGGTTTAAGGTTTAAGGATTGAGGGTTAAGGGATAGGGTTGAGCGTTTAGGGATAAGGGATTAGGGTTTAAGGTATAGTGTGAAGGGTTTAGGGTTTAGGAATAGGGATAGCGTCTAGGGTTTAGGGATGAGGGATTAGGGTTGACAGCTTAGGGATTAGGGTTGAGGGTTGAGGGTCGAGGGATTAGGGTTTAGGGATAGGGTTTAGGGTTTAGGGTCAAGGGATTAGGGTTTAAGGTATAGTATCTACCTAGTCCATTTTCCTTCCATGTTATAATTAGTAATCAAAATTTGTCTCTTTCTGTAATGGGTCTGTAGCTTGTTGCCTCTCGCATATAAGAGAGACCAAGACTTGAGAGAAAAAAGGAGGGTAGTAGTTCTTTCTAAAGCATTTTAGGGGACTTAGTAAGAAGATAGATTACACCCATCCCACTCATCAACTTTCATGTTCCAAAAACTTTTCAATTAATATATATATTATGAAGCAATATTATGGAGAAGACTGTACTTAAATGGTAACCTTTTTTTAGTGTTTAACTATTGTGTTAATTTTCATGTTTATATGTTGTACTATATCCAAAGTGATAGACAAAAGATACAAATGATTTGATAATGATGATGATGATGCTTGTAATTTGCTCATTTAATGAAAACCTTTTGCTTACAATTTTACAAATTAAATGAGAAGAAATCTATCAAATTCTACCAATGCAAGAATAATGAGCTTACCAGTGAAAGTCATCTTAAATCATAAATAAATAAATAATTTTTTCTTATTTGTGTATCCATGACTCCTACTCTTATTTTTCCATAATAAATCATGTTATTACCATTCATAAAGTCATCTTTGCCTTTTACCGTGATACTGCTATCACATTGGCTAGCCTTCATAATACCCACATCATACCTCCTTACCATAGAACATTATCAAAAGGCCCATGGTATGACGGTGAGAATAGTTAATACTCACTATACCACTATACACACTATACCGCTATACCTCAGGGGGCCAAAACATAGCCCGCAATAGAATGGTATCCAAGCCGTTGGGTTATTTAAAGCATACTAATCACACCAACATCAAAATATGAAGATTGAAGCTCAACATGAAGATTTGACAGTGATAATAGTTAATACTATACACTACACACTATACCGCTATACCTCAGGGGGCCAAAACATAGCCCGCAGTAGAACAGTAACCAAGTTGTTGGGTTATTTAAAGCATACTAATCATATCAACATCAAAATATGAAGATTGAATTTCAACACAAAGATTTGAATCGTGTGAATTTATGAACCAAAAGTAAATGCCTCTTGAAATATATGAAACAAATTAAGATTTCTCACTTAGAGTAGCGAACGACAAGTTACACAAGAGCTCAAGCCGTAGGAATAAAGAGAATTATTCAAGGTGATTTTTCTGGGTAAGATCTGCTCATCATTTCTTGTGAATTTCATAAAATGGAACCTAAAAAGATTGAGGTAGAAGCTAAGAAGGATGAAGCCAAAACCAGTAAATCTTCATTGCAATCCCCTCTAGTTTCATTATTGCCTGGCTTAATTGATAAAGGTTCTAAAAAGGTTTTTAGAGACTTAGCTCAAGGCTATAGGGACCCCTCTATACCGTTGTCGAGATGGAACCTCTACTGGTACTTTTATATAAAAAGGAATGACCAGGAACCAACATTAAACCCATGGGCCCTAGATTTGGCTAAATTGATTGTTCCCAACATCTTCGTTGATGTTGAGCTGATTAAAGCCCTTGCCCACAGTTACCATGCCCCAACCAAAACTGTGAGACTTCCAAAAGGTGAGTGCTTAGTGGATATCAATAGAGATGCCATTATCAAATGTTTCAACCTTAATAAACAAGCTATAACAGAGGTGAACTTAGAGAAACTTGAGAAATAATATAAGACGTTGAGGAAAACATATCGAAGTGATGAGCTCTAGGCCTTACACATGAAGAGGGGCGATGGTAATAGACGGCTCTCTATTTCTTCTTCCAAAATGGAACCTTTCCATGTTTCTAAATTTTAAATTTATTTCAAGAATACCTATTATGTGTTGTCAAGTTTTGGGGATAGATGTAGAGGAGCAAATGCAAATAGGGTTAATGAAAATGGCTATGATAATTCAACATTTTGAGTCAAATATAGAATTTGATTTTGCATCTGTGATTGAAGATCAATTACATGAAGGTTTGCTACAAGTTAGGGAAGCTAAGGCCCCTATTACTTTTAGAAGATATTATTTATTGTGTCACTTAATTATACATCAAAATGAAATGAAGTGGATTACAAGGATGGAATTGTGTACACAAGAAAGAGGAGTCAGACTCCCTATACAAAACTAGTGCTGCATTTGGGATAGTAGGTGTACAAAAGGTGATTTTGTAGTGTTTCAAGAAGATTTTGCTGTCAGATTGATTGCTGCTCTTGGTTACCCAACACCAAGAATGCCTGATTCATAGAGGAAGGTAATGAGGCCTATGTATTATGGGCCAAACCAAGGCTATACTCATAATTATGTTGATGGGTTCCTTATGCCACAACACACTACTACAAGAGTATATGGGTGCAACCAAGCACCACACATTTTACCTAAGTTTTTACCTACAAGAGTGTGTTTCTTAGAGTTTATGTGGTAGATGCTCTGGATGGAACATGACTTGATGAGAAATCAGAGGAAAGGCACATTTTTGCCTAACTTGACTATGTTTGAAGAGCTGGCCATTGGGTCAAATATGCTCGAAGAAGTGCAGAGGTTTATAAGGGTCAATTACTCCCTTAAACCTAGAATAGAAAGAGTATGTGACCTAGAGGGTCACATCAATATGATCAGAAGAACCCTATTGACGAAGAAGCCTATTTCACATGAATTTGATTCTATGGAGGATGTTATAAGAAATTTGGTGCAGTTTGTTGATGTAATGCGGGCTAGAAAATGGTGGATGCAATGATAAGGTGGGAAAATTAGAAGAAGGAAAAAGATAGAAACTTCAAAGGCTTTTTTGTAGGTGAGCCCAATCTTATAAAAAGAATGAAAATGATTTTGAATAAATTTGATGAATTCTACAAAATGGCCCAAGATGAGGGACTCATTCCATTGCCCACACCCCATCAACCACGACATGAAACATCCACATCTCAGATATCACCCCCATCACCTACAAATCCATCCCCTCCATCTCCCACTCATGAGCCACAGGCTAAAAAATAGAAGATAGAGCCATTAGTGGAATATGATTCAAGTGATGATGAAGAAAAAGACGCAGTCATGGCCTTGGCTGAACTGAAAGAAGTAGTGGAACAACAAAAAGGTCAAAAGCCTTATGATCCAAAGGTCAGGCTGTCAGAGGAGGGAACTGATGAGATTCAAGAGGATGAGAGGGTAGTGGCCTCTCTGAGATTCGTAGAGGATGATAATTTTATACACAGCAATGAGTTCAAAGATTTCTGGATCAAAATGAAAATGAAAGAATTTGATGAAAAGTTGAAGATTAATCTTATAGGAGCTGATGAGTCAAAACAGGCTGAGATACAGGCTCAGACATTTGCAGAATTGAATATTGATAATATTAATGTCACTTCCCAGGAGGCAAGAGAAATGGTGTTGAAAAGTGATATGTTGATTATACCAGGGATGGAGTTGTCCAAATTGTTTCTTTTGGATCAAATCATAGCACAAGAGGACCCTATGCTAGTTGCAGAATTTGATTCAGAGGAAGGTGTCTCAGGAGTAGGGTATAACCCTACTACCCAAACACTTGCCCTATGGACAAAGCAAAAGAACACAAGGAAGCCTCAGCTCCTTGATGTAGTACAAGAAATGAGGGGGTCAACCATGAATAGAACTATGAGAGACACAACTCCTACTAAAGCTGCCACCATAACTATACAATCTATAATGTTCACTGAATATGTGGTACAAAACATGGAAAAGAAAATTAATGAATATGAGAAAAGGTTAAAGATATCTAATGGTGAGGTGAACAAATTGTTCATTGAGAATAGAAAGCTGAAACAACAGTTGCAACAAGCCATCATAGTAAAGGGAGATGAATTAATTGTCTATCACCCACTAGTCCATATAGAGGATCCCCAAATCCAACAAATGAAAGAGGAAATTGATAAGATGAAAAAGCATAATGAGGAATATGTCAAAAATCACATCATAGAGGTCCTTAGCAGGATATTAAAACACATAGTTGATACATTGAAAGACAAAATAAATGGAGTACATGAACAATTCAACAATTTGATCAAAGCTCTGGAATAGATAAACACTAATTCTTCCATTCTTGAAAATCTTCAAAAGAGATGGAAACCTACCTTCCACACACTAAATACTTTATGCAAAGCCACACATAGAGATCTAGATGCCCCATCAAAGATCAAGCCTACACGAGAAATGGTAAAAAGCATAATTGACAAGTATCAATATTTGGTAGATACAAAAAGGAAGGTGGAAGGTAAGAGGAGTACATTTGACTCCATCAAATGCCATTTTAGCCCATCAATCCTCAAAGATGATAACCAATTGAAGGGTGTAGATGAATGGAGAGAAGTGTTTAATCATATGATTCCTAAATGTTTGGCACATGTATAGAATGATGGGGAAATTAAACTCACTGAGTTCCATACTCTGCTTGATGAAATTATCATGTTGGAAAATGGATACACAAAGTTTGTGGTGGACATCAAGAACCTCTTGGACAATAGATGGAAAAGCCATCTTACGAGCTTTGCAGCCACACAGGAATTTAAGTGGCCTAGTGATATGAAAATAAGTGAATGGCAGAAAACCTATTTAGGTTCTAAAGAGGATTAAATGTGAAGAGGAGATACCACATCAGAAAATAGAATGCCTTGCTCAGGCCTTGAATGGTCACAGGTTTCTATTCTGTGAATAACGGATTGGCCTTTTCTAATTAAAAATATTTTGTTAAGTTTAAAAGTATTTTCTTAACAGTTATGTCTTTTCTGTTGTAATGGGTCTGAAGCTTGTTTGCCTCTCCTATAAAAAGAGAGACCAAGACCTGATAAAAAGATATAGGGGGAAGAGAGGAGATAGTAGTGGTAGATAGTAGAAAAAGTTCCATAATATTTACAAACTCAAAGACCATGTTGCAAGAATAATTTTGAAGAAGTTAATGGAAAATCTCTGATTCTATGGCACCATATTGGTATCATATGTTTGTTAATGTTATTCAATTATTTGGTTGTCTCCATTTTAGTGCTTCCTTATTATTTAAATTGATATATCACAGCTGCCTACCATATAAAAATTTATGATGGTTTCCTCTACTATAGGTTCATTATGATTTCCTCTACTATAGGTTCTAGTATTGACTCTTGTCACAGCTACCTGCCATATAAAAATTTATGATGGTTTGATCCGATTGGTTTGGACTCTTTTTGAACTTAGATTATGTGCTTAGATTCGGTCAAAACATAGTGAAGACTAGGCAATTAAATATAGAGATTTTTAAGTATTTAAAATCAGTTTCATGCATCCTTTATTAAATAAATTTTAAAGACACAATAAACTAATCTAATAGAAGCTACTAAGATCAAGTATAAAAGAAACAACATTTTTAGATATATGAATATTGTCAAAGTGTTTTAGGAATATAAAACTTATCAATTATAATATCCATGGCATCAAAAACAAAAATTATAATATGGAATCATGAATTATGGTAGAAAGAAGTTTGTATCATTTTTTAGATATATAAATATTGTCAAAGTGTTTTAGGAATATAAAACTTATCAATTATGATATCCATGGCATCAAAAACAAAAATTATAATATGGAATCATGAATTATGGTAGAATTATGGTAGAAAGAAGTTTGTATCATTTAGTCCAAAATTGCTATCTCTTTGTGGAGCCATGTGTTTGTATCTCTGCTAGGGCCATAGGGTCATTACTTAGGATAAAGATTGACTTAGCAAACTAGAAGAATAAATGTAATTCAAATATTTGGGATTTAATTGGAAAAAAGTCAAAAATTAAAAAAAAAATGTTGTTTTTCCATCTAGCATTTTTCAAAATGTTTTTAATTTTTTTCGTTTTAAAACTAGAGTGAGGTCTAGGGGAAATGTTCTTGACCAAAGGTGGACCAATAGTTGCTTAGCATGCTTTTTGTTAAGGTGTCTAATAGTTCCCGAAAAAAAGGTGGACCAATAGTTGTTCATTAAGTCATGTTTTGTTGGTGTGCTAATGTGGCATCACATAATTGGTTGCTTTTAAATCTAAAGGGCACATTTCATTCAATTATAGGTACTTATAGTCAACACTAACAACCTTAAAGTTACAAATACTAGTGCTAAAGTTTTAAAAATATTGAGCCTTAAGTCCACAAACACTATCACAGCTATTGGAACATGCTCAACAATTGGGTCCTCTCCCTTATGTTACTTTTAGTGATACCGAGAGCCTCATTGAAGATATCCCAAAAATCTTACCAACACTATTTTTAGATCACAGTAATCTGGGAGTATTAATTGGATCAGTAAGAAGAACCACATAATTAGGGTTGGCATTATGTCTCCAAGTTGATATCATCTATTGTTCTTGTTTGATTTATTCAATTGGTTCCTTCAAGTAGGCATTAAAGATCCTTTTGCTAAATTAGAAGTAACCTAGTTGTGTCAGTTGGATTATTAAGAAGAGTCTATCAATTATTTCCTTGCATGGTTATACAAGTTATTAACCAATATTAGTGTGCCAAATAGTTAGAATTACTACCAAATATAAGCCACTTATCTCATATTTTCATTTGACTCCATTTACCCAACAAGGCACTGGTCTCACCCATTTCATTTTACTTAAAACTCAAGGATTCAAACCATCTCGCTGTGATTTTTTAATTGTGAATGCAAAAACTCAAATCAATTCACTGTACTTGCAAATTGGTTATACAAGGATTCAAATCAGTTCACTGTATTTGCCAATGGGAATGCAAGGATACAAATCATTTGCATATAGCAACTAGGAGGTCTGCACAATTGAGGGCTGATGTAGAAAGGTTAGAGGATAAATGCAAACATATAGGAAATTTATATAATCTGTCAGGACACATTTGTTGTTTATGTGTGGTTATCTTGATTGGTTCCTTTTAACCTCTTGGTGCACAGTTGTTATGTGGCTATTGTCATTGTTGTGTATTATAGGATCTAGAGGAGGCCATGGAGAGAGGATGTGGATGACGTAGAACTACTAAATTGCAAAGAGGAAAGTGAGTGGAAATAGATATGACAACAAAATCTACACATACAATAGAGTTAAGAAGAGAAAGCAACCTCAACCAAAGGAGGAAGGTGTTTATGAATTCACAAATGCTACAACATAGAGGAGATAAAGTCATTTTTTTGTCCATGAGGCCTTTGACGTCAAACTTATTGGTTGAAAATGCATAGGAATGGTGATTAAATGTGATTCTATGATCAAGGGAAAAGTTTGAAAATTAGGATGGCCAAAACATGATATGAATATGTCACATATATGACTAAAGTGAGGTTTTGTGTTGGATAGCATATTCATTGAAATGATATAATTGGTGTACTAAACATTATTTACTCTGTTGTGTATTATAAGGGCTAGACGAGGCCATGGCAATAGATCATGTCATATCAAATGAGGACACAATGGATGAAGCGGGACATCAGGTACTCAAATTTTGACTTAACTTAGGAAAAAATGATCTGATGGCATTTTGTGATACGTCCATCTTTTTTCATAGTATTATTGAAATTTATAATGTATTATCCAATCTTGACATAAATTAATGCATGTTGTTGATTATTTTAGATGGAGATTAGAGCAAATGTAGAGCCTGAGCATTCAACTAGCAAAAGAAAAAGATATGTACATGGATGTAGACCTAAAACTATTAAATCACGTAGATGACAGTGGGTGGAAGAGGATATGATAATGGATCCTGCAAACACAACAAATGATTGCACTGAACAAGAGGTTGGTTAGGACTATAGTACATGGGATGAATACTTTGAGAAAATTGTTGTTTGTGGATGTTCTGTATGTTGTGGAAAGAAACAATTCAAACGAGCGATTGTACAAAGACATTACATATATGATGAGCTTCCAATCAGTAGTATGCCTCCTACAATTGATTCAAATCCAATAGGAATTGTGGTAAGGAATTTTTCAATTTGATATAAATAATGTGTATACTTCATTTAAACATTATTTTATATTATTTAAATAACTAATTTTTTTCTTAATGGATACTTGTAGGATAAAGTTCTTGGTTTAAAGTTTCCTAGATCACCGACTTCCATCCTAGAGGACAATGATCATTCATCAGATGATACATCTAACAAAAATATGTGCCAATATACCAGCTCTGAAGACAAGGAATTGATGAAAACAAGTAACAGAACAAGAACCAGTTTAAAGATGCATAATTTTCTTAAAGACAAGGGGAAGGTGGACTACATACCCTATGAGAATGAATGTGATGGAGATGATGACTTGCCCATGAGTTTGAGATCAATTTACAAAGACACATTTGATCATCGACTATATTATGCTTGGCCTAGTGATCAACAACTACCTAGAATGTACGAGGTGTTTCAATTTTGGGGATATAGCTACATGATACGACCCTCCAATATTCATGGAGTGAATCTAGGCCTCTTTGTTGTCCAAAATGTACATGTAGGATTTAAACATAGAAACAATTCAGAAAAAACCACTAGGAGATTAATGTCATATTATGGTCCATCATATTACAGTGGTGAATGGAGAAGGCTAGCAGAATATAAGCCTAGCATGTCAACATATGGTCTAAATTCAAATATGTATACACATCTTCTCCAATTGGAAAGTGGAAAAGAAATGAATAGAGGTCATCTTATGTATATAGATGGATGTGCATACACACACAAAAATATTGTAGGATTTATAAATAGTAGTAAGGGAAGGGACCCTAATGTAAGACTGCATTGTCAATTTGTTGAGGTTATAAATGATAAAGATGGAGATATGGAAAGAGAGGTTGATAGATTGATAATGGTTGAGGCTATTATGGACCTTACCATTGGGGATGAGTTATTGATTGTTTACTCCTTCTTAAAATGCACTCCTAGGTGAAAGAAAAGGGAAGAACAAGGTCTCCCTAAGGATGTTCTTAAGGGCAGAAAACCAAAGAATAATAAATGAGTGTAGACTGATATTTTATAAACTATGTTGTCAAAATTGTGTTTTCTTTAAATTATTGTATAAAAAGGTAGTCTATAAAATAATGTTCCATTATTCAATTGATGTATATATGTTCATACAATTTTTATTTTTATTTTTTAAGCCATATTTGATTATATTTCTTTGAAATTGATACATTTTAAATTTAGTGCAATTGTTGCCAAACATTAAATAATGCTTGTGTTTGTTGATAGGTAGAAGATGTTGATGAAACACATACTAATACCCAAGATCCAACTAGGTTATTAAGGTTTGACGGGATGATCCAAACATCCTTTAAACCATACCAGGCAGAAAAGAGCAACATTGAAGAGATTACTAGCAACTAAGAAATTTCAACTGCTGATGAGATCCACATACACTGATGACATGCCAGTAGCCTTAATGATGATGATCATGATAGTGAAAATGCAGTGCATGAAGAAGGATTGAATGAAATGCTTACAAGTTTCTTTGGGATGGAAACAATGATGACAATAATGATCATATGGTTGACAGTAATGATGATAGCAGGGGTAATTACCACCAACATAATGTTGATGACAACAACCTGAAAGACTCCATCAAGCAAGCAGCGAAGACACCCGTGTTCAAATTGAGTGCAAGTAGAACTTCAAAACTGGCATGCACATTAATATTATTAGAAATCAAGTCACTATTTGGTTGGTCAGACAAAGGATTCACTACCCTACTAAAGTGAGATGAAATCCATTTCTTACTTTGCATTGTCAATTAGTGTACATAATTCGTAAACATTCATCAACTTCATTTTTATTTCTTTAAGGGGAATTTAAAACTATATATTGTATATAAACAATCCTAGTATAGATTGACATATGAAACATGTTCATCATAAGTCAAACATTTAATTGATTTAATCTCTGGCAATCTTACAGGGCACTAAAAACTAAAATATTCCCTGAAGAGAATGTGTTGCCATCAACTTGCAGAGAGGCACATCTGTTGTTGGTTGAGTTGGGGATTGAATATAAGCAAATTCATTCATGTAAAAATGATTGCATTTTATACAGAGATGAATAGGAAAACAAGGTAGAATGCCTTGTATGCAAAGAGAAGAGATATAGTACAGATGTACAAGGTCCTACATTTCCAAAGAAGGTTTTACGTCACATGCCATTATACCTAGACTTCAATGAATGTTTTGTTGCAAGTCACTTGCACAATTGATGGACTAGCATGCAAAAAATAGGAGTAAAGATGGATTCATGTGAATTCCAGCTGACTCCAAAGCAATGAAACACATAGAGGAAAAATGGCCAATAAAATTCAAAGATGAACCCCATAGTATCAGGTTTGGTCTTGCAATTGATGGAGTGTGCCCATTCTCTTTCCTAAGCTCAAATTATAGTGTTTGGCCAGTCGGATTGATAGTATACAATATTCCCCCATGGATGAGTGTTAGAAAGGAGTGCCTTATGCTAACTCTCATTGTTCCAAGAAAACATCAAGTTAAAAACATGGATGTTTATCTTGCGCCTTTTATTGATGAGATGCAACTGCTATGGAAAGGCATAAGAATGTATGACGTATCACATCCCCCATCAAATAGGTCCTTCATGTTGTATGGTGTGCTATGTTGGACTATTCATGATTTCCCAAGACTTGGTGTTTGTTCTAGTAAGATAAAATATTTACGTATTTACACTCAATTTATTTCCATCCCAACTTTCATACTTAGTTTTATACTTTTTTTATATATTATTAACATTACTTATTGAATTGTAGGGCTTCAAACAAAGGGGATATTTGCATGTCCAAGATGTGCAGAACAATTTCATGGGCTATATTCTAAAGATCTACATAAATTTATTTACGCAAACAACAGGGTTTTTCTACCACTAGATCATAAGTTTAGAAATCGCCTGAAGAATCCATTTCATGGAAAAGTTGAAAATAGAGGCCCTCCAATGATTATAGGTCTAGGTGATTGGCTTAAGAAGTATGAAGATGCTGAATTGAAAGCTTGGGAGGATTTTTTTGACAGGGTGATTCAATTGAAGAACCAGAACAAGTTGTAGTTAATATGCCAGAAGGAATGAAAAAGAAATCCATATTTTATGAGCTCCCTTACTAGAAGGATCTATTAATATCTCACCTATTAGATCCTATGCACATCTTCAAAAATGTCCCAAATTCTATATTTCAACATATATCAGGCAAAGAGAAGGACACCTTGTCTTCAAGGAGAGATATTGCTCTTTCATGTACCAAAATTGATAGAAAACATTTGTGGCCAAACAGGGAAAATGAAACATACGAAGAAGCTCCATGGATTTTGAAAAAAAAAGAGCTAGACCAACTTAAAAATGTCATCCATTCAATAAGGACACCTATTGGCTATGGGTCATCATTGGCTAAATCTTTTATAGTTGATGGACATATCACAAGATTTAAAACACGTGATTTTCATAATTTTATGAAGGTATTTTATATCATCATTTATCATTTACTACTAACATTGATTAAGTACTAAATATATTTTGATATTTTGTTACGTGAGGAAAAATTACTAATCACCTTTTCATAAATGTGTTTGATAGCATATCATGCCATTGGTAATTAGGGGGGATTCCTGTCTTACAGTTGACTTAAGGAATGCCATAAATTGATTGTCAGCATTTACAAGGTATGTGGTTATATGAAATGTTCATGTGTGAGAGACATAGAGATATCATATTGCATTTTAATTTTTGACTAAAGGTTCATACTAATTTACTATTCTTATATTAGGTGGGTGACCTCCAAGGAGATCCACGAATGTGAAGTGCCAAAATGGAAGAAGGAAATTGTAGAAATTGTATGTGTATTTGAGAAGGATCTCCCTACAAGTTTCATGGACCTACAAGTCCATTTACTTATACACCTAGTCGATGACATTGAATTGGCAGGTGTTGTATCAATGAGGTGGATGTTTTTCTTTGAGAGGTATATGAAAACTCTAAAAAGATATGTCCGACAAAAGGCACATCCAGAGGGTTGCATGGCTGAAGGGTATGTATTGAATGAAGCATTTTTCTTCCTATGTGAATTCCTTGGTAAGGATTTTGAAGATGGGCCATGCTTCTGGGATGAAGAATTTGCATCAGATATTATTGATGGAGAAAAACCACAATCTAATGGTGTTCAAGTAGAAATTAGTAAGTAAATTCATGATCAGTGTGGTTGTTTTTCTTGCAATCATTAATTGACTGTAATTTATTTGTCAAATTAATAGCATGATATTTGGAGTTTGAAATAAACATGTTGACATGTAATAGGTGTAGATGAAAGTTCTATACTTGACAAGTTCATTTTGTACCACATGGACTTTATGAACAAATGGATCGATCTGTATGATAAAAAGAGAGAAGAAGTGTTGGAAGCAAGGAGACAGTTTAAGAGATCAAACCCAAGGAATACTCCACTTCCCACTGATCTGCTTGGGGAATGGGGCAAAGATTGCACACTAGAATGGGTTACTAAACAAATTCAAAATCAAATAGAAGATGCAGGTATAGATTCAAACATAATAGAAGACAAAATCAACATGTCTAGAGGATGTGAAAGAAAGGTATAGTTGGAATTTTACAAAATGTTGTTTCCTTACAGTTTTGACACTATTAACTATTTTAATATTCATCATTATATTTGTTTTCACTGAAATAAATGGTCTTTCACAGGCAAGGAAATATCTAGCAATATGGTCATATGGTCGACATTATCATGTAGAAAGTGTAAATGTAAAGAGACGATCCTTTGATTGTGGCATCATGGTTGACTTCAAGCAATCTAGTCAATCAAGCTCAAAAGATAAGAATATAATTGAAGGGAATCTACAATATGTTTGGAAAATATAAGAAATTATTGAGTTGGATTTCTGCTCTTTTAAATGTTGTGTTTTTAAGTGTAGATGGTATGAAGCATTTGAGAGGACACGAAGACATGATACCCATAGTGGATTATTTTCTATAGATTCCTCATGTTTCCTACCGAAGGATAAGGAGCCTTATGTTCTACCAATTCATTATGAGAAGGTATTTCTTTAACTCAAACAAGAAGTGGTAGTGATAATAAATATATTAATTCATAGTTTATTGCGAATATATACATATGTTTATTAATCAATAAAATTGTTATACCATACATCTAATATATGTATGTCGTTCATGTGTAGGTATTTTTCTATGAAGATATTTTGGACCTAAAATTGATATTTGTCATACATTATGATCCAAGATTAACGCATGTATTTGGCAATGCATTAATGGATACTAAGAAAAATAATGATGGCTAACAAAATGAGAGAGGGATTAGAGAACATCGAAGAAATTGACATCCATGATGATGTTGAAGATGGTTATGTTCAGGCACAAGAAGACAATAATCCAGAGTTAGATGATATTATGGAAGATAACAATATGGATGGTATAGAAAATGATGATCCAAATACATCTGGTAACAATATAGATAATCTATAGTCAAATTTCAATGATGATGAAGATGATGCAGGTCAAGATGAGGATGATGATAATATTAAATACTTGAAAGAACATATGAACATTAACAATGATACACTTGATGATATTGTAGCAGACAATAATGTTAATGACCAAGACTTCTAAATTTTAAAAATTATTTGCAATCCATGTTTAAAAAAGGATGATTCTTATGACCTAAACTTTTTAATGCTTCAGTAATATTATTTGTGTTGATACAAATTATCTATTGCAATATCCTTAAATTGTTCAATCTTTGGTATGAATCATTGGCAGAAAAAATTAGGATTACTTGGATGCTTCTTCCATTCATTTTGTATCAACATATGTTCATGAAGACACAAAAGCTAATAAAATATTAATGCACATAACTCACAATTATTTAAATAAGCGACTCTGTTAACTTTATTATTTTTAAATAGTTTCCATTTTTATGTTGAACATAATTTTGAACATGTAACTGAAAACATCCACAATAAATGCTTTACTATATCAGCATATTCATTCACATAAGCATAGTATTGAGGCTGAATAACTAATATACATTCAAATATAAGAAGAAATAAGTATGGTAAACATAAGAAAAATACATAATGATAACACAGTCATGGAGTTACACTGGTGCTTTGTCATAGGTAGTCTTCTTAATAAATCCATGTTAATGATTCCTAAGGTGGTGTCAAAACTAAGAGAGGGGTGTAGAGTCCAAGCTTCCTATTTCCAATATTTTGCAGTGCTACAAAGAATGAGAGACTTGATGTAGTTCTCAATTTGCACATATGTGAGGCCACTAGAAGTGTTGTTCAAGTGTTGCTAGTGTTTTAGTAATGTTGAAGTGTTGAGTTATTTTGGAATAGTATGCTTCCTAGATGAGTCTCTAGTGTGGTGTGGTGTCTAAAACATAGAGATACTTGAGCTTGTAGAGAAGCTTGTTAGACATGTAAAATTCACCAACCTATTCGCCTTTTAAGAGCTTCATGTAGTTCTATGCAAAGTACAAGTCTGGTGGGTAGAGAGGTTCCTGGTCAAAGAAGTTGTGACCACATGAGTCCAACATTGTGGTGAGTGGATGAACTACCTATTAGCTTAGGTAGTCAAATACCTTTTTGTCTTTTCCCTTCACGTGATTGCAGATAACTAGATGGAATTGTTGTAGACATGTCATCCATTTCATGTGGTGCACATTTTCTAAGTTTTTCTAAGTTTGCAAGAATTGGAGTGGCTTGTGATCAAAGTGGATGATTGGACCTCCTTTCCCAAGATGTAGTGAGATCATTGCTTGATGGCTTGCATGATTCTATACAACTCCTTTACATGGGTGGAATAGCATTGAACCGCGTCATTTAAAAGTCATAGAGTGGTAAAAAGATCTCTAACTGCATATTTCCTCTCAGAGGATTCCTAACCTTTGACATTCCAACTGAAACATCTCAAACAATCTGTTAGGTCACAAAAATGCAGGTTGTTAACCCTAAGAGGTTGCCAAGCTCTCTTGACATTTTTGGCTAACGACACGGGATAGATATGGCTAAACCCCCTTCATTTTAGGCTCTACTAGACCTAGGTCAGTGTACCTTGAAAGATATTGTAGATTTTTGTGTAACCTTCACAGTGGCAAATGGGTGTGAAGTAGATGTAAGGGTTGGAATGTATTTCTAAGGTTAAGGTTTGCAAATATGAATAGGGTATGAAGATTAATAGTAAATTGGACCAATGCTTTATCTATTGGGCAAAGAAATCAAGATTCAATGGTGTAATGGATCTTTATATTGACTTAACTTAGATTGTTAAGCACTTATGTAAATCTATATCTTGTGCAGATGTGCAAGAATGTTGAGGTACAAGATTCTTCTTATAAATCCCAATGATATTTCCTCAAATTGCTATGACCTAGAAAAAGGATTGTAATTCTAACAGGAAGGAAACCAACTAGAATAGATTATTCAAAGGATTTTAACCCTAGGCAGAGACCAATAAACACTGACTACTTAGTTGGATTTAAATCAACTTCCTCATAAACCAATCACACAGATCATATAGTAACAGCAAATGTATACTAAAAAATTAATGATATCCTTGATATATTAACTTAAACAACTTGACAAACCACTTTGCAGAAAATCATGCAACTCATAAATATTAACTTCAACACAACAATTGAACATCAATGTTGGATCCACCAACTAACTCTAATTCTTTTTATTAATTTAGCAATTCATACTAGTTTGAAAACATAGATAGATGGAAATGGATTCTTTGAATACTGCTTTTATATTAAACATGTCTCTGAAATAGATTGGATGATCTCCTTCATAGGAGCCTTGTTATCCTATTTTATAGGATGAAAACAAGCTTCAGGCTCGAAACATTGTACCTTTTCATAATAACATCTTTTGATAACTAATGCATAATTAACAAACATAAATGAAGATAAAAGCATATGCAGTTATCTGATTCTGGCTCCATTGATCTCCATAGAGTAACCCATGACTCAAAGGCCCGGCAAGGTCATCCTCATCTCCATAATACAGATTGATACACTTGCATTGCTTGACAAAATTGTACTCCTTTTGCTTCATCATAGCGCTCTGGATACAAATAGATTTATTTGACTGATATGGTCGATGCACACTTGATCATCACATGGATCAGTCTCAAGTAAACTGCTCATCATTGATTCCAGAGTAAATATCTTTCCCAAACATATATAAGTATTCTCTATCATCCTTTCCTCATTATTTACATTTTCAAGTAGTGGTGGCAGTAACTGACCTAGTTCATTCCTCCAAGTGTCGTTGTCTTTTAGGTTGCCCTCATCATTGAAGAAGTTGGGAAATGCCAAATCAATACGTTGATCAAAGTCTTTCAAATCTACTATCAATATACCATTAAATCTCTCATGTTCTTTCATCAATTCATTATTTCATTTGAGCACTTGTTCCTCAGTGCTAGCCTTAGCATTCAACCCTTCCTTTGTTTCCAACATTCTGAGGTGTAGTCTTTTATGCAAATCCCAAACCTTGTCGCTATTTTTCATCATGTGGCCAAACCTTCTTTGAATCAATTCAGAGGCCATACTATATTTGGCAGTTTTCAATTTAGTTTCTAGCTGCTCACTTTTCTTTTGATTCTTTTCTGCCTTATACTTCCAATAATTCGCATCTGCCAAGGCCTCTATTACCCTTTGATCACCTTCTAGGTATGGTGAGTAGCTACTAGATGAAGGTAACTTGTCTCTGTGCAAATCAATCTCTTGTCTTAGCATAGCATGTTCTTTCTTATATAGATTATTATCTTTCATTAATTTCTCAATTTGTGCTTTAGTAAACCTTGCAACATTAACATTTAAATCAGCAGTGTCCATAGGATTTGTATCCTCAATCCTTTGTATCAACAGGCTACCAAAAGCTTCCTTAGGATCATCAATGATATGTGGTCTCTTATTTGGAGGATACAATGCCCATATAAGCAATGCTCTTTTATCAAGGTCATACCCTAATCCTCTTTTGATATCATCCATCACCTCTATGCTGAGTTTCAACTTCTTATCCTGATTTCTATTGAAAGAATCAAATACAATGGTCGAAGCCATGTCCCATCCAGGAATCAAAATCACACCTACTTCTTGTAACAAGGTTCTTCCCCTTTCTAGAGTCATTATCTCCAATTCATTGTCGATCTCCTTCTGAAGCTCAGAGAACACCTCATCTTGTATGTCAAGAGTGATATCTTTCATTCTCTTCCTAGCTTGTTTGCTCTTGTATTCATATAAGAAGGCTTTAAACTCTTTTTTTTTTTATGAAATCATCATCTGATATGAATTTACTGTTGGCCAGGTGCCTTATGTCTTCTGATAGATCATTTGGTGCTTCCACAGTGACAGCTTCTCTATCTTCAGGCGATTCATACCCCTCAATGGTTGGGTCATAACTTTGCACCCCTTCTTCAAACTCTCCCTCTACTTTTGCAATGTTTGTGTCTGCAGAGAAACTTATATCCGGTGTGGGTTGAGGTGACAAGTGACCTAGGGGTACTTCACACTCAGCATGTGCATCTTTAAGTTGTTTTCCTTTTTTGTTAAATACATGAAAGGGAACATTCTTGATCAGTTTTGGTGCATGTTTAATCATAGTGTCTAGTCTTTCGATAGGATCATCAATATCCTAGAAAACTCTAGTGTAGGTTGGGTTTTAGGCTACCCTCCAAGCCTCTGCTAACATGGTTTTATGGTACAAACTTGTTCTTTCTGCTACTGTAGTTTCATCACAGTTTCTAATTAAATCTTCATCAACAAATAGGACATGATCATATCCCTTTAACTTCTACTTTATTTTTACATTGTTTATGAAGTGTTCCGGATCAAAATTCCCTCTTGCATTTCCAAAAGGTAATCTGAATTGTTCTAATTTACTATAAATTAATTGATAACCTTTGTTAGAAAGTACTATGAAATCTCCAAAGCATAAAGTCCCAGGCATAAATGACTATTTATGCTAATTCTTGAGATGCATGAAGTCTAAGGAAGCCAATTGCCTAACAATTTCTAAGTATGCAACTTGATCTAGGCATGTCTTTGGTAGCAGGAAGGGTGGCCCTTCATATCTAAATACTCTTATCATAGTGCAATCTCTGAAAACATACCAATCATCCTAATTATGGTTGAAATTTCCCTCTTCATTTCTATCTTTTGGTCTCAAAAACTTATGTATTTCCAATGAAAAATTGTGGTTGCAAGGATGTCCAAACCATTTGAATATTGGTTTCACAAAAAACTCTTCAAAGTATAAATAATGGGATCTGTCAGATCTGCTATCCCAAATAGAAGTCCAAATTTGCACAAGTTTTATATCTCCATTGATGTCTATGTCTCTTACCCTGAGATTTCTATCCCATAAGCCCATACATTGTCCTTCATATAAAACCATATGCATAAATAAAGAATAATGTCTAAATTTACTTCCTCCATTCTTAATAGCAATTAAATCATTTTTTATGTTATATGCCAGGTATTCAACATAATCAAAATACCATGCATCATGACTCCAAATGTCCATAGCTAGGACCATGGGTGCAATTTCCATGAACATGGAGGCCTCTATTCCCAATATCTGGCAGGCAGAGTAATATGTGTTTTTGAAATAATCTTCAAAGAATTCAGTTGAGTAGGGTGGATCTTCACCCTCTGAAAATACCCTAAGTTGGCTATTGTCACCGTGAGGCCTATGCAAGGGTAACTTCCATCTCTTATAATTGCTACTCATACTGCGGTACTCAACCAACAAATCCTTGATTCTAAATTTCTTGTCTAAACTTGTGTCTAACTAAAACACTGTGGCTATATAGTCTCTGGTAATGGGGAAGAAACCAATCCCATCATTGAATTCAATATAACAAGTCTTAGGGTTGAATTTATCTGCAAAAAACTTCAACAACTGGACATTTACAAACACATTCAGGACTACCAATTTACACAAGTTTAGCCACCATGGGTTTGAAATGGGTTTATGCCTGTGCATTTTTCTGTAATGGGAGATAAAGAGATCATACCCTCTAACTGGTGTCCATATATCCCCAATATCCTTGTATAAATCTTCAAATTTCTTAGTATATGGGTTTAGTTGGGCATTTCTTCTGGATTTCTATCCTAACTTGGGACATTGGTCTAATAAATCATTCTTTAAATGCATATCCTCAATTTTTTGTCTTTTACTCTTTGGGTTCTAAATTGTTTCTTCCATATTCTATCACTATGTCTGGATTTCAACTCTGTGATTTATAAATGCAGACTAATTTATAAAGTGCATTCAAGAAGTACAAGAACGGTTCCACCGTGGGGGTCCAATCGGCATCTACAACAAGTCAAAAATCAATGAAAAGATGAAAGGCTTAACATTGGGAAGCAGATGATGGTTTTATTCAAATTCCAAAAGTTCTAACCTACAATCAACACAATGAAGGCTATTCAATTAAACCAAATGTAAGGATAAATATCAATGCATAAATTAAACACACACACACACACACACACACACATGTTATCAAAGTAATATAATTTGATTACAGATATCACAACATTGGGGATATAGTAAAATGTACCATTTATAACCACCAACTTTGAACACGTTACTTCAGAGCCATGCAAATTATAGGAAAAACTCAATTTCGAGACAACTCATAAAATATTCATCGATAGATTGTCTCTAAATCATATTAATCATGAGAATAAAAGTGAATGTAAGAACAATTTATTTATTTCCCTACAAAATCTCTAGAATGAAGAATTGGTAACTAAAGCAAAAGCTAAGGATTAGATTTTAGAAGCCGAGAATGTACAATTGACAAGAACCTTGAAAGCATTGAAGGAACAATTATCTTCCTATAATGGGTTGATCTTAACCAATGGTTTTAAAGGTCAACGTTAGCCGTAAACACGAGGTTGTTTTTGTTTTTTCCTTTTTTTGAAAAAGGTTGCTAAATGTTTGAATTTTGTCATTCAACACAAAACCCTGAAGGGTGGATTATGGTTATACATAGGCACAATCTTAACCTTTTGCACTTGCATCCATAGAAGGCCCAAGAACATAACAATAAAAACAACCGATGAGTTTAGAAAATTTATGTCTTTCTAGCTTTAGGTGGTTTTATAGAAGGAAGTATATCTACTACCGCCACCTATCCATAGGATGTTGCAAAAAAAAGCTTGGAAACAAATAGAGAAAGATCCAATGAAAGTAATGAAAACTACTACGAAACAGATTTTGGTGAATGTTTGGAGGCTAGCAATCTCAAGGATTTTGGTGAATGAAAACTACTTACTTGACAAATCGCTCTAGTCCTTAATTGCTTATTCATCCACATCCTACACTTGTTCTTTGCAATGCCCTCTGAATTCCCTTTCAACAATCTTAACTCTGTGCAATCAATGGCATCTATACAATCAATTATCATCGAAGGGAATTTAATTGTTTTTAAAACAAAGCATTAGATCACCACATTTATGTCTTGTCACTTTATTTCGAGGTGATGTGTTTTGTAATCTCATTTATTGTTCAGGATTTCGGTATGACCCTAACTGGCGTTACTTTGATAATATGAGTCTCCTCGAACATGAAATCACCCTTTTGATATTTTAGTTTCTTTTTGTCACCTTTTCGGAGAGACCCTAAAACCCCTCTCTTCAACAAAATAGAGTTTCTTTGAAATACCCTTTAATGTTTTCATCGGTGAGACCCCTTCTATCAGTGAGACTCTAAACCATATCACTTCGATATCTTGAATCCTTTATTTGTTTGACTTTCAGGGTATTGATGAGACTGCTGAATGACTCTTGCCGATATCCCCTATCTCTTCGATTTTCTCATTACTTTGGGTTTTCATGTGATTTTCCTTTTGTCTTCTTGTGCCTTCAGGTCATTGAAGAGACTATATATTGAGTCTCCCCGACGTAATATCATCTTACCAATGTTAGCTATAGTGATTTTTTCATCAAATATTTTACAGTTGAGGTATAGAATTTAGGGCTAATAAGGGAATGGTGATATTTTTTGGGTTCAAGTAGAACATCTTATTAGGGATTATGGAGAGAATAGAAAATTTTTAAAGTCTAAAATTTTGATCCAACACAATCCATAGAGGCTTAGAGGTATGGCGCTAAAGTCAGCGCTCATTTAGATGTTAAATTTGGTGCTAATGTCAGTGCTAATTTGGGCGCTAAAGTCAGCTCTAATTTAGGCACAATTTGGCACCTAATTTAGCACCTACTTGTTCTGATAGGCACAAAAAAAGCCAAAAAAGGTGCATACTTGTTCTAGTAGGCACAAAAAAAGCCAAAAAAGGTGCCTACTTGTTCTGATCACCACCTTTATGTCTTGTCACTTTATTTCGATGTGATGTATTTTGCAATCTCATTTATTGTTCAAGATTTCAATGACCCTAACTAGCGTTACTTCGATAATATGAGTCTCCTCGAACAAGAAATCACCCTTTTGATATTTTAATTTCTTTTCGTCGCCTTTTCAGAGAGACCCCAAAAACCCTCTCTTCAACACAATAGAGTTTCTTTGAAATACCCTTTATGTATTATCTTTTCATCGACGAGACCCCTTATATCGGTGATACTCTAAACCATATCACTTTGATATCCCAAATCCCTTAAAGGTTATCGATATTTTCATTTGATCATCGTGGCATGTTTTGGTGTCACGCCAAAGTGCCTTATCCATTTGACTTTTAGGGTATCGATGAGACTACTGAATTTTTTGGTGTACGGCACTAGTTTAGTCATTATAATTAGTGCTACAGTCGGTGCTAAATTTGATGCTAATTTGGGTGCCAAAGTTGACTCTAATTTAGGCACAATTTGGCGTCTAATTTAGCACCTACTTGTTTTGATCAGCGCAAAAAATTTAAAAAAGTGCCATCCCGATAAATAGCACTGACTTTTTCAAAAAATTGGAGAAAAATACATTAAAACAGTGGGTGGAAGCAAAAAATAGAGAAAAAAAAGGAGCTAATCATAGGGAGTTGTTGTAGTGAGAGGAAAGAGGGGCAAGACCACCATAGTCCTGCAAATAAAGAGTTTCTACAGAGGATGGGCCAACTTTTGAACAAATTTTTATATCATGCAGGAGGGTGATGCTCGGGTGTAGCTTAGCCCAAAGCCACCTTCAGCACTTGGCAGCAAAAGGGTAGTTGAGGAAGAGGTGGTCTCTAGTTTCTTCTTCTGCTTTGCATAGTACGCACCTAGATGGACCACTGAAGCCCAATTTCTTAAACCTCTTTGTAATCAACACTCTTCCTTGGATCACTGCCTAAGAGAAAATGCCTGCTTTTGGAAGATAGTTGTTATTCCAACATAGCGCACTAGGCAAATCTAAGATCACCTCCTAGTGTCTAACCAGAATTTTGTTACCATCATGGATGTTATAGGCACCTGAAGCCACACCATTCCATCTTAGGGCATCGTTCCCTTCCCTAATGCAAATCATCCTTCCCTTAATGACTTCTTCAAATGCCAAAACCTCATCATTGCTAAGCCCCAGCAACTTTATATCTTTCCATTGCCATTCCACATGTCCATCAACCATGTAGGAGTTCAAATAATCCCTCACTTGGTTGCCCCAAATTAGTTTTGTAACATCCCTGACTTGCCTTAGAGCTCCAATATCCACCAACTTGCTAAAACCACACCATGAGACCTCCCAAAAGAGAGTTATTTTCCCATCTCTTATGTCCCAAGTGAGAAAGTCAGAAACCTAATCCCTGCAACTACTTATGAAATTCCATACCCACAATCCTTTTGGAAGGGATCTAGATGTGAATATACTTATTTTTCTAGCATCCAAATTCTTGGCTTTTAGGAGTTTGACCCTCTTGAGGTCCTGGTTTGCGTAAATCTACCAAACCAACTTGGCTCCAAATTTTTTAAACCTGTGCTAGCCACCTCCCATGACCTATAAATCTACTCCTAGCTTATTAAGGGAATCTTTTTTTGATCTGAGTTTCCTTGCCAAAAGAAGTTTTTCATCTTCTGATTTATTTTGTTACTTACACCACTTGACATAGGAAAACAAGAAAGCATGTATACCGACAAGGCCACAATGACTAACTTGAGAAAAGTGAGTCTCCCTACCCAGGAGAGCCACCTACCTTTCCAAGAAGAAAATTTTCTCTCAACCCTTACAATCAGCGGATCCCAAAGCTTACCTAGGAAAACTCCTGTAGCTAACAATAGGCCTAGGTATTTGCAAGGAAGCTTGCCCTTTCTGAATTTGAGTATTTGTAAAATCTATTTTTCATAATTTGGATCAGTAAAGAAGAAAAAGGCTTCAGATTTCTCTAGACTTACCTCTTGTCCAGATGTGACAGAGTAGTCTGAAAGAATTCTTTTGAAGACCCTTGCTTCCACAAACCCAGCATGACCCATCAACATGGTATCATCAACAAATTGTTGATGCGTAACTAAAGGCATCTAATTTTTTATTTGAATCCCTCTGAGCAACCCAAGCTCAGTAGCCCTTGAGATTGATCTACCTAATGCCTCCACCATAATGATGAACAGGAATAAAGACAGTGGATCACCCTATCTTATCCCTCTAGAGGCACCAAAAAACCATTCAAGGGTACCATTAACCAGTACTAAATATTTTGGGCATGCAATCCAATTGAAGATCCAATCGAGCCAAGAAGACTGAAAACCAAATGCCTTAAGAACTTTGAATAAGAATCTCCAGTTTACCTTATCATATGCTTTTTTTATGTCTAGCTTCAATAACATAGATTGCTTCTTTGTCTTTGTAATTGAATGAATTGCTTCCTGTGCTATAATCACCCCATCAAAAATTGACCTTCCCGGCACAAAACCTGTTTATTTCTCAGAGATTAGTCCAAGTAGAATTTTCTTGAGTTGATTTGCCACAGCCTTTGCCAGGAACTTGTATATTGTGTTACATAGAGAAATTAGCTAAAATTGTTCCAATTTCTCTAGTTTCTCCTTTTTTTGGATTAAGGCTATGAATCTAGTATTGATCTCTTTCAAAACCATTCCTATTTCCCTTGAGTCTTTGATTGCTGCCACTACATCCAGACCAACAATCTCCCAACAATGCTGAAAAAAGGAGGCAAGAAACTCGTCTGGGCCTAGGGCCTTATTTAGGTGCAACCGGAAGAGCGCAGCCCTAACTTCCTCTTTAGAGAAATGACTAGAAAGAAAATTATCTTTCTCATCTGAAACAAGATTTAGGATGCACTCGATAATACGTTGTTGATCTAACAACCTGGATCCATCCCAGTCATTGAGCAGGTTGTGAAAGAAATCTACAGTAGCTGAGATAAATCTTCTTGCTTGTCCAACAGTCTTCCATCCAAAGATTTGATGCTCTAGTGATTCTATTGGCTTCTCTCCTTAGTTTGGTGGAGTTATGGAAGAATTTGTATTTTTATCTCCCGCATTTAACCATAACTCTCTTGACTTTTAGTGCCAGAAAATTTCTTCCTTCTCTAGGATATCACCCATACTTATGAGCATCTCTTTTTCTTTCAACAAATTTGCCTTTTCCATCCCAAACTTGTACACTTCTTCATTTAGAACCCTCTGTTCTTCCTCAATCATCTTCTTCTCTGCAAAGATGTATTTGAAGTAGTCCCTATTCCATTCTTTTAAGCAATGTTTCACCTGTTTCAATTTTGTTGCAAGAATAAATATTTTTAATCTCATCACCATAGCTTCATTCCACCATTGTGTCATTAGATCCATGAAATTAGGGTCTTTAAACCACATCTGTTCAAACTTAAAGAGGCTCCTAAACGGTTTCTTTTCTCCTACTATCTCTAGGAGAATAGGAAAATGATTCAACCTAGAGAAAGGGAGAATCTTGCATTCCAAGGTGAAAGGGAAAACCCCTAGATCTCCTTTGAAAAGGAACCTATCCAACTTCTCAACAATGGAGCAGAAGCCAAGCCACCTGTTGGTCCAAGTGAATTGACCATTAGCCATTGGGATCTCTATTAACTGGTTTGTTTCAACAAAGTCCTCAAAATCAATTTGAGACTGAAGCTTCCATGCCAGACTACCGCGCTTATCCTTAGAGTGAAGGATTTCATTGAAATCACCCCCGATAATGCAAAAATCATAAGCATCTTTGTTGTAAATAGGATCAATTTCTTTCCAAAATTCTTGCTTCTAAATGCACAAGTTTAGCTCGTATACATTGATTAATAAAAAGTTCAAATTTGATGCTTGAAACGTTTGACTTTGTAGGCCATTCATCCATTACTCATAGCCACTTTTTCTAAGGCCACTTTATTGGGATGCCACAAAGTCAATAAACCACCAGCCTAGCCATCTGAACAAACTACCAAAACCTTCCAAGATCCCATTCATTTTTTAAAAGACACAACCTCCTCCAAACACAATTTTATTTCTTGAAGAAGACAAATATCTGCTGGGACAGCTTAAGATGACGCTTTGCCAGGCACTTCCTATTAGGGGCATTAATGCCCCTAACATTCAAGGTTAAGATTTTCATTTCCCTTTAGGAAGGGACTCACCCTTCCCTACTTTTAGCATCTCAATGATCTTCTTCTACCCATTCGCCTCACCATCAATTTTGAGCTTTTCAGAGTTGGGGATCTTTCCTTATTTTTTGTTTTCTCCATAGTCTAGGGAGGTTTTTATCACTTCTTTTTTATGAATGCCTAGCTTTTCCTACCCCACTTGAGCCAAGTACAGGCTAGTTTCACCCAACTCCGACCCTACATCTACAAAATCATCATAGTCTTCCCATTCTGTATTCAAAGTTGGCCCATCATAGAGACATCCCTGGGGGACATCTTTATCTTCTTGAGCTAGTTCCACCAATTCCTTACTAACCTCAAGAAGGGAATTAATATTTTCCATTCTAATATTGTTACCAATTAGATCTATTACTTCATTCATCTTCACATTTAAAGCCTAATCCAAATCTTTAGTTTCTTTTACCTAATTTAGTTTGATCAAGTGCGCTCTATCATTAGAGAATCAATGTGTCTCTTTATCGTTGCCATTAAAGTCCATGTTCCCATTTGAACCAATGCCATCGAGATCCTTAGGAATGAGATCCCTGTTCTCCTTACAGTCCCAGTTTGAGGGTTGATCCCAAGATCAACAACCCAAAGTACGTACTAGGCAACCATCTGACTTTGGCTCAAAAACCAGAGATTACTTAAGAACACCCCAATCCATGTAGATTTCAATCTCCTTCCAATGTGGGTAAACGGGTCAATTCTCCACACATAACCTAACATATGTTCCAATATCATCTCGCTCTAACCATTCTTCCACACATATATACTTGCCCAGGTAATTTCCTATTTCCTCCAAAATACTAGGTTGCCAAAATTCTAGCAATAGGTTGGGTAGTTTATACCAATCCTGCACATGCTCCATCTAATGGAGAAAGGGATCAAACCCAACTTCCCACTTGCAGATGTAGAAACCAAACTCATCCATCAACCAAATCCCTTCCAAGATTTCTGCTCTAATAGATGGCGAAGGGCATATAACAAAAAAATAACCATTTGCCAAGGCTTTAAAACTTATTTATGATCCCCACCATTCCTACCACCAGTGGATCAATCTATCCCAATTTAAATTTGATCCATACCACCTTGCAATAAATCCAAGTTTTTCCAATCGATTTATCAATAGGCCCAGTAGCTTGGAGCTCAAAACCGTTGTCTTCTTATTTCCTTGACCTAGCTTAGTGCCACGCTCTGCAAAGGACTCCTTACCGATTCCACCCTTTCCAAAAATCCTAGGGTTTCCCATGCAATGGGAGGGCATCTGTGTATGTTTAGCGGGAGGCTTGCGATTTTCCTGCCAACACTTGTTGCACAATTGAGGATGATTTTTCTTGAAACACTACCAATGCAGCCCACACCAACCACTGATGCCTTGGTCATTGATTCTGTATCTATCTAACTGCTTGCACCAAGCCTTTGCTAGAGCCCGTTCTTGGATCTTCTCAAAGGGAAATTTGTTTTCTACATCATCAACCTAGGAGGGAGAGCCTAAACCCCCCTTTCCATCAGTCACTTTGCCTATTGCCCACCCATTGAGAGAAGTACCAATCCAATCTGAAGCCTCCACATTCTTCAGCCCTTTGCCTCCTATTTTTTCACACTTTTCGCTCCTCTCTTCCATTCTCAAAATTCAATAGAATAGTTGGTGTATTAAAAGATGTATAACTTTTAATAATATTTTGAAATCAAATTTAATTAGAAAATAGGTCCAATATAAAAAACTAGAAATAAAATAAAAGTATTAGAAAGTATTGAAAAAATGTTTAATTAATATACATAATAAAAAATAAATAGTTTGTATACATAAAATAAAGAAAATTTAAAACTAGCATATCCATTTAAATAATTATATGTAAAACACATCAATATATATCATTCTTGTGGCACTTATGAGATTGAAAAATGGGCACCTAAGAAGGATCTCTTTAGCATCTTTTACATAGATTTATTTAAGATAGGTATACTAGTTTCAAAATTACATATTATGATAATTTAGTTTAGTGTTTTTAAAATTTTATATTATAGTTTTCTACAATTTAAATTAGGATTTCTTACCTAATGTCTAGAAAATTAAATTTTCAAGAACCTAAACACTTTTATATAAATAAATAATTACAAAGAAATTTTAATATAAATGTTATAAATATAAATTTTATAAAAATAATTTGTCTAGATTAGATCTATGTAAACTTTTTTTAAATGCATAAGCGTCTATATTATTAAAGGAAAAATAATATTACATATTAACAAAAAAAAAATTGGGTGGAAGAAGTTGCACTATTACACATATTCACAAAAAAAATATGGGTGGAAGAAATCACATCCCTAAGTCAATAAGCAGCCCAAAAATCACAAAACAACAACAAAACAAAGGTCACTACCTGACAAGAGCTATGGCACTAGATGGAGGAGGAAGATCAAACAACTAATTCCCAAAGCTATGTAAATTTTGATTTACAATTATAAGAAATATTAATACTAAATAAAAAAAAATTTCTTCATACATTAAAACTAAAATAAAAATATTAAATAAAATTATAATATTTATTTTAAGAATTTAGACAATTACAATTAAAAAGTTCAATAGTGGATTTGCAATATCATGCATTATTATAATCAATACCAAATACATATTGAATACCATAGTGTAACAAAATAAAATGATATCATATGTGTTTAAATAGTATACATTTTTTCTACCAAATACATATTAAATACCATATTGTAACAAAATAAAATGATATCATATGTGTTTAAATAGTATACATTTTTATACCCGAATATAACTAGCCAATAGATTTTATATGTAAATTTTTACTTTCGTGGATGGCTGTTGCGTACGCATATCAGAAATTACAGGGATAACTTACAAATTCAATCATAGCATATATTTCACTGGCTAATGGGCACATCATACTGACAGCATATTATCATAGCATTCAATATACTCCAACACAATTTACAAAGCTTACTAACCTTATCTTTAAAGTTAGTGGAGCACAACCTTATATTCCTCAAGGAGTGATGAGTGAAAGAGACTCGCCATTCCATGTGTGTTAGCAATGCTAAATGGTGAAAAGGGTGTAAAGATTCTTGAATTTCCAAAAGGACAAGGAAGCCATGCCAAAGTGATGTGATAGAAGCATAATTCCGCACTCGGAGTCTCTCCTTATTTATGGACTAGTGTCTTCTCCAGTTTTACACAAGAAGAAATCACTTGCTAGTTGTTGATAGCAATGGCCAATCCCTCTCTCTTTTCCCTTGCTCTCTTTGTCACTCTGGTTGCATTAACCACAACTGTGTCTGAAGAGATAAGGAAGCCATATATTGTTCACATGAGTAAGTCCATGAAGCCTCTATTTTTCCCTTCATGAGCACTGGTATGCTTCTCCCATCAATGAGGTAACTTCAGGCTCAGACGAGGTAACTTCAGGCTCAGGCTTAGAAAATTAGAAACTAATGTATTTGATCTTAGAATCTTCACAAACTATGAAAATTTAAATGCTCATACTTGAGATGCCACAACCAACTTGTGTCCTCATATGCCATATTAGCAAGATTGCTGCTATGTTCTCCAAACTTTAATGGAAACATCCTATTTTTTTGTAATAGGCACAACTATAACAACCCTATTGCCTTGATTCTTGTCATAGATGATACATTTGCTTATTATCAAACACCAATTCGTAGTTCCTTTTAAACAATTTTCCAACACTCAATAAATTATGTTTCAACCGTGGAGTGTAATAAATATCAGTCACACATTTCTTACCTTCTTTGGTATTCACCTCCATAGCTCCTTTCATTGCAACCTACAAGGACTTGTCATCACCAAGCTTAATTTTGGATTTGAAACTTTCATCCATTGTAGAAAAAATCTCATTATTCCCTGACATGTGGTTAGAACAACCTAAATCTAAATACCAAACCTCTTTAGGACTATTTTCAGCTTTGTCATATGATAAGAATAAATTACTAGGAGAAGCCTCCTCATTCTCATTAGCATAATTAGAATTTATATTGCTATTACCTTCTTTTAATTTGCATTCCCTTTCAAAGTGGCCATACCTATTACAATGGTAACAATGGACATTTCTTTAATCAAATCTGCCTCTACCTCTTCCTCTATTTCCTCTCGAATAATTTGAATTCCATTCTTGGCCTTGTCCTTGGTGCTTTTACTACTAGCACCATCTTTATGTGCAATCTGCAATTTTGAAGAAAAAGCCTTCTCGTCACTTTCTCCAAATGTGTCCCTAAGCCTCTTTTCATGAGACATAAGAGATCCAACTAAGTGATCAAACTCAAGAGTAGACAAATTTTTACTCAAGATCTTTTATGATTATTGCGATGTTATTCCACCTTGGTGTTAGAGACCTTAACACCTTTTTAACCAAAACCCCTTTGTCCACAATTTCTCCAAGAGTAGCCATCTTATTGACCACATCTTTTACTCATAAACAATAATCACTCACACTTTCAGCTTCTTCCATCTTCAAATTCTCTTTTCAATTATGTAGCTTAACAACTTTGACTTGATCACTACCTTGGTAAGCTTCTTATAGAGTCTTCTAGACATCCTTGGTTGTCTTTGCACCTGCAATTCATGGAAATAAACTCTTATGTAGAGCTATTTGAATGTAGCATAATGCTTGAGCATTCATCTTTTTAGCCTCCTTCTTAGATGTCTTATCATTGGCTGCAAGAGTACTCCAATCTATTGGCTCTTCATAACCTGTTTCTACAATCTCCCACAAATCTTTCCCTATCAAAAATGTCATCATTTTGATGCACCAATAATCATACTCATTTCCATCAAATTCTGGAATGGGCAAGGAGTTAGAATTCGACATGATAAACTTTTGGCGAAATTCCAACCACTAAATCTTTAACCCAAAAGAAAATACCTATTTTGATACTAAATGAAGACTTTGAAACCAATAAAAACTCTTACAACATATAATAAATCTTACTAGATAATGTCCTAAAGAAAAAACAATCTCAAAACATCTAAAAATAAAACCAAGTAATTGTTGATCATGCATATAGCATGCAGCTTACAAACAATCTTTAAAATACTTCTCGTATATCTACATGCATGCGAGCATCAATAATCAATAGTCATTTCACTCACATTTTGATGAATTTGACTAGCATGTGGCCCTGATTTGGATTTCCCCCTATGTTGAGATAAGCACTAGGGGATTTGCATCGTGTGTCAATGAAAAAGGACATGATAGATGATTTATATGCTCTACTAAGCACCCTTGTCCAAGAGTATTCATATATAATTATTTAATTTTGAGACTATCTCACATTAGCAAGTCTAAACTTTTTTATGACTGATTAGGAACTACTTTTGATGTATTATTTTTCTATAGATTACTTATGTGGTGAACTTAACATTTCTTATAAAATGTTAGGCTTCTCTATTAACCCAGTACTATTTTCAAATTTATAGGACAATCTATATAAATTAGAGTTGGAAAAACGAAAAATCTTTAAAGCTTTGATTAAATATCTTGATGTGCCCGCATTGTTGAAGTGATACCCAACCGGTCCTCTTTATTTCTCATCTAGATATCTCATCAATTGCACCGTGCCTACCACTTTTGAATTTGGGGATAAACGTAGAATCTTTAAAGCTTTGATTAAATATCTTGATGTGCCCGCATTGTTGAAGTGATACCCAACCGGTCCTCTTTATTTCCCATCTAGATATCTCGTCAATTACACCGTGCCTTCCACTTTTGAATTTGGGGTTTATCAACCAACAGTATACTCAATTCACATGTCGAATCTGTCCTTATTTATGTCCTTCAGTTTCACTTAGCAGTGGCTAATCCCTCGCACTTTGTCATTCTGTTTGTATTAACTACAACTATGTCTGAGGAGATAAGGAAGCGGACGTTGTTTATTTACTAGATTCGTAATTTAGAATTTGCAAAAGGAGGAAGAAGCCATCCCAAAGTGATGTGACAGCAGCATAATTCCGCACTCGAGTCTCTCCCTATTTATGGACTAGTGCCTTCTCCAGTTTTGCACAAGAAGAAGTCACCTGCTGGTTGTTGATAGCAATGGCCAATCCCTCTCTCTTTTCCCTTGCTCTCTTTGTCACTCTCTTTGCATTAACCACAACTGTGTCTGAAGAGATAAGGAAGCCATATATTGTTCACATGAGTAAGTCCATGAAGCCTCTGCATTTTTCCCTTCATGAGCACTGGTATGCTTCTCTCATCAATGAGGTAACTTCAAGCTCAGACGATGGAAGCATGTTGTTAGATACATATGATATAGTTCTGCATGGATTTGCAGCCAAGCTGAGCAGCGCAGAGGCTGCAGCTTTAGAGAGCATGGAGAGCTGCTTGGCCGTAATCCCATCATCTGTCAGGCAAATCCATACAACACACTCGCCGCAGTTTTTGGGTCTGGGAGGCTCGCCTAAGAATTTGTGGCCGCGGTCCCATTACTGCAAAGATGTGATTGTGGGCGTGTTTGACACCGGAATATGGCCTGAGAGCGAGAGCTTCAATGACATAGGCCTGGGACCTGTACCTGCAAAATGGAAGGGCGTATGTCAAAGCGGGGTGATGTTCAATTCCTCTCACTGCAACAGGAAAATCATTGGAGCTCGTTATTTCTTTAGAGGCTACGAAGCAAAATACGGTAAACTTCATAAAAGTGATATAAAATCGGCGAGAGACACCAATGGCCATGGCACACACACTGCTTCAACTGCTGCGGGGTCGGCTGTGGGTAGAGCGAGTTTCAATGGCTTTGGCAATGGAACCGGTGAGGACAGCGACATAGCTGCTGCAATGGAAATACTTTCTCTATCCCTTGGCGGAGAGGATCAGCCTTTTTACCAGGATTCCACTGCCATTGGAGCATTTAAAGCGATGGAGAAAGATGTGCTTGTTTCGCTTTCAGCGGGCAACTTTGGGCCTGTTACTTCTTCTATCTCGAACACAGCACCTTGGGTAATCACAGTTGGGGCCAGCAGTATTGACAGGCGATTTCCCGCCACTGTCACACTAGGCAATCTTGAGATCTACAGAGGTTCCTCTATTTCTAAAGCTGCTCAAGTAGCTCAACGATTGCTCCAGGCATCAACATATTAGCGGCGTATACAAGAGGAGGATATTATTTTGAGTCGGGAACATCCATGTCGTGTCCTGCCGCCATTAAATCGGCTGTCATGACGTCTGCTTACATCCGCGACAACAGAAATCAGCTCATCAAAGATGCCGTCGATTTGGAAGCCGCAGACAATAAAAATCAGCCCATCAAAGATTTACTAGATCTCACTGCGGAAGCTGCAGACCCATTTGCATTGGGCGCAGGTCATGTAAATCCAGCGGCTGCTGTGGATCCGGGGCTCCTCTACGACATGGCACCTCATGATTACATCCACTTTCTCTGTACTCTCAACTATACCCACAAACAAATAGCTCTTTTGATGGACAACCACACAATCTCGTGCCCTAGATCAAGCAATTTGGAAGACGCAGCTGATCTCAATTACCCATCTTTCTCTCTCCACTTCAAGGCCACTAACTCCACCAGATTAGATCAAGTTGTTGTGAGAAGGAGAACTGTAACAAACGTGGGTGCTGCTCGTTCTACCTACAAAGTGGAGGTGGGGACACCCCCTGGAATAAAAATAAGTGTCCAACCAGAGACGTTAGAATTCACAAAGAAGAACGAGAAGCTTAATTTTCGCGTAAGATTTGAGAGCGCGGTAATCGCAGAAGACGGAGATGGAAGCTTTGGAGAGATATCATGGAAATGTATCCGAGGTGGAACTCATGTTGTCCGTAGCCCAATTGTTGTAGCGTGGCAAGGCAAGTGACAAGTTGAGTAACTATGATTATAAACTAAGCACCGGCTGGGTCTTCCCTGGCCTCTACCTATAAATAAATAAAATTAATATTACTAGTATGGGAGTTATCTAGGCAGTTTTGTAAATGATTTATGTATGTTCTACTGGTAGTCTGTTGTGTCTGCGTCTTTTTGTTGCTGGTGGTCTCTTTTTGTTGTAATGGTTTGTTTTTGTAGACTCTTATGCGTGCCCGTGGGACTATAATGTAATGGGCTTGGTACCCTTGTTTTGCCGCTTATATTATCAAAAACACACCATGCTTTGAAACGTAGTTAAAGAATACAACATTTCTTTTGTCAACACACCAACAGTCTTGGTTACATCAGTTTCATGACTTAATCCTCAGGGTTTCATTTACCAATCATGTTTATAAAAGAGCAAATAATGTTCCTCACTGCATTGCTAATTACCATACCGAATTGATCTCCCAAGTGCATAGCATTACAACATTGTAAGTTTGGAACAAGCATAAATCTAGGCCATACATCACATAAGCTATGCTCTTTACATTCCATTAGTATAGGTGTAGAGAATCTCCCCAAACCTCTTTTACTGTTACAACTTGGCAGGAAGCCAAACCTTTCTTTCACATAATGAAAGGATTACATTTTATGCAAGACCTACAACTCATTAAATTAAGGTAGTCATAGTATCATCTCCTTGATATATCATTACGTAAAGTTTTTTTTTTTTTCATAGAAACACTATGAGATTATGAAATCATCTCTAAACTAAAAATCATATCCAAAAATATGATTAATTATAAACTAGATCTAGAGAGATCATTGTCCAAAGAAGAAATAAAATAAGATTCAGTTCAACTGTTACCCTTTTTATCCTCTTTGGTGAAATTAACTATAAGTATGAATGAACAAATCAAATCTGAAAGAACAATACCTATTATTCTTGCTTGTTAATATCATAATCGTAGTTTGATCAAGAGAGAGAGAGAGGGAGAGGGAGAGAGATTGTTCTTATTTTAACTTCCGTTAGTATTGAGGTGTCTTCTAGTTTGATCTTCTTGTAGGTGAGGAGATAGGATATCGTGGGAGTGAATAACCAGCTGACAGGAATAGTCTAATATAAATATATCTCTCTTTTATGTTCTATTAAAAAGGAAGCAAATAGCCATGATTGTTGCATAAATGAGTGGAAAACCAAATTGAGAAGAGTACCAACAACATTAATAGAGGAGTAACTTCGAACACATTAATGCATGGAAATTTGAATTCAAAAGATTCTCAACACCATTAATAGAGTCAAACCAAGATTTGGCCCACCAAAATTAAAAGAGTGTGGATTGAAATTCCACAACAATTTAGAAGCTTGGATTGGAAAAATCAAACAAAAGTAACATAACACAAATTGAAATTCAATAATAAAGAATTTTGGATCAAAGAATATTTTCAACAACATTGTGAGGGAGCAAACTACAAAATCAACAAGCTGTAGATAAACAAAAGCAAGTACAATGTTCATAACATTAAATGAGAGGATGAATTGAAATGAAATAGCATGTGGGAACTCAAATTTGGAAGAATCATAAATAGAGAGGATAAGAGTTAAATCCAACATGCTGATGGAGGCCTTCTACGAGTCATCATAGCATTAATAGTGGTAATTAACTAAACATTTGTTAGAACACAAGCAATCAACTGGGGGGGGGAATCAGTAGATCAATAAAACTTAAAACTTCAAGTTTCTAGAATGTAGATCAAATTTAACTTTCAATGCAATAACATTAACAACAAGAATACATGCACACATGAACACCAGATATACATGGAAAACCCAATATGGGAAAAACCATGGCAAGAAAGAGCTGCTAGGATCTACCATCCTAATATAGCCTCACAAATGAAACCATTGATTACAATGTTTAATTTAATTATTATGGATTATTTGATTAAAATAATTATGGGTCAGTTATATGGATTATTAGATTATTTAAAGTGTTAATGATTGAAGGAGTATTTATAATTCGAAGTAAAGAAACAATTTATTATTTAGGTGTATGAATAATTAAGATTGGGGGTATTGACTAAGTTAAATTTGTCTAGGGAACTATCTTGAACTCATCCCTTGTAATGTTGAGATAATGCACTCTACAAGACTTGATTCCTAGTGGGTTCTTTATGAGCCAAGCAACTTCACGAGTAAATCAAGGTTCACTTCACTTGTAACATTCATTTTTAATTTATTATATGGGCTTCTAATTTAACTAATATATTAAAACTAAAATCATGCACTAGAAGCAAGTTCCCTCCAAAGCTGCAAGGAGCGCACTTACATCTTGCATAACACAAAACATAAATGTTGATTGTAGACGAGCTCTATAAATTCTTTCTAACTTCTAACATGGTACACTGATAATTTAGTGAGACCCAGAAATCATTATCTATCACCATTTTGATGATAACAAAGTTTCATTGTAGGAAGTCTGCCTAAGCATTAAATATCATTTGCAATAAAGTATGAAAACATGCAAAGACACTTCAACAATACATCATGTTGTGCCTTCCACACATGCCACATTTCATCAAATGGAGATGCCCTTCTTTTTGCTTTGGCTTGGAGTGTCAAACTTTCCTCTTCATAATGATGAGAAAGTGAAGTGGTGCTTCGAATGTAGGATTTGTTCTAAACATGAGTATCTGGTACATTTAAAGTCATTTGATACCTTTGGTGGTTGATTTGAAGGAGTTTTGATTTAGTTTGTGCTTAAGAAATAGACCTTTGGTGCCTTTTGCACTAAAAGTGGGTGTTACTGCAGTTTGTGCTAAAATCTGGTGTCACTAGATATAGTTCTTAAAACTAATACTACAGGATGTGTTATGTTGAAATTCCTAGTTTCCATGCCTTAGAATTGCAAAATCATGTCAAATTCCACAACATTTCACTAAGGGCTCCTTGTGCTTTCACCTTAACACATGTTCCTAAAGCCCTGAAATTGGCTAAGTCTGATGTCCTGAAATCCTAAAAAATTGGCTAAGTCTAAAATCTGGTGGATCCTCCAAAATCTAGAATCTACATGCTAAATCCCATGGATCCGAGACTTATCTCAAACATCCTTACAGTATATTTCAAAATATACTTAAATATATTTTTAAATATACTGTCACCCAGGGTACTTCAAAATCTGGCATTAAAAGTACCCCTTACTACATTTTGTACTAATATCATGTGTCACTAGATATTAGCGTTGGCCCTCTCATATCCCATTCGGTGCCAAAAAAGACTTCAACTAGATAGTGTTGAAAGTTCGCTCAACCAGATATGTCTAGTGGGTAGGAATTTCCCCACTGGGCCCTTTAAAGAACTTAGTGCCAAAAGTAATGCTAATCAGATCTATGCTAGAATTGACATCCACTGCATATATACAGTTGGGACCCAAACCCCTACAATACATCATCCACCAAAGTCCCTGCCAACGAAGGTCAAAGTATTCGTACTAAAACATGACTGCACCAGATATGTGCTAAAATTGCTTTCAATGTGATATATCTGGTAGGATCGAAAAACCCCACCATCTTGTTGCCAACGAAACTCCCATCAAAAGTATTAGAAAGAGTCTAGTGCTAGAATCATTCCCAACTGGATTTGCACTAAAAATGATGCCCACTAGACATGTCCGATTGATAGCCAAATCCACGCATATCCACTTGAAGACCAAATCCCCACCAAAAGCATTTGTGAAGAGTTGGTTCTAAAAAAGACCTCCACAAGATATATCCCATTGACCTTGAAATCCCTGCTTTTTTTATAATTTGGGTTGGAAAACTCATTTTTCAAAGGTGTAAACTAGATTTTATTGATGAATTTGATCTGCACATTATTATATTACATCTTGATGAGAATTTTTATCATGTTAGTGTGGATTTTGACCATTCATTGCATCACATTAATGCTACTGCACATGAATATCTTGTTGACCCCAAAAATCTCACTTTTTGCAAAAAAGGGCTAAAAACATGAAATAAAACTCTAAATGGATCCTAATGGTCACAAAAACATCACAAACCATTATATATTCCAAATGGGTAGTTAAAAATAGTGAAAAAATCAAAAAATCATTGGAAAACACTAAATTGGTGAAGTTGTTCATAAGGAAGCAAATTGATTTTGAGTTGTCATTGACTGATCCATGACTGCAAATTGATATATTTTGCTTGTCTTGATGGAAAATGATTGTTTATGGTGAATTTGATGCTTGACCTTGTGGATTCTAGAGGATGAAGCCCAAAGGAGCTTGTTGGAACTGTCTTGGAAGGATGAACACACAAAGATACGCTGCTGACCCAGATATGTAGAATTATCATTTTATCACCCTAATTACTATTGTATATGCTAAAGGAAGTCTGCATGATGTCCAAGATGATGGAGATAAGTCTCAAGAGCTTCAAGACATAGAATATTAGACCTACATTACTATTGTTCCTGCAGATCTAGTCCAATGTTTAGTACATGTTCATAGTTGTCCCAGTCATCCATTCATGCAATGTTGACCCAGCAAGCATCCGGTTAGATATGCCTTGAACTAAAATGTGTATGAGCCATTGGTGTTGGTTTAATCCTCACCATCTATTGAAAAACTGACTATGCTTGCCTCTCTATATAAAGGTAACCTCTCTCATTGTAAAAAAAACATGAAGGGAAACACTGAAGAGAGGATTATTGAAACACTGTCATTTTTTGTGAATCAATACAACCAAAATTTCATTTGCCTCTGACATTTGGGTTCATTTTGTTGATTGGATATGGTTCTGATGGTTTTTCTTTACCTTTCCAATTAGTTATTTAGTTGTATTTGTGGTTAATCATTCAAATATTTGATGGATTTCCTATCCATACCATTGATGGCTTACTGATTGTATGTCATTGTACATGGTTAGTCTAGACTTATTTATGAGCTAAGTTTGATTGTGTGAGTTCATTGGACTGTACCAGGAATTGGGTGTTGGATAAATCCTCCACAGTTTGAAAACCCTTGTGTTTCCTTAGAAGATTGCATAATCTCTATGGCATTATGGGTTGCCTGGTTAAGCAGGGATTTGTTTATTGTTGGGAATCTATCTAGCTATTTGTTGATCATCTCTGCAGTTGTCTATAGGATCTCTCTATTCCTTCTCTCTCCCCTTTTCTTTTGCATTTTGTTTTCAGATTCTGTTAGATTAGGTTTCATTAATCTTGCATAGTGTTGTCACATAATCCATACCTAACGAATGCAAGTTAGCATATTGTTGGAACTGCATGCTAAAATTATATATCTTATAGAAATCTGAATATATATCAGTTTGTCCATGCATTGTCAAATCAAAAAATTGATCAATGTCATGTGCAATCGAACCCTAATGCACTAAATTTTGATTTCCATTGCATGTAAATCCCCTTGTCCATACAACTAAAACACATATCCACTTAGTTATCATGTGAGCTAAGACCTAATTGTATAAACCTTAGAGAAGTCATATTCTAATGTCTTGGGATAGGATTCCTTTCAAGAGAGGTGAGATACCCTATATCTTATCTACATTTTTGTGTGCTAAAAACACCATCAACACATCCTCCACATGATCCACACATTTCATCATAGGCAAGAGAAAATATACTCTACAAGATTTCATAAGCACAACATTTGAAAGTAACTCCTAGAGCGTCTGTGTTTGCGATGTTTGGGAATCAACCTCTACTAAACATCAAAAAATTAGTCCAAATCATAAAGAGGTCATCCATATGCCAACATTGTTTCATACAAATACATATTTATATAAATCTTCAAACACAATTTACCATATCACTTTTCCTTGTTCTACGTCTCTATTTTCAAATGAGACCAAGAAAGTTATGATCAATGTTATGTTCTAAAACACGTGTTTGGTTGTTTAATGAGATATTTTGTTTTAAATCATATATTTTATCATATCATGCTATGCAAGTGTTAGTAAACACACTAGTGTTACGTGGATCATTGATAGGGGTAGCTAGTTTGTGTGTAAACTTCTATAGAGTTTACCAATCCTTTTTTATGGAGCACATAGGTAGCTTTTTTAAGAAGCTACCTATTTTATTATAAATAAGGTTTTACCCTTTTTTATGTAATAAAAATAATATATTTACATAGATAAAAATAACTATATACATTTTTAGGATATTATTTACAAAAGAATTATACTAAATTCCTAAATAAATCATAGGCAATGGAATGTAAAAATATACTAAGCAATAAAATAATTTGGAAAGATAGAAAGCACCTACTTATCCAAGATGGAATGTAACTACAAATCCAAGTGTAACCTAAAATAACTCACATGCTAACAACTCTTTGTATTGACATTATGTTTAATGGTGACAAGTGATATATCTTTTAGTGATTTCCCTTACTATAAACTTAATGAGAAATAAATCGTAATTAACCCATGTCTAACTCATCCGGTAGCTCTTCATATACCCTTGTGGACAAGACATTACTTGAATAGTAACTAAGACTAAGGGCTACGACATATGCTAAATAATAATTATTATAATATATTATTTTGAGGTATACAACACATTCATCATCTTAAAGAGATGTATCTCCAAACCTAGTAAAAGACACAAACTAGGAAAAGACAAAAGTGAGAAATGATACAACTAGGAAATGAAAAAAAATGGGAATTACATTTTTATATATCAATGGAGTAGATATTAAGAATGAAAATTTCTAACACTAAATAATAATATATGACCCAAACCAAACCACTAAATAATACAACTTAACAAAACCAATACATGATAATAGGGGATTTCTTTTACTCCTTGGCCCCATTACATTTTATTAGCATATTTTCCAACATCATGTCATAGTGGAATAAATAGTAAGAATGAAAAGTTCTTACACCAAATGATAATGTATGACCCTAACCAACCCAACAAACAATACAACTTAACAAAACCCATACAGGAGGATGGGGGATTTCCTTTTCTTTGTGACCTAGGATTAAATTTTAAATTGGTACATGTTATAATGTCATGTCATAGTGGAATAGATATTAAGAATGAAAAGTTCTAATGTTGATGTAAATGATAATATATGTGAAAGGAAGCTAAGGTATACAAATACTTCATACACTAATCTAAGAAGAGAGATGAATAGAAAATACAATATAAAATATTTTATGAGGAATGAGAAATCAAAATCATTCACCATAACATAATGATGTATCTTGGGAAAAAACTTTCAAGAAAAATCTTATCCTTCAAACCCTGAACCAATGTATCAATCAACAACAATATCAGTTACAAAATGATCTAGGTAAGGAGCCTTCATAGGCTAGAACACCAACACTCAAATTTAAAGTAATATTGGTAGCATAATAATACTTACAAATTTCACTATGCAAACTCCATCCCTAGCACCCAATGTTACATCCCCAACTTATGATTTAGCTTAATCTTGCTTTTGTGTGGTAATCAAGGTGATTAATCATAGTTTAATGATTTGACATTTGTGGAAAATATCAGATAGAATCATTGATTATATATGAATATTCACTAATGTTAGTTAGTTAGACATGAGATTACATGTTGGTACAATTATTTAATTATAATGATTTGTGAATCAAATGATGATACACTCATCATGGTTATATGGTTGTGAGTGTGATCATGAAAAGGATCTTCCTTCAAGGATGGAAGGAGAGTATCATCTGGGAGGAGGAGATAGATGTTGGGAAAAGGTCCTAGATTGCCATCTAAGTATCAAAATTAGTCCTTTTGAAACCATGTAAGATAGAGTGAGTTTATGTCTTTCCCTTGTTAGTCGCTTTCATTTCTGTGTTGGCATGACAATTTAAGTTATCTCAATGTCATCTACATCGATTTGACTAGACAATATTCTTAGAAAGTCAACGTAAGTTGATAGATAATCTTGTCAGGTTGTCAAGAACTTCCTTATTTCCTTATCTATTTCCTTATTAGGGTTTTGTGATTATTATTTCTTTTTATATATTACTTATGGTTAATTTAGTGAAGGGGGAGTGGTACTTGACCCCAAAGTCACATTTTGTTGTTGTGTCACCCTATCAATGATGTTATCAATTGGTGACATCTTGGATTATTAAATGTTTACCCTTAAACATCATTTAGATGCAAGGGAAACTTTGTGTGATATAATTATTCTATCCCTTGTGATCGAGCACCTTTAATATTAATAATGTATATGACTTATGATAAGTAGGCCAACCACTACCCATAATGAGTGGAGTGAGTGGAGGCCAATTTGAACCTATCTTAATCTCTATCGTCACTACCCAGTCCATAATGGAGATAATGGACTATTGGAAATCTGAAGGCCTGTGGAGTGGTGAAGATTAGAAAATAGCTTTCACCACTATGTTGAGAAAAAGGTGGCAGATCTTGTTGCATGGGATCCATGCAAGAGTATCAAATGTGCCTTTGTTTGAATAATGTTTTTGAATATGCATATGCCGAGAAAGAATAACTTGGAAGCAAGGGTTTTGTATGAAAATAATGCTATAGAAGTAGTGAGGTGGTGAGTGCCAGCAAGCTCAAGTTAGAGCCATTGAAAAGCACACAAGAGTTATTCCTCAATAGGCTGAACTCCACTATGTATTTCTTTAACATGTATGAAGTTATACTTCAAAATAAACATAAATTTGGCATGGAATGTAAGATAATCTTCACTGCATTCTATATGATGTCAACTTTGTCGACTTCTAATAGCAAATGAATTGCTATGTTATCATTAAAGGCAATCAAGGTCGTAAACTTTCACTATGATAAAACTATGATAGTAGATATACTATCAAGCTGTCTTTAAAGGCCTTTGAGGCTCTAAATGCTTCCTCTATTTTAAATCTTGTAAACATTATTTAGTATTTAACTTGGCCAAGGCCATAAGGCCGAGCCTAGTGAATAGCTGTTGCATGCAAGAAACCTTGAAGGCCGATATGGCAAGGGTTGTAAACTATGTCATATATTTCTTGATGCTCTCATTTATTATGATTCGAGCTGACTTTGCTCAAGACCGAGAGTGTATTGAACCCTAATGACTGTTGTAAGTGTACCATGAAGTTGGTATTGGAGTAGGTCAAGAGCCTTACTCAAGCCATGATAACAGTACTATTAATCTTTAACCTTCGACCATGCCTAGGGCAATTAATATATCAGTCTCGAGGACTACAAATAATAGTTCTTGACTATTTATAATTGATATTATGATAACTATGGTGCATCCTATGTATTTAAAAGGATATATTTACTCCTCAATGAAGAAGGAGAATTTGGTAAGAGGTAAATAGTATTGTTATCTAGGCAGCATTAAGTGCATGCAATGTTTATTGAAGAAGTTATTCCTCCTTGATAATTATTTTCTTATGAGAATGAATACTACATGTCTAATATGAAACTCTTGTGTTTAAATGTATACGAATGCCATCTCTTTTCAAATGACAATACTTCATGAATGAAGTATAAGATATCAAGAACTCATGTGGATTTTTTGAGTTAGAGTCTTTTAATAAGACCAACCTATTTGACAATTATAATATAAGTCTTAGATGATATGAATGTAAATGTAAACCTTGTGATAAGTTAAACATGAAATTGGGAACCTAGAAAGGTCATAAGTTGTAAAACATGATTGGTCTATTGTTGTTTTGAAAGGAGAGAATAGAGTGACGTCAAGTCACAAGTTCCCATTGCGAAAGCAATGCAAAATTAATGAATGTACTCCCAAGATAGGATTCTATTGTCCTAGAATTGGACTACTATTGAATTGAACTTACCTTTCCTAGACCTAGAGAGGTCAAACTATGATTATTGTAGGATGAGACAACTTCTAAGTCGAGTCGAGGTGGTGGACATACAACTATGTTCATTGTGAAATGTATATGTATGTAAATCTTTGGGAAAAGTAATGTATCCATCTCTGCATGCATTAGTCGGTCCACAGTGATCTAGATGGCATAATGTTTCTAGTAGTGTCGTACATAGTTAGAGTGGATCTATAGTTGTATGATTGAGAGACATTATGAAGGACACAACACCAGATACTCAGATGGTAAACCTAATGGTTCCTTATCTCTATACCCTCTATGAAGGGTAGCACTGCTTCTAAGTAGAAAGTTGTGTGGGGGACTATCAGTCTGTGGTTGGAGGAAAATCACTCAGGTGATGCTCTCCTTCCCAAGCAGAAGACAAGTTGAGACTTATGAAGACAGATGTCAAAGTTCCAGATATAGTGCACTCTTCATATGACTTGATAGTCAGTTATTATGTATATTTTTATAAATGATGCCATGAGCATATGTTTGTACATGAATAGTGAAGGTTATTCACTAAAACGTTATCTATAGATGTTGTAAATCTAAGTTTTTGAATAATTTAGAAAATAATGGCATGTTTAATTATCATGATGGTATTGATTCATTCTTGCTTAATTGTGATTATGTTGATCATGATGTATTCTCAACCTTAATTATGATGGATAATTATGGTTTATTTTAGGTAATATGAGATGTCATGTTACACCCAATAAATAGAGAAATTAATACATGAAACCACCAAAGGAGAATCACAAAACCATGACCTAATTCAACCCAAAAGTGGCACCCAAATCCCTTATTCAAATTCCAACACTCTTGAAATCCCAAGAGAAGTCATATAAGAATCTATCATACCTTTTCATAGTTATCCTTCCAACTTGGGCACTCTAATTTGTCTTATTGAAACCTTCCAGTTATGCTTTATGATAATCATAATGACATTGTATAGATTGGTGAATGTGTAAATCCATCTTTCAACTATCTTATATGTCATAGATGGGCATGTGCAAAATGATGGGGGACCAAAAAGTGGCCAAACCACTTTTTTGTAATACCAAGCCTAAAGCATGTGCACATTATAACATGAGTGGGATATAACATGCTCATATGTTTTCTTGCTATACATAAAAACAAACCCACAAGTCATTGTTTTCATTCACAAATTTAATGTGAGGGATAAACACAACTAGGGTTATTCCATGAGTGCGTATTGAATAAATTAGAGGAGAAGCACACAAACACTATGCCACCATGCCATTCCCACTCTTCAAGACATCATGCATGAGATCCGTAGTTGCCACAAGGTGAACAAGGTAGGGTTTGCATGCTTTTTTTCTGAATTTGAAAACAAATCATTTGTTTTTCAATGTTTTGGTAGAATTTTTATTTTGAATTTTTATTAATGAGCCATGTGAAACACCCTCAAACCCTAATCAACCAAATAGAAAAGATGATGAGATTCATGGTGAAGAGGAGGCTCAAAACAACCCTCCTTAAACTCCTCCTTCAATTGCTTTCCATCCTCGTGACACATAAGCAAATGTTTTAGGGAATGTTAAGGAGAACAAAAGATAACTTGAAATCTTAACTGGAACATTAAAAAATCCAAATGTAACTAATCCTCACTTGACATCCCTTTCTACATCCTTAGAGTTGATCATTTCTCACATTAATTCTGTTACAAGCCAAATCAACAAGTGAGCTGATTATAGGGAGAGTTGTCAGCAATACTATGCAAATAAATTATAATAGAAAATAGGTGAAGGACAAGAAAATTATGAAATCCAATCTATGCACTTTATTTGTTGATCCTAGAAGTAATAAGCCATTACATGGGAGTTGGAAAAGATTTCCCATTCACTGGTGTGTACATGATAGAATACCTAAAATATTTGGGATAGGTGGTGGATGGTTTTTGATGATACACCATGTAACAATAATGAGGTCCTGTAGTATTTTTTGAGGAAACTCTACTACGAGTTTATTCTCAATGACATTCTAAACTATTTTGACATGCGAGATTTCTAGGGCAGAGGCGATGCCTCTACACAAGATAGGGAGGGGACACATTATGACTAGGGCCATCCATCTAGACCCTTAGTGAGGCCATCATTTAAACATATCACACTCCCTTTTACTTGAAGGAGAGTATTGAGGTGGAGATGCTACATTCTATTGGTTCCCTCACTCAATCTTTATTACAACATGGGAGCTATCTTCCATAGGCTGGTGAGGGTGAGACTAGTAGGCATCATCAGTCCCGCATCTTTTCCATTCATGTGGAGCTTTATGTGATTACAAGTTCAAGGACACTCCTAATACAGACATTGGTCTGGATGCTCCACACTTTTAGGGCTATGCCACATAGGGGCAAGATTAGGCGAAGGACACATCATATTAGACAATATTGTAATAATAGATGAATTGTTGGATAGGAGCGTTGGTATTGATACACAGGTAATTTTTTATAAGGTTCTACAATTTATTATATTTGTATTTTAAATCTCTAATTAATTATATTAATAGATATTAAAATTCAAAATTAATGTAGGTAATTGTATGCATTATAAAATTCTAGGGTCAAAGTACTCATCCTACATCTATTAGCCATACATTGCAAGCTTATGAGAGGAGGTTAAGTTGACAGGTATGTAATTTGAAACAAGATAGTAAATATAGTACATGTAAACTTTTTATCATATATCAATGGTAACCTTATTTAGTGACAATTTGATGATGAACATGTGGATGTTAGGCCTTTAGCATTAGGAGGAATTGGTGGGGCCGATTATAGAGGCAGTTTCATTTAGGTAAATTTTACTATTTCTAATCATTATGATTTTAAATAATGTTATGTAGATTTTTGTCAAATAATATTGTTCTATTTTTTAGTCCATAACATCTTTTCAAACTCCTCATATTTGTTAGTTAACAAAGGTGGGCATTGCTACAACTATTTTGTCTTCAGTGCTTTTGACTAAGTTATGAGTTAATAACATGTAAATGTCATTATGTATTTCTATTTTTATCTCATGTCATTTAATGTACATAAATGATATTCATCTATACTCAAATTTGGTTGTTCACGCTTCTCATAGGAGGTCACAACTCCACCCATCCGTCTATAGATTAAGAGAGACAACAAATGATTGAGAGGGATCACTAGCTTGTGGTAAATGATTGATTACTTATGTCATGTTGTATATTTCATGTTTTCTATATTAATGTGGATATTTTTAATTGTATTAACATGTGGAGCTTCAAAAATATCTATCGAGGAGGTCCAATCGGTGAATGAGAGAGCATGAATTGTCAACTGATTCTCCATCTTCATGGCTAAGCAAGGGCCATCGATTATTTTATAGTACTCCATAGAAATTTTGATGTTGGGATATATTGTTGTATTCCTATATGGCTTTGCAAACATACTTTTCTATTATACCGATATATATCGTTGTATACGTCTATATGGATTTATTTGTACATGCCTATATGGCTTTATAAATACACTTTGTGTTATTTTCATGACATTGTACATATGATATTTGACATTATATATGATGATCAATTATGGTTACGAGATAGATAATGTATCATGCTTAAAAAATTTGATATTGCTTGTTCTTCAATAATTCCATGAAATGATATGATGTTCAATTATGGTTATAAGATAGATAATTTATCATGCTTAAATGTGACATGACTGAAATTGTATGACAAGATCCCTTAAAAAATTTGTAATAGTCATGGAGACTGTTGAGGATGAAAAAGGGGGGAAATTTCTTGATTAGGTTTCAAAGGAAAATCCTCCCTTCTCACTAAACATTCAAGGGCATATCAACCGAGTTGAATCTCCACTAACCAAGATAAATCACCTATTAGGTTGGGCTGCCACTTGGAATGATGTGGAAGTTTAGATGTATCAAACAATATCTCAATTTAATGCTCAATTACTCTTAAAACCCTAAATAAGCAAAATAGTAAGTAAATTAATGAATTATGGCAAATCCTTTCAAACCAAGATGAAGGACAGAGATTGTTAACTCACTATTTTTTGAAATTTGGAATGCAGAATAGTTGAGGACACTGGCACTAGCACCCCTATCTAAGGTATAGTTTTCATCACAAAATTTGAATCTCCTTCTGACACTGATCTACACTATATCTTTCATTTCTACCCCAGAAAAGATGGAGGAAACTGGCACTAGCGCCCTTGTCCCAAAATGTTCACCTTTGTCCTCTTTCTTTCAGATCCTGAATCCTTGTCTGCAACATCCTTTCTGTAACTCCACTCTGTGAAACTCAGTACCTGTAACCTGTAATCACAAAGGAGTGTGGGAGGGGGTTGTGGTGTTTAGAGGCTTGCCTTGGTCAACCCCCAAAGAGACATTCAAGTCTTTCAAACACCATTGTCAAATAAGAGTGCGTATCTCGGTAGGATAGAGGAAAAAATCTAAATGATAAATGATTGAAAACACAATAGATATCACATTGAAGTGTAGATCTCACATAATGAAGGCTCTTCAATCACATGAGAAGATGAAGTAAAATTTGCAATCACAAACACAATAACAATGCTATGCTCTTGCAACAATCAATATCTTAAAATCACGAATATGCCTAAAGTTTGCAATCATCTTCTAGTTTGCAAATGAAACACTAAACATGCTTATATATGCAACTACAAAGATTCCCACTAAAAATTTTATAATTCAAACTTGAGATGTCAGCATAGGACCCAAATAACGGTGATAAAACTGACATTTAAATTTAGGGCAGACCCAAAATAGGGTAGGACTAGGGTGCTAGTGCCCAAGTCCAACCTCCCATTTTTGTTTAGGTATCATCAAAATAGCACTCCCTAGGTCCTATTTGCCATAAGACTTTGGGGTTTTCTCATCGAGATTCAAAATTAAAATGCAAGATGCTCTAAATGAATTCTAAAGACCCAAGAGCTAAACCTTGAGAGGGAAAAACCCCCAAGGGGACATATTCCAACATAACATTTTTCCCCCACTTTAATGTATGTATAAATGCAAGGCCAATACATGCATTAAAGTACAATCAACAAACATAGCAAACACGCCAAGCATTGTGAAGACATGATAAACACACTGAAGACAATAACAAGCATGCAAAACACCGAGAAGATAGTTACAGTCATACAAAACACAATGAATACAGTGAATGCAATGATTATTTTCTTTTTCTTTTTCTCATATATGAAGTGTAAAATGCAAGTACAAGGAAAGTAAACACACAACCCAAATGTACGAGGAGCTCATCGCCACCAGTATTGAAACTACACTTGAAAACAAACATGCCATACAAATCCCAAAGTATAGGAGGAGCTAATCACCATCGATCTTGAAACTATGCTTGGGAACAAACATGCCATACACACACACATGGAAGACACAGAGAAAACATGACAGACAAGTGATGGAAGAAACCTATTGCTAGGTTAGCAGCCATCTCGGCACATTACAGGCACACACTGACAATTGGGCTTCGCCACAACAATCACCAAATACACACTTAAGGGTTAGGATAGTCTCAAATCCATCCCGCCTCCTCGAAGGACTTTTTGAAAATGACAGGATGTGCAATCTCCTTGAGAAATACACCATCCCCACCTCCATAGAGGGTTTAAGATAAAAAGGATATGCATGATATCCTACCTATGCAAAGGGCTTACTGATTGCAATAGATTTCAAGCTTTACAGACACACTTTGCTAGAATCTAAATCAGACATCTTACCTTATATACGCCCCCACCTTAAGGTGGTTGATATAATGGAGCGATATCAAGCATTTTAAAGTAGGAAGAAAACACACAAGGGAACATGAGCTCTCACAAAGCCCATGCCCCCAGAGATGACATCTACTTTACGATCACCAAATGTTCCCACAAACACACAATTTCCTATAAGAAAAGGTGTTATCATTAATATAATCATGATAAACAACAATGCATGTAATTATTTAGATAGAGACCCATCGAAAGCAACATCCAAGATAAACAAAGTGCACAGAGGAGAAGTATTGTATGTTTTATAAGTATGATAAGACAACATCAAGATAGCACACAGAGTGATTCTATTAGCCAAGCATCAAATAATATATATCAACCTCATTTTCATCTATGGACTAGGTCCATTATTTGATTTCTTGCCAAAGGGAAACTAGTTCTGTATCAATATTATATGTTTTTTGTCATCCACCAACTAGAGATAGAACCACTAGAGGAAGGTAAACAATAAATAGAGAGAGGAGAAACAAGTGCCTTAGGGATAGTCACATAGGAGGGTGCCTCTAAGTCACCAACTGCAACGCTATGTCCATAAGACACAACACACGATAATGAAAATAGAGAAGAAGAAATATATAAGAATGATGATACAAATAAAAGAAGGATCACAATAGATGTGGTCTTCCAATATCCTTGACCTTATGAGAGAATCAAGGGTAATCCTTGGAGGCCTAAACAACACATAACACATCACAGGGGAAACACAACACACAGGTAAAGGGTTATAAATACTTACTTGATACAATCCAATGTTAAGAACATACATATCTAGGAAGAGACCACCCTGGAGAGAAACTATAATATGTTCTACAATGAGTATGGCCTATTGGCTTAGGATACCTCGCATGTTGATTTGGTGTTGTTGAAATTGCATTAACATTGAGTTTAGGACAACGAGAGGCTTTCTTTTCTTTAAAAGGATTATATCCAATGTTGCTTGAGTAATGTCTTGAAGTGGATTCTATAGGTACTTGAATCCTTCGTTGAGTTACACCACATCCATTACCTACATAGCCATAGTTGTTATAAAGGAGTTTAAATCCTTGACCATAGAGGGATGTCATGTCTTTGAAAGATGGTGAAGCCTCATATGTCTTGAAACTTATAGTATAAGTAAGAGTATTGTCTTTATTTTCTATCAAGGAAGCTTTAGGTTTCCCGGGTGTTTAAAAAGATTGCTTGGATGAGATCAATGCAACTTTTGATGTGTCAGGGTTATTAAGTTTATATTCCCCTACACTTCAAGGATTAAAATCTAATGAACACCAATCATCACCAAAAAGTGTATTCGATGTTTTAGAGTCTTGCATAACATTATCCATGGCAGGAGGTGTTGATGAATCAACCTATAAATTATTTAGACTTGTATGATTGTTTACTTATTTTTGTTTTTCAATATGTGAATAATTATCTAGTTCAGCATCAGTGTGTATGGTGCAGATCTTGTCTTGATAAATAAACTTTATTGATCTATGACGGGTAGATGGAACTGCCCCCATGGCATGAATCCACAATCTACTAAGAATCATATTATATGAAAGTGAACCGGGTATCAAATGAAAAAGGGTAGGTAAAGTCACAAGACCTATCTTTATAGGTGAGGTTATAGTACCTGTTGTGATGTTCACAACATGCCCCATTTTACTCCTTAGCAAAATGAGGACCCCTATTGTTGCTTTGCTTTTTTGCTTTTTCTATGTGGGTCTGTTTGGTGGTAAAGGGAAAAGAGGGTTAAAATTGCAAACTTTGATAAAAATAGAGAAAATATGCATTTTCAGTACCAAGGCATGATATGGTTGGATTCCTTGTGAAAAATGAGCTAGGGTTGCTTTTTGAACCATCTTAAAATTTGCCATATTTTGCAAGTTATGATCATTTTGGTAAAATGTACATTCAGGTCTGTATATCGCTTTGCATATACAAAGTCCTTTGTATGTGCAAAGTCGGTTTATACTTAGTCGCATTTGCAATCGGGTTCATATAATAAGGTTGTTTGCATGTTGAGTCACTTGCATATTGCATATACAATCCCTTTTGTATATCGCTTCCATATACAAGGCCGATTGTTTGTTTTTTTCCTTGTATGCATTTTAAATAAAAGGCTTTATACATACATACAAGGTGGAACCGAAATAATTTATTGTTGAAATGGATAAATGTTTGAAGTCCGTTGCATGTATCTCACGTTTGTATGTTTGGTAGGTCAAAACATACAAGACAAATGTACAAGCGCTACGTACAAGCCGTGGACCTGAAGTGTTATGAAATAGGATTAATTCGTTGTATATCCGCGAGGTTGTATGTTTCGGTAGCATACAAGTGTTTTATACACTGGGTGGACACAACGGATTTATTAAAATGAGTAAAATCATTGTATATTCAGCCCTTGTATGTTTAATACATACAAAAGGAGATGCATACAACGCGGAACCGAGGGCATTATGGAATGGAGTTAAACCCTTGTATGATTCTGACTTGTATTTTATCAAACATACATTGCGCATATACAAGTGTCGGACCTAAAAAGTCTATTAAAATAGCTTAAGTCTTTGTATGTTTCGACTTGTATGTATGTTTCAATATACATACATTCCGAAACATACAAAGCAGAGATACATTGCCCAGAACCAAAATTTCATGAAGCAGAGTTAATCCAATATATATCGGGCTTGTATATTCTTATATACAAGCCGATATACATTGCGCTTATACAAAGCGGAATCAAAGAGAAAATCAAAACCGATTTAATGCTTGTATCAAAACCAAATGTATATCGAAAGATACAAGTGTTTTGTACATGCGGCAGACCCGAAAAATTATTGGACATGGTTAAATCCTTGCATATTTTTGTGATTTGTATATTGAGGATATACAAGGACATTATACAAAGTGGATCTTAGTGAGGAGCTAAATTTGGTTAAATGCTTGTATCATGTCCGGTTTGCATATCACGTGATACATTACGGATTCGATGGATTTTTCTCGCCGAAAGTCTTGGTCTGCTCGATGGGGCAGATATGCAAGGGGAATGATATACAGAGAATTTGAATGGGGGCATCGGCATAAGGTGGGCGATCGGAATGAAACATTAAGCCCATGCCGATGAATGTAAGTCATGCCGATAGGAAAGAAACACAAGCCAATAAGGCTATTTCGCTAAGAGTTGAGTGATCGGTATGAAATTTCTAGCTCACTCCAACGGGCATATTTTACGCCGATGGAGGAGGAAGTGTATACCGATAAGGCTATATCGGCATAGGATGGGTGATCGGCCGAGAATTTTTTGGACTCACCGATAAGTGGATATCACGCTGATGGGCGGGAAAAGACAGACTGTTAGGGTTTTGGACCATTTTTGACGCTACATATGCATGTTTCTGGTCAGCGATGGTTGACCCGATGGTTTTTGGATGCTATATATGCATTTTGAATGTGATTTTTGTAGATTTTGGGGCCCGATCATAGGATTTACACATGTCACGCCTTAGTTTAACAAGTGTTTTAAATTTTCTGTTGTTTATTAAAGTGAAATGGGGTATTTATTGCTTGTCTTTTTTTTTGCAGGTTTGCAGTTGAGGAAGGAGCTGAAACTTGATGGCGATGGCGTCATGGAAAGGAGATCTGATCTCAGGAGTAGAGGAAGATAAGAATGAAGGGCAAGGAATTCAAGGGTCTTTATTTATGAAGGCAGAATGCAGATGGAAACATTATTGCAGTAGACCATAGAAGTTAATATGGAGCTCCTAGGGTTTCCAATAGGGCAATATTTCACCCAAATTTGATGAATGCTCAGAAATATTTTGGGAGACTTATTCTCCACCATTTATTGTTGTAACCAGGGGTTTAAACCAGGGTTTGAACTAGGGTTTTGAGCTGTATTGAGGACAATCAAGTCTATATAATGTGCCTCTATACACTATGAAACTTTACACAGGGGCTACATAGAGATTTGTAGCAGCAAGAATTTGTAAAGGTAGAACTTAGTATAGTTTAGAAGTAGAAGAAGGAGTTCGCATGTGTCTGCAATAAGGAATGCGTGGAACATCTAGCTTCCTTATTGTATCTATAAAGCTTGTAAGTTTTCTGTAATTTGATCATTGAAGCTAAGAGTCATTCAGACATTGTAAATCTTATATAACTGTCTGTTTCTAATACAATTGAATCTGGAATTCTACATCTATCTTCTGAGTGTTTTCTTGCTCTTCATTGTGTTTGAAACATTTTCTCTTAGAGCTTGCAATTTTAAGTGTATGTTTGTGAAAATGCTGAGAACTTACATTTAAGGTTTTAGTCTGTGGATTTGATCAAATTGCTGTATTATTTGCAAAGTGCATAATAGAACAATTAGATCCTTTGGTAGAATGAATGATGTTTAGATTAGATCTTTCTAACTTTTCCCAACCCATCTGAAAATACTTAGCTGAAAACATAGAAATTTAAAGGAAATTGTCTCATATTTTAAAGAAGTATGCATTACTAAGTTGAAAGTGGATAGTTTTCATAATATATAAAGAGGAGAAAGCTACAATAATTTCAAGAAAACCCATTAAAACCTTTGCAGCACAGTAACACTTTTATGCAAAAAGAATGAACCACATGCTGATATTTGTTATCTTTTGCATAGTTTGAGTCTAGTAAACCAACAAGAAACCCTAAATCACGTAAGGCCCCTTGAACATTACAGCTTCACATCAACCAACTAAATTTGCCCAATAGGTCAAGACCTGACCATATTAAACTTGGGATTAAGCAAATTTTAATTGATTTCTTCATATCTTTCAAGTCAGTTTTGGTTCATTTTATGTGAATTTTAACTAATTATTATGACTGTCTCAAAACAATCATCAACAGTTTCTTGGTGCTAGAAGAAGGGCCCACTTGAGTTAGGGTTTGTTTCAAGTAAAACTAGCTAATAGTAGTGGTAGAGTGACTAGGTCTAGATCCAGTTTAGGGGATATATTTATTCAACTACCTAACATAAGGCGAAGTAGAGTCCTCTGATTTGGAACCCAAAAATAACACACCCAGGAAGCTCATCTAACACACCCCCTGGATCACCTTATACTATCCACAACATTGTGAACCCTGACATTTCTTCATTCAGATCTTTGAATCTTGGTTCAGATATTCCTAGAGGTCCTAGTCCTCCTGGAAATCCTATCCCACCAGTAAAGCTAGGTATTCCCACAGGTCCAAGTCAAGCACAATCACTTGCAATGGCTTATTTTAATACCAACTCTCCCATAGCATTCCCTGATTATAATGAGATGCCCAAGAATCCAGAAAATATATGTCCCAAATACCAGTTGCACCAAGACCCTGAGGACCACATTAGAATATTCAAGGAGGCATGTTTTAGGGCGAAATTAGAACACGAGGACGTTGTGTGTAGATTGTTTCCCTACACCTTTAATGAGCAAGCCTCTAACTGGTATGTAAACCTACCCAGTGGCTACATTTCTTCTTGGTTACTTATGGAAGAGGCATTTTTATCTAGATTTAGTGGACCCATTGATCCTTGCATCTTGTATCACAAATTGGCTACTATAAAAAGAGGAGAGGGGGAATTGATTGATAATTTCAATGACAGATTTCAAAAGGCCTACTCTAGGTTGATGGCCCCTTACACCGTAGATGATGATACCTTGTTAGCCATGTACTATGCAGCCTTAGATCCTTTAACTGCCATGTTTGTCAAAAGAAAACCTGACATAGATTCAATATCCAAAGCCTACAAAGAGGCAGCCTCAGTGAATCAAGAGATGAGGCATACAACTTGTAGCTCATTTGTTAATGGAGGAAATCTTGGGATGCAAAATTAGGCACAACCTTGGAATGAAGTCCCTATGCATTACACTCCATTATTAAATCTGGTTCCTTCTTACACACCTATGTATAGTCCTACCCCAATTCAAGCCATAACTCCTTACACGGGTAACACTGCTAATAATAGTCAAAATAATGGTCAGTCTTTCTTCCGACCTCCTAGAGATACAACTATGGCAAAAGCACAAGAGGAAAGGGAAGAAATCAAAGAGATCACTACGCATTTGAAAAGATTAACCACCGAAGTGACACAACTAAGAAATGAGAACCTCTATGGAAGGGGTAACCAAGGATACAATCAAAATCATAATTATAACAAAGGCCAAAATCAGAACTATAATGCAAATCTAAATCAACACTACAATCAGAGCCATAACCAAAATAGCAGCCAATGCCAAAGTTCAAATCAGAATCAAAACTATAATCAGCATCAAGGTCATAACCAAGGGCAATCAATACAAAACAGAGGGCCAGTGATAGATAATAGGGCCTGGGGTAACCATAACAGAAATCAGAATCAGCCTAGGCCACCCAAGATATGGAACACTGGACCAAATAATGGTACCCTAGCTTCTCCCTTTGAGAACATAGAAAATCATGATGTAAAACAAACAGCTGGCATCCAAATGGCCAATACATCACTAAAAAACTGGTGCAGATTTCACAATACCAATTCCCATGCTAAGCTTGACTGTCCACAGTTCCATTTAGCAGCCAACATATTCAATATAGACGTGCAACCTCCTACTTCTGAGTTTTTCATTCCCAAGGGTAATGAGGTAGTACCCTCAGGGTATGATATAGCTTTAGTATTAGAAACCTTTACCTTTCCAACCACAGAAGAGAAAGAGGATGAATTGTTAGAGGATGAACCATACTCTTGTGAAAATCTTTATCCTGAATTAGCCTTTGTGTAAAATACTTTTCAATTTCCTTTTTAAACTGAAAATGAAGTATTGACTGAAACATAAGAGGTGCAAGCTTTTCAACAGACAAATAAAAACCACACCTACAATTTAAGGAACAACACTAGGCCAGGAGGACCTTTCACCACTTCCATTCCTCCTAACAACTTCAATACACCCCTAGATAAAAGTGCTAGCAACAATCCCGCTATACTTAAAGCTAATCATCATACAAATGATGGAACAACAGAACAAAAGGCCCAAACAAGTAAAATTGAAATAGTAGAGACAACAAGATCAATGAGCTTCTAGTCAGAGGAAATAATGAAAATCAAAGTCAGTGTACCTCTGAGTGAATTATTGAAAACCCCAGGGATCAGAAATGCTTTTATAAAGTCCTTGGATACAAATGAGGTTATTGCTACTATAATTGATCCTAATAGAGATTACCGCCTAAAGAGAAAAGTAAGAAAGTTGAACAGCCTTCCAATACAAATGTAGTAATGTATGCTAATAAGAAGGATGCTCCTCCTTTCTTGTTAACTATTAGATTGTGTGGGAAGAACATACACAATTGCATGGTGGACTCTAGTGCCTCAGCCAATGTAATGCCCTTAGGGATATGTAAAACTCTTGGGCTAACTCCCACCAGATCTGCCAAGGTTGTCACATAGTTAGATAAAACTGAGGTTAGTGGGATAGGAGAATTGATGAACATTCAAATGCAATTAGCTTCAGACCCTAGGGTAAGCCAATTTATTGACATTCAAATAGTGGATATACCTGAGAATTATGGAATGTTGCTGAGTAGGGATTGGTCCAAGACATTAAACAAATATATGGCCAATGACTTTTCACATATGTGGCTACCTTGGAGAGGTGTCCCAAACTAGATTAGAATAGAGGCAGAACCGAGGATGAAACATATGATAACAGAGTATAATCAAACGAATGAAATATGATATGCTGCTGTTGAACCTGGCCTTTATAGGATTACTAACAATGGGGTACAAATTGAAGAGATCATGGTGTTAAACATTAGAGAAAAATGTGTAAGCAAGGAGACAACATTATTCATTAAGTCTGATGGAAATTCTTCGGATGAAGAAAATAGTGTAATGAACAAATTTGGTCATGCCATTAGACAAGAGATGGAGGAGTGCATTAGACAAAATCTGCCAGTCCAATGTAAACTGTATAAGAGCAAATGTAGAGTCCATGATAGGCCACATTCTGAGGAGAGTTGTGGAATGTACAACATCATCGAATATGAATACAAAAAATGCATGAAGAGGGTAGGGTTACAAGAGGAAAATGTGAATCCTGATCAACCATAGAGATACGTTCAGAGTGATGTAGATGCTCTGATTTCATATTTAGGAGAGGGAATAAAAGACAAGGGTAGTTGTCTTTCTGAGTTGCAAGCTAAAAATACACATATGCAAGTTGACCAAACAGAAATACCCATGAATAAATGGACCAGCACCTCACAAGTGATAGAAAAGACAAAACATGCCAAGGTAAAAGGTCACAAAAGTAAAGATGGCATATGAACACTAAAATGTGATGGGTCCAAATCAAAACAAGGTGCGGGTGCAGGTATTGAACTCATAGATCCTCAGGGTAAATCATGTCTAGTAGCATATAGACTGCAATTTTCCTGTACTAATAATATTGCCGAATATGAAACCTTAATTTTGGGACTTGTCATGGCCATCAAGAAAAGGGTGAAAAGGATTAAGGTATTTTCAGACTCTGAACTAGTAGTCAGACAAGTAAGGAAACTATATGCTTGCAATTACAAGAAAATGATTAGTTACAAACATAGAGTATGGGGTTTAATATATTTATTTGATGCTTTCAACATAGAGCATATCCCTAGAGAGCTAAACCACAGGCCGGATACACTAGCAGTTGCTACTAGCACACTAGAACCCTTGACACTGTTAGGATTGAAACGATTTGCTGTTGAGTTAGTTAATGTTCCCAGTATCCCAGACAATGTTACACACTTTCAAGTATTTGGAGGGGATTAGCAAATCATTGACTTTCTAACTTGTAATGAGGTATTTGAGGCTCAAATCATCGATGAACAAGAAAGGTCTGAGATAACATGGGACGAAGAGGATATAATCAACTTGAAGAGCAACTCCCTACCCAAAGGAGTAATTAAATTAGAACATATTTTTGACTTCAATGGAGTGATGAGACAAAAAGACTTGCCCAAAATAGAAGGGGGTAAGTGTGATCTACATAACTTAGGGACAAAATAAAATCCACAAAATGTGCTGATCAAGAAGGCCTACTCTGAGAAAATAAGAAAAGAAATTATTGATGCCCTGAAAGATTATAAACATGTAATAGCATGGACATATGAAGATTTGAAAACATATGATACGTCCATCATAACTCACATAATACCTTTGAGACCAGAGGTTAAGCCATTCAGGAAAAAACAAAGGCCTGTGAATGCCATTCTAGAGCCTTTAATCTTTGAAGAAGTAAAGAAATTACTGTCTGCTAGAATAATTTTCCCAGTCAGACATTCAGCCTGGGTAGCTAACCTAGTACCAGTGACGAAAAAAAATGGAGACATCAGATTATGCGTAGACTTTAGAAATTTGAATAAAGCATTTGAAAAGGATAATTATCCTCTGCCTCCAATAGACGAAGTACTGCAAGCAGTAAACGAGGCAAAGATGATGTCCTTCTTAGATGGTTTCTCGGGATATAACCAGGTTTCAATTGATAAAGATGACAGATTAAAAACCACCTTCACTTGTAAATGGGGAAATTATGCATATAGGCGATTGCCTTTTGGTCTGGTCAATGCAAGCGCCACTTTTTAGAGAGCCATGGACATTGCATTCCGTGGATTATTAGGTAAGTGCATTGTTGTGTATATGGACGATCTGACTGTGTATTCCAAGGATGCATCCACTCACACTAAAGATCTTAGGAAAATACTTAAACGGTGTGAAAGGTACAGAATTTCCCTTAACCCTAAAAAATGTTCATTTGGGGTAACTGAAGGTAGATTATTAGGACATGTCATTTTTGAAGATGGAATATTGATTGACCCAGATAGAATAGAATCAATAAAAATTTGCAAATACCAAACAATAGGAAAGAGTTAAAATCATTTTTTGGTAAAATTAACTTTGTTCGGAAGTTCATCATGGGTTTTGCAGAAATCATGCAACCGTTAAATGCCATGTTGAAGAAAGATGCACGAATGGAGTGGATGCCTGTGGCTAGAGCCGCATTCGAAGATATCAAGAGGGCCATTTCTGACACCCCTATACTGATGAGCCCAGACTACACAAAGCCATTTTATATCTATTCCTTCACATCCTCCCATTTAGTCGCTACTGCCCTGACGCAGAAAGGTGCGAACAATGAAGAAAGACCCATTGCATTTATGACCGCACCTCTGAAGGATGCACAACTAAAATACTTAGATACTGAAAGACAAGCATTTGCGTTAATGAGGGCTGTTAAGAAATTTAGACATTATATTTTGCGCAGCCAGGTCAAAGCCATAGTGCCTAATGCAGTAGTAAAGATGCTGCTGATGCAGAACGAACCTGGAGAAAAGAGAGCCAAGTGGATCACCACGTTGTAAGAATTTGACATGGAAATCATTCCCATGAAGCTGGTCAAAGGGTAGGCGTTAGTGCAAACAATAGCGAACATAGACCCAGATTTGATAAAAGAGCAGTATGTGCTGAATTCCCATGACACATCAGACTGGTATGGTGATTTAAATGCTTTTTTGATAGCTGGAAAGTACCCAAACAAGATGAAAGCTTCTCAGAGGAGAGCTTTGAAGATTAAAGCACAAAAGCATATGATACAAGGAGGTCTTCTATTCAGGAAGAACTATGATGGAATTTATTTGAGGTGTTTAAACCGAACTGAGGCAGATAAGGTTGTTAACAGAACTGCATGACAAGTACGAAACTGGTCATGGTTCCCATCTAGCTACAACACACAAAATATTGAGAGTAGGCTACTACTGGCCCACGATGTTCAAAGATATAGAGAGTCACATCAAGATTTGCCACACCTGTCAGACTATAGCAGATAAGGGAAGAAATCAGGCCAACCCATTACAACCTGTGATTGAATCAAGACCATTTGCACAGTGGCGCCTGGATTTTATTGGAGTCATCAATCCTCCATCTTTTGCAAGACACAAGTTCATACTAACAGTGACGAACCACTGTACAAGGTGGACTGAGGCCACCTGCTACAAATTCTCCACAACTAAGGTACTTATGAAGTTTCTTGAAGAGAACATCATCACTACGTTTGGAACTCCCTATTCATTGGTATGTGACAACTGCCCTACTTTCTCTTCTTTGAAGTTTTCTAAATGGGCATTTGAATACAAGATTGTTTTAAAGTTTTCTTCAAATTATTAACCTCAAGGTAATGGATTAGCTGAGTCTACGAACAAAATTTTATTAGACATAATCAAAAAGCTAATTGCAAAGAGTCCTAGAGAGTGGAATACCTTGTTAAAAGATGCACTATGGGTAGATAGGACCAAGTTTAAAACAGCTTTAGGCAGTGCACCTTATCATTTAGTTTATGGGACTGATCCCATACTTCCAATAAATCTCAGAATACCAATTTGGAAGTTTGCCAATGAGTATTTAGGCTTTGATAATCATAGGGAAGCCAAGGTAGTACAAATGCTACAACTAGATGAGAAAAGAGGTCAAGCCATTGAGAAATTTGCCAAACACCAAGCAGTAGTTAAGAGGTGGTTTGATAAGAGGGCAAGAGTCAAAACATTTAGGATATCAGACTTAGTGCTGTGCTGGGATAAAGCCCATGAAAAGAAGGGGAGTCATGGAAAATTTGACAAACTATGGTTAGGTCCACTACAAGTTTCAGAAATAATAGGAGATAGTACATTTAGACTCAAGACCTTGATAGGGGAATATGTGCCATTACCAGTTAATGGCCAACATTTGAAACTCTACTTCTAGGCTTGAGGTGAAGAACAGTCCTTTCTGGTGTAATATAGTGTAAGTAGTGTATAGTTTTCCTTTTTTGTTGTTTCTTCTTTTGCTGTTTGCTGTTGTAGGTTAGTTATTTGTACAACTTTGTTTTTGTTTCTTTCTGTTTTGTTGTTTTGTTTCTGTATAGTCTTCTTTTGCTTTGTTTTCTGTTTCTTTTGTCTTTCTTGTACAGTCTGTTTGTTGTCTCCTTAGTAGGGATCTTTGTTTTTTCTTTAGAGTATTAAGGAGAAAACTAACAACCATTCAAAACAGTATAAAATTCACAATATTCAGGTTAATCATTTGCAATTTATGCATAAATTGTTGTGACTGTCACGAATGTAGAGAGTTGCTTAGCTTCTGAAATTTTGTATTCAATAAAAATGATTGAGAATTTGAGGAAGGTTTGTCACGGTGACACACCTAAAATCCTTGGGTTTGTTGAACCTACCAGTGTAGATATTAGGTGAAAAATTTGAAGTCACCCTTGCTACCATTACAATTCTCAGCTTGATTTCAGCAAGTGCTCATTCTTTGCATCATAAAGTTACAAATTGCTATATCTTGTGAAATTTCTATCAAATATAAAAAAATATAAAATATAAAATAAAAATAAATAAATAAAGCAGATTATACTGAAAATCTAGATTAAGCCATCTAAGTAACTCTACCGGGGCTATAGATGCTTGCTGGCAGTGGGGCTCTACTTAGGAGAATTGTAACGATAACCTTGCCGAGGCTATGAACGCTCACTGGCAGCAAGGCTCTATCCGGTCGGCTATGAGGGAATATCCTCAACTACATAGGCTAATATCAGTCACTAGTTTGTTCAATCGATCTTCAAGATGAGGATAATTAATCACGTGCACACACTTAAACTAAAAAATGAAAATTCATGCACCCTTATTGAATACCTTAGGTCTCGAGTTGAATAATAATTTGCAGGAAAGATAGTTGGAAGTTATGGACTTATTTCATTTAGTTTTCTTGAATACTTTGAATTTAATTGTTTTGTTTGGTTGCTAATTGTTATGATGTTCACAACATGCCCCATTTTACTCCTTAGCAAAATGAGGACCCCTGCTGTTGCTTTGCTGTTTTGCTTTTTGTGTGTGGGCCTGTTTGGTTGTAAAGGGAAAAGAGGGTTAAAATTGTTAACTTTGATAAAAATGGAGAAAAAATACATTTTCAGTACCGGGGCATGATATTGTTGGATTCCTTGTGAAAAATGAGCTAAGGTTGCTTTTTGAACCATCTTAAAATTTGCCATATTTTGCAAGTTATGATCATTTTGGTAAAATGTACATTCAGGTCTGTATATCGCTTTGCATATACAAAGTCCTTTGTATGTGCAAAGTCATTTTATACTTAGTTGCATTTGCAATTGGGTTCATATAATAAGGTTGTTTGCATGTTGAGTCGCTTCCATATTGCATATACAATCCCTTTTGTATATCGCTTCCATATACAAGGCCGATTGTTTGTTTTTTTGCTTGTATGCATTTTAAATAAAAGGCTTTATACATACATACAAGGTGAAACCGAAATAATTTATTGTTGAAATGGATAAATGTTTGAAGTCCGTTGCATGTATCTCACGTTTGTATGTTCGGTAGGTCAAAACATACAAGACAAATGTACAAGCGCTATGTACAAGCCGCGGACCTGAAGTGTTATGAAATAGGATTAATTCATTGTATATCTGCAAGCTTGTATGTTTTGGTAGCATACAAGCGTTTTATACACTGGGCGGACCCGACGGATTTATTAAAATGAGTAAAATCATTGTATATTCGGCCCTTGTATGTTTAATACATACAAAGGGAGATGCATACAATGCGGAACCGAGGGCATTATGGAATGGAGTTAAACCATTGTATGATTTCGACTTGTATTTTATCAAACATGCATTGCGCATATACAAGTGCCAGACCCGAAAAGTCTATTAAAACAGCTTAAGTCTTTGTATGTTTTGACTTGTATGTATGTTTCGATATACATACATTCCGAAACATACAAAGCGGAGATACATTGCCTGGAACCAAAATTTCATGAAGCAGAGTTAATCCAATATATATCGGGCTTGTATATTCTTATATACAAGCTGATGTACATTGCACTTATACAAAGCAGAATCAAAGAGAAAATCAAAACCGATTTAATGCTTGTATCAAACCCAAATGTATATCGAAAGATACAAGTGTTTTGTACATGCGGCGGACTTGAAAAATTATTCGACATGGTTAAATCCTTGCATATTTTTGTGCTTTGTATATTGAGGATATACAAGGACATTATACAAAGCAGATCTCAGCGAGGAGTTAAATTTGGTTAAACGCTTGTATCATGTCCGATTTGCATATCACGTGATACATTGCAGATTCGATGGATTTTTCTTGCTGAAAGTCTTGGTCTGCCCGATGGGGCTGATATGCAAGGGGAACAATATACAAAGAATTTAAATGGGGGCATCGGTGTAAGGTGAGCGATCGGAATGAAACATTAAGCCCGCACCAATGAATGTAAGTCATGCCGATAGGAAAGAAACACAAGCCAATAAGGCTATTTCACTGAGAGTTGAGCGATCGGTATGAAATTTCTAGCTCACTCCGACAGGCATATCTTACGCCGATGGAGGGGGAAGTGTATACCGATAAGGCTATATCAGCATAGGATGGGCGATCGGCTAAGAATTTTTTGGACTCGCCGATAAGTGGATATCATACCGATGGGCGGGAAAAGACAGAGTGTTAGGGTTTTGGGCCATTTTTGGCACTTCATATGCATGTTTCTGGTCAGCGATGGTTGACCCGATGGTTTTTGGACGCTATATATGCATTTTGATTGCAATTTTTGTAGATTTTGGGGCCGATCACAGCATTTGCACATGTCACGCCTTATTTTAACAAGTGTTTTAAAATTTTTGCTGTTTATTAAAGTGAAATGGGGTACTTATTGCTTGTCTATTTTTTTTGCAGGTTTGCAGTTGAGGAAGGACCTAAAACTTGATGGCGATGGCGTCATGGAAAGGCGATCCGATCTCAGGGGCAAAGGAAGATAAGAATGAAGGGCAAGGAAGTCAAGGGTCTTCATTTATGAAGGCAGAATGCAGATGGAAACATTATTCTTGCAAACCACATAAGTTAATATGGAGCTGCTAGGGTTTCCAGTAGGGCAATATTTCGCCCAGATTTGATGTATGCTCAGAGATATTTTGGGAGACTTATTCTCTACCATTTATTTCTGTAACCAGGGGTTTGAACCAGGGTTTGAACTAGGGTTTTGAGCTGTATTGAGGACAATCAAGTTTATATATTGTGCCTCTATACACTGTCAAACTTTACACAGGGGCTACATAGAGATTTGTAGCAGCAAGAATTTGTAAAGGTAGCACTTAGTATAGTTTAGAAGTAGAAGAAGGAGGTCGCATGTGTCTGCAATAAGGAATGCGTGGAACATCTAGCTTCCTTACTGTATCTGTAAAGCTTGTAAGTTTTCTATAATTTCATCATTGAAGCTAAGAGTCATTCAGACATTGTAAATCTTATATGATTGTCTGTTTCTAATACAATTGAATATGGAATTATGCATCTATCTTCTAAGTGTTTTCTTGCTCTTCATTGTGTTTGAAACATTTTCTCTTAGAGCTTGCAATTTTAAGTGTATGTTTGTGAAAATGCTCAGAACTTACATTTAAGGTTTTAGTCTGTGGATTTGATCAAATTGCTGTATTATTTGCAAAGTGCATAACAGAACAATTAGATCCTTTGGTAGAATGAATGATGTTAGATTAGATCTTTCTAACTTTTCCCAACCCATCTGAAAATACTTAGCTAAAAACGTAGAAATTTAAAGGAAATTGTCTCATATTTGAAAGAAGTATGCATTACTGAGTTGAAAGTGGACAGTTTTCATAATATATAAAGAGGAGAAAGCTGCAATAATTTCAATAAAACCCATTAAAACCTTTGCAGCACAGTAACACTTTTATGCAAAAAGAATGAACCACATGCTGATATTTATTATCTTTTGCATAGTTTGAGTCTAGTAAACCAACAAGAAACCCTAAATCACGTAAGGCCCCTTGAACATTACAGCTTCACATCAACCAACGGAATTTGCCCAACAGGTCAAGACCTGACCATATTAATCTTGGGATTAAGCAAATCTTAATTGATTTCTTCATATCTTTCAAGTCAGTTTTGGTTCATTTTATGTGAATTTTAACTAATTGTTATGACTATCTCAAAACAATCATCAACAGTACCTATAGATTGTCTACTATGATTATTAAAGCCACGAATGCTAAGTTTATCCGGTTTAATCAAAAAGGTATCAATCTTAATCTTATGTAACAAAGCAATACCACAAACATTTAGAGCCAATCCATTATCACTCATCACATGCTTGATCAATTTCATTTCTATTTGGACAAATATTATAAGAGGATCATATTGGTTTTGAACTTCAATTGATGGTAATTCATGTGGTTGAAAGAGAATATCTATTTTCTCGCATGCATAAAATCTAATAGAGCTACTACATCATTTGACTTAACAACAGGTGGCACAATCACCTTTTGTAAAGCTTCTTGGATCATTCCATGGTATGTAGGTGATGTTTGTATTAAATCCCAAAGAGATATCTTAGTCGGGGTAGTGCGAAGCTATTTGGAAAGATCATATTCTTGACCACTTTTATGAGTAAGACAAGGTGGCGGAGGGAGCATAGGTTTAGAACATGGCATAGTGATAGGAACATGAGGTGCTTTCTTACTTTTCTTGTTATTATAGGTGTTATATGTGTGAGCAATCATAGGATGTTGCAGCACATTTTGAACACCTTGATTTCTTTGAGGGATTTGTTTTGCATAGTTGTAGATGTGATTGAGGTGTCTAGGTGGTTGTTGAGGACCTTGAACTGTAATCACTAGTTTTAAGCAAGAAGGTGTACTAGGTGTCCCTCACACAATCATCTTAGAAATATTGCTACAAAGTCTATTAGTGAAGATCAAATTAACATTGTTTTCTTCTTGATTATACCCAACATCTATCCCTAAAGGATTTAATGTGAGATACCTTTTCTCATCCACTAATGGTACATCTTGGCCAGGGAAAGCATTAGAATGAGAGGAAGGTACATTGTTGTTAGGAAGGTTAGGTGTTGTAATATTAATAAAGCTATCCATAGTCTTCTCATCTAAGGTTCTTGGACATTCAACTATAGGAGAAGTAGGATAACTTATGGAATCATCATCACCATATGTTTTAGCTATTAATTCCAAAGCGTTAAGAGGAGTTTCACACTCATTATTCTCAATGTGTTTTGTTAAATCTTCTACTACCAAAGGGTATGTATTCATGAGAGACATGAAGTTGTCATAATCAGATACATAGTAAAGGATTTGAAATGAAGAGAATTTAAATATATTCTTGTGATACATAGCTTGTAGATGAGTGAGAACATGAGGGTTCATATTAAGAAATTTGTAGAAATTCTCAAAAATTTTGAAATATGCATTTAAAGATACCAAAGAGCAATGAGATGAATATGCCATGGTGAAATTTCTTGTAACATGAATGTCCAATAAGATGTAATAAGACAAGACGAGCAAATTTTTATGATAATTATGGCACCCTAGGTGTGTGACTATTTCACTCCTAAAAACTTGTTTGAGGGAAAGGGATAAAAGGACACACCAAGTTTACAAAAATCACAATGGATAGGAGGAAAATAGTACAATACAAAATGGTCCAATTGATTATTGTATGTATTTTAGATTGAATGCAATGAAACAACACAAATTATGCTTGCTTATGCACCTAAAATGTTAACTTTTCACAAATTTTCAATGCAAATCTCTAACGGAAGAGATGTTGTGAAGAATTTAAAGAGGGAAATAAAATAATATGCCTAATAAAAGCCCAATTATGTGAAAATATATTTCACAACATGCATTTGATGCAAGTCTAGAGTGATGACATGTTAAAACGTAGTGAAAATACACCTAAAATATGCAATTTTTCATCAATTTTCAATGTAAATGCCTAATAGAAAGGGTGTTGTAAGGAATTTGAGGAGGGAAAGAAGATATTAACACTAATTTTAGTCAAATAATGTAGAAAAATCCCTCACATCACACTTGTGATGCAATTCTAGAGAGACGATAAGGCCAAATCTAGTGAAAATGCAAGGTTTTCAAACCCTAGACATGAAATTTTGGAACAAAGCTACTATGATGCAACACTAAAATTAGAAATTAGTCCTAATGAGTATTTCAAAAGGGTAGTAAAATATGAAACAAGATTTTAAGTACAAACCCTACCTAATGCAAAACTAGGTTTTTATGAAAAATGCATAATTTCAAGCAATTTTTATCAAATTAAGCATGAAAATGTAATGCAAATAAATACTAAATGATGAATTTATGTAATTTAAATCAGATATAATGAAAATAACATAAATTTAATGAAATTAAATGCCAATTAATTCAAATTATGCTAAAATGCAAGCCTAAGATGCCAAATTTTTCAAAATTTTCAATTTTTTTTATAATTTTTTAAATGCAATAAAATGAATGAATGCAAATCTATCACACAACACTTAGCAAGGTGTAAAAAGTCCAATAACATGGGTTCAACAAAATGTTTAGGGTGAAAAGGGGGGGAAATGTTTTTCAAAGACAAATACTCCCTTCTCACTAAACATTCAAGCGAATATCAACTGAGTTGAATCTCCACTAAGCAAGAGCAATCACCTATTAGGTTAGCCTACCACTTGGAATGATACAGAAGTTCAGATGTATCAAAAAATATATTAATTTAATGTTTAGTTACTCTTAAAACCCTAAATAAGAAAAATAATAAGAAAATTAATGAATTACTACAAATCCTTTCAGACCAAGGTGAAGGACAAAGATTGTTAACTCACTATTTTTCAAAATCTAGAATGTGAAATAGTTGAGGACACTAGCACTAGCGCCCCTGTCCAAGGTGTAGTTTTTGTCATGGAATCTAAATCTCCTTCTGACACTGAATCTGCACTGTATCTTCCATTTTTTCCCTGAAAAAGATGGATGACACTGGCACAAGCACCCTTGTCCCAAAATGTTCACCTCTGTCCTCTTTCTTTCAAATCCCGAATCCTTGTTCTCTGCAACCTCCTTTCTACAACTCCACTCCATGAAACTTAGTACTTGTAACCTATAATCACAAAGGAGTGTGGGAGGGGGGTGTGGTGTTTAGAGGCTTTCTTTGGTCAAGCTCCAGAGAGACATTCAAGTCTTCTGAACAACGTTGTCAGATGAGAGAGTGTATCCTGATGAGATAGACGCAAAAATCCAAATGATAAATGATTGAAAACACAATAGATATCACCTTGAAGTAAAGATCTCACATAATAATGGCTCTTCAATAACATCAGAAGATGAATTCAAATCTACAATTGCAACAGTCAATATCTTGAAATCACAAATATGCCTAAAGTTCACAATCATTTTCTAGTTTGCAAAAGAAACACTAAACATTCTTACATATGCAACTACAAAGATTCCTGCTAAAAATTTTGCAATTCAAACTTGAGATGTTGGCATAGGACCTAAATAATGGTCATAAAACCAACATTTATATTTAGGGCAGACCCAAAATAGGGCAGGACTAGGATGCTAGCGCCCAAGTCCACCCTCCCATTTTTTCAAGGATCATCAAAATAGCACCACCTAGGTCCTATTTACCATAAGACTTTGGGGTTTTCTCATCATGATTCAAAATTAACATGTAAGATGCTCTAAATGCATTCTAAAAACCCAGTAGCTAAACCTTAAGAGGGAAAATCCCCCAAGGGGACATTTTCTGACATAACAGAGACATCTAATCATTAGTTTACAATAAGAGTAACACATGTGATTGAAGTATGTACAACCCTCATCCACTAAACTTGCATGTTTTCATGAAAATAGAATACAAGAAAAGATTACAATGTTAGGATATGTTCCAGAGTTCTTTATTAATTCAAATATTTTGAAAGAATCCTTGCAAATTATATTTTGGGCATATCCTGCAATCACGGCATTCCATGAGACTATATTTCTTTGAGGCATCATGTCAAACAATTCATGTGCCTTGTCTATGCTTCCACATTTTACATACATGTCTCCCAAGGTAGTTGCCAGCACAACTTGTACAACATCTGATAAAATTCCCATATCCTTTATGATTTGATGGATGTCCATGTACCCTATTCCAAAGATCCAATTTTAGCATAGGCAAGGAGGATGTTGACAAACGTTGTGGAATTTGGAATTACACCTGCCAATTGTATTTTCTTGAATGTTTCTAAATCCTTATCAAAACATCCATTTTTTTCATATCTTATAATCATTGCATTCCATAAGGTCACACCTCTTTGAGGTGTTCTGTCAAATAGTTCATGTGCCTTGTCTATGCTTCCACATTTTGCACATGTCTACCAAGGTAGTTGCAACTATAATATTTGAGAAAATCACCCTTCCTTTATGTTTTGATGGATGTCCATGTACCTTGTTCCAAAGATCCCATTTTGGCATAGGTAGGGAGGATACAGGAAAAGGTTGTGGAATTTGAATTTATAGCTGCCAATTGTATTTTCTTGAAAGCTTCTAAAGCCTTTTCACCAAATCCATTTTATGCATATCTTGCAATCATTGTATTCCATGAGATGGTGTCTATTCTAGATGTGTTGTCAAATAGTTCATGTGCATTATCCAGCTTCCACATTTTGCATACATGTCTACTGGGGTAGTTGCAAGAACATCTAACAAAATTCCCATATACTTAATGCATTGATGGATGTTCATACCCTATTCCAAAGATCCCATTTTAGCACAGGTAGGGAGGATGCTACCAAAGCTTGTGGAATTTAGCTTTATACCCACCATTTCAATTTTATTGAAAGTTTCTAAATCCTTATCAATAGATCCATTTTGTGCATATCTTGTAATCATTGCATTCCATGAGACAAAATCTCTTTGAGGTGTTATGTAAAATAGTTCATGCGCCTTGTCTATTCTTCCACATGTTACATACATGCCTACCAAGGTAGTTGCAACTACAACATCTAAAAAAATCCTATATCCTTTATGCTTTGATGGATGTCCATATGGTCCTATCCAAAGATCCTATTTTGGCACAAACAAGGACGATGTTGGAAAAGGTTGTGGAATTTGGCTTTACACCTGCCAGTTGCATTTTCTTAAAAAATTTAAAAGCCTTATCAATGTTATGTTGTAAATTGTGCTCCTTGGTTGTGCGCACATAATTTTACTATGTTTAGCACCTTCTTTTAGTGATCTCTAGCCTAGTCCATTTTAGGTCTACCCTAAAGCCCTAATTAGGCCCCAATTTCACAAAATGTTGCATTCTGACTAAAGTTTGGCCAAAACCCAAAAAAAAAGTTTAAATTTGATAATAGCTCTATGCTAAAGGCAGGATTGTAAGTTAATTTTCCTAAAGGGCCTAGGGCATCTAGCGCCTTACTCCCTCCTGTGTTTTATGGGTGGTAAATTAATTTCATCTAGGTCATCCTTTGTGTTGGTTAAGTCAACCCTGAATTCAAATTTCATTTTACCACATGTTGTCAACTCTTTAATTCAAATATCTCATTTCTAGGGCCTTGTATATAATCTTGAAGTGACCTTTTCATTTGAATCTAGATGGAAAAAGATAAATGGAATGCAATCTCTTTATGCAATATTATGCTCTTGTTGCTCTTGAATTACTATAGGTTGTTGTTGATCAATTTGAAGTGACTTTGCTCTCTTGGAAGGATTGTTGAAGGCTAGGTCTAGCAAGATCTCAAGTCTATCTTGTCATTCCTAGGTTGAACCACTTTGCATGATTGGCAGAAGGGTTGGAACCACCAAATAAATATTGGCTTGAGTACCCTCCTAGGGCATGGTTCCATCACCTTATTATTCTACAAACCTTTGATGAATTCTCCTCCTTGAGGTGAAGTTATATGTTTCCTTGATTGAAGCATTTCTACTATCATCCTATCCTATTTTCTTGAGTAATCTAGGGCTACGGTTTGATATTTGTGATTAGATCTTGCATGTTAATGCCCATGCTTAGGATTTCTAAACACATACAACATCTTGTTCTAATCTTGGCTATCTATGAGGTAGGAATACCAAAGTTGGGGCTTAACTATGGAAAGCTCATATATAGCCACAACACTTGTCCCCCTTGTTTTGCATGTATAGGTTAAGGTTACAGGTTTTAGAAGACACCAGTCAGAGGAAAGGAAGGTCTTGCAGGTATAGACCTAACAAAGTTTAGACTTTCTATAGAACCCTAATTTGGGCCTAGGGTGCCGAACACCTTAGTACCTCTGAGCCCTTAGATCCAGGTTCTTGTTTCTCACTACCTTCTAATCTTTGCTATTGTTTTAGATTTCCTGTAATAGTTTCCATTAGTCATCTACTCACTGATCTTACTCAATTAGGGTTTCCTACTTTACCTTAGTTTGATTGGTTATATTTGGTTAGCACTCTTTTATACAGGAAAGAGACAAAATCCATCTAGTTTGGCTCTCCTTCAAAGGTAGAAGCCAAGTTTGATTCGTGTTCCAATGTTGATAGAAGAGGGTTTGTCCTAGTTTAGGGTTTTAATCTAAGTCTCCCTTTTCCATCAAACATTTTGGTGAACCCAACATATCCTACACTCTTAGATCCTTCTTCATTTAAATTTAATCTATTTTTTGTCCTAGAGTTGATTAGGATTGAATTTATTCATCATTTACATACTTGCATACCTTGCATTTTGCATTTGATCCATTATTAGGGTAACAAAAAACCTTGCATTTCTAGAAAACCTAGCTACTCTTGAACTTAGGGTTTATAAATTAGTGTGTTGTTTTAGATCTTTGTGGCATTAATTGACTAGTTAAATTGATTTCATTTTTTGTAGCTTATCATTTTTTGTGTTTAGAGTATTCCTGCATAATTGCATGTGCAATTAGAAAATCAAGCATTTAATATAGGTTTAGAAAAATGTATATTTGTCATATTATTTATTTTTCATAAATTTAGATCATTATATCATGATATAAATTTCTGATTTTATGCATTAGATCTGATTATTATTGTTTTTAGTAAAACACTTCTCAATTATACATCTTGCATTCATACATATACATTGATTAGGATTATCAAAAATCTCATTTGTTGATAATTCTAGCTTGAAAATTGTAAAATTTTAATTAGGTTTTAGCTAATCATTGGATAACATAATTATTTTTCATAGCTTAGTTTATTTCATTTTGTAAAGCATAAAAGCTTAAACAAACTTCATTTCATTCTTCTCCTTTATACCATTTGTATAAGGCTTGATAAAGTAGAGTATGCGACTATGTCATACCTCTTTCTTCAACACTTTAATGATTTTGATGAGCAGTTTAGTAGTGATGATTTTGACATGTTAGATGAAGCCCTAGATGACTTCATCTCTACAAAACCATCATCTACGACTCTTAATCCAACTTTATTACAAAGACTCGTAAATACAATCTATGTTTCTAGATCCCAAAAAGAACCAGAGAAACCCAAAATTGTATTGAATCTTCATAATGATGCTCCTCAATAATAATCTAAACTAATTCTCACAATGGGAGGTACTCTAAAAACTTCTAGACCTCCTAGTTATATCTTAAACTATGCAAAACAAATCACTAAAAACAATCAACTCAATCAAAATATGTCGTAAAAACTGATTCACCATGAGGTTGCTTACATGTATAACACTAGAAATAACAAACAAAGAAAATAAATAACATTTGTTTTGACTTCTTTTCCACATTCTCAACCTACTCTTCCTCAAGCACCTCGTCTTCCTCAACATATTGGTAGAGATTATGATCTTGTGGAGCAGCTTCATGCTACTCTTGCAAATATCTCTCTATGTGAATTGATACAAACATCACCTACATACCATAGAATGATCCAATAAGCTTTACAAAAGGTAATTGTCCCACCTACTATTAAGTTAAATGACATAGAAACCCTATTAGATTCTATGCATGTGACAAAAATAGACATCATTTATCAACAACATGAATTATCACCCATAGATGTTCAAAACCAATATGATCCTCTTATGATATTCATAATTATTAATAAAATGAGGGTAAGACACACTATGATTGATGGTGGACCAGGTCTTAATGTTTGTGGCATAGACTTATTACTTAAAATCAATGCTGATACATCTCTCATTAAACCAAATAAGCTTAATATTCATGGCTTTGATAATGTTGGTAGACAATCATTTGATACTTGATCACCTTACTTGTTAAGGTTAGACCTATGAGTTTATCTACCCTTATCCATGTCATGTCTAGTACTCTTTCATACAATATTCTTCTTGGTAGACCCTAGATCAATGCCATGGGGGTAGTCTCATCTACCGTTCATCTATCAATCAAATTTGTTTATGACAATAAGCTCCAAACAATTGAAGTTGATCTAATTCCTGAAAGTTGTCTACAAACCGAAGCTAGAAATCAACAATATTTTAAGACTCTTACTCTAATTCCTTCTCTTTCCAAAGTAAATTCATCTCCTCCTACAGAGGTTATTGTAGAAGAATCTAAGTAACCTTTAGGTACACTTTTCAATGATGATTGGGGTTCATTAGAATTTACACCTACCTTTGTAGGTGAGTATACAGTCTCACCTTCAAAGATAGAAAATTCTAAGGTTTCTACAATTTCTCCTTCTAATTCTTCTCATGAGAAACCTAAGATTTCTTTAAATTTAAGAAATGATGATAACACTTTTATACTACAAAATATGAGACCTATGAGGCACCTCCTTCCTCTTCAAAAATGGCATCTATTTATGGTCAAGGTTTTCAAATTATTTCCCAATGTCGATACAATGGAAATATTTGTGGTCTAAAGGAGCAATGTATTAAAGTCCCCTTAGAGGCTAATCCATATTACTCTTCAGTTGGTCTCAGATACTATTCTCTGCAACCCACTAAAGCCACTCGTCATCCTAACCTAAATTATGTAAATACAATTTTATTATGTACAAATCATATTCTAACACATAATTGGGTATATCAAGAATTAATCAACATAAGATGTGATTCTAACAATATTCCTCTGGATAGTTTTCCAATAGATGAATCTTTGGCTGAATTCCTAGGAGCTTATGATCATTTGCCTCATTACAATCATAATCATAGTTTTCCTTATTGTTTAAATGAGGATGCATACTTTGGTAAAGATGCTTGTTTATTTGATGATACCTCGACATATCAAGAATTGACTATAGAATCTATTCATTCTCCTAATGTCCCAAACTGCAATGCTCTCCTTGATGGAAAGATTATTGATGTTTTGATGAACAAGGATGACCTTGAAAAGTTATCCCTATTGGAGACTATCTGGATCCTAAAGAAAATCATGACCTTACTTCTCCTTTACATGATTATCCCAATCTCTTTCCTTGGACATATTTTGACATGCTTGACATTGAGCCTAAGGTGGTAACACATAACATCATCATACATCCTAAGGCCAAGCCTATAAAATAAAAGATTCACAAGATGAATCCTAAGGCTACATTATTAATCAAAGTTGAGATAGAGAATCTTCTACAAGCTGGATTTATCCACCCTATTGACTACTCACCTTGGATCTGGAATATTGTGGTTGTCGTTAAACCTAGCAACTATGTTCAAATTTGTAACAATTTTTGAAATTTAAATAAAGCATCTTTAAAAGATGATTTTCCCCTTCCTAGCATTGATATGATTGTCGATTCCACTATAGGCCATGCCTTACTTTCATTTATGGATGGTTTCTTTAGTTATATAATCAAATGTTCATCAATCCTCAAGGTCAATATAAAACAACTTTTATAAATCCTTGGGGAACATTTTGTTGGATTGTCATGCCATTTGGATTAAAGAATGCTGGTCAAACTTATCAATCTGCTATGCCACTTATATTTCATGATTTCATGCATAACATTTTTGAGGATTATGTCGATGACATTCTAGCCAAGTTTGTTTTGTGCCAGGATCATGTAAAAATTCTTTGTCACTTATTCAAATGTATAGATAAATACAACATGCACTTGAATCCCTATAAATGCATCTTTGGCATTGATAGCAACAAGCTATTGGGATTTAGTATTTTGCTTCATGGTATTGAGGTGGATTCAAAAAAGTCTAATGCCATTGTCGACATGCCACCTCCTAAAAATATTTCACAACTTCGTAGTTTACAAGGGAAGATACAGGCCATCCATTGATTTTTCTCACAACTCGTGGATAGGACTCACCCTTTAACACAACTACTTAAGAAAGAATCTAACTTTAATTGGGATAAGGATTGCCAGAAATCTTTTGATGATCTAAAAAGCTACTTGGCTAATCCTCCTATATTACAACCCGTCATAATCTCCTAATGCTCTTGCAACATTGTTAGCACAAAATGATAATGATGGTAGAGAATGTGTTGTATATTATATCAGTTGAACCTTCCACAATTATGAAGTGTGATATTCTGCGATAGAAAATAAGTGCCTCGCTCTTGTATTTGCAACACAAAAATTGAGACATTATCTCCTAAATGCTAAATTTAATATAATCGTAAAATTTGATTCATTAAAGCATCTCTTTGCTAAAACAGATCTTTCAGGATGCTTAGTGAAGTGGGTTATGTTGTTAATGGAATTTGATCTTAATTTTATCTCTCAAAAGGCAATTAAGGGTCAAGTGTTAACCAACCACTTAGCTGAAGCTCCTTCACCATTCTCTATTGAATCAAGAATCATTCCATAATGATCAAATCCTTTCCCTAGATGTTGATTACAAGTGGAATTTATTCTTCAATGGTTCTAGATGTTGAAATGGATCTAATGCTGGAGTTATATTAGTACCTCCATCAGGAAATCTAATTCCTCTATCTTACCATATCAACTTTCTATGTACCAACAACATTGTAGAGTACAAAGCCCTTATTGCTAGCTTGCATGTTGATTTGTCTCTCAACATTAAACACATTTATATATTCAACAATTATTAATTGATCATAAGACATGTCACTGGATCTTATCAAGAAAAGCAAGATAAGTTATCTTAGTATCAGGACTTGGCCTTATCATTATTGAAGAATTTCACATCTTTCACTATTGACACAATTCCACAAAAAGACAATCTACATGATGATGCAATTGCAAGCATTACTTCTCTTATATCCCTTGACGATTCTTCCATGGACTATCAATTTATTATTCATAATCTCACATCACCTTCAATATCTAAAACATCTTCCAATATTGCCTTTTGTGATAACATAGATTCAGATGAATGGTACTCCCATACACTTCAATATTTGTTTGATGGTACCATTCCTAATTTAGCATCCAAAAGTTTCTGAATTTGCATACACAAACTAGAGGCACACTATATCATATTATCAAATATACTTTATCAATGAAGCTATGATGGTCTTCTCCTTCATTGCCTTAACAAATATGAGATCCCAATTGCCCTAGAGGAGGCACATTTAGGTGCTGCAGAGGACATTTTAGTGGGAAATCTATAGTTAAAAAATTACTTCATATGTGTTACTATTGGCAAAGCATGAAACAAGATTCTTTTTCCTTTGTCAAAAAATGCCTGCAATGTCAGCAACATAACACTCTCATTTGAGCTCCTTCCCAGGAACTTCATGGTCAAGTTTCACCTTGGCCATTTTCCATGTGGGGCTTGGATCTTATTGGAAAAATTTCTCCCCCTTATTCTCAAGGACACACTTTCATTCTCACCGCCACTGACTACTTCACAAAATGGGTCAAAATGGTTCCTCTCTAATCCATGATTGTTAAATTAATTTGTCATTTCATTGAAGACAACCTAATTTCTTGATATGGTATTCCTTCCACTTTGATTTATGACAATGTTACATCATTTAAGAACAAAGACGTGAAGAAATTCCTTGAAAGATATCATATTCAACATCGCTTCTCCATGCCATACTATCCACAATCAAATGGTCAGGAAGAAGTTTCTAACAAAATAATTAGACAAATTCTTAAAAAATTGTTAACAAACATAAGAAGGATTGGCATACTCAACTATCTTGTGCATTATGGGCAAAGTGAACAATGTTCATATGGCTATATAGGTACTACCCCGTACAACCTTGTGTATAGTGCCGATGTGATCATGCCTTTGGAGTTAGAAATTTCTTCATTGCAAATTTCTTAGTGGCATTCTCAATGAAAATACTCAAAGGGAAATAAGATATCAACAACTTGAAATTCTCGATGAACAACACATACATGCTCTCAAACATCTCCAAGCCCATCAAAAGACCATTCAACACTCATACAATGAACATGTTATTCATCGTTCATTTGAGATTGGAGATCTTGTACTTTATGAAAACCAATGCAACATTAATGCACCTCCTAGAAAAAATGGTAAACTCAACTCGAATTGGCTAGGACCATACATCATCACTAAAGTCTTCAAATCAAGGGTGTATAGATTGTTTGATATGCATAGTACGCTTCTTAAAGAGCCTAATAATGCTACGCATTTGCATCGATATTATATTTAATTTTTTACTTTCATTTGTATGCTAACACTTTCTTTAAAAACAAATGATTGTTAGATAGTAAATAAAAATTTCCTATTTCATATTGTTTGCTTCAATCCTAACAAATACATAATTTTGTCTTGATTCATTAAGGTATTTTTCTTAGTTTAGAAAATTACATGGTTATTAGCATATATTGTGTTAGGTTTGCACCATGTTCAATAATCATTGTTGTATCTAATTTAACAATGTTACAATGTTTTCTAGTTAGATCATAATTGAATTATCTGAACATGCGTGTATACCTTAGTAATGTGTAATCAAACATATGTGTGTTAATTAGATAAATTATTCTTCAATCACAAGTATATATGGGTAAGTACACAAAGATGAGGGACCAAAAGAGGGTCTTAAGATGCCACTTCTTTTCTAAAATTAGGAAACATTGATGTTGGGTGAGAAATTGAAGACAATTACACTCAAAATTTGAATATACAACAAAAACAAGAGTTGTAGTCCTCCGAATCTAGCTTCTAAACTACTATTTTTTTCAAAAACGGTTGAGATTAAGGGGTTCAAAAAGGGGGAGCAACAAATTGGTCCTATTTTTCTAAAAAAAACATAACATAGCATCTGGTATGCTCCCCCTAAAATGTTAACTTTTTTTAGTATTTCAAATATCGCTTCAGTGAGAAATTAGCTAACACCATGTAGTTTATCCTAATTTTTCTGATAATTTTTTCATGAATAATTGATTTTTTAGTAATTTTCAAAGTGGACACATCCTAAAAAATAGAAAATTTGAGCATGCTCCCCCCTAAATTTTTTAAAAACTAATCAAAAATCAAAAAAAATTTTGAATACATGTAGAATGGAGTCTAGTTTCTAAAAATGTAACTTATTTCAAATTTCGATGAATGGTTAAAAAAAAGGTCAAAAATACTAGACACTAGTTTTTGAGAAAAAATAGATACACTAACAAAAGAAATTAAAGATGAAACCCTTAACGTACTCAAAATGTGAAAAAAATTATATGGTTAGATAGCTAATAGAGAGATTAAGATTATGGTGGTATTTTTTTTAGTTTTCATTGAAAAAGTGCCATCCTGGTGGGGAGAATGCTCCAGATTATCTAAGAATTTTGTAAAAAAATAGAAAAACACGTCCAAATAAGCTCAACATAACGTGCTCGCGCTATGCTTAGCTTATTTGGCTTTACACATGTTAATTACAATTGGTTGAATGTTTCTAAATCCTTTGCAAAAAATCCATCTTTTGCATCTCTTGCAATCATTGCATTCCATTATAGAACATCTCTTTGAGGTGTTAGGTCAAACAATTGACATGCCTTGTCTATGCTTCCACACTTCACATTCACGTCTACAAGGCCAGCTGCATTTCCTACCATCTCTCACTCTCTACTTCCCTCTGCTCTCGACCTCCTACACTCTCTCTGAGTCTCTGCTTTCTCTCCCCTCTCTACCTCCTACCTTCTCTCTCACTCTCTTCTTTCCTACGCTCTCTACCTCCTACCCTCTCTCTCACTCTCTACTTCCCTCCCCTATCTACCTCCTACCCTCTTTCTGAGTCTCTTCTTCCCTCGCCTCTCTACCTCCTACCTTCTCTCTCACTGTCTTCTCCCCCCTCTCTACCTCCTACCCTCTCTCCCACTCTCTACTTCCCTCCCCTCTCTACCTCCTACCCTCTCTCTCAATCTCTTCTTCCCTCCCCTCCCTACCTCCTACCTTCACTCTCACTCTCTTCTTTCCTCCCCTCTATCTCCTACGCTCTCTCTCACTCTCTACTTCCCTCCCCTCTCTACCTCCTACCCTCTCTCACTCTCTACTTCCCTCCCCTCTCTACCTCCTACCCTCTCTCTCAGTCTCTTCTTCCCTCCCCTTCTCTACCTCCTAGTCTCTCTTCAACTCTCTGATTCCATCCCCTCTCTACCTCATACCCTTTCTCACTCTCTACTTCCCTCCCTTCTCTACCTCCTACCCTCTCTCACTCTCTTCTTCCTTCCCCTATCTACCTCTTACCCTCTCTCACTCTGTACTTCCCTCCCATCTCTACTCCTACCCTCTCTCTCACTCTCTACTTTCCCCCCCCTCTCTACCTCTCCTCATCATTCTTGAACCCATCCAATGAAATTTCATAAATTATCCTGTTTCCATTTCATCATCCCAATTTATATCCTCATCCCTCTTTGCATGTTCTAGTTTTCTTGTTTCCATGTTCTTCATCGACAAGGAGAGGGAGAGGGAGGAAGAGGGAGAGAGGATGGAGATGGAGGGGATAGAGAGGGGAGAGATACCTGGTGATAGGAGAGAGAGAGAGAGAGAGAGAGAGAGAGAGAGAGAGAGAGAGAGAGAGAGAGAGAGAGAGAGAGAGAGAGAGAGAGAGAGAGAGAGAGAGAGAGAGAGAGAGAGAGAGAGAGAGAGAGAGAGAGAGAGAGAGAGAGAGAGAGAGAGAGAGAGAGAGAGAGAGAGAGAGAGAGAGAGAGAGAGAGGAGAGAGAGAGAGAGGAGAGAGAGAGAGAGAGAGAGAGAGAGAGTCCTAATTTTCTTGTTTTGGAGAGAGAGAGAGGGTTGGTTAGGTTTTTGATTTTAGGGAACTATTTAAGTTTAGGGGTTTAGGGTTGATTGGGAACTTATGGTTTATGGTTTAGGGGTTAGGATTTAGGGGCATTATTTAGGGTTTTGGGGTTTTGGGAGAGAGAGAGGTTTAGGTTTTCTTAGGTTTAGGGGGCATTATCTAGGGTTTATGAGTTTAGGTTTGCTCATAACTTTAGCGGCATCATTTAGGGTTTATGAGTTTAGGGTTTCCCAATTTTAGGGTTTAGGGGTTAGAGTTAAAGGGGAAATTTATTATGGTTTAGGGGGTTTAGCATGGTTGCTCAAGTTTAGGGTTTAGAGTTTTGGGGTTAGGGTTTAGGGAAAATATTTAGGGTTTAGGGGTTTAGGGTTGCTAAGGTTTATGGTTTAGGGTTTAGGGGTTAAGGATTAGGGTTACTTGGGTTTAGGGTTTAGGGGTTAGGGTTTAAAGAGAGATAGAGTTAGGTGACCGATAGATATTGGGAGAGATAGGGATATAGAGGTTTAGGGTTGCTTCTAGGGTTTATGGTTTAGGGGAATTATTTAGGGTAACTTAGGGTTTATGGTTTAGGGGTTAGGGGTTAATGTTTAGAGGTTTAGGTTAGGGTTTAGAGAGAGAGAACTGATAGGGAGATATAGAGGAGACTGAGGGGAGTGATAGGGACATGGAGAGTGAGGGACATGGTCAATGACATAGGAAGAGAGCTTGAGAGGTAAAGGGATGATAGAGACAAGGAGATAGGGTTTAGGGTTCATCAGGTTTAGGGTTGATTGGGTTTGGGGTTTAGGGGTTAGGAGTTTCGAGAGGGATAGATAGGGAGATAAAGCATGAGGGACATGGCTAGAGACATAGGCAAATAGATTGAGAGGTAGAGGGATTATAGAGACAAGGAGATAGGGATTTTAGGGTTGATCATGTTTAGGGTTTAGGGGTTAGGAGTTTAGAGAGAGAGATAGGGAGTTAGAGGGTGAGGGACATAGCCAGAGACATAGGAAGAGAGATTGAGAGGTAGAGGGATGATAGAGACAAGGAGATAGGAGTTTAGGGTTTAGGGGTTTAAGGTTGAACCATGGACCTTAAAACTTGGATGCTATACACTAGACCATGGAATTAAGACCCTGGAATGTAGAACATAAACTCCATACCCTAAATCCTAAACCCTACACCCATGGATTGTGGATTGTAGACCAAGAAATCTTTACCTTGTAGTTTGAACCTTGGACCCTAAATCTTGAATCCAAGACCTCAGATCCATAACCCAAAATTGAAAACCCTAGAAGCTAAACCTTTAACCCAAGACATTGGATGCTTAACCAAAAATCCAAAACCTTAAACGCAAGACTGTGGACACTAAACTAAAACCTAGAACCCTGGACACTAGAAACTTCAAAATTAGACCTCAAACCTTAAACCCTAGATCTTTCATTTGACCCTTGGACCCTTGACCTTGGAAACTATACTTGGAATCATGCATTGTATTCGATAAGCATTAATTGTGGACCCTAGACCAAGAAACCTTTACCTTGAACCCTTGGACCTTGAATCATGAACCCAAGACCCTTACACTAAACTATAAGTCCATGGCCCTAAACATACGATTATGGACACTAGACCCTTTGAAATTGGAATTAGAATGTTGAACCCATGACTTGTACCTTGGACCTGAACTCTAAGACTCTAGACACTTATAACTTGGACCTCAAACCTTTAACCCTAGAACTTAGACACTTGATTGCAATCGTTAAATTGAAGACCCTTGACATTAAATCTTGAAACCATGATCCTAGATGTAAGATAGTGAACACTAGACCCTTTGAACTTGTACATCAAACCTTGAATACATGACACTAAATCTTGAACCGAAGATCCTAAACCATGGACACCAAACCTTGAACATAAGACCATGGACACTAGACACTCCAAACCTAGACCTAAACCTTGAATATATACGCACCAATTTAGTTGGGGTCTCGGCATGCTAGCCCACACTTATGTTCATGCAAGGAGTAATATATAAAATGGATTACGTCTTATTTTTTTTTAATATCCTACAATTAGGGTATTCCATGAGAACACATTTCTTTGAGGCACTTTGTCAAACAGTTCACATGCCTTGCCTATGCTTCCACATTTTTGCATCTCTATCTCTATCTCTCATTATCACTCTCCCACTCTCTATCTCTCCCTCTATACCTCCCTCCTCTCTCTCTCCCTCTCTATCCATATCCCTAAATATCCCCACCTCTCCCACTCTCTCTCTTCTTTTCCCTCCTCCTCCGTTGTTGTTGTT